>JBAMJR010000154.1:0-672500 GCA_038501785.1 Myoxocephalus aenaeus
CTAACTTGTGTTTTGTTGTACAAGTAGATGGGTGTCCTGCATCTATATATCCTGAGGCACTAAAGCTGTCAGTGCAGTAGCTGCTTGAAAAAGAGCTTTTAGTTGAAACTTGAGTTAAAGAGAAACATTTTAGCCAAAGAAATCGAGGAGACCCAACTATTCCATCATTCCCCAATGCATTCCTCCAGCACTTTTGTACTTGTTATTCTGGCATGCCTCTGAAAAACTCTTGGGAAGGTTAATATTGTATTTATTTTGCTTTTGCTTCATAAAAACTTTTTCACCTTAATATTTCCATTTGATGTTTTTTTTTGTATTTATTTTTAGCAATATTACGACACTTTCAGATTTTCTTCAACAGTATAATTTGCTATCTGGGAGGTATTCTCTTCCTTTAGAGGAGAGAAAATGTCGACTCCTCTGCAACTTGCGAGCCAACATCTGTTTCGTGGTATGTTGGGAGAGCTCTCATGTTAGACGAGCTTAATGAGAACACGTGATTGAACTCAACTGTGACCAGGGATGCTATTGATTTGTTAGGGGGGATACAGAGTGGTAATATCATGTGTCTGAGAAAAATTGTATGTCCTCCCTTTCGTTTGTTGAAGCTAGGCAGTAAAAGGAACTAAATTTGACCATTTAATTTGATAAAGAAACACTAAAGCACTGAAGCACCGAACAATATTTTGAGGCGAGATGATAGTGACATTTAATGGCGGAAGATGAAGTCATCAGTCCATTTGCTGGAGCCTCGTCTCAAGATGAAATATTTCATATTTGGGTTGAAGAATATGAGGCAAAGGGAAAGTGAGGCTGTTTAGCTTAAAGGACCTCTCAAATTAAAATATTTTTTGTAAATAGGATATTTTTTTGTAAGTCAAAGCTATCGTGGGGCATAATTGCTTGACCAGCCTGCGTCTTAAGTAAAAAGACATTTCTACAGGCTAGTCATGTATTGCAGGCAGCAGAAAATAACTTTGACGGATCAAATAATTATTAATTTACATATTCAGCACATTCAAATGTAAAAAAAAGCATGAATAAGTCTAAGACCAATTGGGGGAAATTATGTTAAAAGCTATTTGACAGGGAAAACTAAAAAGTATTGTAAAACAGACTAAAATGACCTCAATAACTGAACACATAGATTAATTACGACTCCAGTTCAACCGGTTCCATGAAGTTTGAGTTGGAATTGGAATTTTGTTTGGAAATGTTGTGCTAGGCCACTGTTGTCTCTGAGGTGTAGACAATTCAAGAAGCAATATTCCAGTTAGCTCTTTTAATTGAAAAAAGATTCAGAGCAATCATGTTCTTCAGTATTCTTTTTGATCCTGCGCCAGGCATATTAATCTGAACCGGTCCCAGTGGGATCCTACAGTATGGGTGCAAGAGACACGGTGATGTTGGTTTGGTTCAGCATCACACACTAAAGCACCAGCTATCCTTTGGTTGCAGCTATAGTGGTTACCAGTTCAATGTATTTTAACTCTGAGTGCACCCAGGCCCTAAAGGAGAGTGCTTTCGATTGCACATGAAGTCCACAATATATACAAATGACCTTTCTTTAAAACACACAATGTAATAACTGTGCATATGGTGAGTTTGTATAATTCTCTTAGTTGCAGTTCACAGGTTTTGGTGAATATCTTGAGTTGTTATTACTATGTATACTTGCTTTAGTGTGGAAGCTGTCTTTTACAATGCTGCAAATATTCTCTCTACATTTTCTAAATGTTCTGATTTGTAGTGTTTCCTGTCTGTTTGACCTGCTTTGGCTTTGCAATCAAAGCATCACGTTCGATGTACAACATCACTCCAGTCAGAGACTGCAGCGTGCACTGTGCTGGCTCTGTGTTAAAACACTTCAATCTTGTGCACAACGTGGAAACGCTTTCTTTTAATTGAGGCTACAAATTACTAACTTGTGCGCACAAATTAATCAAAAAGTGGGAACGATTTAATTAACCTGAGAAAAAAATTATATCTGGTGCATGCAAATAATTTTTTTAATTGTGGCCTCAATATAATTTTTTTTTCCTTCTCTATGGCCACTCCCGAGCTCCGTACTGCAGTGAAAGGTTTGATTGAAAATTGATTTTCAGTAAATGGGAAATTTCTTACGACGCACAGTTATGATGTAGATGCTTCTGCACAGGGAGGTCGATCTTAGGGTATCATGCAAGTAGTCTATTTCTGTGACTGGAAAAATTATATATATAGGAGATGCTGGACACTTAAATCACAGCACTCTGTTTCAACAAGGCTACTCTAAAATCCAGTGCCAGCAGGGCACTGTATATGTCTTAACATAAATTGCACTGGATAAATTGTTATATATATTTTAAATATAATAACAACCATGGAATAGTTGTGTAGATGACATTAGCAGGTCTAACCAAGAGGCCACTTTGAGGATGGTACTTGCCTGTAATGAGCCCAAGAAAACTGCATTCACCTGCTGCAGCGTCCTCATTAGCATGGCCTTGCCTGTTCCAGAGGTTATGGAGTCATATTGTGACCACCATGGAACAAGCTTCCAGACAATAGAGGTCTAGGGAAGGAAGAGCAGTGATCTGTGCTTTGCCTTTAGTCGGACAACTCAAATAAAACTTGTCAAATACACTTCTTAAGTGGTGTTATAAGCAGCCAAGAAATGTGTGGCTACAAAATGAGACAGTGAACCCAATTTATTTATGGTGGATTTACTAATCTATAATTTATGACTACTTGTTTTAGCAGCATGGTGCCGTGCTGTCTATAATCATATGGTATATTCATCCTACCAGATTAAATATCTCGTCAAAATGAACTGGATGTACGTTATGTTCCTTGTTGTTCCACACCATCATGTCTTGTTAGCGTCACTAATGATGTCTGATGGGGACAGGTTGAAAGATAAAGGTTAATTACTCTGTGACCAAGTGCTCAAAGACATGAATCCTTTCTGCGGTGTCGTCCTTTGTATTCCAAGAGAGTACCTGCAGCTCCTCGTTTCCCTCTGAATTGCTTTGTAGAAGGGCAATGTTTCAGGACAAAGTATAGATAAAGGATTTTTTTGTTGTGTTTGTACTGGCCTCAGCATGAAAGACTTTTGCTCACAAGGAAGTCAAATAACGTATCATGTTCATTAAGTATTTTTCCTAACTAAGGCTGCAACTACTGACCTATTATGGATTGGATGCTGTCCTTTTCAATAAATAAGCTGTAAAATTACAAGATTTCTCTTTCACTTGAAATGAACACAAACACAACATACATCTTTCTATTGTAAGTGTGTTACATGCAGAGGAAACCTCAGGTATCAGTGAGAAGTTAAAATAAAAATATTGGTAACTGAATATCTTGTTGTTGGGCACATTTGTGTCTCACTGACATCTATCATATACTGTATAATAACTTTTAACAAAGAAGCTCCAGTGCTCCAAGTTACTGATTCAGTCCGTGACAGTGGTGGTCAGTGTCTGAAATACAGAAGAAAGCCTCAACAGCAAAATGTTGAGGGGTCTTTGGTAAAATATTTTTTTTAATATTTAGCACTTGCAGTGTCTTTTAAAAGCTCACTATGCCCAGCAGTATTTACAATTCAAATTGCAAAACATCAATGTGAAAACAGAAAAATCTGTGATTGAATCTGGTGAGGCTTTCTTCCATGACTCTGTTGCAAATGATGTGTTGTGAGGTAAACCTGAAAAGCAGTGTGTTTTTTTCCTGCTTCAACATCATGGTTACAAAAAAAAAAATCTAACTCGGTACGCTGTGACTGAATTGTGATACCTGCCCTGCATAAGGTAAAAAGTTGTACAGCAACGCACAATTGTGTGTCTGTCGGGTTTGAGTGTGTGTCAGTGTTTGTGTGTCTGTCGGGTTCGAGTGTGTGTCAGTGTTTGTGTGTCTGTCGGGTTCGAGTGTGTGTCAGTGTTTGTGTGGGTGTTGGGTTCGAGAGAGAGGCAAGTTTACTGTGTGGGTTTTGTTGCAGGGCATAGTTGTTGCGTGGTTGTGAGAGGCAGTATTGTTACCGATATTAAACTTGGTGATGTGTGTTCAAGACATGTAAATAGTGGATTTCCTTACTTTGCTTCCATGAAATCTTGTAGACTATATTGCTTCTTTCTGTGTAAGACTTCAGCATAACACTGGAGCAATTGGTGGGGGTCCACTGGATTGCCACTGGATGCTTTGCACACTGTGAATATCCATTGGTAAAGATGTGTTTGTACAAGTAAAGTGAAGTAGAATTTACAATTAAGCCATACAATTCTGTTTAAAATGAAATATCTTAGAATTAAGAGTCCACATTAAAGCACCAGTTCAGCAGCCCTTATAAAAACCTTTTAGGTTTGACTGTACTTTATTTTTAGAAGCTCAACAGCTCCATTTGCCACTGGCCTTTGTCTAGAAGCTTTACTGTGCAGTTTGGATGGACGGCCACAGGGTTTGGGAACATTTTGTTTCGACTTGATCGGGCTTTGTAACCTGGGTAAGATTGCTCTATTTGAGCTGTTTTTTCCTGTAATTGTTTATTTTCTCCTTATTTTATGCAGAGTTTTTATCTTCCTAACCAAGTGTTGGATGCACAGTAATGTTGTCTGGGATGAGCTTGTGGTTTGGGGATATATACATAATATTCACTCAATGTGACTTGCTGCAACACCTTGTTATTTGAACAAGAGAAGCGAGGTACAGTGATAGCACAGCGCACAGTACATCTTGCTCACAGATTTGTTTTTAGTCTGCTTTTGTCTTAATGGTGGTTTGGTCTTGAAGAAACGTGATTAAACGTTCACCCAAAACATGAGCTTCTCTTTTGTCTTTGCCTTTTCTACTCTGATGTTCCAACTTCCATGTTGGAACAAAATATAATGTGAGATTAAAGGGGGATATAGTAACACCATCTGTTTACAATTGAGGGAACCGCCTTTTAGCAAATGCGTCAGCCATCACTCTGGTTTTGATGTTGGAAAGTACAAGAAAATGTTGATATGAATTTCAATTTCACAAATTGAAGCACAGGGGAGCCAATAGCTATATTTAACATTTTCAACGCCACATATGATCTACTTACATGATAATATGGTGCCAAATGCTCTCTGAAACCCCAATCTGGCTCTTCACTGAATAACATTAAAACTGGACATAATTGCAGACAGTATCTATGATGAATATACTTCTGTAGTTACTCCACAGTTCTATTTCACTCATCATTGACTGTCTGTACCAATAAGTATCTGCAAAACAAGACACATTTTTTAACAATGTAGAACTGTAACTGTAGAAATCATGAATGCTTAATCGTATAGGTCAAATTGTGAAATTAATTGATTTGCATAGTAAGAAATCATCATTTAAAATTTCTGTCTGACTAAAACTAATTTCTGATGGATTAATTTTCAGAGACACTGCTTTTGAAAGCTCCATCTTCCATATAGTGATTGCTTTTGGCTTCTAACATCATCCTTTTGTTGGGGGGAATAAAGTCTTTCAAAAAATTTAACCAAATCGGACAATTTGTAATGTAAACTTCTCAGTGAAAGTTCATGTGTAGTGATGTGCTATGATGTGTCTATCTTTCTACTGTTTCATACATTGGAAAATATGCTTATTTGGTTTCTTGCCAAGACGTAGACGAGAAGACCATTCTCATAACGGCACACTAAATATGAAGCTGGAGCTAGCAGCTAGTTAGCATAGCTTAGCATAAATACTGGAAACTGGGGAAAACATCTAGACGAGCTCCGTTCAAGAATGACAAAACCACTCTACCACTGTAAAGCTCACTAACCCATGGTTTATTTTAAATATATAAATATCAAAGTGTACGATCTATATTTCTTGGCCGGATGCAGTACTGTGAGGAAGCTAGCAGCAGAGACTCCAGGAAGTCACTGCGCCTGGCAAAAAAAAAGCAGTGTTGTGCATAGTTTGCTCGTCAATTTCTCAGCAAGAAATCGAAAAAGTAATCCCCCGAAATGTCAAACCATTCCTTTACCATGTAATCACAATGCCAGGGACTCTTTGTTGCATGGCATCAATTTCCCTCTCTCATCATTCCAGTAAATAAGGGTAAAATAAATGCCCTAAAAGATGTTATGGTCTCCCAAATTGGTGTTCCCAGCAGGTGGAGGAGATGGACTTTATATTTTCCGTCATGCACAGCAGCTCTGTATAATGGACAGTAGATGTAGAAGTCTGTTACTGAGCTCTCCCTGGATGGAGAGGCCTAGATCAGCATAAAGGATGTTCCTTTTGGCACTGATGATCAAACACAAGCAGGCCCTGAGGGAGCGAGTGGCCGGGGGGCATTGTGGAAGACCAATGGCGGACATTGGCCTTTCCTTTATAAAACAATCTACTGTCTTCACTGAAGGATTGTTCCTAGAGCTATTGCTACAAACAGACGCATGAAACACTCTGATCCAGCTGTGAGGGAGGGAGAGCATCGGAGTTCATGGATTGAGTTTGATTCTAGAGCTTTCTACGCAAGAGGTGCTACATTTTAATTAAAAAAACACAGATATTATCTACTCTAGTTTGTGTGTATGCAGATCAAATTGGCAATGTGAAACAAGACTAGAAACAGCCTAAAGATGCGAGTGACACTGGGAGCCTTGACTGAATGACATGTTTCAAGTTCATTATTGACTTTGCATCCAATTTGCCTCCTTTTGATTAAATTAGGAGTCTATACAAACCTAAGGGAAACTTATTCTCAATCGTGTGTTAGTGTTGTCAATGCTGTTTACTAGCGTCGGAAAAAAACAGGCAAAGTACTCGAAACTGCTTCTGTGGTAGTCAGCTTTTCGACCCTGGAATTCACCTTGTGACTCTATTGTAGCGGAAACTACCACAGAGGTAATTGTTTTGTATACTGTACTTTGCCTGGTGTGTTTCTGTCTGACACATTCACAAAACTTTAAGATGGTTATGGTCCGAGCAAGGCCATGAGTAAGGTGGTACGAAGTGGGGAAGGGGCCATTGCATGTCCCACTTTATGCCCATGCCCAATTTGACATTGCTGCTGGTGTGATCCCATCACAAGAATGTCTCTAGTTGTTACAGACCCTGAATTGAGAAGGCAAAGCCTGAATGTGGAGTACAGAACGAGGCAGCTGCGCAGGAAAAACTGTTTTGATTCAATGTCAGGAGACACAGCTGCACTTCCTTCTACACAGCACAGAATCAAAATAAGCATAAATAGGAACTATAGCATGTATAGAAACCTGCTGTTTTGGATTGTTAGTTTCTTCCTCAGTGATTGTGACAAGATATAACAACATCTAACTGCTAGTTTGAGACAATCATTTTCCTCCCACAGTAATAGCGGCAGTTAAAAGGCAGATTCTCAAGATTCATAATTCATTGTATTATGTTTTCCTAGTATCTTTATGATTATTATTTTTTATTTTGGAGTGATAATTCACATACATGAATTACTTGGGCAACAAATATAGCAAAAATAATGTCAAACTTCCTCCAATAAACTGTGATGGCTTTCGAACAAGTCAGCTACGTTCCATCGGCTGGTAAATGCTGTTTTGGCCGATTGCAATGCATATCTTAAAGTTTGTGTATATATATATATATATATAGATATATATATATATAGATATATATATATATAGATATATATATATAGATAGAGAGAGAGAGATTGTATATATATATATATATATATATATATATATATATATATATATATGTTAACTAAGATGCAGTTTTATGGTTTTGGAACTTGGCAGAGATTAGTTCGTTTTTGTGATTTGTATTTAGTTTTGTATTATTTTTAATCGACAGTTGTTGTTGCTCTTTTTGTTAATATAGATAGGCATGTATTTGTTAAGCTTGTATTTTGTTAGAATTTCTTTTTTGCCAGCTGCTCAGCTGGTTGTGAATTTAAGTAAGTAGAGTGGATATTGTTTGGTTTGTTTGCTGATTCAGTGCCATTCGCAGCCTTTTTATTTATGTGCCAGCATTTGTTGTTTTATCTGTGATTGTGTGCTGTTCTATTTTGTCGTTTGTTTTCTGTGGCCTTCTCAAATTAAAATTGCATCTACGCCTGATTACACCAGCATATGCTCTTCCCTTAAGCCTGGACTTCACAGGGACGTAACACTGGGTTTCAAGCTCTTTTTTTTTAGCTAATACATGTTTGTTTTCATGTCTAAAACCTTGGTTTAGGATTCATTACTGACATTTAATTATTTTAACATTCTGTAATTGGTCCTGTCTGGAAAAGTACACACAAGTAACGCTTTTCATTATTATCAGTTGAATATACACTTAATAATGTACAATTTTCCTGGCCTCAGAGCAACCCTGTCTCCAGAGGATCTTTCATTCTCTGTGCTCAGGAGTAGAAGAACATTTTAGCCGTTCCTGTGAGGAAGCCCGGATGTGCTGCCAAATAAAAACAATGTGTTTTTTCAAGTACTGAGAATGTTTCAATTCTACTGGACAAACAACACAAAGCCCTGCAGAGAAGCAGAAGGTGTCCATGCAGGCTATTGAAAAGGAGTAGAAAGTATGTCACAGTGAATAATTTAATTGTGAAACATGCTTCTCACATGGCTAAGATTCTGGGTCTTGACTTTCTGCAGTAAACGAGGACGCAGCGTTGCGCCTGTCATTTGCTCTGTCTTTAAGCAACATAAACCAGCAGCATTGTCTTTCATTCCTGACATCAAACCACATTTGATCTGAACCTGAAGCATTGGCATTTGATGAATGGAGGCTGTTGTGCTGTGCATACTTCCTCTTGGCATGAGCTCTGTAGCCGCTCCCTTTTGAAAAGTATGAGACTTTCTCTGATGGATTTTCTCAGATGAGATTCAGAAGATTGTTTAACCTTGCTCAGAATTCTGAAAGATTTGTTTAGCCTTATAAGCCCGCGCCCCTTTTTTCTGATCTCACGGACATGAGCAAGTGTGTTTTTTCAAAACTAAAACGCTATTACATCATCCACAGTTCCGATCTAATTCATTTAAAGTGCTAAAGTACTGTAACCCTTGTGAGAAGATATGTGTCCGTTTCCATAAATAAAAAGATTGTTACATTTTAATAATTCCGTAAACTCAACATGACTAAGCGATTATAACGTTTCACTAAAACACTACCCCTAACAACGGGTGGGTTTCACTCAAAGTAACTTCCCTTTAACCGTAGAGACTGTGTGAGTCTAACAGTAGTGGTGAGATTTTTTTGATTTTTGCTGCGTTTCGAGGTCCAGCGATCTCATTGGTCCTTAGACTCATCTGAAAGCACGTCAGATGACAGGGAGGAGACGGTCATTTCAAATACATGTACCTCATGGTGCAAGCAAGTTTCGGGTCAAAGTAGGTAATTTTTCTATTTCTGAACCGATAAACACGTTTTTGGACTGAAAATTCTTCAAAACATGTCAATGCTTGTGTTTATTGTGATTATTATTGCAGATTTAGATGATTTAGGTCGTAGTCTTTCTAAAGATATGCAGTATTACTCTGGGGGATGATGGGAATGTCACGACCGGGTGTGGCGAGCGGAGACTCAGGTGCAGAGGAAGGAGACCGAGGCAGGTTTAGGGAGGCCAAAATCCAAAACGTCCTTTAGTTTAGGAACAAACCAAACTTGAAACAAAGAACTGGCAGGTTACAACAAGGCGAGTGACGAGCGACATGGACCACACATAATACAAAGACAACCCGACAGGGGACAAGGGAAAGCGGGGGAGTATATATAGGGGAGGGGAAACACAGGTGAAGGGAATCATACTAATGGGAGTGGCTGAGGGCAGGTGCAGGGGATCACAATCAAAGACAAGCACAAGACAAACCAACATCCTGACAGTACCCACCCCCCCCCTCAAGGGGCGGATCCTAGACGACCCAAAAACAAAAACCCAGTCCCCTAGGGTGGGTGGAGGGGCGACGGAGGAGGGACCAGGAGACAGAACCAGTCCGGGGGGCGGGCCGGAGGACGGCCACCAGGCGGGCCCAAACAGTCCGGGGGCATGGCCGGAGGACGGCCACCAGGCGGGCCCAAACAGTCCGGGGGCATGGCCGGAGGGCGGGCACCAGGCGGGCCAAAACAGTCCGGAGGGCGGCCACCAGGCGCACAGGCCAGAGGCTGCGGGGACTCTGATGGGGACACTGGAGGGAACCCTGGAGGGGACACTGGAGGGGAACGGGACACTGGAGGGAACCCTGGAGGGGACACTGGAGGGGAACGGGACACTGGAGGGAACCCTGGAGGGGACACTGGAGGGGAACGGGACACTGGAGGGAACCCTGGAGGGAACCCTGGAGGGGAACGGGACGGCCGCGGGGCGGCGGCAACGGGGACTCGGGGCGGCCGCGGGGCGGCGGCAACGGGGACTCGGGGCGGCCGCGGGGCGCCGGCAACGGGGACTCGGGGCGGCCGCGGGGCGCCGGCAACGGGGACTCGGGGCGGCCGCGGGGCGCCGGCAACGGGGACTCGGGGCGGCCGCGGGGCGCCGGCAACGGGGACTCGGGGCGGCCGCGGGGCGCCGGCAACGGGGACTCGGGGCGGCCGCGGGGCGCCGGCAACGGGGACTCGGGGCGGCCGCGGGGCGCCGGCAACGGGGACTCGGGGCGGCCGCGGGGCGCCGGCAACGGGGACTCGGGGCGGCCGCGGGGCGCCGGCAACGGGGACTCGGGGCGGCCGCGGGGCGCCGGCAACGGGGACTCTTGACACAGGTCGGGGCGCCGGCAACGGGGACTCTTGACACAGGTCGGGGCGCCGGCAGGACCCGGGGGGCCGGAACAGGCAGGACCCGGGGGGCCGGAACAGGCAGGACCCGGGGGGCCGGAACAGGCAGGACCCGGGGGGCCGGAACAGGCAGGACCCGGGGGGCCGGAACAGGCAGGACCCGGGGGGCCGGAACAGGCAGGACCCGGGGCAGAAGTAGTGCGGGAGCCGGGACCGGGCCTGGCAGCGGCACAGTCGCGGCGAGAGCCGGGACCGGGCCTGGCAGCGGCACAGTCGCGGCGAGAGCCGGGACCGGGCCTGGCAGCGGCACAGTCGCGGCGAGAGCCGGGACCGGGCCTGGCAGCGGCACAGTCGCGGCGAGAGCCGGGACCGGGCCTGGCAGCGGCACAGTCGCGGCGAGAGCCGGGACCGGGGCTGGCAGCGGCACAGTCGCGGCGAGAGCCGGTGTCGGCCGGTCCGCCGACTGGAGACGAGGAGACCGTGTCGGCCGGTCCGCCGACTGGAGACGAGGAGACCGTGTCGGCCGGTCCGCCGACTGGAGACGAGGAGACCGTGTCGGCCGGTCCGCCGACTGGAGACGAGGAGACCGTGTCGGCCGGTCCGCCGACTGGAGACGAGGAGACCGTGTCGGCCGGTCCGCCGACTGGAGACGAGGAGACCGTGTCGGCCGGTCCGCCGACTGGAGACGAGGAGACCGTGTCGGCCGGTCCGCCGACTGGAGACGAGGAGACCGTGTCGGCCGGTCCGCCGACTGGAGACGAGGAGACCGTGTCGGCCGGTCCGCCGACCGGAGACGAGGCCTGGGCTGCGGCGCGGGGGCTGCGGCGCGGGGGCAGCAGCGGGAACCCGGCGCCGACGAGACCCCGAGGTTCGGACCCTCAGGTCCGAGGCCGGGGCGACAGGGACCCTGCCCTGCAGGCTTCGGGGCCCCCCGTAGGCCAGGCGGGGCTCCTCGAGGTCACGGCGACCCTCCTGGAAGCTCCAATGAACCCCAGGGGCCCGGTGAGGCGGGTACCATGAGTCCCTCACCGAGTCCCTCCAGGCATTATACTCCCTCTCTTGGGGGCACTGGGGCCCACCAGACGCCCGACGAGGCGTGCAAAAAAAAGCCCGGAACACCTCCTCTGCTGAGTCAGGCATGGTCGGGTTGTCCTGTCACGACCGGGTGTGGCGAGCGGAGACTCAGGTGCAGAGGAAGGAGACCGAGGCAGGTTTAGGGAGGCCAAAATCCAAAACGTCCTTTAGTTTAGGAACAAACCAAACTTGAAACAAAGAACTGGCAGGTTACAACAAGGCGAGTGACGAGCGACATGGACCACACATAATACAAAGACAACCCGACAGGGGACAAGGGAAAGCGGGGGAGTATATATAGGGGAGGGGAAACACAGGTGAAGGGAATCATACTAATGGGAGTGGCTGAGGGCAGGTGCAGGGGATCACAATCAAAGACAAGCACAAGACAAACCAACATCCTGACAGGGAAGGCATCGAACTATACAATTAAAAAAACTACTACTTTTATTTTTTTTAAAGGCAAGGAGTTGCGGATTCATTAGAGATCAAGGACAATAGGGTCTGGTATTCATATCAAGGTCATATGAGCTGTAGAAAACCGGGACCCTAGGGCTTAATAAGGGATAGAGCTGACATTTTCGGATGTACAGTCAGGTCCATAAATATTTGGACATTGACACATTTTTCATTATTTTGGCTCTGTACACCACAACAATGGAAGTTGTCTTCCGTGGTCTTCCGGGTCTTTTGGTGTTGCTGAGCTCATCACCAAGGAGTTTTTTTAAGGCAAAGAAGTGGAATGTTCTGCAATGGCCAAGTCAATCACCTGACCTGAATCCAATTGAGCATGCATTTCACTTGCTGAAGACAAAACTGAAGGGAAAATGCCCCAAGAACCAGCAGGAACTGAAGACGGTTGCAGTAGAGGCCTGGCAGAGCATCACCAGGGACGAAACCCAGCGTCTGGTGATGTCTATGGAATCCAGACTTCAGGCTGTCATTGACTGCAAAGGATTTTCAAGTATTAAAAGTGACAATTAGATTTATGATTATATTAATTTGTCCAATTACTTTTGGTCCCTTAAAAACTGGGTGGCCACATTTGAATTTGTAGTAGTTCCTACACCGTTCACCTGATTTGGATGTAAATACCATCAAATTAAAGCTGAAAGTCTGCACTTAAAGCACATCTTGATTTTTTCATTTCAACTCCATTGTTGTGGTGTACAGAGCAAAAATAATGACTTCAAACATAATAACTACAATCCCGAACAGCCTAAAGTGCTAGTTAGCAGCAGCAGAAGGTTTATTTATATTGATTAGGCTGAAAATACAAATAATGTCCAAATTGGACATGTGGATTTGGTGCAACATTTACCGTGTCTTCCTCCACTTTTCTTTGTATTCATCATTTTAGGCGACTGTGCCCATTGAACTGAATACATCGCCTTGAACAACACTTCAAATGGTACAAGCTTTTTCTCTGATGATGTGGACATGAATCACTTTTCTAGCTGCATCACAGAGAATAAAGATAGTATTGATTTTACTCTAAATGATGTCGCTTGCTGTGTTTCTTTTTATGATGGAGGAGACTTACTGCATTTCAGTCATGCCTAGAAATCCCAAATCATGTCTGTCTATGGCAGTGAATATGTAATTTGTCAGAATGTCCTCGTGAATTTGAATGTTGGATGTCAATTATTTATCTCTGCAGGGTTGCTGTGTGGCCAACTGCTTGAAGTACATGTATTTCTGGGGCAGGGCTAGAATTTGCATCTTTGTCTCGGTGGCTGTTGCCATCTGTTGTTAAAGAAGAGATGTATTAATTTAGGACACCCAGCTGGACAGCATTATTAATAAGGTTTATGAGTACCTCTTCCTCTTCTACCAGTTTTGCCTTAACAAGTGCATGTGGAAAACTCTGCTTGGCAATATTAAGTGCATTTATAAACAATGGATTTAGTATGTGGCTAATAGTTCTTTTCCACTTTTGTACTGATTCAAACTGGATCCATTTACTTTCTAAATTGTTTGGGTTTTACAATAGTCTCTTTCATCTGACATAACACTGACACGCTGGTTCAGAGTAGTTTCTCCAGAGACTGCTGCTAGCTTTCTATAAACTGTACCTGTAATTGAAGCCCCAGAGCTGAACGGTTCCCATGCTCTGCTGTCAGTCTTGTTGAGTCTCTGAAAAGGCCATGCTGGATCTGTGCTTCATGCTTTCACAAACACACAACCAAGTTGTTTGATGCGACCGATACGACATACAAATCTGTGTTGTATGTCAAGTATACGTTAAATGCTGACAAAATCTTGATTCAGAAGCTGGATACTTACCATCAAAGTGTGACCAGACAGAAGGTCTGAGTCTGTGACAGAGTGACTAACGGTGGCAAACTGTAATTGTGTTTGCCTTACACCCTTAACTTATATTTTAAATCACCTTGATGGAAAGGGGCTGGAAGCTAAAAGGATATGTTGCTACTGTGGTTGGCAAAGAAAGCCGGCTGTTGTTTATGTTCTGTGGGTTGATGAGGAGGGTTGAAAGCAGCTAACTTCAGAAAGAAGTGAAGAGATGGATAAGTAAATGGGTAGAATTAATCCAAGAGAAAGACAGACACCACTATTATTCATTTAATTTATTTAAATTAATTTAATCACTCAGGAAATTCCATTGCATATTAAGTCACTACACTGCTATTTCCAATCCAGGCTGCTAGAGGGCACATTGCACTTGGGTGGTATTGAATAGTATTGCATGCACGCACTGAGGAAGAATAAATCTTCCTGACGTGAAATATATCGCAGCTCAACATGTGCGTCTCTTCTATTCTTTGACACAGGTCGGTAAATATGCCTTACATTGAGTGTACATGCTAGAGTTTATGAGATTGGTTGCACATGTTGCATTTAAGTGCATCTCTGTCAATGGAGATAGAAGGCTGGAGGCTAACTTGCTAATGCTAGTGGACTGGTGTAGTGTGGAGCAGCAGGTGGGCAAAGCTAACCCAAAAATAACAAGAAACGTTTGAATTCACTGTGCACTTAAATGTATGAAGCCATTTCAGTAATGCAAGAAGATATTTCCTGGTTATTATCTGGCGCCAAAAGGACATTTTTGTGGTTTATTGCCTAAACAGAACGCTAATGTAATGTAATGTTGCATATAAAATGGCAAATGCACATTGTGGGTAAAGCATTACAAAGGACAGCACCATTAAATTAGGGTGAAAGTATTTGTCATACTCAATGTGTGAAAATGTGTTTTTTTAGGAAAGGTGAAATGTGTGTTTTATGTTCAGAGAATGAAACCAGAACAATATATGTTGTATTGCTAGGACAAAGCCATGTTATTAGTTTTGTTAAGAATATTACTGTAAGGCCAGTTAATTTTGAGATAGTACAAACAAATGCATTTATTATTTTTCATGGATACAGTAAAAATCCACGAGGTTATAGGATACATATACATGGTAATATATATTTGTATATTTGAAGGAATGTGTTTAATGGGTCTAAGTAGCCTAATGCTGCGTTCACACCAAAAGCAAATTTGACGCGCGAGTAGATTACATGCAAAGTCAATGCACAGACGCGACAGGTTGCGAAAAAGCTAATTTTCCGCCGGGCGGCGTGAATGGTGCGTTTGACGCGGCGCAAATTCGCGCAAGTTGAAATTTTCCAACTGTCGTTGCTGAATCAAACTGCTGCTGGTCCGCCTAAAGTAGCGCTGGTAGCGGCCGTCATTCAGACGCTGTTGTGGGACTACGGATAATATTATGAACCCAGGCATGATGGAGTTTGATGTTCCGACGTATGTGGAATTTACACAAGTATAACGCAGAACTAGTGGTTATTTCTATGGTGGATGGCGGAAAGTGTTTTTACGGAGATAAGTCAGGGAGATAAGCCACGCCCCCTTTCAGGCGCGACTAACATTCACAACGTGTTTGGTGTGAACACAGCATTATTGTCGAGTGAGTAAACTGACGCGAGTAACGCGTCGCGAATATTAGCAACGCTTTTGGTGTGAACGCAGCATAACTGAGCTTTATTTTTGAATGAAAAGCTAAAGCCATTAATTTATAACAGATATGTTTGATACCTAAAATATGATTTGTGAAGAAAAAAAAATCTTCCGAAGTGTGTCTCTTCTATTCTTTGACACAGCGTGTTCACGGCTGACCCAGGTTCCTAAGCCTGAGGCTGGCAATATTGACTCTGGTTCCCAACCTATGTGAATACATATTTCATGACTGCGCTTTGGGAGTGAGGAAGGGAAGATTGGTGAATCAAAAAGAACATGCTTTTTTGAGCTGTACATACTGTATGTTTTATCCCAAAAGAAGAATGTATCTTGCATTTTGCATGCTGTGTGATTGTGTTTGTGTTTGTGTGGGTGCAAATAATAATAAAGAACCTTTTGTGTGGCCTGCATGTTCCTGTGTGGGCGTTAAGTGTGACATCATGCTTTTGAGTGCAGCACAGCACACGTGTAACTGCGGTCAACAACTTGAATCATGGGGAAGTGCTTTGGAAGAAGTTTTGGTATTCCTCTTCACACTCCCATGGGGCTGAAGGAGAGGGAGGGAGGATATAATAGGATTCAGACAGAGGTGTCTTTGAGGTTGACGGGGGAGCTGTATCCTGACAGATAATGAGCCAAAAATGCCAGATTCCTCTGCATAATGATTCATCATTAATGCTGATGTTAACAAAGAAGGGAAAGGCTGCGGTGACAGCAGGGTCATGCATGGCTATTTACATTAACTGTGACAATGCACTTGGAGCGAGAGGAACATCTTTGAAGTGCATTAATGGTGTGCCGAGATGAGCAACTCTGCATTGTGGAAGCTTAATTACTTCCTGTCGCGTATAGATCCCACAGCTCCTTTTTTTCTCCAAATACATCAATTCCTGGCTTTATAAACCACACACTTAAAGCCCCCTATTAACCTGGAGATGTCAACCTTATTAGGAACATGTTTGGTACCAATTTTCCCAGTAAACTCGATAAATTATCTTTTTTTCTTTTACTATTCTCAGCATATAAAATGATTTACAATAATTCAAGCAAGTATCTGAAGTACCGTACTGGTTGAGTTTATCATTAAGTATTTTATTTCACATTAAGAGGACATGTTACACAGCTGCTTCACTGCCGACAAAATTTGCTCAAACTGAAGCAGCTTCTGTGCTATAAACACCCACCATAATCAGTATTTTACTTTATTGTTCCATTAAAGTTACTGGATCCTTCAATAGATTTATGAACCAGATGAGTATCAACTGGACAGCTTGGGTTTAAGCTTCATGTCAGGAAGCATTTGCCTTGTGGAAGTGTGTTTGTAAAAATCACTGCCAGCTCCAGGGTTGGTGATCTGCTGCTGATTCTCCCATATGACTGCTGGCAGAGGGCATCCCTTTCATACCCAGTGGAAAAGCGCATGGTCATTTTGCCACCTAAGTCGAGATGATACAGGCAGCACAGCGTTTCAGCGGGCATCTGAACATATAAGCTACCTACCTCAAGAGTGGTGGAATGGAGGAGTTCTTGTACTTATAATGTATTTAGCCTCCAGCATTACAAGGAAGTAGAAACCATTGGTCAGAAGGACAAATCTTTTGGAAAACTGAAATAGTTTGACCCTCATTGCTGTGGAGAAGAAAATGCTTGACTCGTATTGTACATACATTTGGCAATCTTTCTTACAATTGAAACATTACAATTAAAAACATTAAAGAGTTATGCAATGGAGGATATCATTAGATCAGGCAGCACACTGAAGCTGTGCTTGCATTAGCCGATTGGTATCAGCTGCTTCATCTGTGCTTTACAATCACTGGCCGCTTGACTACCAGCTGATTAGTAACATCCACTCTAATTCATGCAGGTGTACAGTGCAGCCATTATAACCTGTCGCTTCTCAGTGTCCCCTCCACTGGCCCAAAATCCTGCTTATTCGCATTGGTTTTGTTGATTTAACTAAGTTTTAATGTTCATGTATGTTTATTGAGGACGGTTTAGTTCTTGCAGCTGAATGCTCATGCTGACTGGAGTCTCTGAAAGCTCCCTTCGCTCGTAACAACTGCTATAGTCAATACTGTACCTTGACATACTGTAAGTGTCTCTGACTAGAATGTAATTTGTAAATGTTAGGTGCTGAGATGACTGAGATAATTTCTAAACAGATAAATTAGGGAGCTAGGGTTATCATAATAGACAGAAATCTACTTTTATACCTCTTGTCTTCACGATGTGTTGTAACATATTGGAGCCTTGCAGTAGCACAAGGAGGCACAGATGTATATTTATCGTCACATGTTCCATATACCATGCAATGATCTATGGCCACTATAAATCTCACAGTCAGTTCAAATAAACACATCTTCGCATCATATTGCAAATCACTAATTAACAAGAAAAAAATAAGCTTAGCCACTATAAGAAATTCAAAGTAAATAAACAGCAACACACACGCAGACATTAGCACCCAGCCGAGGGCCATAGCCCAAAATCAGAACAATGTAACCAAACAGCCAGCATTTAATGGCATTACATTTAATTGATTTTGCCAAGCACACAAACAAAAGCAGAGCCAAGACAATACTTTCGCTAACTATCAAAACATAAGCTTGCATGTTTGAGGCTGGCAGAGGATGTGACAAATGGCATCACCAAATACCGGCGGCAGGGAGCACACCTCAAAACATGTACTGATATTTTCCCCACAGTGCCATCCGGTAGAGAGACATTATTTGGCTGTTGGCAGGCAAACTTCCTTATGAAATGTGACATAAGCAGCAGCCATGGGAAGCTACTTTAATACTGTAGCTACTGTAGTGAAGCTACATGCTATACTTTTCCTTACTGAGGCTAAAGTACACTTTGCGAGTAGAGGTCTACACTACAAGCTACTCAGAGGAAGAAGCGTAATACATTGAAGCCCTCTTACTCTGAAGTAATAAACAAATGTGCACATTCATTTAAGCTACCCCACCACAGAGTGGAAAAATGTACTTTCCAACATTAGAAAAGTAGCTACTCTACTCAAACACTCCTGGGAAATTAAACTACTCCTCAACCCAGGCAACAGTTTTAACAAAGCAGAGTTGGGGGCAGAGCATTAACAGCTTAAATACACCGCCTCCTGGCAAAGGATGCTTTATTGCAGCCAGTAGTTTGTCATGTGTGAGTACAGCAGCTCACTTGAGCTAACTCAAGTAGCTCCAAGGCTTCACTCCATTTACACAGAAAAGGGATTCACTGTGTGTGTGTGTGTGTGTGTGTGTGTGTGTGTGTGTGTGTGTGTGTGTGTGTGTGTGTGTGTGTGTGTGTGTGTGTGTGTCATTCGCATATCTCAAGAACTTCAGGCAATCTACTTCACACTTGGCGGGTGTATTTCTCGGGACCCGACAACGTGACGTGACGAAGTTCGTACAATTTGGACACATGACACATTCAATATGAATAAACTTAAAATAAACTGCGAACAGCGCTCTTTGCAAATTGAGTCAAGCATGTTGTCATAGCTGGCCTTTTCAGGCCATGGCTCATTGACTGCAGTTTACTTTTGCTGCTGGATGCTGTATATACTAACGTTACAACTTTTCTTCACCCTGTAGCACTTCCTGGATCAACTGTTCTTGTTGTTGCGAAACAAAAACATTGTGAAAAGTACAGCGTATATCCTGTTAACATTATGATCCATGTTGCACTTTTATTCTCATCATTTTTGTTTATATTCCTTTATTAATCAGTTGTTTATTTTATAATCTGCCCTGAAATCATCACAACCTTCTTAAACCAAGATCTAGTACAAAGGGCTTGTTTCACTCACAATACCTTGAAAAGATCAACCTCTGTTTCACCCACTACAGAGAACAGCTTTGAACTTTTTCCTGTCTGTTGTGAACATTGAACTGCCTTGAGTAACACAATATAAAAAAATACATTTAAAGATGTTTCAATTGCACATAGTTGTTAAAGTTGTACTGCATGTTACTTTGACAGATTTAGATCTTGCTGGATAACTTGAAATTAATCTGTGAGGTCAAAAATCACCACAATTTTTAAGAAATCCATACTGTATATGTGATACTTCAAGGTGCCTCCTTGAAAACACCATTCATGAGTATTTTTTGGCTGTTTGTCTAGCTCTGCAAGACCTTGTTTCCCCCTCTCAAGATGTTGTTTATTTTGTGTTTTTTGTAGGAGACAGTGAATAGATAGATTCCTTCAATCAGTGTATTCACCATCTGGTTTACTCATATCATGGCTTCGAGAGAAAGGCTCCTCCTCTCCCTTTGCTCTGTCTTTTGATGTCAAATATGCAGTGACAGCCACCATAGAAGTGACCCATAATTCATCTCTCTTCCATCTAGGCTTCATTATTCCTGCAGTAGCTGCTGCATCCTGTTTCATCCTGTACTGAAATGATGCAAAAAGAAACTTAATAGACATTCTGCAACATGAAACTCTTGTCTGTTTATCTCCTGGTTGCTGTGTTATTTCTAGTGCAAGGAAAAATTGATGGCTTCAAAGGTAAATTCTGAACATCAGAAGCGTCATCAAGACAAATTACTGGTTTAAGGTTGTTTGACATTTTCTCTCCTTGTTGAAATCAGGTTGTTAAGGAGATAAAAGGGATCTCTGGCCTCAGTTAGTGACACAGCTTTCCCTTTTATCTCCTTAACAACCTGATTTCAACAAGGAGAGAAAATGCTCTACATTGCATATTTCATTCAGCAAATCCCTTTTTGTAGTACAGACCTACGTCAAATCATCTTTGCTTTTTTCATAAAATGTTCTATTATATTGTAATGCATCTCGTGTCTTGGTTTCAGATTACTTTTGTGCAAAAGAAACATTTTAAGATGTGAAAGTGACAGTTTTGGTTTCCTTTCGGGTCAGTACACTCGGTACAACACATTAATACAATATGGGGATTGCGTCCTTTCAAGGCCAACCTGAAGAACCTCTCTTAAAAACACATGTCAAAGCCAATGAGACTTTTGCACACAGGTAGCACTGCCTTTAAAAGACCCTGCTCACTTTCACCTCTATCTATTTGCAATCCACCTTGCTTAACCTTATTCTTGTAGTCCCTTTCTGAAGATTTAACTATTTTACAGGAGGTGACTTAGCTCTCCACCCAAGGGGTCGCTATCAAGACTGGTTTATGTGTTGCACTTGTTCAGCTTGCTAGCTAACCACATTCCCTGCCTTTTAGCGAAGCTAATGGATACTTGATTAGCCTTGTTAACAAATCTGCACAACTGTTTAGATTTTGCTCACATACAAGTAGTTTGCTTAGTATGGTAACTTGCGTAGTGGAATAGCCCTTGAGAAAGAGAAAAGCTCTCTTAGCGAGAGCTAGCAAAGCTGGTAAGCGAAGTATTGCCCCCAGCACAAGTGCTTTCTGGGCAACCATACCCAGTGTGTCTTGGAATTTTGTATGCAAAATCTGCATTTAGCTCGTCAGGGGACCTGTGTGCACCAATGTCTTCTCTGGAAGACAGCCCTGGGGAGATTGTAGCATTCTTGTCGAAGGAAGTTAGGAGGCTCAGCCTCTTGCCGAGACCCTCTGTTGTCTGAAGCCACTGATGTGAGTAACTGAAGTGTCGTACCGAGTATACAACCAAAAAGGAACTGGGGGTTATGCACAACACAGGTCAGACCCACACAACCTTCCAGCTCGCGGAAGTACAGTTTAGACGGAGGAGGAGAGACTGCTCTGGGTCATTTGGAGACCTGCCTGCAACAATTTCTTTGGCCATGAAAGGCATTTTCAGAAAGGTTCTTCAGGTTGATCAAGCGAGTTCACACTCCTCATACCTCATGTAATAATGAGTAATTCACAAGCTCATTGAGCCCCTTAGAGACTCCCACACATCAAAGCTGCAATAGGTATCCTGTAGATTGCTGAAGTGTTCTTGGCATTTCTGTCTTTATTTGAGCCTCTCTATTTCCTACATTGCTCACTACTTCTAAGGAGAGGCATGATGAGGAAAAACATGCTCAAATAGGTCAGCAAAGAGAGCAATCAGCCGCAGTACCATCTGTCCCTCTAATGACTACCTGGTTGCTCTGTGATGTGACACAGTTGGCTGGAGTAGCTCCATAGCAAGCATCCTCTCATTAGGCCTCTGCATTTCTACCCGACTCAGAACAACTGACTGTCTGCATCTCTAACACACACAAATATACTCTGCCCCTTTATCAATAGTCCGTACTGCTCGTCCATCTTGTTGCTGCTGACACAAACAGTGGGCGGTTAGCAGTGACTGTCAGTCTTTTAAAGCTGGAAAACAAAGTGCCTAAAACCACTTTTAGTGCATTTGACCAGCATGTAAACAATACTTTTTTGTTTCCACAGTGGAAAAGTATGAGTGAATAATTGTGCTGTTGATGGAGGATACAGCAGGCCTTAGTTGAGCCTGATGATGTCTGGGAGCCTGGATAGCCCCCATCCACGTTATCCCCTGGCTGTGTGCTAATGCCAGGGCACTCTCTGTAACTTTAAACACATCACTCAAAATTGTGCTCGCTTGAGATTTGAGAACTGATTCGAGTTGTATTTTGACTTGCAAAATATATGTATTTGATCTGTACTGTGTTATATGTAGATTTAAAGGATAAAGCTGAAGTTGATGCCAGGCCCATCCTCCGGGTCTGATAAGTAAAGCTAATTGCATTCTTTGCTAATAGCCATCAGGGATCGACTCTTCTGGTTGCAAGCAAAGTCTAGTTGCATAGAAGTGTATGAGAAAATTAAATGTAAATATGAGTTCATGGTCTCAATCACTAGTTTCAAGTATTTTCCAATGCCACCTGATATTCAGTGTTCAGAGTTAAATAGATGCAGGGTATGCTTAAAGGTGTGTCTACAATGGGATTGAAGTTGTATGTGTTTTCGTTTTACAACTTTAACCCTTTCATAGTAAGTTTTCAGTTCATAAAGGTTAATTGTGACCTTTTTGGTCACCTAAAAAAGTATTATTAGACGTACGAAGCTCCACCTTCTTGTGTCACTTCTGGTCAGGGGAGGTTCTACGCTCTCTATTCTTCTTCATATAGAATATTTCAACCGTATCAATTAATTGATCAAACACTAACTATGCAGCACTTATGCAATACAGAGTAAAGAGGATTGGTGGCTGAATGTCTTGTACTTTTACCTGCTGTCCCCACTGCTATTTAAATAGCCGGCCATAATATAATACCAGTAGTTTCACATTCACTATGGTAACACTGTTCCTTGGTAACAAAGACATTTGTGTTTAAAAGGTAAAAAAAAAAAGCTGTCTTAAAGCCGTCAACTGCTTTTCATGAAAAATATCGTTCATATTCCTGCATTTATTTGTTTAGAGATATTTTGCTGTTCTGGAAGAGACAAGTCAGTCATATACAATGGTCATAATTCATTCTGCGGGTCAGACCTATAAACTCTTGCCAGAGCTGATAGACTCACATATTCCTTTATTATTAATGTATTGCTCAGGTTAGATGGATTTCAAAGACAAAAGTCTAATTAATCAGTTGTTTGACACATAATAGCATTTCCTCTAGCTGCACTTAATCATAAACATGACCGCTTATTTCATGGAGCAACTTTTCAAGAATACATTTACAAGAAAGAAAAACAGTCAACTGAATATACTCTATGTATATTTACTTGTTTCTTTTTCACAATACTTAAAAACAAAAGAATGCAGAGTCTTACAATTATAGGTCAAAAGATGAGATGGCATTCTCATCAGTATTTCTTTTGTTTCTGTTGAAACAAGGATCAGAGGTTTGCAGTGTGTCCTGTTTCATTTATTGTGTTGGCCTCAGTGATTAAGGTCCTTCACATCATATTATTTGGGACAGGATGCAGAAACAGACAGGTCAGGACTCGATCAAGAAGATACTGAAACCAGGCAGAGTAAAGCCACTAACCCAATGACAGTATTTTCTCTTGTGGGAGAGAGTCACAGTGTTTCTCACTGATGATTTTTGTATTAAATACAACAAAGAAAGTGCTTAATTGAGTTTTGGCTAATTCTTTATTTAATAAAAATTCCAAAACACTTTTGTGAGAAAGTTCCAGCTGTCCTTTGTACTCCTGTACATTATCAGAAAATACACTAAATACTACACACTATAACTCCAACATCTTACACAGAACTATCCAACATTTAAGATCATGAATTATTTGCTATCATCACTATATTGATAGCGTACAAACACATTCACTGCATCCGAGGAGAAAAAGATACCCAATAAAAAAGGAACGTAATAGCAGATTTTTATGCTGGAGACATTTAAATTTAGTATCAAGTGTGAATAGCAATGATAAATAAATTATTACCATTAAATAATAAGACTAGAATAGCAGGTGCCTCAGTATGTATACTCTTAATCGTCTCATGTAAACAAATCAGTAATTATTTATACAATCACATCAACGGTGTCAGATTATTACTATCATAATCACTTCATTTATTTATTCCTCATTATTTTGTCTTTACTCTGTCAATGCAGATTAAAATTATTGGCAATCACAATGTTAAATTGGCAGCCTGTGTGTGGACAGATATGCATAACGTGCTTGCTGTTTTCTAATGCATGCAGAGATGGGCATTGAAACATTAGTTCACAGAGAAGTTGATCTGATTGATTGGGGAGTGGACCCCATTGGTGTACAACTGAAGCATGTTAATTAACTGTCCCATTGTTATAGATATATTTCTATGAAATCAGCAATCGTAATACATTCTGTAATCTTGTCGTACTCTTCAGTTTGTCATAAATTGAGAAATGAGTACAAGCTCATTTTGTCGCAAGACTAATACTTGCTATGTAATGCTGGTAATGAAGAGAAAGGTTGCATTTCAGCTCTCCCATTGCTTGACATTTTGTCAGCGCAACTATCCAGTTCTGTGGCATAGAACATCGATCAAACCAGCTGTGTGTAACAATGACACATCGCTGGGATACTTTCAAACTGAGTCATGGATTTATACAAAGAAAAAAAAATTTGGGCTTACACCAAGTTTTAGAAGTTGCTCATCACAAATGAAGAAAGCGGTTGAAAGCTTAAATCTGGCAAGAGGATCTTTCTTTTTTTTTCATGTCATATCCTCAGGAGCATTTTTATTCTGTGTGCATCATGCAAGACAGCATGCCTTTGTAGAAGGGAACAAAGAATAGTGGGCACTGGGCAGCATCTGTTCAGGGAGAAAGTATGCTGGCATCATCCCAGCAGGACGGCAGCTTCCTGTTTGTCTGCAGGTCTGCTTTGAAAACCTCCATCTCACCCTGCCTCATCGCTAATATTATTCTGCAATACCTGATGCAGAAAGGTGCAAGCGATCCCCACGGTAACCACTGGCTCAGGATCTTTGACTCGGCTCTTCATCCTCTCATCCTCCTGTCACCGTGATTACTCCGCTGGCTCCAACCGCCTGCCTGTCATCTTCCAGTCAAAGATAGCAATTAATCATATTGTTCCAGATGCAGCTAATGATTTATTTACAGACTTTGCTGTGCCCAGGTTTCAAATTAGTTTTGAAGTGTCTGAAGATAGGATCCCTCCAAAATCTCCATGTTCTGGCATGCCAATAAATACAGTAAAGTCCCACAAGCACACAGGGATGTTGCCCGAGGACAATATCA
Organism: Myoxocephalus aenaeus; assembly: GCA_038501785.1. Lineage (NCBI taxonomy): Eukaryota > Metazoa > Chordata > Actinopteri > Perciformes > Cottidae > Myoxocephalus > Myoxocephalus aenaeus. The sequence goes on from JBAMJR010000154.1 coordinate 25,394, forward strand.
TGCGAATGAACAATCAAATATATTGGAATTAGGATCAACTAGTATTCAAAATGTAGCACAACATACTGTCCACACTTGGAATATTAGACGACAATCTTGTCTACGAGAGATTACTTTTATATTTATTTGTAATTGCTACCTGCTTTATGACAAGAAAGTGCTCCTTCAATTTGTTTGTTTTTCATTTCTATTTTTTTACAACTTTATTGACTAATCAGAACAGGAGAATGTCACACTTCTGCACATTGCAGCTCCAGAGTTAAATAATACAATTTGCTTCAAGTTGTTTTCGACATGTTCAATATCTGACCAATATCTTGGCCAAACCTTCAGTCATAGTCTACTTCAGCAGCCATAAGTGGGTATTGTATTGGAAGATGTGACCCGGTGGGGAAAAGAAAGTAAATATCTTTTCACTGAACATTTTGCAGATATAGTTAATTGAAAACGTTTTCTGTTGCAAATGATAGGCCTAATATATAGTAGATGTGAGTTTACATTGATAACCATGACTGATTGATTGAAATTCAAAGTGTTTAGATTTTAGACATCGGTTGACAAAAGCACTTATTTTCATTGGGTGACTATTTGTTTTGCTAGCTGAATTGGATGAAAGTTAAGGTTAGCTCCATGAGTGGTTGCAAACTATTCTCCTGCTGATTTAGTTTCTCGTTTCCTTCTGTTTTTCAGTGTAGAGCTAGTTAGTACTCGTGATATATAAGAAAATGTAATGTAGTCCAGTTTGTGAAGTTGTCACAAAATTTAAAACTGATTGACCTGAGCGAAGAAACTAAAAGTGAAATAGAAAGAGAATATAATGTCTTGACTATTTCACGAACTGCTGTGAGACTGTGTTGCTCAGTCAGTGAGAAAACCAGCAAATGCATCAAATGCACTGGCTTTTTATAGGCTATATGAATATTAACCGCTATTCCCTTTTGAATTAAAGCGTAATTGTGTTTATGTGATAATTAAACTTGAACAACAATTTTAACAACAATCCTTATGTTGAATTGATGTGTTACATTTTACTTTCTTATCTTACATATGATTGGAAAACAATTGTTCTACCTGCATTCGGACCATTATAAAACCAATCCTACATTTGACTGGAATTATGTATACAGAGCAAAACAGCCCTCGATGCACCCAATAAAATCTGTTTTAGCGATATATATTAATTTAGAGTATCAACATTGAACTGATATTGATTTACTTCAAGATATGGCAATACTCTCAGCTCTCCCAATGAAGGAAAGTAAGGGTGTTGCTAGTTTTGTGTTTTTCATGTAAAAAAAATCATTCAGTTTAGCTTCATAGATTTTCCCCCAGAGTTTAGCTTGATATAATAGTTGAGCACAATCAAGCCCTAAGCATAAAATATGTAAATGGGAATAGTTCCCTCGTGTTTCAGTCAGGGTGCAGTAGAAAAGATGGGAGTCTGTGGGAAACAGAATCTAATTCTTTTGTTCGTCTGGTTCAAATCAAATCTCATCTCCCTCTGCAGAGAGATGGAGACAGTGATTAAACTGAAGGAAAAGATGCAGACGTGCTTTTAAGAAGTCAACTTTATGGAACAACCACCTGGACACAAATTATTGTTCAAATCATTGGATTTAAATAAGTCGAATGGTGGGGATATTTAATAAACAAATAAGACATTATGAAAGGAATAACAACATACTGATAAAGTATGTAACATAACATAAATGTCAAACCAAATATTTTTAAACACATTTAGTTTATTATTGTGCAATGTTATTATTTTTTCACAATAACAGAGTTTATTGCAGGTTATTTGTATTATTATATTGCAATATTATTTTACTGCCATTTTGTTTAACAATGGCACCTGTAATTGATTGTTTTACTTCATGATGCCACTTTTCCTCATAACGTCTTTATCTTCTAGTCACAACAGGGTAGAGGCCAGTTATGTGTTGAGTGGACATTCAATGAAATAGCATTGTGAAATTAAAATCACCATAATTAATTTCACAAGTTATGTTACACTGTGGGTAACCATAGAAACATGGGAAGATAGACTTACAGCAAATAATGATAGACGCAGACCATAAAAAAGTAAATAATTATATAAATGCCACACTAATTCATGAATCTACTGGGGCTGTCGCTTAAAGCGATGCCTCATTATTTAGAGAATGGGTGTTTTTTTTCTCAGTTGATATACTGAAGCAATCTTTGTTTCCAGAACAACAGATCCCACAGTACACAATGGTCTCTCTTGAATTAAGCATTTATAGACAGAATGATGAAAAAGCTTTCCAGGCTCAGTCTGGTTGTTGAAAATGTGTCTTTTCTACTGGTTTTTCATTTGTATTTTATGATAAGAGTACCAGATAAATGGCTCATAAACTATAGAGAGGATCAAGTCAATGTGGTGAGAAACACCTTTTAATGGATTTGAAAATGTGTGCATGGTCACTCTCCTTTCTTCAATGTCAATGAAATCTCATCAATGAGATTACAAATGTGGCTTTTATCATAATGCTTGCCAGGGAGATTGAAGACATTACCGCTTGCTGTGCCACAATTTCCATTTATTTTTCACACGTTTCTGCCATTTGGCAGTCCTGTCGTCAGTATTCATAAATCATTCAGTTATTGTGAAAAAATACAGATCTCAGCTGTGGTTTTAATCCACATTTAGAAGTAAAAGTCTGAGGAGAGGAGGGATCCTCCCTTCATACTGTCATCCACATATTACTGAACACCTAATGTAGAGCAGCGGAGGTGTTTGTATTGAAATAGCATGGTGGAGATAAACTGTGACTAAGATATGCAAATCATGTGTCATCTCTTAAGGTCTGTCATTAGTGTGCTGTGTAATTAAAAGTATAACCAGCATTATTCAAAGACTGTTGTGACGAATGAAAGCCAAGGTGATCAATTTATATTTTGGGCTCAGGCTCTCCTCAATCCTCCAGATTGTATGAACCAGTTAATTCAATGTGGCAATCTATTTGCTCTGAGACATTGTTATTGGAAAAACACTTTAGAGACCCGTCTCTAGATGTTCATGGGGCCATGAATCAAAACATTTTTGTTGTGTGCAGTGGAGAGTGTAATGGCCGCTTTTTAGAAACCAGTCCGCCAAACAGTCAACCCAGAGGCTTGGAGAAAGAAATGCCATGTGTTGATGAATGGCTGTCTTTTGAGCTATGCTCCCCAAACAAGTTTTAACTCTTGCTGTATAATACATTATGATAACCTGGGTCTCCATTGGAAGTATAGGCTAATTATTTCCTCATTTCAGTTCCCTCCCTGTTGTGTTTCTGTACTTTTCATGTCCTGAAGGTCTAACGCTCAACGGTTGCATCTCACCACAAGCCAGAGCAGCCACGTCTACAGAGAACCAGAGACTGAGCGAAGGCCTCAATAAACTACATATCAGAGCTTTGATTTGAAAAAGAAAGCAAAAGAAGTTACTAACTGTGTCCATAGTGATTGGTTGACAGGTGACTAGTCTGTGGTAGTGAATATCAAATGATAAAAACAAGTGCAAGAACATAGATAGTTTAGCATGTATCAAGCAGGGGATATGTATGTGTTTATCGCAGTTGGTCATTGTTTCATGTCACTTGTGATGCGATACAATACAACTTTATTTTAAATTTAATGAAATTCACTTAATTAGCTGCCAAACAAAGTGCTGCCTAAAGAACACATTTTATTATGAATAAATCTGATAGATGAGATATTTAAATTTACAGCAGTGTAGAGTTGTGCCAATCATCTTCTCCAGTGTTTTCATTTGCTGGTGTTAACAGGATCCTTATTACCTCACCAGCCATCAAAATATGCTTTCAAAAGTTCATTATCTTTGTATTGTTTTAAAACACTGATGCAACAAGCTTGGCTCATTACGTGCATCAGCTGACTAACTGTGTCTTAGTAGCTCCTCTGAAGTTTCTCTTTCTGTTCAGAAAAAAAGAGCCTTTGATCATATTATTATCATGATGCTATTAGAAAATCCAAGTTTTCTTTTAGAAAATCTTCATTTCGCCACTTTTCTTATCTTTTGGAGGTCAAACGGGTCAGAAGAGCAAAAAGCAGAATCACGTCAGGTCTCTTTTGTTGAGAGCAGATTGTCGAGCAAAATTCAGCCAGCACAATTCATCTCTCATAATCAGGATTTACATCTCTCTGTCTCTCCTCCTTCCAACTCTCTCTGATACCCGTTCCTTCTCCCACTTATATCTTGTTAATATCTCACCAACTGATATATGCTGCCACCCGACTCAATAGAAAATAGACCCATTTATATCTCTGTCTCACCCACAAAGATAAGACACACACAGAAATGTCTGAATATAAACTGAATGCACTGAATGATGCAGTCGCACAGATTAGTGACTTGTCTTTTGGTTCGATTGATAGAGAGTTAAAAAGCTGTTTCTCCGAGCCATGGTTCGTCAGGACACGAGTCATTGAAGAGACAAGACATTGTGTAATACAAGTAGAGTGTGTGTGTGTGTGTGTGTGTGTGTGTGTGTGTGTGTGTGTGTGTGTGTGTGTGTGTGTGTGTGTGTGTGTGTGTGTGTGCACACAAGAAATCCAGACCAGCTTAGAAGTGTTTGTTCTGGGAGGTTCTGTCAGGAGTTCTGTCTCGTGAATATTTTTGCTTCAGTCTGGAAACTGAGATTTCAAAGGGACAATGTGGAACATAGAGACTGCTTGCTATCAGCTGGCCGTGGTTATTGTGTATTATTTGAACATGTGTACATGTACACACGGTATGTGTATGTGCCTTGTTTTTGGGTCGGTTTCTGTCTTCACCTTGTTATTAACCTCAAAGCAAACAGTCATGGCCCCGTTAGTCTGTGTTCTCTCTCTCTGCCTTACCCTCCTCTGGTATTAGAACATATTGCAGTCTCTGTGTATTTCTGGTGTCTGAGTAAACTGTTGGTAAAGGGAACGATCGTTTGTTTCTCTAAATCCTATGAGATCCAACTGTAATTTCACAAGGGGAGGAGAAGTCTGATATTCTGAGCAAATACTCTGAACATAAGAGTTTTGTTGAAAGACTCTGGGGAAAGGGGAACATAAACTGAGAGTAATAACATTTGTAAGACTCAATTCTCAAACTGACACCAAAAAAACATTATAGATGTCGTCACAGTGCAAGATGAGAAGGTGTTGCTCTCACAGTACATGGGCATAATGTCTACTATTTCATGTAGGAGATTCCCTTTTCCACAAAGAAGATATTCTTTTCAAAGCTTGTACTTCATCCTTTGATGTGAATGTCATGGCTCTCAGTCTAACAAAGTACCTTGCTTTACAATATAGGCATAGACTGCAAGTAATGCAGTTCATGTTTAAATGGAATTCAAATCATGTCATTACGGCTAATTTTTTCTGCTCAGCCCGGGTTTTCTACTTTCCAGCTTTGAAGATATAAATGTAGGGTTTCATTACATTATGGCCATTCTCCTGTGAAGTGTATTTTCTGTTCTGGCTTCCCTGAATAAATAGAAAAGTCCCTAAGATCTTAAAAAGCCAGGATACATGATATACTTGCTAAGATATACATAACATATCGTATGACTTTCTCCCCTAGATTAGAAGCTTTCGTTAGTATCCTTTCCAAATGATTGGTGATGATTGATATCATTTATTTATTTATTATATAAATATATTACGATACTCAGCATTTGGTTAACTTGTTGCTATACATATATACACATGTAATCTATGTATCTCTCTCTTTCTTTCAGGTGTAAATGGAGAAGAAGAATGTCATCAAGAGAAATTGGATATCCATACGATTGTGCTTTGCATTAAAACACAAACAGCATCACTTCTCTCTGAAGTAATCCATTACTGACAATTAATGTCAAACTGCACGCTGGAGCAGCTTCATGCTGCCTCGCTGGGTGAAACATTGCTAAAGGAAAGAAAGCTTTATAAGATCCAGCTGATCGAAACACACCTAAATGCTGCATAATGCCTTCAAAAGTGTCATGTTTATACCTGTTGACAGTGGTCTGCTGGGCGAGCGCTCTGTGGTACTTGAGTATTTCTCGCCCAACGTCCACCTATGTCGGCCACATGTCTGTGCCTATACGTAAGACTGCGAATCCCCCAAATAACATCACCTTCACCAACATCCACACCCGCTCCCTTAACCCACATGCCTTTGAATTTGTCATCAATGAGCCGAAGAAGTGCGAAAGTGCCGCTCCCTTCCTGGTCATCCTCATTAGCACCACACACAAGGAGTTTGATGCGCGGCAGTCCATCCGGGAGACCTGGGGGGATGAGAGCACCTTCGGCGACATCCACATCCTCACCATCTTTCTGCTGGGCAGGAACACAGATCCCGTCCTGAACCAGATGGTGGAGCAGGAGAGCCAGATCTTCCATGACATTGTGGTGGAGAACTTTATTGATTCCTACCACAACCTCACCCTCAAAACCATGATGGGCATGCGCTGGGTGGCTACCTTCTGCCCCAAAGCGCAGTATGTCATGAAGACCGACAGCGACATCTTTATCAACATGGACAATCTGATCTACAAGCTCCTGAAGCCCACCTCCAAGCCAAGGAGGAGGTATTTTACTGGCTATGTAATAAACGGCGGTCCCATAAGGGATATGCGCAGTAAGTGGTATATGTCCCGGGACTTGTATCCCGACAGTAAATACCCGCCTTTCTGCTCAGGCACTGGCTATGTGTTCTCAGCCGACGTTGCTGAGCTTATCTTCCAGGCTTCATTACACACAAGACTGTTGCACCTGGAGGATGTGTATGTGGGACTGTGTTTGCGTAAGCTGGGTATACACCCGTATCAGAACAGTGGTTTTAATCACTGGAAAATGGCCTACAGCCTTTGCCGCTACAGACGGGTTATCACCGTGCACCAGATCTCCCCGGAGGAGATGCACCGCATTTGGAACGACATGTCCAGCAAGAAGCACCTGAGATGTTAAGGGACACAAGGGACACAGGACAACCTCTTTTTTTCTTTGCCTTTTACTCCGTTTAAATCTCATCACACTGAATAATGTAAAAACACTGAAGGCTGCAGCGAGTCTCTATTTGATGACAACATGTTTTCATTAACATCCATCTTTGTCTATTTCTGCTGATCATGCCTCATGATTGTTAATGAATGCATGAGGCTTGTAAAGCGCATACTCTCACGCATATTCAGAACGTGGTGTTTGTTACTGACGGTCATTTTGTATTCCAGGTACACATTTAAGCAGAATATTCCTTATAAGCATTAAGCCAATCAGTGTGAAGCATTAGGTAGTGTGGCCTGATGGGTAGAGGCTGTGTTTGAAGCAGACAACCTTGGCTAAAGTGTTCTTGAGCAAGACACTGGCTCTCTACCATCTGCATGGCTGCTGACTTAGCACCCTGATCTTCCTGTAGGAGAGCAAGCCAAAAGACAATTTCTGTGCAGGAATCAATTAGGTTTCAAATGACTATATCACATCTATAATGTTATACATTTTAAAATAATTATTTACAAGTGAAAGAAGAGTTTCTGAACAACTAGATTGCAAATAATAGTCATATCCAACAACAAACCTGGTTGTCTGTTGAGGTCAAACTCAAGCTCCCCTTTTTTCATCTTTATATGTGCTGCAGTATATTGTCAGTCTCCCAACAGACCAAGTTGAAAGTTAATTTAATATTATTCAATTGATAATTTTCCTCTTGCATTGGTAACAATTAAACCACGTAGGATGCTCTTTTTCTTTAATGAATTTTGCCTTATGTTTTTGTTTACATACTTGTATAACTTCACTGCCTCTTTTCTCCGAAAAAGCGAGATGCATTTTTTTAATTTTTTTTTTAGATGCATTCTGTTTTTGTCTCCTCTTTGACATTTTTGTACTACGTGAGGTAATTGTGTGTCTCGGCTACCGGCTCATTACTCCAGCTGCTGCTCTCAGTTAATGATTGCTGTATGTCAGCAGCTATTTCAGCGCATCGCCTGCTTCATATATCAAGAGAAATACAGTATCATGTTGTGCAAGTCTGAGTTTAACTGTAGCTAAGGCCATTACAGACTGGATGTATTATTGTATGTATCTGGCATATAAGTGATTACTGCAGCGCTGCTACTGACATCATGGAAAGACTTTGTGCTTCTCAGAAAATGTTGCATTCATGGCCAAATTTTCATTTAATTTTTTCAAGGGTTTTGTAGTATTATAAGCTAATGTGACATTTACTGTGAAAGCATCCATCCCGCAAGGGGTTGTTGTTATATATTGTATGTTTTTTATATTAAAAAACAAATACTTGAATAATTAAAGTTATACTACTGCTTTCACTAGTTGCCTGTTTTGAATTATCTGTTATAAATGTACAGTGTTACTTTAAGTTTATTGAAGAAGAAGTAATTGTGTTTGTAATTAAAGAGCCGCTTGTTCTGTGGTCACAGAAGGGAATATTTTAAATGATTTAGCTATCTGAAGCAAACCCACATAGCTTCTTGAACAGCAGATTTGGTTATAAATCTAAAATTATAGTTTAACAAGAGCATAACTAGAGATGAGTTTTTTGGGGAGATTTTTCTTAATCAAATGAAAGGGCAGGAGACGTTGTATGCTGTGAAGATTGTAAAGCCCCTTGAGGCAAATTTGGGCTGTCTCAAAAAAATGTACTTGAACTTAAAGGTCCACGCTGTAAACTTGGGGGAAAGTTGCAGTTGTGAGTTAGCCTTTTATAGTCAATATCTACTAAATTGGGTATGACACTGAGAGCTAATAGGAAAGACTCCACACCTTTTTTAAATAATAGCAATTCTTTATTGTGGCTTTTCGTCAGAAATTTGACATCAGCTGATTACAGAGAGGGAACAGGGGTTATATGCTGAAATGGGACACATACTGTACATAGAAAACACAATAAATTACTTCATAATAAAGAATTAAGTAGAAGTTAATATTTACCATCTCAATACTTAAAAATAATTTAGAGCTGGACTTGTTTGGACAAACAAATGGCTTGTCCCCCTTTCAATAGTCGCCTTTTGGTTTCACCCCCAGATGCATTGTCATACAGTACATTTTAGTAACTACAAATTTTTTGGAAACAAAGGGTTTTGTAGTGCAGCAGGACAGTGCAAGAAAATTAAACTGTTGTGGTGTTACCAATTAACCTGTCATCTGAAGACAAGTCGACCAGAGCTGATTACAACAGGTTCTGTTATGTTCCATTTGTCTGATGACAAAAGCACACACGTTAACTTGTCTCCAGGGGCTAAGCATTTGCTCGTTGGGTGCACACACTCAGCCCAAAAGTGCATTGTAGCTTGTCTCATTAAGTTAAAATACTTGACTTGAACTGAAATGGTAATCAGCAGGTTCGGCTCTTTGTGTATGCTCACTCATTGTCTACTTTCTTAGGCACAGAAAAATGAACAAGGCACCTCTAACATTTTGAAGCTTTAGCACTGTCAAGAGCAGCAAATTAAACACAGTAGCATCCAGGTCTCTTCGTTTTATTCCTGCACTCTCAAGCACATGGTTCCCTTCTTGTCAGTGTAAAACAGGTCTTGACACAGAAATACAACTCATTCTCTTTTTAGACATTCATTATGTTGTTCTGAAAATGTGCTTTTCCCCATAAATTAACTAAATCTTACATTCTGACAAAGACCTCAGGGAAACAACACAAATGAGTGCGTTTGTGAGATGCCAGTCAATTTGTTTTCACTATGGCAACAAAACAGCATGAGAAAACATAAAAATACCTTCTCATTTCAATAAATAATGAGAGCTTTGCTGAACACAAAGGTAATGTGATGTAAAACATGTAAAAGAAAAAAGAAAAAAAAAAACATTCAAAGCTACATCTTAATCACCTTGTGTCACCACCTGAGTACATCTTTAAGTTCCTGGGCTGTCTCCTGATCCCGCTTTGTGCGCTAGGCCGTGGAATGTTTTTAAGGTGAAAGGTCAGGGGACAGTAAGCATGGAAGTTGGCGCTAAGGGGGTGTAGGTGGGGCGGTGGCCAAGCTTGGGGTCAGGGAAGGTGAAAAGGAGTGAGGGAGTGTGAGTTTTCAGGGAGGGTGGTGGGGGAAGATGTTTCAGGAAGTGATGGTATGTTCCTCAGTCTGTCTGCCCTGAACTGTCTCCCCACTGTCTCACCTGCTTCAGGTTTGAAGAAGGCATCAGCTAACACTTAGCTGTGCAAAGCCGATCAGCTTCACCTCGTCCGGGATCTCCGAGTCGTCGCAGCCAGAATCCTGCATGAGCAGGAAGACATGGTGAGGGTTAACGTTGCTACATCGCATCCTGACACTCATCAACATCAGCAACACTAATCCGGCAAAATCTCTAGAAGCGCTGTGGTGTGACACCCTTGATTAATCAAGGGATTGAAACAACTGCAAGTGTATTATTTCCCAAAATGTGGATTTTGGGAAATAGTCTTATTTTCAAAAACTCAACAAAGAAACAAATGTATTGATCCCACCATCTAATAGTGTGTCTGTATCGCCAACGCCTGATATATTTAGTTCCTCTCAAATGTGTATAATCTGCATCTGAGAATAATCCCCAGCAAATGCACAATGTTCTCCTGTTAAGTAACATTTTATAAAAACCACAGTGCCCAGCGGTTTTAAGAACGTATTTTACCTTTTTTTATGAAAGTATGAAATGCATTTGGAAACAATTATTTTATTAGTTATTATTGATAATTGATAACAGTACACCAATTAATACTTAAAGTAAGTATTGTGAAATGGACTAACAGATTGCTGGTTTTGGTCTTTTCATGAGATTAATTGACAAGCAATAGTTTTGAACTATCATTTTTAGGCTGTGCAAATTGTAATGATGTTGTTCTAAAAGGTTTATAAACTTGCACACTTACAATGACAGGGAGTGTGATCAAATCAGTTTTTGTGCTATGTCAGCAGCAGTATATCAGGTCACAACATCACTGTTATGTAAATGTTTAAATAAAACATTCTGAAGTTGAAGTGTTTGGATCTCTGTATATCTGTACATTTATATCACTTATAAATATGTATAAACAATATGTGTACTTTTGGTCCGAGGTTGCTTCTCTGGTTTGAGCTAGTCTCCGTAGTTCCAATGAGGAATTGTTAATGCAAGAGTATACAATGATATGTAATGTAATAGTGTGTTTCTAGCTTTATTGGCTACAGTTTGGTTAAGGCTGTTTCCTGTTATAACATGACAATGCCCCTGTGCACAAAACTGAGGTCCATAAAGAAACGGTTTCCTGGTTTGATGTAGAAGAACCTGACTAGCCTGACCTCTGACCTCGGTAACATGCAACACCTTTGGGATGAACAATAACTGCAAGCAGACCTTATCACCCAACATCTCTGCCCATATTCCCTCCTCCTGTGGCCGGATAGGAAAAACCCAGGAATGGATCTTGTTATTGCAGCATATTATTGTCCATGATTTTGAAATAAAATGTTCAACAATCACTCATGGTTACAATGTTCAAACATGCTGGAACTATGTGGAGGTGTCCACATACTTGTGGCCTCGTAGTGCATCCTCCCTTAACGTACCAGCTCCCAGTAAAAAAAAAATTATTTCATGGACAGTTCAACCTTCCAGCACCTGCATCTCACCCCAATTCTAGGCGGCTCAGATGCTATTCGCAGAGGCGATATTGAAGGCTGTGTGCATTTAGATCTGTCTATGGAAGTTTTTCTTTTTCATCCAGCTCTTCTGTAGAAAAGCCAGTGTGAATGGCTGGCCTAACACCTGGCGACCTCTTGCAATTCACACTTGATTGGGGAGAGACAGAGCTGTGCAGTTGTGAAAACAGGTCGCTCTCTGTGAGCTCCATAGTCTATGGTGACCTCTTGTTCACATAAGTCATTAAGTTGCTCGAGTGCCACCCACACCATAAATTGCCTGCATAGAGTGTTATGAACAGTTTGTGTGGCGAGGGAGGGTAATTATTCACACTCTCTGGGTTTTGTGACACTACAATCATAACTATTGGTTCAGAAAGGCACAGTGGAGCCGCAGTGAGGATTTTACAATGTCTGCAGTGGAGCAACATATGGAAATGTCAGCATGCCCATATATCTACATGGCGTTCCCCGTACTGCCCTCACTCTGCCCCTCCAGGGGCTGGTCTTCCGGCAACAATCACTAGCTGCTGATGAGGCAAACATGGAGAAAGGTCCTTTGTAAAGCACTGTGACCCAAAGCACAGATGTTGTTTACCCACAATTACAGAAAGGTCAATTAAAAACAGAACTTACATATTTTTGTCAAAGCCAAAAGAATTTAAATGGTTTCTTTTCACATATGTCACACATATGTCACGGTAAGAATTGCAATTCTTAAGTCCAATTTTTTTTTTCATCCCTATTAAGTAACACCAACATTCTTAAAATAAATTATTTGTTTCATTAACGGAAAGACCTTCAGCAACAGATGTTGGTTCATGCTGAAGCCTTTCTAATAACTCCAGCTTTCACATTACTCTCTTAACCTTTCTTCAAAAAGCAGTTTACGGCTTGACTTTGTCAACCGGAACCAACCCAGGAGGGTTATCATCAGCCATCAATCATCTGGAAACTCACCAGCTTAAAGGTCAATACTTTGTAGGTAGTTGGGTCATCTACAATCTTCTGAAGGTTAGCAGCAACTGTCATGTAGAGGGGGCATACAATAACATTACGTTCAAATAGCATCAAACAAGTTTTACCAAATAAAGAGCACATTTTAGTACATATTGTACAACAGAAGAACATACGTTTAGTGTCAATATTAAAAGTAGAAAAATAAGATATTTTTTACAAAATGCTTTAATACGCTTTAATACATGGGCTAAAACAGGATTGTTAAAAAAAGGGGAACGTTAGGATTCTGGCAAATGTTCCTTGAATATGAGATGGATTTTTTTTGAAAATATACTAAATAATCATTTTATAGGTGCTTGCAAATAAGAAGTTTTTTTAAACATGTCATTAGCAATTACAATGACAAATGTAATAAATACAAGTATCAATGGTATTAAATCATACAAGAGAAAGAAGAAACATCAGCTGTAATGTCAAATAAAAAAACAGGAAGAAAAGCTGCCAACACAAATAGATGAAGAATGGAAACAGATGTCTGATGAAATTCACAAAACTACCAATTCCCTATTTTATATATAATAAATATGAGACACTTCTTGATCCCAAAAATGATTTCTAAATATATAAAATGATTAATCTTGCAGTGCTGGATGAATTGTAGTGAAACTAATACAGAATAATTACTTGTATAATGCATATTAATAAACAAATTTTTTCTTGAAGTTTATAGAGGAGTTTTTTGTTTTTCTCAACAGAACAACTCTGTAATTAAAGCCAGAGCATATCAGAGTAGGAAAACTTCCAACTGTCATTTAGTCAAGATGAAAATTATCTATTAAGAGTCTCGAGAACTACAGCAATAATTTAAGCCAGATTTAAGTATGATTCAAGAACATACAATTTATGGAGAAAGGAATATAGAAGATGTGTTTGAAATAGAGGTGGATTTTAGATGATAGCACTATGTTACTAAATATCAGACCACGCCCTGTAATTAGCATATATGCTCTAGCATGCATACACACATTCATGTGTATATATTTTAGCCATCTTCAACTCAAGCCTATTAATCAACCCTCATCCTAAACTAAATTATAATTTATAACATTGTTTGTCTAGTGGGGTTGTTATTTATCTAGATTTGGAAGCAGCTAGCTGCATATATAAACATCCTACTGAAAAAAAGTATACATATATATACACACACACATATATATTTCTATCAATTTTAGCTATGTCAGGTTATGTGGACTTGCCAAATAAAATAAAACTGTATTGGCATTTCTAGGAAAATGCTCATACGCTCTAAAAGGTGCTTTTTTTACGGTCCATAGGCTTAGATAAGTATGTATTCAGACGACACAATTTACCAGAATAAAAAGGTGGAACATTACCAATAAGACCATCATGCCCGTTGACCAGGCCGGCCGAGACCAGTTCCTGGGAAACGCCATCCGCTGTGTCTAGTGAGGGAATAAATTGACAAATATTAGGCCTGCAGCATTCCCCTTAGCAGGTAATTGTGTTAGGTATTGCATTAGATACTGTCAGAAGCCCAAACACTGCCATTACCCACACAACAATTCAATCCCGCAAGGTGAAGAGCACATTAAAATCTTACCTCGCCCAGGTGTGAATTCAAACCGGATGTCATTAAGCTCCTTTCTAGAGTTCCTGAAAGAAGAGTCAGAAGGGCATGATTTCACAAGTAGTATCTAAAATGTCAGATTAACTGTCTATTAACAGTTGATATTTTAAGGGTCTCATGTGGCAGCAAAAACAAGCAGCAACATTTAATTTTAAAGGTAGCAGAAACATGACTGAAGTGCAGAACATTAGGAAACACCCATGAGACAAGGAATGAGTGTAAATGATATATTGTGTTTGGCCACTTGGGGGCAGTGGACAAGCTGTAAACACAACATTGACATAGTATCATCAATTGATGTAGTGGACGTGCTGCTGATATATTTACTCATCAAGCAGCAACATTAATATTCATTTGTTGTGTTTGTGTTCACCTGACCAATGGTAGTCTAATATTTGCTATACTTTAGACCCTGTTTTTGGAAAATATAATAATAACTGCAAAATGTTTGCTCCATATGTACACCAGCCTTCACAATCTTTGTCTGTGAGTTGTTTGGTGCATTTGTCCACCCCTTGTCGCCCTTTTTGCCAAGTGTCCATGAAGAACTGCAGGAAATGTTGGCATCTGCTTATCATTTAACTGTTCAGATGATGTGCTCTGTGATTTTGTGAAGATTAAATGCGATTTCAATTGTTTGCATGATGCGATAGCTGCAATTTTGAGGTGGCATCGTATCCTCAAACCTAGACCACAGTAAAAATAAAAACAGGCACGTATCAATCAAGCTTGCTTGATTGCATCAATGAAATGTGCCCTCCAGCCTCTCTGCAGCATCAGCTTGCATTCATTTGCATCACTTGCATCTGAAATCTGTCTTTAAAATGTGTGCTTGAAATAAATGCAGGACGTGTCGTGCTGCTCAAAAGAAGTGTGATGGGAGAAGATTGATTTGGTTTGTAGACCGGTTAAATAAATAACACGGCCAGCCCACGACCCTACTTTCAGTTGAGATTAGAGCCATAATTCAACACGTTCATAAGTAAAGACATATCTGCAATTAGTTTGTTAGTAGAAAGTCGATACAGCACAGTGGGAGCGACAATTTACCATCAGCTTAGCTGTGAATCAACTTTAGAGAGTTACATTTTGAAGAAAAAAAAACAGGATAAAAAGCAGAGCAGCAGTGGAGCAGATGGACGCAAACAGCCTCTCTTTTCCCAGCAAAGGACGCAGAGGAAGCAGAGGGTGAACATTGCCAAGGCTGTCAAGGCAACATGTATGTCAAGAGGATCAAAATCCTTCCCAAATAAATCATGCCTAAAATCCGCATCTGAAGAGTCAACGTTTCTCTAGTTCAACAGCAGTAAAATTAGCATTTCCCCCCACCAACCCTACTTTTTAATGTTGACGCATTGTGAACCGGCTTGCCTCTGTGAGATGACGGTATAATCCTACTGGACAATGACAGGTTTATAACATTTTGAACAAAAGAGGTACAGCGTGATCTAACAGGTCTGTGATTTGAGGTAAAGGCTTCAATAAACATTTCATTGGCAAACATAACGGAGACTGGGAGGGAAGTCTTTTAAAATAGCTTCACATGTACACCAGGTATGGTTTGTCAATACATTACAGACATGCATTGCTGGCTGTCAGAGAGGTGGCAGTGGAGCCAACTGGTATTTTCAGGCAACTCAGAAAAATGCAAAGACAGATACGACAAATTAATTTAGTCAAGACATAACTAAATACATTGGGTGACATGACAGGATTGACACAGCGGGCAAAACATGCATTGGGTACCTACAATGGCAAAAGTGTGAAATAAAGCAAAGGATGGGTTTTAGGGTGTGGGGTGTGTATATTGGAGAGGATGCAGGGCAGTCTGTTGTGTAGGATTCCTGTAATTGTGGTTTTAATACATGAATACTTTTTTTTTTTAAAGAAGGTGAGTTTCCTGGCATGGGTTAACTAGTGATATTGGAGGTCCAGTCATGTGATGGTATTTTCTTTGTGTCCTCTGTTTTATCTTTATTTTTGAATTTTCCCTTTTCTTCTCAACTCTGATCATATCTTTGCTTATGCTGCGTGAGACAGGGGTTTCCCTTCTTCAGCCGCCCCTCAGCACTGGAAAGGAAGCTGGCTGTCAGAGGTCACATCCAGTTAATTCAGTCTAACTAATTGCTAGCGCATCCCGAGGGGTGATACCCAATGAGGGTTATTGTACATTGTACTGACAGTGAGCTGTAAACTCCAGGCTAATGTGTGACATTGCAGGCACTAACGTTTCTCTAAAGCTATTTCAGGCTATTTCAGGCATTCATGGCATTTGTCAAGTTCTAGTTACGCTTTTAGAGAGAAGAGCCTTTATAAAACATGCAAATGTCACCTCCAGACTGAACTGCTCAGTTAAATCAATTTGCATCTGTGCTATTTTGACGATTTAGGCTCCAATGACAATGCACCAACAGCAAGCATATTATGCCAGCCTGAACTTCTCCTTCAAACTGCTGACAATACTCTTCTCAGGAGACCTCTGTGCCATTGTAAAAAAAAAAAAAAGATTGAATGAGTTCCAAGCTAAATGTTGACAAATATCCAATCATGCTGCTGCTGTTCTCCCATTTCAGCTACAGAGGGGATCGTATTACCATAAATGCATGCTAATCAGCAAAACTCCCTTATTGGAATAGAGAGGAGGCCAACTAGCTGTTTATTTTGCTCTATCAGATGCAGTTATTTTCATGGATTCACTATTTAACACCTGGGGTTAATTGTTGTGTATTATATCTTACCTGACAACTGACAACCAGATCCAGATGTTAAAAAACTGTTATCGTTGAACACTTCTCTTTTGAATTGAGGCCTTTTTAAGTCAATGTTGTTTTTGAGTGAATTGCCTAGTTTTGGAGATATCGGCAGTCTACCTTCTCTCAAAGCATACAAAAGATGTGCTCGTCTCTTTCTAATGGCCATCAGGGGGGGAAAATTAACCTACTTCTCACTTTATTTATTGCTAAAGTAAACATTGTAAACATGAGTTTATGGTCTTAATCGCTGATTTCAATTCTTCAATACAGTATGATCTTCATTTAGTACATTTTGTATGTAGTTTCGTCTTAAAACTTTAACCCTTTCACAGTTACCCTAACCCTAACTCTAACCCTAACCTGAAATGCCAAACTCAAGGCGTCAAAACGGCAGCCCACAAACCAATGGGTGATGTCACAGTCAACTTCTTAAATACAGTCGATGAGAGAAGCCAGCATGAGAAAGCTTTCAAAACTTGAATCAACCGAAAAACTAAGCCCAGTGTTGCCAACTCTTTTTCCGGTGACAGTGAGCAGCACTAGATCCAAAAGTTGTCAAATCTAGCAATGAAGTCGCCAAGTTGGAAACACTGACAGTTCGTCCCTTCAGGCTTCTCTCCAAAGCCACTCCCCCCAAATTATGAACGTAAACCTATTAAAATGGCCGTAAACAATGAACATGGCTATTGTTAGTACTCACAGCTGTTAAACTAGCAGCTTGTGGCGCATGAGTGCATGGGAAGAATATGCACAGACAGGTGGGCAGCTAGCCGGTCCAATCATTTGATCGGGCCGAATCAAATTATTGGACGGGTTTATTACAGTACTGACAGCCGCAGATATCTGATTTTTTGGTTTTGTTAGATCATTTGAGTTATTGATTGCTATTGGGACGTAAAGATAATTTCAACAAATACAAAATAAAAGTCTTAAATACCGCACAATATTTGTGACCATACTGTATATCTCTTGTTCTGCACCCAAAACATAGGAACACAGGCTAAGAAAAAAGAAAAATGATGATGCAGTCTCTCATCTTATAATACCATCTGTGCTGATAACCTTTAAAAACATACCCACCAAAACTCTCTCAACAATAAAGAAAAGTGAATATTCTCTTAAAGAAACATTTCCTCAATCCGAAACAAATAGCTCAGAACCTGCCTTCCCTTGCCCTTATCCCAAAATTCCCATTAAAAATAAATCAGAATGCTCCTAAAACGACTCTGCTGTTCAGATGGAGATACATTTGTTTGTATGAAGAACAGCATTTGCAGGATACATTGTACACAGAGAGGCTTGATAATTATATGTTATTAATCCTTTCAAATGTTTTTTGTTCTATCCTGCTGCGACATCAAATATAATGTAATGAAGCTATAGCGTAAGTTCAGACAGGAAGACAACCCCCTCACACCAGGCGGGCCCTCACTCATACCGTTCCTCACCAGCAGCACGCACGTCATACCGGATGTCCCTGTCAGGAGCGTCAGAAGTGTCAGACTCTACCAGCTGTTCAGCAGCCGGTGCGCCCAGCCATTAGCGCAGAGTCACGCCCTCCTCGCTATCCTATCAGCTCACTGCTATCTCCTTTAAATGTTCTCCTTCTCCGCCTCTAGCGTCCTGCTGCCGTCTCATGCGACCCGCCGCCTCCCCAGCACCATCCACCTTCTCAGATTCAGCACCCCATCGGCATCTCCAGCAACTCCAGCAGAACTTCAGCCACCACCACCAGTGTCTGGACTCCCCGGGGGGATCTACAGATTGCTGCCGCTCGGGGCAAACACAGTGCGATCTCAATCTCCTCGCGGAGTTCATGCGCCAAATAAATTCTGTGTAACCATGGACTCATTATCTGGCATAATAAACATTAACTACTAATCACCCACTGTCTCTCCTGATTGAAATGTGTTTTTCAAGTCTATTTTTTTGAGTCAAGAGGAATATAAAGCATAATACAAACACATCCCTTATGTCATACTGGGGAGCATGTCAAAAAAGAGTGTCTAGTGAAAGGCCTTTATAATCCACCAGGGCATATATTAACATTTGAAAACTTGCTTTAGAAAAAACCTGCATTAGAAAAAATGTGATCAGGCTTCATGGCTTTACATCTAAGAAGGCATCCGTCACATGTTTGCATCTCTAATACTGAATATTCTATCTGACGGACCAGAGAGATGGTCTGGCAGCCTAATGCTGGGATTATAGTCAATATAGTGAATGCATTTCTCTGAGAAATTTATTCATTTTCCACCTAACTCTGCTTTGACACCATTTTACAAGCTCGTTCTGAAGTTAACAGGATAACAGTATTATTTTGTATCATTCAATAAGAGCTTCAATGAAAGTTTATGTTTTAATTGTAGTAATTTATACAACCACATTTAATATGCATCTTGTGTTTGAGCTTTAAAGTCCAAAAACAAGCTTAAAAAGATCAAACCAACAAAAATGACAATTCATTTTAATCACCAGCCAATGACTCTTCACCAGCCACCAAACAGTTATCTTCCCCCTGTTGCATGCCTGCAGAGTGTGCTTCAGATGTCTGTTGAACCACGAGCGTGCTCTGCAAACAGCTCTTCGGGGAACTACAGGCAACGCTACTGTCAACAAATGCACTATTGTCTGTGTGTTGCATCCCTTAAAATGTCCTCTCTCTTCCTCGATTGGTGTGTTTGCTTACCTACTAAGACTTAGTAAGAGAGACGATATATTGTATATAATATACAGGTATTGTATTTGTAATGTGTACACTTGCCCTGCATTCCCTTATTACATATGTTACAGTGAAAGGGAGCTACATTTAGTTTGTTGTTTTCCAACAGGAAGTGTCTACATTGATCATTCCGAGGCCAAATCACAAGCCTCCACTTTGCCATTAAAATACAGTATGTCCGTGAACCGCAATGTCTGGGAAACCGAAGCTAGAAGAAGCAAAGGGTGCCATGATAGGAGGAAAGCAGAATATGGAGCCCAGCCAGAAAACCAATGGAGTGTAACCCACTCCTCCCTACGACACAACCGGTGAGGCAAAGGGAGCCGAAAGGATCCTTGACAATGCCAGATCCAATCCCTAGCAGGCAAAGATCATTAGGTCTATTAATGGCCTGCATGGTTAGGACAAAGTGAAGTGATGATGCATGATGCATAAACATAATAAGTAATTTTCTGCATATCAGCTTTTACTCCTGAAACTGCTTTTTAAGACTGTGAGTGTGAGTGATCAAAATCAAGCTTTTCTGAAGATGGCCTTGTGTATCGACCGGGGACTGAGAAAACGATCTGAAAAGAGATATCGGTCTCACCTTAGCCGTAGCACCATGTTCACGGCACCTTGAATGTAGGGTGTATTCCCATACGGCTCAACCTGCATGAGAAAACATCCGATGATGAGGCAGTTTATGTGGCACACTAATGGACTCAGAGATCAGACAAACAAAAACATATTAAATGGAAAAGAGAAAGAAGCTTAGTGCACAGCATGTACTGCATAGCAAGAGGTTCTGCAAGACGAAAATATAGTCCGAAAACATTTTGTGCGGCACATTCGGCCCATGTAATTTATTTAGAAAATTATTCAGAGAAATGTCTCCCGTTTGTCGCAGCTGCAGGAAAAGTTGTATGGGAAAAGAAAAGGAACAATACATAAGGGATGCAACAATCTGACTTTTTGTCAGTCCTGATAGCGATACCTGGGCTTTGGATATTGTCCAAGTACTAATCTGATACCAGCGTTTAATTAATAAACTGGATGCCTCACTGTGTGGAAGAGACTGAGATCATTCTTTTATGATTGATTTAGGCTTGACTTTAACATTTTAGGCTTGACTTTAACATTGCTTTCCTAACTTTGTAAAACCAAATGTAACAAATAAACACATAGATATAAATGTACTGATATTTATTAAGAAAACTGTATCCAATACCAGATCAGTCTACTGTCACCAATATATAATCCAGCTAAGTGAGCCAGTATTGGGCTGAAATGCATCAGTATTGGTACGGCTTTACAATACATAAAGTTGTATTGTACAACAATCTATCACCGTTATCAATACCATATTACTAATTATCTCTTTGTATGGCAAATAATGGACTTTAGGGGGAAGAAATGACTGAGTAACTGTAAGTGTTCATTCCTGACTAGAGAACAAGACTAAACCTCAAACTGCTTTGGTTTCTTTAAAAAAAGAAGGACTTAGAAAATAGGTTGCAATGGCGGTGAGTCTTTAGATGAGATACCCCCGGGTACTGAGTTGGCGCTGTCAGGCAGAGAGCCATTTACTCCTATTAGTGATGAGCGCATCCTTCCATGAGACCAACATTCAAGCACATATCCGCCTCCATACACGCGTGCACAGTCACACACAAGCACAGCGCAGTATGCACACCCATGGATGTACACAAACACACACAGACAATCACTGTGGCATCAAGGTCATTGAATCATGACAAATTAGTGCTGCTGCTGAATCCCTCACCTGGGGATGCTGAATAGACAACCCTTCAATAGGGACATTGTTGGCATTCTCCTCATTCTAGGAGGAACATAATGAGAGGCATTATTGTGAAAATTCTATTACATCCTTGGTAAGAAGAAAGGTAATTAAAAAAAGTATATATATATATATATATGTATTATATAATTTTTTGACACAAGAAGGTCATCTCAAAATGAGCAATGAGGAGCAATTTTCTGGTTTCGTTAGACTCTCTAAAACAGGTGCTTTACTGTTTTGATTATACTGCATACAAATGTTTGTGGTGCAATAAACATTCATTATTGAGTTCATTATTCTTACACAAGCTTCAGCCAAAGTAGGCAATCTAATTGCATTTCCAAATATACCCTTCTGCCAAGCTATCAAGTTATACAGCAGCAGAAAGGTAAGGTTTATCAGTCTATTTGGCTTTCCACTAAAAAAGGTATTTTTGCATTTAAAAATTGGTATATGAGAATGCTAACTTACATCTTTGGCCTCATCTCTGACCCTTCGTGACTGGAGGGGAAAATAAAAAACACATTTACATTTTCATATCACACAGCAATAATAATGATGTATTTTCTTTTTCAGAAATCTTGTAATGTACACTTTCATTTTCATATATCTGTTTCTCCATCTTTCAGTCCAAATCTATTTTTCATTTTTCTTTCTTTCTGAAAAAAGAACAGTACAACTTCTGAAAAAAAAAAAGAGCCTGTGATCGATGAAAGGAAACAAAAAACCCATCCTTCTAAAATACTATCATCATGAACTTAATTCATATTAAATCACAACTTCTGGTAACATATGATTTGTTGCATCATATATTAAAGCTGTGGATCTTTATCAAAGGGCTCTTTGATCATGGCTGCCTACTTCCTCCTGTCTCAAAATCGTACAGCTCATTACAGCGACCTTATGACAGGCGGAGATAAGCCATCTGCTCTCGAAAAAGAACGTAGTGATCAGGGAGGGAAGGAATGTACAGGGTCAAAGACAGAGGGGAGGCTACAGAACGGTTTGATCTACAGGTTAGACGTGTAACAACACCTTAATAACTCAAAGTCCGAATATAAATGTGCATGTTGTAGTTTTGTTACAATGACAAATGAAACTGAATCAATAAAATAATCTCGGTGATGAATGATGAATGATAAATATGAAAGAATATACACTGACGAGGCTGCCCGTTGTGGCGTCCCACTTACCCTGCCCTGATTCACCGCGGCCTTGCCCTCCTCGCTGCTCTCATCCAGCTCATCGTCGCTCCACTCCCAGTCTCCATCTTCTGTCTTGTGCAGGTGGCCACTGGAGCCTGGGACTCTCCTCACCTGGACCGGGACACACAGCCCGCACACATTAATGACGTCATTCATAGTTTTTAACTGAACGCGTGGTTTACCCATGATTCTCGTAGGTTTTACAAGCCTTTAAGTGAGAGCACTGGAACCCCTGTGATAAGCTGATGTAACTAAAGGATCCCCTTCATGAGAAAAACAACTGGCAACCCCAGCAGCATGTTTGCAGCATTAAAAGTACATTTACAAAGCCACATTCAACTCACTAAGCCTGTTTAATAAATCTGACTTCTGACTCATTATTACTACATACCACATTTTGCAGTTTTTACCAAAATACAATCTTGGTATAGCAAAAAAACACTTCATCTATTCATATCAGAATCAGAACACCTTCTTGTTATTTCACAAAATCTACAAATATTATTGAAAAAAACCTTTGACTTTGCAACATGATAACTGCTTACATCGGTAAAAATAAAGTGTTCTGTTAACGAAACGTTTCTTTAAAAAACTAAATAATGTGTTATGTAGTAGTAATTAAAATCTCTCTTAACAAACTGAAACATATTGTAGGTTATACATACTATTGGCTCATTTTCAAAGGTTACTGGTATGAATGTCATCACAATATTGGTGATATACACTTTGCTGACAGTAACTGTCTGCTCAGTACCACAATAGAAACCGGACAGTTGCTTCAAGTAATTGCATCACTTGAGTAGGCTCGGCTTGGGAACAGCACAGTGAGTACAGCACAGTACAAGGGTAAACTCTGTAAATCATGTCAGAGAGAGAAATATGATTTTGTTAAAAACACCAGTAGTAATATGACTTTGGATGTTACCAGCATAAAGAAGGTAAGTCATGTGTTGCAGCTCTACACTCTGGAGTCTGGAGGCAAGAAACACATGACTCGTCATGCAGTATGAGGTGAGATATGAGAACACCAGTGTTACAGGAAATACAGCATACATGTAACTGGAAGCCACACAAGCGCCAGGGTATTTAAATGCCCCAGCGTTAAACTAAGGTCAAGTTAAAGACGCACTAACGCTGTGGTACTGTCATAGACACAGAGCCAAGGTTCCCCCAGTTCTGCCATGGGTACTTGAGCAAAACAGACACAGATCAATGCACCCAGCAGCCACATGATCACCAGACACGCAGCAACAAAATCATCCCACTGCAAATGTATGAAAATCTATGAATAGAAACATTGTTCAGAATGTGAAAGTCTTTAGATTTACAGAGAACAATAACTGATCACCTTCAGGTAAAATGCCATGTATTTGGGATCAAGCTTCATAAGGCATCCATACAGAACGTAATCAGTAAAACGTAATGATGTGTACACAGGACCAACAAGTTCCAACTTTTCAGTAACAGATCATTTATTCAAGCCCACATTGGTTGTAAGCCAAAATGTCTAATTTAAACAATAGAGACAATATTGTGGGTGTCAGGGTGCCCTCTGCTGGTTACTCAACTCACGTCCCTGCAGTTCATAATTTCATATTAAACAACTCTGAAATTTTTTTGACATTCATATTTCAAATAAGAGGCAATTAGAGAATATTTCCTGTTTTCCTCATGCCCTTCCTAATTTCTCCCTCCTTTTCATCCAAGTATTCATTTCAAATTACTTTGTTGGTGAAAGCTGACTGGAGGATCTGTCATCTCCTTTTCATTCACTGGAGTATGTTCAAGGAGAACTTGGGTTCCATTTACCATCAGCGGTCTGGCTTTAAAGCTGTGTTTCCACCAAGCAGTCCAGTCCAGTTCAGATTGTTACACATTAAAAAGATTATGTTTGTGTCTCCATTCGCAAAAGTTGCTGGTAGTAACTGGTACCTGCACTATTGATGGGTTTTTAATACCTGCACCCAGCAAAATCGTTATGAGAGTCAAACAGCGCTGCCCAACCTGCTATAATACTCGTTAGTAAATCACTTGAATCAGACCCAACCCGCAAAGCACCAACTTTATGCATTATAGTGGCACAATTCTCCGGACTGAGCCAAGGACAGAAACAAGGACTGAAAGCTGCAGTGTGTGTGTGTGTGTGTGTGTGCCAAGGAAAAAAGGTGCAGTTCAAATAGATCAATCAAGTTTGGGAGTAACTGGACAAGATTTTAGGAGTGAGGCTGCAGTATTCTGGATATAAAGAGGTCACGGCATCCTGAGATGACCATGTTTCTGCAGTGTTGCTTGTGTCTGCAAGCTTTGGGTCATGTTTGCTGAATGAATAATGTAGAGGACTCTGTAGGTCAAATCAGCACCAGGCAACAAGGACACTGGCTCTGTGGCTTGTACAGTTCATCCACCGAATCAGACATTACCTGGCTGTATTCACTGTGCATGCTGTCTATTTTTCCCACATACAAATTAAAGTGTATGGATAACAGTAAGCCTTCAGTAATTGTTCATTTCCATTTTGGGATAAAATTACTCCACAGCATTACATTTCACATAATTTGATTCATAGATGTAAATACAGTCAAAATTGTGATGGCTGTAATACACTGTATTAACAGAACGTAATAATAAGTGTTTTTCCATTCATTGTAGTGACTGCAAAATATGCCTGTAGTTACCACTTTACCCGTCAACAAACCTCAACAACATTGTGCCACTACCTCTTTATTGACACCCTGTCCTGTCTGTGCGTAGCATTACCGTCACACACAGTAGGAGCCCTGCTATCCACCATGCCCTCCATTTACTCCCGAGCAGTCAGTGAATTTCCACCCCTCCACGTGGCCACTCTGCCTTCCGGCAATGGCCCTCTGATCCCATTCCTGTCCTGGGCATCCATGCGGAGTGTTATGTCAAGCCAATATCAGCTGTGCCTGAAAACTGCACTTCCTCCCAATAAACTGTGACCAGTGGGCAACTGAGCAAGTAACCTGGACAATAAAGTGCTCCTTTGTGTTACCTAATGTTATCAATTCATTTAATCCTGTTTGTCGTTTAGTGTGCCACATACAGAGAGCTGCACTGAGAGCTACTGAGGCAAGACGTAAGTCCATATGTGCCGTTTGACTCTCCTGCTGCGGTGGCCCATATTTTTACATAAGCTACACAACAGTTTAGGCACAAAGTGTTTAAGGTACTGAAGAAAGTCAGAGTGCGTAGCTCGTGTTGACTGTAAATGCAACACTCTGGTGGACTTCAGTCGATCCCAGCACTCTGCCATAATTTGTTCATGTTTAGTCAATAACGGAGTTATTTTACAGGGACTGTTTGTGTAAACATACCTTCTTCGCTCTCTGAGAAATCTTTGGTGCGCGACACAGAAGCTTTTCAACCAAATATTCTTTGTTCTGCAAGAGAAAAATCAAAATGCAAATCAAAATCGCATTATTAAAATGTGTGAATTGACAGATACAATTAATCAAAACCTAAAGATGAGTCACAAAAAAGTTTAAATGGTGTTTGGAAGTTTGAAGGTTAAGTTATCTCTTTAAAATGTTAAAAGTTAGTCCAGTGACTAAACCAGTTTGAATGGAAACAGTGTTGCTGAAGCGTTACTCGGGCGGAACGACCGAGGGTGAAACAAAACATATGATTGGTTGATGCTTCACCACTTTGTTGGAGCACTGAATACATTTGAGACCAGCTCAACTTTGATTTGTAGCGTGACATGCCCGTCAAATGTCAAGGGTCAGTTTATAGCTTCGTGTCACCGGCATCCATTGAAAATGACCTGGAGCCAGTTGTTATGTCACTCGTTGTGCGAACACAGCAAAATATATAGAACTGAGGGAAGGATTTACATTTTCCTTTTTACATCATTATTTCTGCAACAGTATATGATATTATACTGTTTGTTGGCTGATGTATCAAAGTATGCATAACCATCATTATCAAAAAACCTCAACATACAGGGCTAAAGCATTGTTGGAGTTGGCATGAGGCCATAAGCGAAAATAACAAAACATACAAAACCTGCAAAGATGGATGAAACAAATACCTTGGCCTTTTGGAAGAATTTACACTTCAAAAGCTCTGCGGCTGTTGGCCTAAAGATAGAGAAAAGTACACTGTTGAAAATTCATCCCAACACAGCTCTCTCTGAATGTCAACCAGGTGCTTTTTATTGATCACAAATTGCATCAGCTCTCTACACTGAAATATTTGGTTGATATATGGAAAGTGGTACTAACCTTTTGGCAGGATCCTTCTGAAGGCACATAGTTATTAACTTTCTAAACGATTTGCCGTATCTTTTTAGCATTTCCTTGTCTTCTACGCCCGTCTCTAGAGTGGGTGGATCATTCTGTAGGGTGAGCATTAAAACCTAAAAGACACAAAAAAAGAAAATGCTCAAAAACCGCCCTCACATTTCAGCAGCAACACAAATATTGTACAGGAGGACAATAAACTCAAAGCAGGAAACTGTAGAAGAAATGTTGTAGAGAGTGAAAGCAACAGGTTTCTTTCGATAAAAGGTTGCCTCTTGATTAGTTGTTTAGTTTCCCAATTAGAGGCAAAAGAAGCAAGTCAGAATGTGTCAAGTCTCCATGTTGTTTTAGAGGAAAGTTTAGGAAACTATGAGTTCATGGTCATCGCTTTCTTCTTTCCTTTGAGAGTGCTGGTAAAAGCCACAAAGATAGCTGTGATTAGGACACCACACTGATTAAATAACACCCTATAATAACATCCAGAACACTCACCTTCATCGGAGGGTAGCGGTGATAGGGTGCAGAGCCTGTTGCCAACTCTATGGCTGTAATTCCAAAGCTCCATATATCTGCTTTGAAATCATAGCCTCGAACCTGTGGGTATAAAATTACAATAATCTGGGATATCAAATACACTGGCTTTATGTTTTTCTCCTAATTGTAGTTGGATAGAGATAGACTCACCTGTTCCATCACCTCCGGCGCCATCCAACATGGCGTGCCAACAAAGGTCTTTCGTACTTTATTTCTAGTCATATCTCCCCCTGTGGCTAAGAATGCACTTACTCCAAAATCTGAAAATATAGATAAACAACCAACACAAACTTCATGCCTGAATCGAACGGGCATGTCAATATGATCACGGCTGCAGTCAAGGCTTTTTTCATCAAACATGAAAGAGACAATATATATGAATGTAAATTCAACATTCAGTGTCAAACTACCTTCATGTGTGACAGGTAACCTCATCTAAATATACATCACCTTCTTCATTAGTTCCTAAAATCTGTGAATTCAGATTTTACACTTTTTCGGCAGTCATGCTTTTAGTTGTAATAACTTAAATAAAACAGTGAGCGTAACAGAGTACAACAGTAGTATCATGTTCAACACACCTGCAATCTGAACAGATCCATCTTCTCCCAGTAGTATGTTCCCGGCTTTCACATCCCTGAGATCAACAAAACACAAACACAGTCCAGCAACAAAGTCATGTGGAGCAGCATTGATTCTTCCGTTCGTGTAAATGAGTGCCACCACAGCCCACCACCATCTGGAACTCTGCCCAAGGGGCTGATGGCGGTTTGAGCCTCTCAGTGACCTTGAAATGCAGGAAGTTCAGAGAACTCAGCCACTGCACTGCTCGCCAATACGTATAATTAGCTGATTGGTTTTCATTTTACATTTTCTTCTAACTTCAGGCATTTTTATGTTGCTAAGTTGTCTTCAAATTAGTTGTTTTTATTCATACAATAAACTTATCAACAACTAATCATCAACAGTTAAAATGTTTAAAATGTTACCTGTGGATCTGTCCATTTCTGTGCAGATAGTCCAGGCCCTCGAGAACTTCTTTTAATATAGTAGCAATTATAGGCTCATCGAGCGCTCGATTTCTGTCCTCTTCTTTGTTTGTGTGCTTAATTATATCCAGCATAGAGCCTAAACAGACACCACGGAACAGCAAATACATTCAGTTTATTTTTCACATATGAATAACAAACACAAATCAGTTGCAATGTTACATATCATTACATGATCAATATCCAAGCACAAATTATTCAGCTTCGGTGAATTGTTTGTTGTCCTTTTAGACAGTGAAACGTAAAAGGCAGAAGATTAAAGTGGGTAACTTTAAGCGCCATAAGCTTTTTACAATAACATGCAACCAAGACTGTGCTACTGCTTCCTTATAACTTAAAAAAAGCCAGTCTAAATACTGTGCTGAAAGTTTACTTTTTACAGATTTAGATCTGATATTTTTTAGATATATATAGGGAGCCAGTGGTTAATTGCTCATTAGATAGCTCTTTTTCAACAATCATTTAAATCATAAGTATATGATGGTAATTAAAGTAATCAAAAGACAATTTGCATACAGTGTATGACTGCATTTTTCAGTTATAACCCAGACAGCTGTTATATTGTCATAAGCAGATCAAAGCACAAACATGTATTATCATCACATTCACTGAGCTTTCATGTATTATCAAGCCAGAGGTCGGATCTGGCAGCAGAAGCTTACCTCCACTCAGAAGCTTCATGACTAACCAAAGTTCATCCTTCACTACAAAGGAGGTGTAGTAGGTCACAACATTTGGATGGTAGCACTGGCTCATAGCTTGGATTTCTTTCTATTGTGAGAGAGAAACAACGGGATGACAAGTGATGTTAAAATGGACAGATTTAAGTGAACTTGTCTTTTAGTCACAACCTGTATTTTGTTTGTAACAATCTAAAAGAAGCCATAGCAATAGGACATATTACAACATAGTACACAACCTTGCAGCAAATGATTCAGTACTACAATCTCTGAAGTGTTATTAAGACATAAACGGAACAATAATGATATGTATCAGACGAAAAGTAGCAGTGCAGCATTAGATAGTAATACAAAAACACCTACTTAGAAAATAAATCTGTATTTATTGTACTCACTAATAGCTCATCCATGCTGGTCTGGCATTTTTCCAGGTTTATTCTCTTTATGGCAACGCGCTCCTGTCTGGGGGTACAGAGGGCTGCCTGCACCACAGCTGTGGCCCCGCTGCCTGGAATCAGAGGCACAACAGTACAGACAAAGTGGTTAGGAGCAAAAAGGGACTCACAGCACACACAGCTGGAAGCGTATTATCTCTTAACTCTTAACTCTTAAATTCAGCATCGCTCTGTGGCTTTCTGGTATTTGTCTGGCCCTCTGTTCCTCTGGTTTTGTGTTTATGTTATGGTATTCATCTTCCATGTGTGCTGGCTGACAATGATATAAGCTGACTTTGAGTACAGAACTTTTTTTTCTGCAATGCGATGTGGGTTGTTTACTTTGTTCCTTGCAAATCAGGCCACGCTGGAGTGGGGAAGATGTTCACACCAAGAAGCTGTGACACACAGCATATTGCTTTCCAACTGTTAGTGGTAGATAAGGAGAAAACACATGAGATCTGACTGCTTACCAGTTGATTACGAGAACAGAGAGGGGGGGTCTCACCAACTCACCACAGTCAGCAGCACACAGCTGGGGCGCTACTTCTTATCAGTAATGATACGACTCTGTGCAAGCATGTGCCAAAAATATTCAGGCAACTTCCTTTTGGGGCTTTTCAGTCCATTTGAGATTTTCACCGTTGAGTTTTTTTAAATTTAAAAATAAACGATTCATGATAAGACTGGAATTGAGCATTCTGTGATTTATGCTGGGACACTTAACTTTTTTTAACTCCAAAAAAGTTGAATTACAGGACGAAAATACAACAGAAAATACTACGGTAGGCTATATATACTATTTCCTAATGAAAGTCAGCCAAGTAATAGTGCCAAAAACACATCAACCACAAGGTCAATCATGGTAACAGCATGCATTGAACATCGAGACTATATGTTGTCAAATGGGTTTATTCTAGCTTTGTGTATAAACCAGTTAAACCGTGTGTAAATTCACTCTGCCTTTGACACATTGCTTTTGTGATTGTAAGAGCTTAAATAATAGGTAAATTAATCAATTACAGAAAATGAATCGCCAACAATTATCAGTTAGGTCATGAAGCAAATAATCCTGAAATGTGTTTGTTGCAGCTTCTCTATTGTAAAGACTTACGGCTTTTCTCTGATTGTGAATTAAATATATTTTTAGACTTTTGGTCGGACAAAAAGACCCATTTTAAGACATCACTCTTCAGCTGTGAGAAAATATGATGTGCATTTTTCACACTTTTTGATTAAATGATTCATGTGAAAAAATAACAATAGAGTAACAAAAAAAATATTATAATAATAACAAAAATAATAGTTAGTTACAGCCCTGCAAGGAGTCGAGTCCCTTACTTTTTATTTAGGTTTAACTCAAAGTTTTAGTGATGCTAAAATACTTTTTCCACAATTATAACAATTACTATAATTATCATAAACATAAACATTATTACATGCATAATGATTAGCCTATCTACATGTCACACTTGAAACCCACTTGTCCTGAGTTGATGGGATAAGCCATTTAATTCTGTTTAAGTGCCATCACAGATAACACACGTGAAACAGCAAGTTGTGGGCTTTACACACAGCATCTGTGATGTTACTAATGGCTAATAAACTGGACACGTGCCATAAACTGGCATCCAAGCGGCTAAGATCGCACTTAGGGAAAGTGACATTTACAACCACGTGCAGTAAGCTGCATTTCAACAGATTTGACTTCATCAGGGTAACAAACACAGCTGATGTAGACCGCTGGTCTCCGGTAACATCCGCATTGCAAAGCACTGGAGGAGGCGACTGAATAGATATATCTATATATTTGGTATATATATATATATATATATATATATATATATATATATATATATTATTTAAAAAGCCGGTAGGCCTCTCATCTTCATTCCCGGTTGACAAACCGCGGCGGAATGCCTTTCTGTGATAATTTACAGCGTGCATCACATCTCCGGGTACTAACCTATGACTTCCTGCAGCTCGTACGACTCCCTGGTAATTGGCCAGCTGGTTGTCAGCGCTGGTTGCGGGTGGAGGACCGGAGCCGGAGCTTCGCCTTGATCCGCCATGATGAGGATGATTCTGCGCTAGTTAGAAGCCTCTCTCGCAGACGGACAGACAGAGAGAGAGAGAGAGAGAGAGAGAGAGAGAGAGAGAGAGAGAGAGAGAGAGAGAGAGAGATAGAGAGAGAGAGAGAGAGAGAGAGAGAGAGAGAGGGAGTGAGAGTGAGAGAGAGAGTCAAATTTGACCTCACCTCCTCAGCACAAATGTCATCTGGCGGCTGCAGCGATGAGACACACAACCCGGAAAATAACGGACCGTACACATGCGCGCGCACACACACGCTCGCTGTAACGTTACCAGCGGCATGCCGGTTGACTTCACAAAGGCCCTTGCCACAGACTGTATGTTCAACACACACAGAGACATTGATTGAAAATATATAATATCATCTTAGGAGATTCAAGGGCATGTGTCTCAGTACATTTATTGTTATCAAAGATATAATAGTGTCTCAATAAATGTAAATGTAAAGATGATTTATTTGTATCCGGTAAAACGACTTGGCAGCTTCTTTGTGTGAGACAGTAATACGGATGTGTGACGATTTCATAATGTCACATGTAGTCAAGACCGCAAGAGACGTTGTTGACACTGGCCAGTAGATGGCGCCACGCACTCTTTATATATTGTCTAGTAGTGTGTGATGATGACCACTGCTCCATACTGGAGATGAGAGCATATACCTGAATAGAAATGTATTAGTAGAGAGGAAAATATACACAAGATTAATCTTTTTGATTGATTAGAATATGAATATGTATTTTGAAATGTTATATGTAATGTTTCAACAATTATACTACAGATTACTTAAATATACCACATAGCAGAAAGTCATATATTATTCTGTATTTATTATAACACTCATTAACATTTAGGCAAATTATTATTCTGTATTATGTGAGGCATGCAGCATATATAAAACATTTTAAAAAAATCATGTATATTGTGTATTCTAATGCTCATGTTTTGTACTGTGCTCATGGAACATATTTGGTATACAGTATACACTGAGTTGCCAGTTTGCACAAAGCTAAATGTAATGCAGTTTAATGTAGCAACTATACAATGAATGAAGTTACGATATTTAGTTTTTGTTAAAACTGTTGAAGGCTGTGTTGACTGTGTTGAAGGCTGTGTTGACTAAACTTCAGCAAAATACATTGAAATACAGTTAATCCAACAAGCCAGAAAAAAGACAGAAAAAAAAGACAAACATATTATTTATATGTTTATCTTTATTTTATGCTTTAAAAAGACCATGAGAACTGTAACGGCGTGCGTTGCCAGTAATATATGTTTGTAATTACACAATCGCTCCTTTAATGTCCTCTTTTTTATTTGTATTGTATCCTTTTACTAGGTCACATGATTTATTGAATTCTACTTCCCGGAGGTCAATTACAGGCTATTAAACCGTCAGTAGGTGGCGTAGTTTGTCAACATGGTGCAGTCTGGTCTTGTGTGAAGCACATTTTTAAAGCGTTAATATAAATTACGTTTAAATGTCAGTTTTACGCAAATAAAAAAAACGTTTAGTGTGAGTTTGGTAATAATAATTAATCAAAGGAGACATGGTCGGCTGGTCATTGTGGGTTTTCCTACGATAATCTAACAGCAAGATGTGGAAAAACTATCGAAATACACAAAACAAAACAAAAAAAGTCATGTCATAATGAAACGGTAGTGGTATTCAAAAGGTGCGATGCAGACATGATGTGCCTTGTTGAGAAGCCGGCATAACGTACGCAGACTGTGTTGCATGACATTTCAACGCACCAATCACTCGCTGAGGAGCTGATTGAGTCTACTTCCCGACACTGGAATAGCTGAGGGGGAAGCGGACGGACGGCGATCTCGAGCGGATATATATCTCAACATCAGCCTGTCTGCACGGTCAGATCGCCGGCAAGAGACCTCCGGGATACAGCGGGCCATCGATTTCTCTTTCCCCCCCGGTCACGGTGTCTGCTGCAGGGAGAGATGGCCGGTATTTTGGCGTGGTTTTGGAACGAGAGGTTCTGGCTCCCGCACAATGTAACCTGGGCTGACTTAAAAAACACAGATGAAGCGACGTTCCCGCAAGCGGAGGACCTCTATCTGGCGTGTCCTTTAGCATTCTGCATCTTTATGATCCGGCTGGTTTTCGAAAGGTGAGTCCGAGCACATGCTGGTATACTCCAGGTGGCTGCGATCCGGGTTTGTTGTGTGGATGAAACGCTCCGGGCGAAGGATGCAGCACACCCCGAATTGCCACGTTTGTCAGTGTGTTATCTAAACAATGGCATCTTATCTGGTTAGCCCACAAATCACCACGGTTGATCATCGTACTTTCTGCAGGCCTGCAGCATCACGCGCTGTCTGCATTTGATGCATCTGTCGGAGCACTCAGTGCAGCCAAGTTGCCATACCTGCCCAAACCCAGCTCCTGTCCTCTCAACTCAAATCCCCCAATCTCTACAAAGACCCGTACTGGACACGGGCTCTTTTAACTGGTCCGGGTGGTCTGTTTGAACCGTACTGCTCCAGTTATGATATGGTGCATGTTGCATCGTCTTATCTATGACTATTATTGTACAATCATCAGCATGCAGTAAAGCACAGAGGCATGCTAGTCACAACAATGCGTGCATATGTGGGTCAGAAATCTCTTGAGGGAGTAGTGAGTGAGGCCTTACATTTCCCCAAATAAACTCCTCACTCATGTTCAGTATTTACCTCTGCAAATATAGTGTGTTAAAGCAGGAAACAGCCCTAGTATATGACTTAAAAGTGTTAAATCCATGAGATTAATATGTATTGTACATTGTTACACAGTTAATAACTTTGAGTTAAAAGTGTAATTAATGTGTTATACCAGATGCAAGCAGAAATTAGCAGACTGCACATACTTTGTAAAGTGGATTATAATGCCAGATGCTTTGTGACAAATTGACAAAAAATATATAATATCCTCACACCACTGTGTCCCAATTATTCCTTTATTCAACATGGAAATGTCACTGTTACAACTGAAAATTGTCTTCCTCAAGACGACCTGTGGAAGACTACTTGTGGTCCAAACATTGTCGTGTCCCAGTAGAGTAAAAGAATAATTGGGAGCCAGCAGAAAGCATTCATGGATATGCATGAGCTTCCTGGTGATTGCATGGTGTCTCCATCATTAAATATGAACAATTCACATTCAATTAACCTCAAAGATAATGTCTATGTGTTAATATAGAAATGTATTATGATATTTTTATTGCAGGTTTATAGCAAGACCATGTGCCATGGGCCTGAAGATCCAAACCAACGGGCCACAAAAAGCCCAACCCAACGCTATCCTGGAGAAGGTCTTCACTGCTATAACCAAGGTGGAGCATGTATTCTCTTCATTATTTTCATTATTTCTAATGCTTGATCTTGTGACATTTGGGTCACAATGAAAACTAACATATGGAGTGTTTATCTTGTGTTGCCAGCACCCAGATGAGAAGAGATTGGAGGGCCTGTCCAAGCAGCTCGACTGGGATGTGCGGACCATCCAACGATGGTTCAGACAACGTCGAAACCAGGAGAAGCCCAGCACTCTCGCCCGATTCTGTGAAAGCATGTAAGCCAAATCCCTTTTAACGGCACACAGTACCCTCACGTAGCTGCAAGCAAGTTAGTGGATATAAACTTGCACAGACTTTTAACTTGCCTGAGGTAGTGAAGATCAAAGTAGCTTTACTGTTGTCGTTTGTATTATTATTTTATTGTTGATAACAGTTGCAAGGAAAACTGATTTTAACAGGCTGCAATGCTTTATCACTTTTCCATAATGTGACAGTAGTAAAAGCAGGCATGATGGTTAGTGCCGTTTCATGTTTCTGCAAGTTAATTTTCATATTGTATGGAAATGAATATAAATGCTACAGCTGCTTAAAAGCACATATTTTTACAAAAACAGCATATTTTACTTAATAGTGACAGTAATGTAAAGGTGACCTTTGGGGGCGATAACAACAAAATGTGGAAAATTGGTGTTGAAATGGCCATTACAATTCCTGAGTGACATCTCTATATTGCTTAGTTTGTATCACAAACAGTTCAAAACCCAAAGATATTCAGTTCACAATGTTACAAAAAAAGAGAAAAGCAGCAAGTCCTCATTTTTGAGGAACTGGAATCGGGAATGTTTGGCCTTTTTGCTTGAAAAACGACAGAAACAATAAATGAGTTATCAAAGTGGCTGATTCATTTTATGCCGATTGACTAACCGATCAATCTACTAATCGTTTCAGCTCTATGGAAAAACAGAAACATACATTCTGGTTTAGTCCTTTAACAGCCATTCTGATGGTGCTTCAGTTTTGGTGAACCGTTCCTGTACCTTTCATGGTGTATCGTAACTTGAATGTTGGTTACAATATTTGGATAATAGTGAAATGTGTCCCAGTGCAAAACAACAAACCCACTCAGGCTGTAACGGAGAACTGGCTAATCTGCAGTAGAACATTTGCCATCAGGGAGATTGTAGTTACTTAGCAGTGTGATGTTAAAGGCCAACAAGCGAGTGGGGCTGTCAGAGCAGAGTCATGTCTGACACCAGAAGAGCCGATCTGTCGGTTTGAGACACGGGGAGCCTCACATCCTCTACTCCGCCTGAGGCTGCTGTTCACTCAGGAGAACCCCGCTCGCTGATAAAACCACTGGACTCCAATTACAGAGGCATCTGTGAAAGCAAACCGACTTTCTTACACACCAGAAGAGCCTGAGTTTGTCCTCCTCTGTAATATGTGTGAGCTTTTTTTGAGTGTACGCTGGAATTCAGTATGTTTCAGCAACAACGGTACCAAAGCTGCATGCAGCATAACTGACTGCAGAGACAATGTTGGGCTTTGCAACAGTTTGGCCAGGTTGTCTGTTTCAGTTGCTTACAGTGCAACTATCCCAACGGGGCCGGAGTCGGTCCTTCCTGCAGTGATTGTGCTTTAATTAGGGCTTCATGCACAGCTGTTGCAGACTGATAGCATTCTTTGTCCCTCAGTCATTAGGACGGCTGATCTGTTGTCTATTC
Source organism: Myoxocephalus aenaeus (assembly GCA_038501785.1). Lineage (NCBI taxonomy): Eukaryota > Metazoa > Chordata > Actinopteri > Perciformes > Cottidae > Myoxocephalus > Myoxocephalus aenaeus. Next base: position 62,150 of record JBAMJR010000154.1, read on the forward strand.
TTTTCATTCTGCAAACAGAGAGTATGTAGCAAACACATTTGGTCTGGAAATAATGGAGACTCCTCAGATAGTTTGTTTACCAGCTATTGTTACTGCCTCTCTTTTTCTGAAATATACAGCATTCCAATCAACATTCCAACAAGTTCATGTATTGATTTTGTATTGATTTTTTGCTGCATGGTTATGCAGCAAAAAATCAATACAAAATCAATTACCCTACAGTAGCCTCTCTTTTTTTTAACAAGAGCTGCTGGAATCTTTACAAAACTTTTTTTCAAGAAATGATTTCAGAAACAATGGAATGGAAAGTCACTAGAACCAGTAGTATTGTTTCACCACAGTGGCAGACGTTATTACGTTATTATGAATTATATGTAAAGCCTTAATATGAGACTAAATGGTTTTACCAGAGAGTGCCTCCTCAAGTCAGTTCTCCTTGGTTAGAGCTGAGGAAGGAGCCTGCGTTGATGTCCTCAGTAGCCCCTCCTGTCTGATCTCATCTTCATCCTTTCTCTGCTCTGCTTTCACTGAGAACAAAGAAATGATCAGAAGCAAAATAATGCAACTCTTTTAACTTTCTAAAGATATAAAGACAGAAAATATATTTAGTAATCTAAAATCTTGTCACAGAAATGCCCTATTTTTAAACTGTAGTGCCTATCTTTGGCTTCAGTTAATATTTGATGTATGATAAAAGGGAATGGTTTTTGATTCATGTTTAGTTTTTAGTTATAGTTCCTTTTGAATTTAAAAATATATATATATTACAACCATGTACGATGGATCTTTTAAGGAATAGTTTTACATGTATTCCCTGTTTGCCAAGAGTTAGATGAGACAATTGATAACAACATTCATGTCTGTACAATGAATATGAAGCTACCATCATTAGCCACTTAGCTTAGCTTAGCACAAAGACTGGAAACAGGGCTGAACCGTTAGCTTTGCTCTGCCCGAGGTAACAAAATACATTTAACAGCATCTCCAAAGCTAATTGACACCGCAAATGTTGTTACATCCCGGGCTGTTTCTTGGACTGTTTCTGTTTCACTGCCTGCAGTATTGTCATCACTGTGAGGTTGCCACGCAATCAGCTGAAACTTCAGAAAGTCACGACACAGAAAGCCAAGAAATAATCCAGCACATAACCCCTCAAAAACACATATTTTTTAGTATAGTTTAAACAAGCAAAATATGTTGTGTTAGTGAGCTTTAGCAATGCTGTTATATGTATTTTATACCTTTGGGTCAAGCCATTCTCTCCAGTTTTATCTTCTTTGTACTAAGCTACGCTAACCGACTGCTGGCTGTAGCTTCATATTGAACACACAGACGCGAGAGTGGTCGATCTTCTCATCTAACTCTCGGCAAGACAGTGAATAAGCATATTTCCCAAAATGTTAAACAATCACTTTTTTGCTGTTAGGGTGGTAAATGCTATGCCTCATTTCATAGTTTTACCAAATATATAAAAATTGCTGCGATCTCTTAATTTGCCATTCCTCGTCTTTACTTTCATCATATACAAAATTCAATTTTCCAGTTGATTCTAAAAAACGGAAACATGCGTTGAATATCAGCTGAGATTTCTAATAACCTCATTTGAGGGCGACTGTGGCTCAGTGGTGAGCAGGGTCATCCTTCAATCAGAGGATCGGCAGTTCGATCCCAGGCTCCGCTAGCCCACGTCGATGTGTCCTTGAGCAAGACACTTAACCCTAAATTGCTCCCGTAGCTGCGTCTACGGTGTATAAACGGTTGACAATCTGATGTGGCTCCTTGCATGGTGCTCCTATCATCATCAGTATATGAATGGGTGAATGATGTCATGTAGTGTTAAAGCGCCTTGAGTGGTTGGAAGACTAGAAAGGCGCTATACAAGTACGGGTCCATTTACCATTACTGCTCTTCCTTTTCTCAATATGTTGGTGTATGATTGCCATTACTTTAAACCAACATACCTCCCCAGAACAAGTAATTAGCATGTTTGTACTCAGCAGATGCTATGATGTTTAAGACAGCTAAGAGATAAGCCATTAACATGTGTTCTTGAGAGAGGAAAGCCACACCCATATTCTTTCCTTAAATTAGGTGCAGTCTTCTAGTACCACATTAGCTGTCTATTAACACACATTTTAATTTGTGCAGTTTGAAATCAGGTCTTGTAATGAAACCAAATTACAAAAATACACAAAGGTGGAAGGGACAGCTATTACTGCCTGAAGAGGAAAGGAGGTGTTACTGCTGATTTAACAGCAAAGACGGAATATATCAAGGCTTTTACACAACTGAATTTTGATCAAAGCATGAGCTTCATGACTAATTGTTATGTTGAACAATCCAAATGCAAACAGTTGCAGCCAGCTGGTGCTCAGACTACTAAGAAGTCACATGGAATTAGCCAGCATGACCTCCTTTTTATTATTTTATTAAGAATAAAGCCAGCCTCATTATTACGTTTTTGGATCAAATCACAGTTGGTCCCCCTATAATTTTTCCTTTCCTTAAAGCGATGCTTTGTCCAAACAGGTATGTTTGTTTTAATAGCGATCACTGGATCTGGCCTAGTTTCAAACCCACTGTCTCATCGGATATCGTGAATGATTCATTCATGTATAATCAAGCTATTATGAAAGGATGGCGTTATGTACTATAACACATGGCATAAGCATTCTCTTATTGAGTCATATAACCTACAATTTGTAAGTTGTTTACAGAACAAGTTCATCATAACGCATAAACATGATTCTGTTAACCACAGTTACAACCCAGCCCCAGCACTAATGAATTAAAATGAGTAATTGGCAAGTTTCCGCTACATCATGTGCAGAAAATAAACAGCAGCTCACTCTATGATGATTAATTGCATACCATTTTCCCTCAACCAATCTTTATCAACACTGAATCTGAAAAAAAATGCTAATGCTAGAGAAAATATAAACTATTCTCTGGAAGCAGTTGCGAGCATTGTGATTGTACATACGTATATAGCAGCGATTCAAGAGGACTTGAAAAAGACTCTTGCAGGCTTGATGAACCAGTTGCCATGCAACAGTCTTAACTGTGTGCCAGGTAGACTTGTCCAATTAATTTGGTTTTACAATTCTGTTGATCAAGCACGAAAAGCAGTTAATGACGGCTTCCACGGGCCTTGTGTTAACATGCTTAAATTCTCTCGAGCATTAATTCAGGAGTTACACTCACTATCTTAAAAGAACATCAAACGACTCTCTGATGGATGTGTGCACTGAGAAACTGGTTTGTCCTGCTCTCGTTTTGAGTGTTCGTGTCGTGTTGTGTTTGGAGGCTGTGGAGGCTATGTGTTTGACATGAGGTCCGATAAAACAACCGCACGGCGAAACCTCCGAAGTATGCAAAACCTTGTCTGACATGAGGTTATACAGCTTGTCACAGCCATGAGACTCATCAGCTGATGTTTTCTTCCATGTCACGGAAATCATGCTTGTTTTGTGCCTCTTCTGTATGTTTTACTTCATGAAGTTATTGCACTGAATTCAGACTCAATAACGCACTATAAGGGTTCTGTCAATCAAATGTGCTTTTATTCCTGCTACAAACACATATATGGTTTTGTCTGATGCCACTTCCAGAGTAAGTTAGCGAGGGGGCTTGCTAGCTGGCCGGCCTTAAATCCTTTCTCCCAGTTGCTGACTGTTTTAAATTGGGTATATATGCACACCTCCCTGCTCAGCAAGGGGATCAGTGTCAGTTTATTCTCTGTCTTTCAGCTCAGACCTCATGACCACTTTCCCCACCATTGTGTTGAGTAACTACTACTGTAGCTATTGTAAATCATGTGCCGGGTCATATAAAACACAGGGCATGTCACGATGAGTGTCTTGTCTTTGCCCCCAGACCTCACTAATGTGAAGTCAGTAATGTCCCATTTTCAGTCACTCACCCCCGTGCAGATGTGGAAAGTAAGAGAGGCTCACACCACTTCAAATTGTGGATGAAAGGCATGAGAGCCACGGACAAAACTACATAAGTAGTATACAGAACCAGTTGTGTTCATTAACACATCTCCTGGTATTGTTCATATTTGGGATTTAATGATGTGCCTTCAATATGTGATGCAGCTATATTATTCTCTACAAATTGGTTTTAGCATATTAAAATACTGTGCTTTTATCTTTAATTAACTCTAAGAAATCGAAGTGGAAAAGAGAAAGGAAACATTTTTTCCTTGTAGGGTTCCTTCCCGTTTAGCTTACGGACTACTAAAAACCACTACCCTCATGACCAAAAACAAAAAGTTAAGATTGCAAAAGTTATGTACACAAAATGTAATTGAGACAAAGGTTGAGCATTTTAAGCTTTATATAATTGTTTTTCTTTATTTGTCTCTTTCAGGTGGAAATTCACATTCTATCTATACATATTTACCTATGGAGTGCGTTTCCTTAAAAAGGTAAGTTTTCCTTCGAGACAAAATAACCACCAGCTGGCTGTTATGACTGTTAAAAGTTAGTATGAGTCACTGAGCGTTGAATCCATTTTCTACAGCACATTTGGAAGTACATGGAAAACATGAAAATCTTGTGGTTTCTGGCATAGTTAGTGCGTCATGATGACTGGCTAGTAAAATTGATGTTCTGAGGTAAGGGACTAATTTTATGAGGGCTATTTGTAATAAAGCCGAGCGCAAACAGGGTTCATTAATAATGGATCTTACAAGGAAAGGGGGAGTAGTTGATCAAAATATTACCAGTACTAAATAATGCTGCGATTAAATATGTAATCCATTTTACACAACGATGTAGGACTCAGTGACTGATGATTCGTCTTTCTTTTAATCGTGTTCATCTGCTGCTGGAAGAATTAATTTGTGCTATCCCTGAGTGCAATTGCAATGGTTAGGTCAACATTACTTAAAAAACGCCTGCTTGTAAAATAATGACTGTTGTGATTTGTAAATGTTACATACATTAAGAATGCATCTTCAGAGAGACTTAAAAACGCTGTGTGTTAAGTAATATATATATATATATATATATTGTTTTATTATATCTTCTTAATAATATTGTGATTGGCCTGCTTCCAGCCTCTGATTGGGCTGTTAACACCACATGCTGCTTCAATTAGTCTTCTACAAAAGCATGCTTTAGCTACATTTAACATTGATGTGCTTCATATCCATATAAATAAACTATTATAGTGTGTGTGTGTATGTGTGTGTGTGTGTGTGTGTGTGTGTGTGTGTGTGTGTGTGTGTGTGTGTGTGTGTGTGTGTGTGTGTGTGTGTGTGTGTATATATAGAGCACAATGACAGTAACGTTACTGTACGTTTATCAAATGTTTACTCATGTTTTGTTTCTAAAACACCAACTGCAATGCTGGCTTTTTGGGACTAGTGTATCTATTGCGTGAGCTAGCAAGAACATTAGCTTAAGTGGCTAACGTTAGCCACATGTATGCTAACGTTTCTAACAAACATAATGCCAATTCAACATTTTTCTTACTGAACATTTTCTTTTCAAATGCATCTTTTGCCTTTCAAACGCTGCGCCAATGTTCACTTGGTTTATGAAAATCAATAATGTTACCAACGTGCCGTTGTAATCTCCCGGATGATAGCGTGAAAAATCCAAGAGATTAGGAGATTACAGCATTCAAGCACTCTCAGTATAACAGCTCTCCTTGTTTGTAAAGTTTAAACCACACATGAGGAAGTTTAGAAATTGTGATCATTTTGTCCAATGTGCCAGCCAAGTGACTGAGATATATTCATATAGTCAAGAGTTGCATGACGAAGCAAAAATATAGTTAATTCCACGGCAATTAATGCTGCAGGCTGCAATCTCTGTGGGATTTATTAACGTCGGGAGACATATACTCACAGAGTCAGTCACAGTGATGGGTCACTGTTTGCTTATAAAACATTGTTATGTATCACAGTTACCATTTATTGTATCATACTGATACCATTATGTCTTTACCCTTACATAGGGGATGGGGATGAACCCATTTTGGTTCGTTTGTAATTCAGCTTCCTTTTTATTCCATTCAGAATCCATCAAGGGAATTATTCATTTTCATTCAGAATTCACATTGATATTCATGTGTTAGATCTGAAATTACACATTGAATTGAACTCCAACTGTATGTGTGGGAGCAGGATAACACTGCATTCATATTGTAGTTAATGGAACTTGCTCTTGCTAGGTTTTATTCAAATACAACATATGAGATTTGTCAGGGATCTAACTACACAGTCAACGTTGTCCCCTGACTTTTCACAGTATATACATATCTATATATTGATTAAAAGTATTGATTTTTAAGTGACTAATTTCGTTTTCTGCAGACTCCATGGCTTTGGAACACAAAAGAGTGCTGGTACAACTACCCTTACCAGGTACAAGTATTTATATGCACCCATCTTCAGTAACCACGATGCAACAAGATGACTTTCATTACCAAACTAGCTACTTCTCAAATACTTATTTTAACCTTTTTGCTTTATGTATTTATGCAGCCGCTGACTGTGGACATCCATTATTACTATATACTGGAGCTGTCTTTCTACCTGTCCTTACTCTTTTCCCAATTCACAGACATCAGGAGGAAGGTAAGAGTGACTGTAAGTCACACAAAGATATACATCACAAATGGTTTTTAAAAAATGACACTTTTAGTCACTTTCTGTTCTGTTTATGCCACTGTAAGTAGGTCTGTCACAGAAAATACATTATATTTACCTAACAATCCTTTTCTTACTGCCATTACTCTATAATGGTTAGTCTATTTGCTTGTGATCATTTGCTTTCTGCCTCAGTGTATTCTCACTGATGTGTGAAATAACAAAATACTGCAAGGGCAAAAAGGATTACATTTTTTTTCAAACATTCAGAAATGTTCTGTCAAACCTTTAACTTCCCCCATCTATTGGTGTAGGTTGCTTTTGTTTTATATTATGGAAGCTTTTGTGTAATCACAGCACGATATAAAAATTATTGTACTTTTATAATCTGTTCTATGATGGTGTTGGACAATACTCAGATATAACACAGAACTATAAATAATAGATCAACCTACAGTTTTTCTTTACGTAATGACTTATTTCAAGTTAAATCCGTAATTTATATAAATAATTATATCAGACAAGAATTCATCCTGATAGCAATAGCAATCGGATAAATGTCTAGTTTTACACTACATTCATGCATACTCCACAATCAACACACATACCATATCACAAGTATTTACATGTCATTGATAGCAATGCTTTCTTTCACATATTAACCATTTGAACGTATATCCAGCATGCCGCTGCAGGTGACATTCACTTTACATTAATAATTTCAAACCAGAATATAAGCTTATACGACATACACATTATGCGCATTGTACTATAAATACAGTTTAAAAGATCCAACTTGGTAAGAACTGGTTTGTAAGAACTGAGATCAGCTTGTGCAACCATTATTCAACCCACTTTCATCTTCTTCTTTTTTGTTATGAGAATGGCTCCACTCTTGGTTCATTCAGTATCATTTGCATGCTATCCAGCCATGATCTTACTCCTGTCTCCAGTCCATCCCACTGCACACTGCACTCACAGCAGCCCCCATGAATCCATGCTGTGTATGCCCTCACTCTGTCATCTCTTTGTTGACTGTTGGCATGTTGTCTGTTTTTGTTTCTCCTTTCAGTTTTTTCATGCACAGTACTACACTGAGGAGGTCCTCTGCATCCCCTGCCAATTCCAGTATGTTCTCCCCGCACACTCTCTCTCTCTTGCCTTGCTTTCATTCTGTATCTTGCATCGTTACTCTTCCTTCTCATCTTCCTTCTCATGCTGTCTCCATTTTGGACTGGTTCTGGTTGCTTTGAGCTGAGTCATTTCTTCAGATTTGCTTGAGGAATGTTTCCCCATGCCACTTGTCTGTTAGTCACCTGGAGGTTCCCACACCTAATGGCTCCACCCAGCAGACAGGACCAAAACCAAACATTTATATATCTTCACTTTAATTTCAGCTACAGTAATGTAATTGTTTTACATCATGTTGAGCTGAGATGATCTTTTTCCCTGCTTGATTTTGATTTCACAGAGATGTCATCATTTTCAAACAGTGGTGGAATGTAACATTTACTGCAAGTACAGTACTTTACTTGAGCCATTTTATACTTCTATTCTACCACAGTTCAGAGGGAAATAAATACTTTTCACTCCAATACTATTTATTTGACATATATGGTCACTAGTTTGAAGTAACTAGGACCATAGATGTCAGATAAAGTAACGATAAATTAAGATTATTAGATACAAAACATATGACAACCTTATAAAATAGGATGTATTGTTATAAATTAAACTACCCAACAGTATAGAATCATTAAAAAGTAGCTCCACCTTGACCACCTACAACAGTTAACTACTGCTTTCTAATGTATGCATCAGTCATAAGAGCCCAAAGACATGATATATAATAATAGTCACAGGGACATTTGTTCTGCATTGAGTACTTTTGATACTTAAAGTACATTTGGTTAATAATACGTAGGCCTTTTTTTTAAGGATGGCCTGTTCAAGTCCTGCACGGACACAGCACCGTAACTGGTAGTTGAAGAGGTGCCAGTTCACCTCCATGGCACTGCCAATGTGCCTTTGAGCAAGGCACTGAACCCCTAACTGTTCGGCGGGGGTGCCTGTCACCAAGGGCACCCCCATCAATCTAACATCTCTCCAACTGCATGTCTATGGGTCCAGTGTGTATTTTGGGCCTATGTGAGGAATGAAAAAATTGAATTTACCTCCGAGGATTTATGGTGTAATTCTTTGTCCTTTTTCCTTATGTAAGATTTTCAATGCAGCAAATTTACTTGTAATAGTATGTTAAGTAAAGGATTTTAAATCTCCAAACACTACTGCTTTTAAACATATTTTTTGCTATATTGCAGTTTGACGCAAAATAAACCAACACAATCTTTAGATGAACACATATTTCAACCACACAATTGCATCAATGTGCATGAGTGCTCGGACACCGAAGGCGTACTTGCTCTTTGTTCGTGTAAGTGATGATTAATGATTGCCTTGTCATAACTTTATATATCTTTTCAAAAGCTTTGCCAATCACAATGGCATATGACGTGCACAGCTCACCAAGACGGAGGTGATGTTGATCCACACATGAATCACATGTGCAGCTACTAAGCACACTTCAATTTCATGAATAATGGGAGTTTTGAAAATAGGACACAGTAGTTCCATATATTCAGTCGTCAGTTGGGGGCGTTTTTAAAATACAGAATTATTACAAAATGTTATGCATTACTGCAAAGACACAAAGCTATTGTGTGTGTACAGAGCAGCCGTGTCCCTTTGACTCCATGGCGTCTGTACTGTATTACATGCTCTGAGCATGTACCTCATGCAGTGACTCAAACTGCCGTGAGGCAGTACTTTCCCATAGTTGTGTGACATTTCCTTGGCAACTGTGTCCCCAGGACTTCCTGATCATGTTCCTGCACCATGTTGCAACACTCTCTCTCATCACCTTTTCCTACGTGAACAACATGGCACGAGTGGGAACTCTGGTCATGTGCCTCCACGACGCAGCCGACGTGCTGATAGAGGTGAGGATGGGCGAGAGAATAAAAGGCTGCGGACGGAAAGATTGGCGAAGGGTGTGTGTGTGTGTGGGTGGAGTGTTTGGAGTTAACACGCTCAGCTAGCCATCTTTATCTCAATTTAACTACCGTCTTGCGTTATAAAAATGATGTCAGATGGTATCATACAGACACAGTGCATGTTGAATGCACTCTTTGTTGGAAACAGAGATATTTCAAGTAGTTGCTAGTATGATCAGATTAATGATTGTTTCTTTTTTTTCTATCAAGGCTGCCAAGATGGCCAACTATGCCAAATGTCAGATATTGTGCAACCTCCTGTTTGCAATGTTTGCAATTCTCTTCATAAGTTCCAGGCTGGGGGTTTATCCTGTCTGGTAAGTGTTATTCTCTTAGTTATCTCCCATAGTTAGCGTCCATCTAAAAGCCGACTTAACTGAAGTAGTGTTTGCATATAATACATTACATGCAGACCGCCAAAGACTATAAAACCTGAAGTAGCAGATGCCTATGATGCTCTGCACATTTTTGACAGAACATCCCTGAAAATGCACGCCAATGCCATGAAGATCTCAGATCTTTTTTTATGACTTTATCCACAACGATTTGTAGTTCAGACACGTCTCTGTGAATTTTCTTGCTAAGTAATAGTTACTATGGATACAGCAGCTTTAACCTTTCCAAGCTAAACAAATCAACAAATGAAAAGCAGTATGTTCAGGTTATCGCTTTGTCATTGAAAACAGCATTTAGCGTTTCATCTGATTGTGAAAACATCAAAGGGTTTTTTACCTACAAGGATCTTTTTATTATTTTGAGGTGTTGCTATATTGCATTTAATCAGCATTTCAAGTTCTAACCAATTATATGGACCCTTCCTGAAGATATTTGCCCAAGTTACAATAAATCAATTGTAGTCCTTGAGAGCACGTACAGCAGTCATCTTGCAGTCTTTAATAATTAGGGATATTCTGAAGAAAGCATTTGTGAACAACATAGTCTGTACAGCCTTGTAAGACAGCTTTTTAAACTGTTTTGGCTCTCTGCCTTTGTTTCACTGTAATGTAATGACCCGACACCACATCAGTTGTAAAGTTGTCATTACTGTAAAGCTGTTGCCTTGGCTTCAGTATCTGGAGGATGATTCACAGAGGAATTTTCTTGAAATTTTGATCTCATGTTATGTGAAGCCAAGCAACTGCTTTTTCTCCTCCATTTAAATTACATTTTATGCAATTTTAAATGCATTAAGATTCATCCAGTGTACATATATTGGACTATAACCAAAATGCTTTTTCAAAGAACACACATCTGTTTGTGCTACAAATACATCATTAAAGGGCATATGTTTTATGAAAAACAAAGAGCTGGAGCAGAGCCCGCCTCGTTTCCTTTCACCAGCTTGGTCAACCTGTTCCTCAGGACAAACAAGAATCCCCCCACAATAAAACAGTGCTTTGCCCCCTTGTTTTTTTTCACGTTTTTTTTTGTCACAGTACTTATCTCCCTCTCCTTCTGTTTTGGAAGGATATTAAATACCACCTTCTTCGAGAGTTGGGAGATCGTAGGGCCCTACCCGTCTTGGTGGGTCTTCAACCTTCTTTTGATCCTGCTGCAGCTTCTTCACTCCTTCTGGTCCTACCTCATAGTGAAGACCGCGTGCCGAGCCATCTCCAAAGGAAAGGTGAGTCACCACACTCAGCATAATAGGGTTTTTAGCTGCTAGTACACATGTGGATACTGTAGAGTGTTGTGAATAGCCACTTTTGACTTTCCCTTTCTATCCTCTATGTATGCTAACCAACATCCTTCAAGGTGGGAAAATGGAATCCGTTGCATGTAAGTACCCTTAAAGGGCACCGTTTCAATCTATGTGGTGTACTGTGTCAATGAGCCTTACCTAATCAATGCACTTTTAGCTTTGCACGATAGCTAATATTAGTATTTTGTCCGATCTAGCACTTCAGTATAGACTGATACATGTCAACCATTGTATGTATTGCCCCAAAATGTTGTACAGACATTCATGATTCCCAGTAAATTAATCCAAATAGCTTTGTTGATGCCATGATGTTTCCTCTGGCATCCTCATTTTTAGCTTTTAGTGAAAGATCTCAACAACTATTGGATCGACTTCCATGAAATGTTTCACAGCAATAACATCCCCCTCAGGATAAATTTAAATAACTTTGGTGATCGTCAGATTTTTCATCATTGTGTCAAAATTTCCTTTTGGCCAACACTTTGGTTTGTGAGTGACAGAATACTAGCAAAACTATTGATTTTCCCATGAGCCTCATCTGTACTTTGTATTTAGTGACAATTAGCTAATGCTGGCATGCTAACATGCTAAATTAGGATGGTGAACATGGTAAACATACCCTATAAACATCAGCATGTTAACAAAACAAGGTCAGCTCCTGTAAAACATTATTTTCCGATATTTTACATACTAGATAATGAAGCAATCAATCGGAAAAACAATGAGGAGATTAATCAATAATGAAAATAGTCATTAGCTGTAGCCAAAATAATGTTATTTTCAGAGGTCTCTGCAAATATCGTGAGGCTTTTTCAACCTGTTTTCTGATATTGATTGGCAGAACAGCTCCCGGCTCGTCGCACAAAAGCCCATTTGTGTCACCGCCACTCATGGCTGCCACAGATAATGACCCAGAGAAGAATTTTAACGAGAAAAATGTAATCTCCAACCATCCCTCTCAATGCAGGTGTCAAAAGATGACCGCAGCGACATCGAATCCGGCTCGGATGAGGATGACAGCCCCCCGCCCAATCACAAGCACCACAGCAGCAGCACCACTAACGGGACCAACAAAAACCACGGGACCAACGGCTACCTGACAGGGGCCCCGTATCCCGACGAACACTGACTAACAAGGGAGCCACGCTACAGACACCATCCATCAGTCTGTGTGTGTGCGTGAGTGTGTGTGTGCACATTTGTGTGCGTGCGTGTGTGCGTGTGTATGGTGGCGATATGAACATCGCCTGTCTGGTACTGGAAATTCTTGATAGATTTATGTGAATGCAGTTTTGTTATGAATTTGATTCTTTACTAATTTCCGTGCGCAATTTATTCTCTTCATCTATATATTTGCATCGAACTGCACTCAGTGAAATATCAAAGCACTCCTATCGGTACAACTCACTCTGTTTAGCCAACAAATGAAAGCATTCCACTTTATGGTGTACGCATGCTACTTTAACATACAGTAGTCTGGCATACTGGGGGTGAGTTTTTGTCTTATGTTTGCATCTTTCTATGTTATTTATTTTTTTATGAATATGTTTGCAGATGGGGAGACATCTTTTTTTACATGTCAGTGTTGAAGAGGTAATCATTTTGAATAACAGCACAGCTGTTTTTTCCCACCACACATCATGACGAGTATTAGCAAAATACTGAAGACCTGGGTTTACTTTTGATGCTACACCCCCAAAGATATGCCGAAATGTGTGAAGTTTACTCACATTTTAAAACTCAAACATTCTCCACTCAAACTGTATATGAGATGTCAATAACAGTGTTATGTGTGTGCATCAGATATGGCTAGATGCTGTATTCCATATTAAAGCATTTTGTTAAGTATTCTGGTACATTTCCGGTAAGCATTTCGTTAAAGGCCATTTGTCCTCTTCGGAGGCGGACATGAGTTGTTTGAGTTATTCAATAAAAAAACATAACAATTGCAAATGTGTGTGGGTCTGTTCAATAAGAGAAGCCTAATCAGCAAAGAATAACTAGTTATGCCCTGGCTGTGAATTACAATTTTATAAAGAAATTAATTTTGCCATAAATAATGACTTAAGATTGAATAATATGCATTGATTATTAATGAATAAACATGAATATATGCCAAGTCACACAGGGAGTCCGAGCCATTGTTATTGGTATTAGTGACTATAACATATTATTATTATTGCTCATAGTGACAAACCCAAAGATAATTATCCTCGACTTTTCTGGCCACATCTTTATTGATTTCGTTCAGTCTGCAGCTGTCATAATGTCATCTCCAGAGACTGAATATTGGACTTATATTCATCATGTCAAAAGTAACTCAATACGTGAATGCAATGTTGCTCCATGTCAGCTGGTTGTGGGAATTGGCAAATGTTTGCTCACAAGTTTTGCATTTCAACTTCAAGGGTAATAAATGTCAATGTTGTGTTTAGCGGCTTGGGCCAGTAATAAAGCAACTTTTGTTTTGTCATAGAACTTGTATTAGCTGACACTGGGTGGCAGATAAGAGCATGAATTGGCCTTTGTATTGTGTTTATATTTCCTTTATTTATATCTGCAGCAGACTGACTTGTTATCCTGCTTGCGTTTACATTTGTAGTTTCTTTTTTCCCTCTCACTGGAATTTGCCTTTGTATTGGACACTGACAAAAGCTCAGGTGATTTCCGCATGAGTGACTTTGGGAGGAGGGTGGTCAAAGTCCCTGGTCCAAAGTCAACAAACAGCCACAGTCTTAAGATGAAGGATCCTATCAGCACCTGCTCTGTGAGTATTTCTTCCATTTCTTCTTCTTCCATTATACTCCTGGAAGGCATTGTGGTAAAATATAAGACTTGAATGTGCATTTGATAAAGTAACAAAGTCACTTTGTATGGGATTGAACTCAGTGGATTCAGGCCATTATTGCTTCACAGAGCCTGATTCTATGTCTTTCAGTATAACCAAATCTATCAAAATGTGAAACAATTTTCAAAAACCGGGGAGTACTTCTGCAAAGAACTTATGACCGTTTTTCAGCAAAGGTAGGCTCAGTCAGTTGTGGCTTTCAGACTAACTTTAAATGGCGGCAGGAGTTACTGTTTGACTCAGTTACTGTCTCTCGCTGCAACCTCTTCCTGTTTTAGGGCTGAGCTGGAACTTACTTATGCCAAAGGACTTCAAAAACTTGCTGGCAAACTCATCAGGGCCTCCAAAGGAATGTCAAATAAGTAAGAGACACAGTGCTGAGTTTTGAATTGGCTCTGTCCTTTGTCTGTTTTGTGTTTAACGTGACCTCTTCCTGCCTAGTGGTGTACAGAAATAATAGCATCATGGGAAATAACATGCGGCTAGCAAGTTAGATGTGATCAAAACACAGGCAGTTTGCGGGCTAAAAAGCCCACAGCTCTAACCTTTTCATGCTGGCTCCCCACTCAGTTCCACCTACAGTGCCTGGTGTCATGTGTCAGATGAGATGTATTCAAGAGCAGATGCCCACAGGTAGTTTACAACCCGAGTTCACCTCATAACTGCCTGTCCACAGATTTAAGCACAGAGTTGTAGTTAAATATGGTGTGTTGTTCTCATTTCAGGTCGTTAGGAAATGCATTTCAGCAGGAAGCAATCCTGGAAATACGACAAGTCTTAGACGAGCATAATAAGAGGAAGAGGCCTGTATGGAATGATTTCTTTATCTTTGTATCAGTGTAGTTGTCTGTTCAAGCCTCCCGTCATAATGTGTCTCTGACCTTTTCTGTGCTTTAATAGCTTGACAGTACCATTGAAAGAACCGGAAAAATTGTTACGGGTAATTGGAGCGAGCAACTCAAGGTAAAGAAAAAAAAAGAAAAAAAACATGTAGCAGAAATATGAACCAGCTAGCAATGTATTATCCTTGTGCTGATCCATAAATGCTTAATTCATAAAGTTTGTTTGACAAACAATAGTATAGTGAAACCGTTGATGTATAATAGATACCTGCATAATGCATAACAATGCAAGCGTAATTTCTTCCGAGGTTGATAATGCATCATGTGTTGAAACAGTTACAAGCTCTTAAACTGTTGCTATGAAACACCACGGTGTGAATGTGTTATAATGCATTATGTAACTGTTACAGATGAGGGATTTGTAGAAAGCTTTCCTGTTATTTATGTAAAACAACATATATGTCTATTTCTCCTTTGAATTTACAAGTATCTAAAATGTGCAATAATTCAATAAATAGAATGAATGGAATAAAAGACTTACAGAAAGGTAAATAAATAGATATTGATCATACAAATGCTGCCATTTAAACTACATCTTACTACAGTAAGATGTAGTTTACACCGGCTCAAATTCAAATCTGACAGTTTCAAGTTCCTTTGAAGAGACCCACCCTACTTCCCTCACACATGGCATAGAAAAGCTGAATGTAATGACATTTAGAATTTCCCTATATGGTTTGTTATATTACTGCTATGTTAATGTGGATTATTGGGTTTCCTCGTCTAAAACAGATAAAGAAGAAATTGCTTGGCCTAACAAGAGAGCATGAGGCTCTGTTCAACTTTGTTGAGAACAACAGGCAAATGTGCACAGAAAAAGAAAAACAAAAGGTGCAGTATATGGTGACCAATTTCTATTTCTATTTATTAAAAGCTGCTGAAAAATTTGCTAAATGTTTGTCCTGCTCTTGACTGCAGATGCTGAACAGGCTGACTAAGTCTGCAGAGATGCAGGCGCGGGTGGACGAGGAGTACTTTAATGTCAACATGGAGGGTCATCAGATGAGACTCAAGTGGGAAAACACACTGAAAAACTGCTACCAGGTGCGAACAAAAAACGCTCCTGATTCTCACACTGTAGGCTTTTAGTTGTGCTCCTTATCCAGAGAGCCGTTTGTGAGTGAACATGTAGGTTCAGAGTCTTGCTCAATGAGACCTCATTTGTAATAAGAGCTGAACCAGTGAGCTTCTGGTTGCAATACATGCTCTATATAATAAGCAGTCGGTCAGTTTACCACACAAGTACGCTGTTTGGAGCAACAAATTACCACAGTCCATCCAGGGATTTCTGCAACTTATTCCATGCTGTTTTCTCTGAGGTGCACACATTTTATAAGCGTGCAGCAAAGAATTGTTATTTTTGGTTTCTGTACAAAATGTCCAGTCATTACAAGGCTTAATGGTGCTACTTTTGCTGTTTCAGGTCACACAGGAGCTGGAGAAACAGCGAATTGAAGTTCTTTGCAACCTTTTGAGTAGATACAACCTCCACATGTCCAGCTTAGGGCAGACACTCCAACATGTAAGACATCCAGACCTCCATCCTGCACAATATTCACCAAATCATTGTTGGGTGTTGTAACTTATTTCTGCCACTTCCAGGGGCAAAGACAGATAGAACAGACCGTCCAACGGGTGGACATGGATAAAGACATACAAACTCTGGCGGCGGAAAACAGCATCACGGCTGAAGATCACAAGACTGAGTTTTTGATGGCTGATTATTTTGTAAGTCTAAAATGTTTCGCTCTGAGACAGCATGTCTGCAGGCCACAGACTCACCCAGTCAGCTCGGCAGGGGGTGTCTTTTTGATGGAGGCCCAGTTTGCAAGCCACAGAAATATAGACGTATTTATCATTTTCCGACAGGGACTGACAACGTTTTTTTTGTTTTTGTGTGCCCTTAAATACATTTACTGTTTTTCACTTTTGTTGTTATAAATTGTATTACCGTATAGTTGTCAGGTTGTTCTCAGGTCTCACTTGAAAATGTGATTTTAGCCTAATCCCAATGGATATGAATGTGCAGTGTAGTAGTGACAATAGCATGTTTGTAACATGTCCCGGAAATGCTCAGTCCAAAAGACCTTGTAGCTTTGGCTCAATGGAAATATTTAGACCATCCCAGTTACTGATGCATGATCTGTGTCCTGGATGCATCAGGAGGAGGACAGCAAATCACTGATGGCCAAAGAACGAAGAAAAGAGGCCATAAAACTCAAGCTGCAGCGTCTGGAGGACTGTATTACAAAAACAAAGAAAGACCGTGAAGGCGAGTACAGCACATTATTCATCAATAATGTATTAAAATGACACAATATGTGGAATAAAAATGGTGTTTCAGTAAAGCCCAGCGATTCATAATGCCACGTGAGGTCATTCATTGTTTCTAAGTCACCTTCAACATTGTCGTTGCAGGAATTGAAAAACTGATGAGAACATATTCTGAAAATCCATCTTTTTCAAACCAAAAGAACCTTGAGGACACTGAACTGCAGATTGATGAGGTAAGCGGTGTATAGTGTGTAGAGTGGATGGATATTTACTTTGATTTTCTGAAGTCTTCACTAATGCCATCTTGTTACTTGTAGAGTACTCTAAAACTGGATCTCCTTGAAGCCACTCGCTACAAACTCTCTTTATCCATGTCTGAATTAGAGGGGAAAGCCAAGACCTTTCACCGATTTAGTGAAAGCATTGTGAAATGGAAAGATAAGGTAAGACTACATGTATCATTTTCAAGACATGAAGTATGTTCTGGAGTAGTGGTAGCTTAAGTGTAAAAGTGTGTAGCATTTATTGGCACCAATAGAATATAATAGTATAATAGTGTTCTTCAGTGAATTTATTTTTTCTTTAGTGTATAATTACCTGAAAATAAGAACTGTTGTGTTTTCGTCTCCTTAGAATTCGCGGTTTATATCCACATATAAGGCGACGGGTCCTCTTCAGGAGCCGGCCGCCATGTCTAGATAAAGACATTCACATCAGCCACCTTAGTCTCCTACATGCTTGGCACATGGGAGAAATTTGTTTTTGTTACAATACAATCTGCAACCTTATCGTGAATAGTACACACTGTACCTTTAACATGTTTCAGAGGTGCATTATCAATAAAGCTTTAAAAGCAGAGCAATTAAAACCACAAGTGACATACTTGATGGGAATAATGGAGCGATGATGTAAGAGTATTTGGCTTTTCCTGGATAAGAAAAAAAAGGATAGTGTGAAAGCTTTTCATTTCATGTAATCAAGCAAGAATTGCCAAATTAAAGAACCGCTGTGTGGGTTACTTTGATGGTATTTTAAGTTACAGGTGTATTAGACCGTGAATCCCGAGCCTTTTAGTCAAATGAGCTCAAGTTCCCCTCAATACCAGCTAACTGTTTTAAGTCTTTAAATGCAATATCTAATACTTTTACAACATGGATATGGTTCCTATTTTGTATACGAGACATAGTATTCCTGGGATTTTAGTATGTTTGCATTCGTACTACAACCACTGGTTGTTGAAGCTTGATGCTGTTTACTAGTCAATACCCACCATCACCAATTTAGCTCAAAAGGGCTTTCTCAATCTGTGCAGCATACAACAACCTCCACCTTCAGACCCTTGTTCATATAAGCTAAAGTATGTGCAGATGAACCTTTAGTTAGGCATCACAGTTTTTGGATTTCATGCAACACAAACTATGCTTCTGTCCAAGGACTGCGAGCACAGCGTTGTTCAACTGACTCGCCCAGTCAAACTCAGAAGGACCCCATTCAGATCCCGACAATCACTGAGAGCGTCCATCATTTACAAAGGGCCGGTTCAGTTTGGGACTCAGCTCAAGTCTGAGGAGGCTTTACCGAGTGCCAGCGACCAGGTGCCTTCACCAGCTGGCACACATGAAACAGCAGCCGCAGAGTGTGGCAGTACTGTTAACGGGCACCTGCCTCGCAATGATGACAAAGAACAAGGTAATACTTTACCAGAGTTATACAAATATTTATTTAAATTCAACACATTTGGAATTTCAGCATGACATTAAAGCAATGAAAACTATCAACATTTAACAGCTCAAGTAACACCGGAGCTGTGCAGTATAGGACAATGCAAGGCCCTGTACAATTTCACACCAGAACAGGACGATGACCTGACCTTGAAAGAAGGTAAGTGTCAATTCAAATGGAGATTATCTATAACAGTAGAGTTTATCAATAATCTAATAAAATGACTGGATTTTTGTGTCACAGGAGATCTTCTTGACATTTACGGAAAGGAAGAGAATGGTTGGTGGTTCGGCAAACTTAACGGGAAGAAAGGCCATTTCCCTTCAACCTATGTTGAGGAGCTGCCTCTGTTGAGCAGTGTCAAATCCTCTGATGCATAACATCATTTATCTACAACTAAATTATAGAACTCACCCTAAATCAAAAAGATTTAGCAACCACTGTAAGCTTCATGCAAACTACAACTACAAATTATGTTTGTACTGACTGATGATATTCCTGGCTTTAAAATGTTAATAAAACATTGATTTTTATCAAACATTTTCTTCTGCTGCAAGTTAGGATATGATTTTCTCACTTCTCTCTCAAACGTTACTTTGTAATGCAGTTAGAATTCATACGGTATGAGTCTTTAAAAAAATTAAAACATTATTCATGCCACATTGTGTATGGATGAACTCAACTATATTAAGTGGTTAATATGTATTTTAATAGATTAATACGATTTACACAAGTAGAAACAAAGCCCAGCTAAATAAACTAACTTAATGACATGAAAATAAATAAACCATTTACCTAATATGTGAATGATTAATTAATATTAGTGCCGTTACTTCTTAAGAACATCTACAGTAAGCTAGATTTAGAGACCCCAGAACACCTGTTGTCTTTAGGCCCAGCTCCCCGGTTTCAAACCATGCCAATTAAACTATAATTGGACCATACGCAATAATGACAGGACATTTCTGCAGAAACTCGTGTTTATGCACGATTGGATTCATTTATTCTTTTAAGCATTTTATGTTATCCTCCCTCCAATTTGCTGAGAACCCCCTGGTAGCCCTCCATTTTGAAAATCACTACACTAGTCCACATTGCAGCAAGAACTTCATTGCATGGCATTTTATCTTCCCATTCTTTCAATTTCAGCAGCGAGCCTGAGAGATAAACTCCTTCCTGACGTTTGCCAGGAATGCTGCTAAGTTATTGGTCTCCTGAAGCAGGCTTTCCAAGACTGGCAAACACTCAAGCGCAGGGTCACTGGACACAACTGTAGAAATGGAAAATATAATTATAGAAACAATTTACAACTTGTGAAGGACCGTCAGTCGCACTGCCATGATTACTTTATAATGAAATCATTAATATTTAAAATATATAGTTTCATTTCTAAATAATTTCCTAAAACTGCTGGGTAATGTAGTTTTAAGCTAATCTTAATTAAACAGCAGTAAATACTGCATTTGTTAGAGACTACAAATGCTGCTTTTGTTAGTTGTGGAATAATACACATTTGGTGCTCTAGTGTGTATTCATAACATCAAGGTTGTACATAAAGGATTTAACCCAAATAAACTACAGTGGTTGTTTTCATAGGAAGGAACAGGTCAGCCAGTGCAACAGTGTGGCACATTTATATGTTTGTATTAGCTGTTGAACAATAGTGGTGCTCTATGACAGAGACATTTTAGGATATATGAGGATTTAGCTACACAGGCAATTGTTGTGAGTGTGATCAGTTCATTGTTAATTTTGAATTTTCTTATGGCATTTGTGACAATAAGACAAATACAGAATATTGTCCGCAACATCTTTTCAATGAAGGCAAAGTCATAGTTTCATTTAACGGCATTAAATTATGCTATTACATTATAGTTTGTTGATATACAGTATGCGTGTGTCACTTACTCTGGTATGATCCGTCTTCTTTAATCCCCATTGTGACAACATAGGCGCTGTCCTGATCTGAGGGGTTGATATTCCGGAAAACAAACTGCAGCTTTTCACCTTTATAAGGAAAACAAACACATTCTGTAAATTCTGAAGGCATGACCTGAGACAAATTACAATTATTGTTATGTGTATTAATTGCTATTAATTAATTACTTTATATTTAGAAAAAACAATGATCAATAATAGAAAGTCCTCTAGAAAGATACCGACTACAGATATGCATGTTTGGCATACCTTTAACCAATTGTGTTTTGCCAAGGATTGTTCGCATCTCCATCCCTAAATGATCTTGAAAGACCCCTCTGGCTTTCTGGAGATTCCTCAGTCTGTCTTTGTTTGCTTTATTTTGAGACTGTATTACTGAAAAGAGAGAGAAAAGCAAGGGCAAGGGTCAGTTTCTAAAGCAAATAAATGTGTGATCTCCATTATTAATTTTATTTTGAAATATAAACTTGCACTCTTTTCTCTTAGCTTGTTCTTCTTGAAGTTTCTCTATCTTCTGTACGATGTCGTCTTTCTGCATCTCCTTCTGCTGAATCTCAGATATCATTTCAGAAATGGCATGCCGTTTCCCTTTCAATGATGCATTTCTTTTTACCAAGTCTGGGGGATAAACATTGCATTAGCCAAAATACACTTTCGAATCTACAATGAAGCTGCATTACAACTTGTAGTTCCAAACACGTATTGGCCATTAGTGCGTAACTGATAAGGAGGAATTATTCAGCGCATTTGCAGTTTTAATGCAACCAAAAGAATTGGGCCAATATCAATAACTTCAACAATCTTGTAAACATAAAAAAACACTGATGGCAAACATGTAAGGCACACGCGCAATGCATAAACTCACCCCTTTTGAATGTCTGTATCGTCTCAAACAGCATCTCATCATTCTTACATTTCTTTAAACATGTATCTGCACAAAAGGAAAACACTTCATGAGGACAAACTGAACTGTAACTGCATTATATACTGTATGAAGTATAAGTGCAAACATTACTGCCTATATTTTATTTTAATATACACCCCAGGAATAAGGCAACAACTAATGGGGATTCTAATAAACAATGTCTTAAACATACCATGTGCAGACTTCATAAACTGTCTGTGGGACTGGCACAAGTCTGTAGTCATGTCAATCAGCTCCTCATATGTTTGAAGCTGTTTATTGTGGATCTCCTCCATAGCACGAGTAAATCCGTCACTCATGTTTGGATCGGTAATGGACGCCATGATGTTCACAATCTGCACCAAAAAAAAAAAAACATAGCACAGTACTAATCATGTACAAGTAAAACAAAACAAAACAAAAACATTACTCACAGCTTGCATTGCAATTTTTGAAAAATATATTTTATATTACTTGTACTTTGAGGTTAAAAAGGTGAGAAATAAAAACAAAGGGGGCAGTGTTTCAGGCAATGAGCAATGCAGCAGGCGTGTAAATACTATTGTGTTAAGACTAAGGCACTAGGAACCTAATCATAAAAGGTAAACAGTGCAAAAATCTATCTCATATATATATATATATATATATATATATATATATATATATATATATATATATATATAAATATATAAATAAAACGTTATATCTGCAAGCCTAAGCTTAACAGAAAGTAATTTAAAACAAACATAATAACATTGCAGCAACTGAGATGCAACGGTCACAACCAGCAGTGAAAACTGTTGACAGCTTGGAAAAGTATTTAGTCTGATAAAAAACGGCGTAAAACGGCGCTACGCTAATGACAAGCCACATTCACACGCCGAGCTCACTTACAAACAGAGCTAACTAGCAGTAATCATTAATGATAACCACAACCATTTGAGTAGCTGTTAGTTAACCTAGTTTAACCCGTGTCACCGAACTGGCAACGTTAGCAGGTTAAAAGCGCTGCGGAACTTTAGCGTTTAACGTTAACTACGCAGTAAATTATAAGAAAGGATTTACAAATTGATATTGGGTTAGCTAACAGTTAGTTAATGTAAATGTGGATGGCATCGCGGTACTTACATGTATTATTTGAGCAGTCGTTGATCTTTATGAGTTACGTCTTCCTACTGAAGCAGTCGTTATTTTCAAATATCCGCGGTCGGCAGACAGGAAGCGGGGGACTGAACGCCGGAAGTAACGTTTATGTATTCTTCTTCTTTTATGGTTTTTCATGATGGTTGGCATGAAGAATATTGCATTGGCGCCATCTAGCGATAATAGTTTTAAACCGTAATCTCCATTCACAAAATAAAATAATCTTAATACAGGATCAAATAAATGGTTGATGAATAAACTAGGTGTGTATTGAAGTATGTGCTTGCATTTCTCCTATTTAATGTGTGTTTATGTATAATCGTAAATCCCTGATGGTAATGTAGTGCTTCTGTGTAAATGTAATAGGCCAGGATGAACACCCAGACAGTATGTGCCAGTCCTCTTTGTTCCCCTCTTAACCCTGCATTTCAAAGCTATAAATTGTAGGTAATGCCCTCAGGAATTACCTACAATTTCAAGTATGCAGACAGAAAGTGTGCATAAAGAGCTAAAAATGAGAAGGGCTGTGAGAGAGCCCTCGGGCACTTGACAATTTGACAGTGGGGCAGCCCTAAACTCTCACAGAGACTGGATCTCCAACTCTGTAAATCCGTGAATGTGGACATTGGAATTAGGACGTAGGTGTACGCTGTATGCCAAATAACTCGTTCTCAAACATATCTGATGTTTGGGGAAAAGTGCTTTGAAACACGATTCAAAGTTAGAGTTCCTAATTTAAATTTGGGCTGAATCCATCTACCCTAACTTCATGAAGCAGCAGTTGTCTGATGCCACACTCCAATGGACATTTTTAGTTTATGGTAAACTATCAACTAAAAGGCAACATAAAGTGTATTTGCCTGCATTTATTTAGAATAGGCTACCTACTTTCATAAAGTAAAACGCTAAAATGTTATACTTAATTTCCATGAACTGAAAACACACTTTTAAAGGGTTTGATGTATTGCTACCTCGTTCTATTGCCTATTTCATAAATGACTGCCACAATACGATACAAACAAATAACTTAAATTAAGAAGAAAAATAAATTAAAAAGACGGCAATGAAAATAGACTTCTTTGATTACAAGGCTCGTATAAAGATGATAAAGCATGAATGAATGTATGAATGTTGTACTGCACTACTGTTATTTCCCTGCAAAACATTGAAATATAGCCAAGGGCACCTTGAAGTTCCCACAACTTTTATCTTTATTGAGATTTGATACCACCTTGTGGTGAAACTGAGGAAGTTTGAGTGGGCCCAAACTACCCAACATCAAGTTTGAAATACTGAAGCCTACAGACTTTCAGAATACATATTTTGAATAGGCAACTCTGACATTAAACAACTGTGCTTTTTAAATGGGAAGAAAACATGATAGATCCACTGGATATGCTAACATGATAACTGTGAATGCAGATGGACAGTTTTTTTTCAATATTATTTACAGTATTATGGAAAGCAGTTGTTGCCATAGCTCTGTTGAATGATTTCTGACACCAGGTTGAGATATAAAGCTATCTGCGGTGTAGAATGGGTTCATGGTGCTGAAGAAGCAGATGCGTCACTCGGGCACACAGAAAGGGACCCAAGATGGATTTGGTCTACAGCAGTGAGGTGCTAGTTACCGTATACAACTTCTCCAGAACAACGACAGGGAATACCACGACTTTCTCAACTTCATGTCAACTCTGGGAGACCCTAGAAATATGTTCCGTTCATTTCCCTCTCTGGTTACATCTCATATCATCTTGGTGCCCACATTATGACTGAGATGTAACCAAAGAGTCCCATCATCTACTACACATCAAAGGGAGCCGCCATTCTTTTTTTAACAAACATTGGAATCCGTCGTCTTGCACCCGCCTGATCCACGCCTGTATCATTGCGCTCATTGGTCTGCGCTTCGTTTGCAGGACACAAAACGCATTATTTGAAGCCTGACCAGATGGATTTTTGTGCAATATGTGATCCCACGACCCCTTCATGATCTGACCGTAATCCAGATGAAGGTAAAAAGACACAACGACCAAACCGCCAAGTTCGAACAAATTGGTGATTGTTTACGATGATTAGTGAAGTCTGGTGGCTTTGAGGTCAATTTTTCAGGTTAGAATAGTTTTTCAAATACCTGTTGATTTTATAAATTTTTCAATAGGTCCACATTTCTCATTTCAGACAAAGTATACATTGATTGTCAAGACTGAAAATGTTGTCTTTTAAAGCCATTTTAAAAAGGTCACACACACACACACACACACACACACACACACACACACACACACACACACACACACACACACACACACACACACTTCATCATATGCTTGTCATAGTCTATGTGTCTGCAGGCATCTAGCTGATAGGAGCGCCTGTTGTGACCAGTTTATAATAGGCGCCCCTCTTGGCCATGAGATTATCATGACTGTCTTGCTCGATGACAGCTCCATTAGACATTACGGCTATGATGTCAGCATTCTGGATCGTAGACAGCCGGTGAGCGATGGTAATGCAGGTGCGTCCTTTTCTCGCCTCATCCAGAGCAGTCTGGACAGTCTGAAGGGACAACAGCTTCGTCAGGAACCCTCATGCAAGTATGTGGAGATTTATACCATAAAAAGATACACTTAATCAAAGGAATACCTTGCTTTGTGTTCATGTTTAGTGGCGTTTGGAAATGCATTACCTGTTCACTCTCGGTGTCCAGGGCAGAGGTAGCTTCATCAAGTAGCAGGACCTTGGGGTTTCTGACGATGGCCCGGGCAATGGCGATGCGTTGTTTTTGTCCTCTCGACAGCTGGGAGCCCTGGGCACCAACCTGGGTCTCATATTTCTTAAAATTCGGAAATGTATTGAGAAGGAGAGAAAGCGAAAGGTCACAAGGTCAACAATGCTGTAAACCTGGACCAGTTCAGAGGGATCTATTGGCAGAAATGGAATATATTAATTATTGTTTTCATTAGTGTACAATCACCTGAAACTAAGAGTCACTTAGTTAAGAGGCCTGTTGCCTTGGTCCTGCTGACCCGGTACTGTGTGTATGTGCTTGCATGTGCTTCTATGTGTTTGCAGGTCCTTGGCTCGGTGGAGCATAGGTGCCATCACCCTAATGGAGAACACCTGGTCAGTGTTCCTAATCTGCCTAACCCTGCCAGCCCAGACACCAGTGTCGTCGGTTCATCTTCAATTCAATCTGTTTCTTCGTTACATTGGCTTACTTGTGTAACTTGTGTTACTTAAAATGTAAGATTGTTACTGCTACGAGCCGTAACAATTGTATTTTTGTTAAAGAGTGAATTACAGTATTAAACTAATAACCAGGATTAGCAATGGCCATTATGTAATGTTTTATGAGTTTCCACTCACATCTGGCAGCGTCATCACAAAGTCATGAAGGTAGGATTTCTTAGCGGCCGTAACAATCGCTTCCATGCTGACACTGCATGCGTTATCTCCATACTGAATATTCTCCGCTATGCTGCAGTCAAACAACACTGGCTCCTGGGACACTATGCCAATCTGAGATCGTAGGAAGGGCACATTGACTGTATGAGATGGGCGACCATCAATCATCTGAAAATAAAGAGATGACATAATTAAGACTTTGGCATTGATTAAACTCATTTTGTGATCAGTGAAATGAATGTCTAAAAAAAAAAATCAGTCTCCATACCACTCTCCCTTGATCAGGGTCATAGAACCTTTCCAACAGTTGAACACTTGTGCTCTTCCCACAGCCGCTGTTCCCAACAAACGCCAAAGTCTGACCAGGCTTCACAGACACAACTAGGCCGTTCAACACCTGGACATCTGGCCGAGTTGGATAGGTGAAGTTGCAATTGAGGAACTCTATTTCACCTCTGAAGTCCTCCTAAAGATGGACAACGAAGCTGAATCATTCAAAAGTAATATCGCGGCAGAATGACATCCCATTGGGTATTATTCCGTCTTATTCATAAAATTCACCAACCCATTTCTCTCCATCTGCGTGGCTCATGCTGATTTTAGGAACTCGGTCCAACAGTTGGAAAAGTCGAGCAGCAGCAATTTTGGCTTTGGCATAATCTGGAGTGAAGGAGGAAGCTTTGCCTAGTGCTGTCCCACTGGTTACTACAGCTGTAATCACCCTGGAGGAACACCGTACAAACACCGAGTTGATGTTTGGCAATCACAAAACAATATATTTCTATATAGGATCTGGAAGAGACAGATTTTCTCATTGAAAGAAACACCTACCAACCTGAAAACCACCAAGTATTGCAACCCCTCAGACATAACCAGATAGCCTCCGTATCTAAACGAAGCAGCATACGCCATGAAGATGACGCACTGGGAAAAACTGAAACAAAGCCCGTAGATGTTGGCTCTCTTCTTCTCAGATTTAAATGGAAGAACAAGTTTCTGCTCATACGATTCCACAAATGAGCGCTCTTTAGCCAAGCCTGCAATTGTCCTGATGTTGGAAAGAGCCTCACTGGATACCTGCGGGAGAAAATTAAGATTTTATACACCTTAAGTTTCTCAGAGAACTGCAAATCAATGGGCCTACAGAGGAAATGTTCTGTGGAGCTTACCCGACCTGCTGCTTCCATGGCTTTTTTATCGTCATTTGCAAAGCCAGTCAGCATTTTAGCTTGGAACACGCCACACAGCCCAATGAGTGGCAGGAAGCACAGAATGACCAAAGTTAACTTCCAACTGAAGTACAAAGCAATGATGAAAGATGCTCCAATGCTGGTCAATGAGTTCACGATCATGCCAATCTGAGATCCTGTTGCCTGAAAAAGCAATACCAGCCCCAAAACAATGTTGTAATTACTGTACAATACCAAACCATACTGTGAAATGAGCATTTACTTACCCCTTGCACCATTGATGCATCAGTGGCCAGTCTAGTGGTCAGAGCTCCAGGGCTGTTTCTGTGGTCATCAAACCAACCTATCTCCTGTCTCAACATGGCCTGGAAGCCTAGTTTCCTTAGACGGCGGGTCAGCAGCTCTCCAGACTTGGCAAAAGCATATCCCTTAAACATTAAATCAGAATCAGTCGTCATGTATATATTATATACAATTGCCAATGAGATATGTACTCTAAATGTCTTAATTATTCTGCAAATTGTGATGCAAACCTGTAAAAACTGGAAGAAGAAACTAGTCACGGCCACAATGCAAAACAGAATACATATCCCGTTGATCTCTTTCCTCTGTTCGTTTAAGTCGCTAATAGCAAACGTCTGCAAATATAAAGATCACACAAGTCATTTTAACTTCAGCAAACTATGTCAGCTTGTAAAACTGAATATATTAAATACACAACCCTACCCCAAGAATTTGGCTGAACAGGATAGCATAGACGGGGTTGACGGCGCCATTGAAAGCAGCTCCCAGCGAGCCCAGCAGCATGTAGGGCCATTCTGGTTGGTTGTACTTGAGGATACGTAGTACTGGGGCAGGCTCTACATGTTCGTCAGCATCGTCCTCACATGTCTGTCAAACAATATGCATTGGAGCCATTCATTTCCACAAGATGGTTAGAAATAAAGTATATGTACTACACAGCATTACACAGAGAACCTCAGTACATTTTCTCTTGAGAACTGCTTGTCCGAAAAGATCATGAGGCTGTCCGATAATGGGCCATTTGACAATTGGCTCTGAGATCGCAGTCGAACAGAGCCCCTACAGGAGTAATAGTGAGAACATCAGATTATTTTTATATTGTACTATTTTGTCTTATTTGATCTTTTTGAGCTGTATTTTCTTTACCTTTTACTGGATGTGCGGCTCCTTGCTTTTCGATCAAAGCTTTCTTCGAGAAGTTCACTGATCGCATCTGGAAGGGAAGGAGAATCAATAGTATTGAAGCTTCTGTTGCCCTTTAACAGATACAGGAAGAACCTTCCTAAAATTGCCCACTAACTGCCAAAGCAAATGTGCTGTTTGAAACAATAAGGGTGGACCCTTATTAGGAATGTGTGGGTACAGGGAGACGGGATTAAAGGGTCCTGCCTGCGTCCCTCGAACATGGAATTGAATACAAGATTTATTTTAAACCTACAGTATTTAGCTTTTTTCCCAATTAGGTCTGACTGAGTAAGGCCACGCTTAGAAGTCTGCACAGCCTTACTAAGCTTCACTGTGCTTTGTTTACACACATGCCTTTTAGTGCATGTCAGGACGATTGCTGTTTGAACAATTCATGCCGTTAGCGCCGTTAACTCTGAGCTGCCAGCTCAAGCGTCACCATGTTGAGAGCCGTGTGGAGGCAATAGATATGCTTTAAATTTTGTAATTGAACACCGTTTAGTCATTATAAGCAACAATAACAACCGCTCTGTCTCTCCAGCAAACTGAATATATTTGAGTTTTGGACTGTATGCTGGACATAAGACATTTGAAGTTACCTTGGACTCAGTGATAGACATATGTCACTGTTATCTGGAATCTTACACATAGAAAGATCCAAAATGAATAATCAACAGATAAATCTATAATGATTAGCAGTTGCAAGCAACCCGACTGTAATGATTAGCAGCCCTAAATACATCTTACCTTTAGTTGTGTTGAATGTGCCTTGATTCTGCAGGGTGACCAGAGTGAAGAAGACACCTTTCCTTTCCATGAGCTCACTTTGTGTTCCCTTCTCCACGGCCTGTCCATGCTCAAATCCAATAATGACATCTGCATTTCTAATTGTGGAAAGACGATGGGCTATAGAAATTGTTGTCCTGCCCATGCACACCTGCACAAATACCAGTTATTAGGGTCATTCCACAAAACAGGATGTGTTGCTGAAGTTAATGGTCAAACTTCACTCAATTATGTAGTCTATGGACAGAGTGTGGCTCACCTTCTCCAGCGCCTTCTGGACAACAGCCTCACTCTCATTGTCTAATGCAGATGTGGCCATATCTAGCAGCAGGATCCTGGGGTTTCGGATCAGAGCTCGAGCGATAGCAATCCTCTGCTTCTGTCCTCCACTCAACTGTCCTCCACCTTCTCCCACCAGAGTATCAAATTTCTGGTGGAAAAGTAAAAACATGTTAATTTTCGGCTGCCCAATTTCACATATTTGACTGAAACTGTATGCAGGTGTACCTGTGGCAGATCCATGATGAAATTATAGGCATTAGCCTCTTTTGTCGCCTGGATGATGTTTTCCATGGTTACTCCAGGTCGACCAAACTGGATGTTCTCCGCAATGGTCGTAGAAAACAGAATTGGCTCCTGCTCTACAATACCAATGAGAGATCGGAGCCAGTGGATGTTTAAAGTACGAATGTCATGGCCGTCCAAAGTCACCTGAGAACGGGAATTATACACGTGATATTACACTGAAGCCTTCAAACTCTCCAGTGGTGTCCTGTGTGTCTGCAGTTGCTCAGATTGTTACCATTCCTTCCTTTGGGTCATAAAACCTTTGAATGAGCTGGATCGTGGTGCTTTTTCCAGACCCGCTTGGTCCCACAAAAGCAGTGGTTTCTCCTGCTTTGATCTGCATGCTCAGATCATTTAAAATCTAAAAAAAAGGTAGTTTGCTCTTTATGAGTTCAATTTTGAGAAGTGGGAAATGGACACAAAGAAATGTGTGTTGATGAAATGTACCTTGACTTCAGGCCGGGATGGGTAGTAGAAAGTGACATTATGGAACTCAATGTCACCTTTCACCCTTTCCAATTTGTGACCTTCTTTTGAGAAACAATCAATTTCTGGTTCCTGTGAGCATAACCGCATAGATTATCATTCTACATTGAATATTCTCTCTCTTCAAATGTTCCGTTTCAAATCTGTATTGTATCTGCAATAAAGTCTTAAGTAGCATTTGGATTTTACCCGGTCAATTGTGTCAAATATGTTTTTTGCTGCAGCACGACCCGAAGCGAAGGCCTCCAGGCAGGGCGAGGCCTGGCCCAGGTTCATGGCTGCCATGAGTACTCCAAAGAACACCTGGAAAAACACAGCAACCTCATGGTGAAACAAAGGCCACTGACTTGCAAACACTTACTGTATATTATAGGATAGAGTATCAGAAGTTGAATCAATTCATTTTCACATACCTGAATAAGAGTACCAGGAGACAGCTCCTTTGTGTCTATGACCAATTTAGATCCATACCAAAAGGCCAAAGCGAAACAAAGGAAAACGATGCACCACAGGTATCCTTGAAAAATGCCTACGATCGTGCCCTTTTTCACACCCCAGATTTGAGCTTCTGCAAGGTTTCTGTCATATCTGCACACATTTAACATTTCATTTTCATTTAGAATCATGGGTTTATGGCTCTTCATCATTTTCAAAGCAGCACAACCTCTTGTGATCAAATACCTTTCAGCTTCTTTTTCCTCCCCACCAAACGCTGCAACTGTCCTGATGGATGACAGGACCTCATCAGCCACTGCCCCTGCTTTTGCATAGGACATTAGCTCCCGTCCCGTCAGCCTGGCTACAGCCTTCAGCAACGAGAATTACACAAAAGCATTAGAAAACATTTAAAAAGGTACAATTCAAAGATCTCCAATTCCTTCTCTTTCTGTCACCTATGACAATAAGCAGTAACTGCAGGGGAGAGCCAACCGTCTTAACTTTGCTGGGAAAGTCACCACAGACACTCAGTTCTTAAGGCTTTCAACAGTGGGCCATAGGTGCAATCACCGTTGTGTCACCTCATTCGGCGATAGATAGGGACTTAATAGACATTCGTATTATAATCTTCAAGATTACTAAATGTTTTGTGACATTCCCCACACACCGTAGCAATGTCCTCTTTTCCAGTACTACAAAATCATTGTTTGATTCACAACTTTACCATAGCCATTAGTCCAGCAGCTACGCCAATCAGCGGGCTCACTGCTATGACCACCAAAGTCAGCTTCCATCCACCAATGAATCCAACCATGAATCCAAACACGAACGTAGAGATCCTCTCAATGAAGATAGACACTTGGTCAGCGATGGCATTGTTGATCTTGTTGATATCACTGGAACAGGAACAGAAAGGCTATTCTGTATGAAACATTCTCCCAGCTATGCATTGATAAGATCCTGATCTTTAAGAGCTCCAACTCACTCTGACATCCTTGTGTTCAGTTCCCCAACAGAGATGCAGTCAAACCACCCAATCTCCATTTGCATTATTTTTCTGAAATAACTCTTTCTCATTCGATCAGTTTGTCGTGAAGCTGCTAACATCCAGAAGACAATCTACAGTGAACAATCAAAGTTGTACAAAGTTATTTCTGTGAGTGATATGCAACATTGTCATAAGCCATCATTTCTGAAGATGGTAAAATACGTACCTGAAAATAACTGACAAACATGACTCCTAATCCAATCCCAATATAGTAATATGCAAACATGGTCATCTCTGCTTCAATATCCACCCTGCAGAAAGAATAAATGAGTAACAGCCGCTTTTCAACAGTAACAACAATCACATAAACAGTTGTCAACTTACCCACAGTACACAGAGCTGTTTTCAGCCGTTTCATATATGGAGTCATTTTTCCAATAGATGGTGTTGTTGTTGCATATCTTATTTCCATCTTTTAGTGCTTGGACCTCAATCTCATACGCCACAAACGTGTTTGTCATCCTGCTGTACACCAGAAGCATGAGAGGTGAAGCTGCACCGTGTATGAGGGCACACAAACCTCCTATTACCATCATCAAGGTGTCTGTGCCAGTGGCAAAGCGAAACTGCAAAAACGAATTTGTGGAATATTGAATTTGTTTTAAATGCAACAATGTGAAATAGTCCATGACTAGTAAACGTCTGACAAACTAAATCCTACTTATGGAAAGGTACATGAGTATTAGCTGTCAAGTGCATGATTATTATAAGAAAGTTCAAATTCCAAACTTATTCAGTAAATATGTTCCTTGTAATGGATAACATGACATTTTAAAAGCTTATAGCATGTTTTTATGTAAAATATGAATCTGTTAACTAACAAAGGCTGTGAAACTAAATGGAGAAAGTAACAAGAAGAAAGTAGCATGGAATAGAAATACTCAAGGAGCTCAACATTGATATACAGGACTTCTGTGAATATCTTAATTTGCAACAGGCTAACAATCCACACTGTAGTTATCCATTTGAAAAGGTATACACTCCCCATTTTGGGGATAGCTCTAGCGCCTACACTGTGTGAAAGCACTTATTTTAGGGTTAGGGTTATATACAGTATTTACCAGCTGAAAGTATCCAACACTCAGCATCTTTTCTTTTTTCTCCTCATCTCTGAAACACGTGTAGATTAAAGTAACAATAACCATAAGCACTGCAGACAACATATTCTGAAACATATAGTATATTGTGGGAGATGTCATTCAATACAAACTTACCCATTCTCGGTGTCTGCTAGAAAAAGAGGTAAAGGTATATTATGTAGGTTACCCATTGTTACTTGTTTTAATATACAACTTTATTTTTGTGCCTGTTCTTTTTCAATGAAAATAGATCACTTACCTTTTTTATCTACATCCGTTGTAAATGTATTTGATTTTGTCATGTTTGCTGCCCCGACTCAGGCAGGTGTCCTCACTATAACACATGGTTTAAATGTTTTTAATAATAAATATATATTATGATTTTTATATAGTGATTTGGATGTTGATCAATTGGATTGTCCAGTCAAGACAAGTAATTGTTCAGACTAATTCAGTCCATGTCTACAATGTTTAAAGACAACACAAATCCACAATACATAATTTTCCTCCCATCTGTAGCGCTATTTATCAATTAAGATTGTTTTGATGAGAATTGCCCAGTGCGAGAGAATATGCTGTGGGACTATGGTACTCTGCTTAAATGCAAATTTGAACTGTCCCTTTAAAAAAAAAATAATAATACATTGTTCCTAAAGAAATTTACAACTTGACAAAAACTTGGAATATTAGAACATGTTCATTTGTTTATAATGGTTAAGTCATTGTTACCATCGACTGTGTACTGACTGAACAGAAAGGCAAACATGACATAGATGGCAGAACATGACAACATGAGTTGATTGGATAATACGAGGTTTTGCACATGTAACATTCAATTACTGTACATAAACAAAAATCCTGGTTGAACATGAACACAATGTAGCACTTCATGGAAGAAAAGCAAAACGTACCTAGACTTCTCACTGAACGTCTCTTCAGAAATCAGCCAGCACCACTGAGGCTCATCAAGAGTAAATTCCTATCTCAACTATTTTCAGGTAACCTATGGCCCTTTCCCATTATCTACTCCTCCATTAGACTGATAAGAGCTGTTGGTATTATGATAGTTACTACACTAAAACCAAGTAAAGGTTCATTGACTCCTCTTAGTCGCCTCATTGCATCTTCAAAAACGAAACAGTAGGATTTTACTAATTAAACATCCCTTGCTAAACATGTTTGTTTATCATAATAAGTGACAGTTAAACAAGTTAAATTACTATTTTTGAGAGTCATTTTTGATCTCACTCATTTTGTCTGTGTCCATAATTGTAAAACTACCCAACTGTGAGGAGCTTCCTTATTTCACAGTTAAGTATTCGTACATAAAGTATGAATACATAAAATATGTTTACTAAAAGTGGAAATGGAAACACAATTTGAGTAATCCAGCAGATGTTCGAGGGGTTAATGCCCGCTGGGACATGAAGAGGTCCTGGGTTCAGAATTTGCTCCTTTACAGCCGGTTATCATTCACAACAAAGGTAATTGATAATAGAAAGGAGGCGGATCTAGTCAAAGACACTGATAAAAACTCCAACTTCCTGTTTTTTTGTCTCACAGAGCTGACCTTGCATGGAAAAGCCTAACAACTGTTTAAATACAGAAGTAAAACATGTCTCATCAAGTACATCTAAACTGTGGTATGCCTTTAATGTATTCAGGAGCAGCCTGGTATAATAAAGAATGTGCTTATGCTGACATGTTTTGTTTTTTTAAGACAAGTTTAGATATATTGAACACAGACCTACACTACTGTGAGGGCTGTAACTATAGGAGCAACCAGGCAAAGTGACGGTGATTCCCAGTTCTTTAGCACCATGATAAAAGAACTAAAGACACTTGTTTAGCCCCCTTTATAAATGGAGTTAAGGTAAAAAAAAAAAAAACTTTCCTATCAGTTACCTGTGGCCGAGACTCCTTCTGGGGAAAAAAACAACCCCTGAGCTGCTGCATCACACCTGCCTAAATAGATTGGCCTGGACAATTGGACTGTGCTACAACAGTCCTGAGGACAGCCAGAGGGGTTTTCCTCAGGAGCCACTACATCTGCACCACAGAGGAGAAGCTCTTCTCTCCCCTCCAATCAACTATGGACTGGCCAGCATGGTATATATATCCTGCAGTTAGACGATGGAGGAGAGGCAGTGTCACTTGTTCAGTAGAACGAGAATGTCGTAGCGCTAAGTTTAAGTTAGTAAGTTTTGTTTAGACTTCAGGGCAATTATGTTAGACTTATAGTTATTCTAATTTGTCACTTTGGTTGGATTTTGTTGCCCATCTTAATTATTGTAAATATTTTTTGTGAATAAAATCCCTATTTTCCCCCCACCTTTACTTGCCCTCCCAGCTCTTTGCGTACCCTTGTCCCAAGTATTGGATCACTGTTTCGTCATGTGTTTATATCCTGTATGTTGCATTAAAGGAATTTGTTATTTGGGGAAAAACACTCTTTTGTCTTGTCAAGCGTTATGTGAGAAGATTGAAATCTTATCTGTTACGGTAAATATGAAGCCACATCTAGCAGTCGGTTAATTAGCTTAATTTAGCATGGAAACGGGGAAACAGGTGTGTTTTTGCTGGTGTTTGTTCCAAAGGGAACAAACACCAGCAGCTCTAAAGCTCACAAATTAACACATCATTTCTTGTTTGTATATCTGTACAAAAAAAAGTGTAAAGTAGGTTTTACGGGTAGTTATGTAACTGACAATTTGTCTAGTCTCCTACACCTGGCAACCTCACGATGACAGCAAGTTACTCAAATAAATTTGACAAGAAAAATAACATAGCAAAGACCCTGAAACTCTAAACTAACTATATCTCTGAGTGTATAAAGGACTGCCAAGAGTTTCAGTTTCACCTGTGTGTGTGTGAGGGGAAATGAGGGAGGAGGGAGCTGTGTAGGTTGCTATTGCCTGACTGCAGCCTTTAGTTCTTTTGACTTGTAGAAAATGTCCTTTTCCTTGAACCATTAGCTCTGTGCCACTGACTCTGCATCTCCCTTGCTTATGCACCTTTGCTCTGTTTGAGACTGTCTCTCTATTCCAGGATGCTTTGATAAGGAGGATGCTTCTCACTGAAAAGCATAGTCAAGCGGCTGTGAGGTGCACTAATCGGAGGTGGTGAAGTTAGCAGTCATGCGGATAACAAGCCATACAATGGTGAGATGTGTGCCTGATCAGAAGTGTTCTTGGTATGTTCGTGTTTCAACCTCGCAGCGCACGGCCTCTTCCTCAATCTTTGTCTCATCCGGAGACCAGGTTCCCAAACAGGTTTCTGTCTCTGTAAGACGGCCTAACAGAGGGTTTACAGAGGGTAAACAATCAGCAGAGCCATAACATAGCTGTGGCCAGATGCACTGCAGACTATGGAGTCTTCAACTATTATGACTTTATTCTCATTCATTTACGACTTTATTCGCGTAATATTTCACAGCAGGAAAACACAAAAATGTTGCTCAACAGGAGAATACATATTTAAAAGCAATACATACATATATTCTGTTATATTTTTATATTTTAAATTGTCACTTGACGCCTGAATTTCGGATTTTCCTCATTTTGGTTTGAAAAGACAGTAATTATTAGTAACATTAGTAGGCATGTTTACTATTAATGGGCATTAAACTATTAATTCGCTATTCAGTTGCTGAATCTTACACGTATTGATCTGTAAGACGTTATTTCAAAGTTTGTTCTGACTTTTGTTGCTCAGTAAGCCAACCCAGTAACCCAGCACAAAGAGGCCAGCCTCAGCAGAGAGAGTCACTATGGGAAACCTTGTTTAGTCAGGATGATTTCATATCTAACTTGGTGAATTGGGCAGGAGACCCCAGGCGGATGGACGGCCAGAACAGGTGTGAACCCCCCTGGAGGACTAAGATGGTCTCGGGAGCCCTCGGGAGCCCTCGTCCACGAAGATGGAACTCCTCTTGAGCTTGACCCGAGGACTTGAGGTCAGAAACGGCGGCTGGTGGAACCAGCGAGACTGGTGTCACGGCAGGAACAGGAGTTGCAGGCACTGGGGAGGAGCAGGTGTCAGCCAGACTGCCGACTGGGAATCAGAAACAGGTGTGCCGGCAAGGGCTCTGGCATTGTGTTAACATGCGCGCACCCTCCCCATAAAACAAACACTGTATATATTTCAACACAGCGTATGAGTCTGGCGGAAGCTTCGAGGACCTCCCAGGGCGAGGCGGGTACCCAGGAAGAGGTTTGGTGTGACGTCACCCACAGGTGTCCGAAGAGACGCCGTGAAGCTCAAATTCACTGCTGAGTGTCCCCCGTGCTATTCTTTATGATCTTCTTTTGATAACTAATACTAATGTAATGAGGATTGTAATAGTATATCTATCGACCTATAGATAGATACTATAGATATAACGCATGTATGTATATATTACATTACCATGCAGTCTCCAGCAGAGGGCGATCTCAACACATCATTTCCGTGAAAAAAGAAGGCGGAGGAGGACACCTGAGTTCCCCGGAAGTTAAGTTGCATAAAATAAATGAAGTAGGAAAAGAAAAAGAAAAACTTTTTCTCCCTCTCCGCCGTCTCTCCTGAAGATTCGCGTCCTGCTGCTCTGCCTTGCAACACTGATTTGTTCACAACACATTCACGTAAGTTTATTTTTCTTTAACTCTTCACAGAGATGTTCAACTAGTTAACTAAACCTGAAACTACAACCGCCAGTCTGAATCCCTGTCCACATGGTGCAATTGTATATCATCTCATATGTAACATTTCAAATGGGAATAATTGCGCCAGAAAATTATTTGGAAACTGTTTTGTTAATTGATTAATCGTTTTTCATGCAAAATACAAAACATTATCCTTGTTCCAGAGAGGATTGTGCTGCTTTCTTGTTAATCAAAAACTGAATATTTGAGTTTTGCGGGGAAAGAAAATTCAAATTTAAAGCGCATATTTCACCGTTTTGTTACCTTGTATCAATCGTTGAGAAAATTATAATGGAGAAAATAATCGGGCAGTTAGTTGCAGCCAATATACAATATTAAGTCTCAGTTGATTTGGCTAATTTGTAAAATGACATTCAAATCTTGCCTGTGTCTTTACATTTAGCCTAAATTGTGTGTTTATTATTATAAATGTATAGATGCCAGCTTGGGCCTTGGGGAAATGTAATGGCCAATATTTCATATTCTGTATCATTTAAAGACTAAAGTAAAAAAATGCCTTTAGGTTTGTAAGGCATCACATTGTTATGGTGAAATGCAGATTGCACCTGAGCTCATCGCACAACAATGTGCCTCCATGTTGAGTAACACAGACATTCCTGAAAGCATTGCAATCCGCCCACAGAAAGACAGGTTTTTCCAGGACTCGGTTTCATGTTAAATTCAGTATCAAGAGAAGGATGAGGTTGACATTGTTCAAATGTCTCCAGCTTGAGATCATAAATCCAGGGTTGCAAGTGGAGTGTTGGCTCAACATGGGGATGGATGTATTTAAAAGTAGGCTCACTATAGGACATATGTAAACCTCAGACTTTTGAAACATTTTGAGACCCCTGCCCACTTTAAGATGTTTGCATTTCTATTTCATCTGACTGCTTTGTGGACTTCTTATCAATTTCAGCTTAAAAATTATGATTTCAAATCTCACTGTCCGATTCTGCAACAGATAGGCAAACTTCATCTGCTGCAGAAGACTGTGTATTATAATTGAAAGCTCCAGAAAAGCAACTACATCGACCTTGTTGGGAGATGGTTTTGCTAAATTGTTAAATTGTCCACAGTGGTGGAGGTCTAACTGAGAAATAAGAATACAACAAGGAGACTATCTCAAAGTATCACATATCAGTCTTTTTATGAACATTTCATTTAATTTGGAGCATTATACATCTATACAGTATTATGTGTATGCTATTTATCATTTAACTCTGACAGTCTGGTTTTTAGAAATAATGTTGCTGTATGTCGTCGGACTGGTAGCTCCCTGGTTCGTCTATCGTTGGTACAAGGAAAGGAAAAGAGTGTCCAACAAAGAAGATAAATATGTCTACATCACTGGTTGTGACTCTGGGTTTGGTAATCTCCTCGCGAGACACATGGACAAGTTGGGCTTCAATGTGATTGCGGGCTGTTACACTGAGAAGGGTGAGGATGAGCTGAAGAAGACCACCTCCGACAGACTAAAGACCTTTCACCTGGACGTCACCGACTCCGCGAGTGTCGGCAGAACCGCAGAATCCATCAAGACCCTGGTTGGACAGAAGGGTGAGTGGCTTTGAGGGACTAATTTCTTTATGGTCACATTTAATGTCTGTTTATCTCACAGGTGTTATGTTCATCTCAGAGTTAACGGCATTTGTAGGATTTCAGGTGAATCAACGATATGATATGTTGTTTGTATTAGAAATTGGGTACTACGGATAATGCAAGCTTGAAGACTATATTTATTTATTTATTTATTTTCAAACGCTCTAATGTCTGTTAACAGTTAACCCTGAAAATGGGAAATGCATATTTTCCTCTTCCCCGTTTATAATAATTTAACAAATATTTGTACTCTAAGGATGACACCATTGATGACATCATATAAACATTTGATGTATTATCAAATGTTTGGCTCTTCATTACGCCTCTGACTCCAGACATCATGCCTGCAATATGGCTATGAAGTTTTAATCTAAATGTATTACCTTTTCATGACGGTCAATGTCTTTTTCTTAAGTTATATGATTATCTTAAACACAGTTTCACAACTCGATCATACTTGTAGAGCTTTGGTTCTTGACAGACTTTGACTCCTTTGTCCCCATTTCAACCCGCTCTTCAAAGCTTAACATAGATTTTACTTTTGTTATCAGACACAGACTTTTGGACTGAGTTTTCAGAGTGAATTTGAGGTAAAAGGGGATGATAAAAACCAGGGGTCATGTAATCTGGTATTGTCTATTACACAACCCAGTGTTGGTGAAACTTATTATTATTTTGAGTAGCAGGGTCATGATTTCTGCAAAGAGAAACGTCTGTTAAATTTTCCAAATGTATTTTTTTGAGCCGAGAGCCATACAGTCCCATTATATTGGGGAGAAGGCAGACATCTTTACGGCCAATGTCACACCAAATCAATCTAGATCGATAAGTAGCACTACAGATAAGAGGACAAATATGTATTTATGATTTTGGGGCGAGCTGTCCCTTTTTAACACTCTCACCTCTGTGTGTTTATTATCTCCTTGTGCTGCTCCAGGCCTGTGGGCCGTCGTGAACAATGCTGGAGTTGCTCTGCCATCGGGTCCCACTGACTGGCTCACTATAG
This sequence comes from Myoxocephalus aenaeus, assembly GCA_038501785.1. NCBI lineage: Eukaryota > Metazoa > Chordata > Actinopteri > Perciformes > Cottidae > Myoxocephalus > Myoxocephalus aenaeus. Next base: position 102,741 of record JBAMJR010000154.1, read on the forward strand.
ACGACTACAAGGGCATGCTCGCTGTCAATCTGTGCGGCGTAATCGATGTAACACTGAGCGTCCTCCCTCTCATCAAGAAGGCCAAAGGCAGAGTGGTGAACGTCGCCAGTGTGTTCGGCCGAGTCAGCCCGTTCGGCGGACCGTACTGTGTGTCCAAGTTTGGAGTGGAGTCCTTCAATGACAGTCTGCGGTGAGAGGAGAAGTCACCTTTTCATGCCGGAGCCACATTGTTATTCTCACGAGTGCCTTCTCCACTTACAGCAACGACGTGCCCTTCTTTTCCGTTTCAGCCTCAACATGGCACCGTTTGGAATCAAGGTGGCGTGCATTGAGCCGGGCTTCTTCAAGACAAACGTGACGGATGTAGACATGATGAAAAATAACATGAAGAAGCTCTGGGACCGATTACCTCAGAATGTGAAGGATGAATATGGACCGGGTTTCTTGAAAGCATGTGAGTTACTCCACTTGGTAATAAATAAGAATAATAACCTTTTTTCTTGTTTTTTCCTTTTATAGCTCAAGGTATCGGTGAACAATTTGCATAGATAAGAGGACTTTATTTTGTCAAATGCTGCCCATCTATCCAATTCATGATCTGTGATCTTCTCATGACATAAATCACTTTAACTTAATAGATATAAATTGTGTTGTACATTTTAAGGTAGGATACCAAGAAATTCTTATTTGACAAACACTGCCGGATTTTTTTTGATGACACAATTATAGGTAAAGCGTTATACTATGGGCCCCTTATTTCCTCATAATTCAAAATAGACACACTGTTCTCCATATTTGGAATTGTGTACTACAAATGTAGGCATTTCTGCTGTAGTGACTAGCTTATTCTTTCAATATTTTGTATTGTACCAAATGAGCCTCGTCTGTAATTGACCTATATTTAGTGCCAAATTACACGGCTCTCTTCAAGAAAGAAAATGACGAGGAACTGACCTGTAAAATAAAGTGTTTTCATAGATAGATAGATAGATAGATAAAAAAAAAAAAAACTAATACGTCTGAACTGTTTCTCTTTCAGCGACTGACATGTTGGATCGGAGGTTCAGGATGTTGACAGACAGTAATCTGATGAAGGTGGTCGGCTGCATGGAGCACGCCGTCACTGCCGTTCATCCTCGTACGCGCTACTCTGCTGGATGGGACGCAAAGTTCTTCTGGTTGCCTGTGTCCTACATGCCAACGTGCATTATGGATAGACTTCTTTGTAAAAATAGCCCAGAAATACAGCCAAAAGTATTGGCACCGTAGTGTCTGTGAAATCAGTTGTCTGAGAAAAATAAATTGGGCTAATTTGCATCACACCTACGTGGCTGGCGTTTTTACTGTAATACATGTTTGTGCCTGAAGAAATACGCCATTGACATCATATAAACATGTTATGCATGATAAAACATGTTTTGCTCTTAATTATGTCTCTGACTATCATGCCTGCTGTGTTTACTACATGATCTCATTTAATTATATTACACATATTGGTTGACCCCAGTCTATTGCCTAAGTCAAATTCCTAAGTCATATAATTATCTTAAATGCAGTGTCATAACTCGGCCAACAAGCTTTTTGTTCTTGATGGACCTGCTCTTCAAATACATAATGTTGCTTTCGTTTCATTAAATACAGGGAACAGTGTGTTACTTTTGGACTGTTTTTAGGTGCATTTGAGGTAAAAGGGGATTGTCGTTATGAAAACCAGGCTGTCTATTGCACAACCAGGTAGGGGTGAAAGTTTCTCCCTGCTGTTTTATCCACTATGGACCTTGACCCTCTGCAGACACACTGAAAACAATCATAATCGCACACTGACGCAACTTGAATGAGAACGGATATTAACGTTCAGGTTTTCTTTATTGAAGAACTGCAGCCATGGTAGGTCATTATTATTTTACACAATTGAAATGTGATAATTGAGTTTGATGCTAATCAGGAGCACCCAAACAGAATCTAGATATTAACATATTTGTTTTCTTATGACTCAAAATATTTTTTCACACAAACCAGCTTATTGAGATAAGATGCCAGTTGTAACGGCAATGCAAAATGCCTTAGAAAATTAACTGAAAGTAAGCTGCTCTTGTGTTTTGTATGTATACAATAATATTCTGTAAAGTAACTGGTTAGCAAAGCTGTCAGATAAATGTAGCGAAGTAAAAAATGCAATATTTTATATTTCAATATTACTACTAACTAATTGCATTTCTTATGTGAAATGTCTTATGTTTGTTTTAACTTATTTGTTTTGTTGAACTGACCCATTACTTGCTGGACACTGACATTTTTGATAGTCACTTTTCTCTCACATAAGCACAACAGGCTTATTTTATTGGGACCCAATTCCTCTTTTCCTGCATCATATGTTAGTATCATTAGTATAACAGAAGAGTTATGTACAAGCGATTCACATAATCAGTTAAGCGGTATTTAAAAGTGCCCTATTATAGGAATAAATATAGAAAATGGATAAGTATCCTGTCTAGTGTTTATGCCCATTACTTCCATGGTCAGATTAACCCACTAGATGGCACTAATGTGATGTGGTTAAAACCCAGTTTATTTAGGACCATGCACATTTTGAACTATGAGTTTGAAAGCATTTTTTTGATTATGTCAGAGTATGTGTTCAAGGTAAAATGGGGGGTTGAATTGCTCTTCAATGCATTTCACATATGTCTATGTTAGCGATGCATAATGTGAGTTACTCACATTATCACAAACCAAAGGACACATAAAGAATACAATTCAGAGTTTATCTTCCCGGCTTCTGTGAGAGGGATCTTAAACGTTTTGAACTGAAGAAATACATCTCTACTTTCTCCACTCAGGTGTCAGCTGACAATCTGACGACATATTTATTAGAGGTAAGTTGATTTATCTCTGTTCACACTTTTTGTATAAACACTCGCTTCTTTTTTCACCATTTGTATTAACCTTTTACAGAGAATGTGTGGAGAATATTTGGAAATAAAAAGAGGCATGAAGTCAAAGCTGTGGGTTTTGTGTTTGAGGTAATCCAGTCCCACCTGGCTGTAACCTGTGCTTTGCTGCTGGCCGCTCTCGCTGCCATCCGCTGGTACATCAGAGATTCCTACAAAGTCGAGGGCTTCAACCAGAAGCATGTGTTCATCACCGGCTGTGACAGCGGCTTCGGGAATCTGCTGGCCAGGCAGCTGGATGGAAAAGGCCTCCACGTCGTGGCTGCATGTCTCACAGAGAAAGGTGCAGCAGAGTTGGCAGCAGCGGCCTCCCCCAGACTGAAGACCCTTCTGCTGAATGTTACAGACAGTGCGAGCATCGGGAGGGCGGTGGAGTTTGTGAGCGAAGAGGTCGGAGAGCGAGGTGAGCCGGGCGGACAGCAGCAGGGGGTACACACAGATAGGGTGCCAGTCAGAGTGAGGCACTGAGAGAGATAAAGGCAACCTGGACCATCCCATCATCAACTCATCCTCCTCCTACTAGATAGGGAGAACATACTTACCTCATAGTCTGCATTTTTTTAAAGCCAGGAACACAGTGAAGCTTCTTCAAACATTAATTTGAGCTACAGTTTTATGAAGAAAAAAAGTTCTCAAATCCTCACCAGAGTACATTTTTTAGAAGCTTTTTTGAATTTATTGCAATTTGTGAACATGCCTGGTCCCTCTCTGTTGGGTAGAGTGGACATGACTCCCAAACAGAGTATACAGTATGTGTTATATACTACTTCAATAGTACTGTATGTTATATCCTGGCATTTCAACACAATTAGATAAGTGCCATTCCACCATAATTTCAACTTTTCAGAATCAGATTTGACCTATAGAGGATGTAGAGGATTTGATTTTATAAGATGAAATATGTGTCATATAAACCAATATAAATGCATACAAAAGGTAAATTGTTTTTTTCCCATTTATTTTATTATTATTTAAGAAATAAAACAATGAATCCATTCATTTAGAAAATCATTGCTAGAATAATGAAAATAATCCTTAGTTGCAGGCCTAACATTAATACAAATACACAAATACAAATATAACAATGTGCTTAATGTGTTAAATGCTGATGTGCAAAGATAGGAATTAGTGCAGCACAATCAGTGGTTTGGATAAAATGCACAAAGCGTAAATATCAGTAGTGTGCACGTGTGTAATGTGAAGAGTACATGGAGATCAAAGCCTTATTTACCCTTTAATTCAGACATTTTTGTCATTTTGCTGCTGATCAGATGAGGCCTATGAGGCGCTCTGAACTGTAGTTACGAGTGCCTGATGCAAATGGATGAGAATGAATCAAGCCAGTTTCTAACTGTAAATACATTTCTTATATTTGTGTAGAAAATAAATCAAAAACATTGTCTTTTCTCAACATTAGAGAAATAAAGATTGAAGTTGAATTGAATTAAAGATCCATAAAAGTGGACGTCTGCTGGTAAAGCTCACGGCTCTATTCTCTGCAGGTCTGTGGGGTCTGGTGAACAATGCGGGCCGGTCCGTACCCATCGGTCCAACAGAATGGATGAAGTTGGAGGATTTCACAAAGGTTCTGGATGTGAATTTAATAGGAGTTATTGATGTGACGCTCCAGTTTCTGCCTCTGCTGAAAAAGGCCCAGGGCAGGGTGGTAAATGTGGCCAGTGTACTGGGCAGACTGTCTCTCACTGGTGGAGGATACTGCCTGTCCAAAAGGGGAGTGGAAGCCTTTTCCGACAGCCTCAGGTACTGTAAATGGGTTATTAGAAACAAAACAAACCTGCATGTTCAGCATGCACTCATTCCTGCATTCATTCACATGCTCGTCTCATTAAAACGCTTTCCAGCTGCACAAAGGAAACACATTGTTTTGCTTCTTCTGCCCAGGAGGGACATGCATCCCTTTGGCATCAAAGTGAGCATCATCGAGCCTGGCTTCTTCAAGACAGCTGTTACCAGACTGGATCTTATTGAGGCTGACCTGAGGAGGCTGTGGACCCGCCTCCCTCAAGATGTCAAAGACTCCTATGGAAAGACATACTTTGATGACTGTGAGTGGAAGTAAAGTTGATGACATTCAGCCACAAATGGTGTCCAATGAAAATGACGAATGACTCCTCTGCTTTGTTTTTCTCTGTCAGACGTGAAAGCTCAGGACTTCTCCTTGGGCCTCTTGTGCAGTCCAGATATCTCGAAGGTGACAAGGTGTATGGAGCACGCGCTGACAGCTAGCTTCCCACGCACACGTTACGGTGCAGGCTGGGATGCCAAGTTTTTTTGGATTCCTTTGTCGTACCTCCCTTCATTTGTGTCAGACTTTGTTACCAACGTGTTACTTCCTCCACCTAAGGATCAAAGAAATGTCTAACAGGCAACTAATCTTAACAGTTGGAGTTTTCTGAAAGGGAAGAAATTAAATATATTGTGACAACAAGAGTGTTACAAAATAAGAAATTTATTCATTCCATGTCTCAGCAGCAGCAATTTAAACCATATGGGCAAGTTGTGAATGATCACACACACAGGTTTTATTGGGCTCATTATGATACAAATAAATCATACTGTGAAGTTAAGAATTTATTCACCGTGTTTATAAATGACCGTCTATGTCTGCATCCTCAGGTCATGTGTTGCTCTTCAAGATAATCAATCACGTAAATTTATTTCCATGCAAAACAAACACGTTCAAGTATTGCTCCAAACTATTTGGGCCATTGTTCCAATATCATTACTAAAAAATGATCATGTTGATTCAAAATTACAAGAAATCAGGGAACATGATGAGTCTGATTAACAATAACAATAAGTATGCTTCACACACACATTTTAGCGTGTGCACCTGTTTTTACTGGAGCACATATCTTTGAAAAATGTTATGGCATAAGTTAAAATCCAATTATTTTTGTATTGCTTTTGTTTAGTTTACAGCCCTGAAATGAGGTATATAAACATGAAAGATGAAGTAAATACATCTTCAGTTTTGTTCAGTGGTAAAAAAAAATATCATTCCTCAACACATTTCTCTGATAACTTTCAATCATATAAGTATTGTACATTCAGAATGCAGTTCACTTTTGATCTGTTATTGTGTTTATGTTGAACTATTCATAGGATCTATTTCAAAGATATTTTCTGACAAAATCTTACTGTTCAAATTTACAAATATACAATTTATTTATCAACATTTCTATCAGCAGCTTCAGTGCAAAGATATACATATTGTACATCAGAATAAAGAAAACATTAACACAAGAATTGGCATAATAAATGTCAGAAGGCATAGTCACATGAGACTTTTATCTTCATTCTATAGAAATGCATTTCTCTTTCCTTAAACAATTTTAATTTTTGTACACAGGCTGCATAAAAAAATAAATTCTGTGCAAAGTGTGTTTCTTTTTTTCGATTCCCGTCTGTGAGAGAGGGGTTATACGTCACTGTCCTCTTTCACGAGGTTGGCTGTGTCTTTGAAACTGTCCTCGGTTGGCGAAAAGGTGCTCGGACGATTCGTCTTCTGAGGTTTGGCGTGGGGGACAAACGGAGAGGGCTCCGGGGCAGAAGAGTCCCCAGTGCTTCCTACAGGCTTTTCATCCTTCATCTGGAAAACAATTCAGAGGGTAAATTAGCTGAAAGAAGACCTGTACTTTCTGTTTTCTGGTGTCTTAAATACATGGTTCCTTGTGACCACTGTGTCCAGACTCACCTCTGAATATGATGGGTTTTCAAATGTGGTGCTTGGCTTTAATTTTTGCTTGAATAAGCTCCACTTTGACTCCTGCAAACAAACACAAACAGTGAGGTGATTCCACACTTATTATTAGCAATAATAATAATTTATCTTATAATAGCTTTATATGCACATACTGTATTTAAGAGATTCACCTGTACAGGTTTGGTGCTGACAGAAGATGTGTTCACAATGCCCACACTCGGATCTCCGTGATACGCCGGGTTCACAAACTTGTTCTCCAGCTGTTCACCACTCACATTTACAGTCACCTGTTAAGATGTAGGTCTTCATGTCAGTTTCCCCAGTCATGATGGTTAATCGAATTGTTAATCTAATAAATACGAATGACATTTTCTTTCATTGGTGAAAGGTTAATCAAATCATCAGGAGGCACACACACAACCATACATTATCTGCAGGTGCTGGATAACAATTATCTGGAAAAAAGACCCGAAAACACCTGCATTGTTGTACATTTTTTCATTCATATTGTACATGGACATGACAATGTTTTTGTCCCCTAACAGTCCAAGGACCTAAAGAAGCTGTCATGGCCATGTAGAATAAAAGGTACATTTGGAACGACACAGCAGTGTGTGGGTATTGTATCTTTCTTTGTTTCGTAATTAAGTATTCGGCAATGACAAGTATCTACTAGCCAGCAAACACATCCATCTATATCATTTCTATCACTTAATGAACATATGTAAAATGAACATTTTGATCCTGAAAACAAACATACCCATAGCCTTATGAATATAAGCCCTTATTTGGTTTAGCAGAAATTACCCTCAGAAATTACCCTCAAAATCAATGAAAAGTGATTTGGCCAGCTGGCATTATTCACTGTATTTCAATCACATTTGTTCATAATGTATCATTTTGAGAGGTTCTGCTAACAAACATATTAATTAGTTAAACTAAATACAAAATGAAGTACATTTTGTTGTATATTGTCCTTAATATTATGATTTTAGAAATATGTTATTATAGAACATTAGTCAACTGCTGGAAGACTTCATGTGGTGTTATTGTCATTTAACTCCATGTGGGAAATAAAACAATCATTCAGTCATCCATTGCAGTACCTGTGTGGCATGAATGACAGCAGGATCCCCCGACGCTCCAGGAGCTGTTGCGTATAACGGGTTCTCAAATGTGATCGGCTGCCTCCCAGCTTCCATGGCAAAATTATCGTCCTATGAGGATAATATATTGATAAGATTGCTTTTTACATTCACTAAAACACACCAAGAACTGTTTTTAAAATGCTGCTTACACAAACAGTTCTAGAGGAAGTGTTAAAATAAAGTTGTCAATAAATACCAAATAAAGCACTAGTAAAAAAAAAGTGCTGATAGTACGATACACGATTCAGTGACTTGGGGAAATATTAACCGCTAATAGACTTACCATCTGCATGGCTGCGTCAATGAACGACACTCCGATGTGTGATGGTCCAAGGTCAACATTATCACCAGAGCGAAACGTCACACCATTCCCTGTGTCACCGGACTTCACCAGGCTGCTGAGGCTGGACAAAAGCAAAACACTTTAATTTGAACATTGATCTTAATTTTGCGGTCATCAACTTTACCACAGTTGTCATTCATAACCACAAAGAGAAGAAAAAAAGCGGCAACATACCTGGGTAGTTTGGGCATGGAGGGGATGAAAGATCCTGTTCGTTTGTAGTTGAGGAAAACCCCGACAGCCAAAGCTCCAGTGATGAGGATGATAATAACTGCCAGAAGAACAGCCACGGCTAAAGAAAAAGTATGCATGTTAGACCCCTGCAATAAGGTGTTGGTCATAAAAACTGTAATAAGATTTTGCAGACTAGTCCTGTTCATGTTCTTTGGCTGAACTATTTGTTTGCTAAACCATTAGAGATGTTGAACAGTAATCAATTGTCGTATTACTTGGCTATTTATTAAGCAAATGTATGATTTTGGTCAGTCAACATTTTCAGTAAATGCTGAGAGACTGTTTTTGTTGGCCCGAGTAGCTTTTGTGTGAATTCATCACATTTGGCCTTGATCTGCTCCAGTAAAGTCAACAGATCATGTATTAGTCACTGTGCAGCAGCTCCCACATGTCAACCACTGCATGCGTGAAGGACTCCCACAGGTTTTGATTGGAAGAATCTGTTTTGGCAACTCTTTAAGTTTAAGGCGAGAATAAATAGATGCCATGAGAATAAATAAATACACACTTATATAACAGTACCTGTTCCTGCTGGAGCGCCCTTTGACTTCCCCATCTCACAATAGCTGCCCACATAACCGTATGGACATCTGCAGAAAGGCATGATAAACTGAATATACATAGAATATACTTGGGAAAACAACACCTTAAATACCACAAATATCAAGCATTTCTGAATATGGCTGATGAAGAATCGATCAATCACAGGTGTGAATGGCACCAACAACTAAACTCACTTGCACTTGGGCAGACCGCCTTCATCAGTGTAGCAGGTTCCACCATTCATGCATCTACATGCAGCGGGCATTGCAACGGGTGCCTCAATGGCTGCAGGAGCAAATGCCAGGCGTACACAGAATCAACAACAATACAATATCACACCACAGTTTCACAGAAACACACAGCAGCAGGCAGGCACTCATGAAGAATGGATTTACGAATGCAAAACAAAATGCAACACGACAGCTAACACAAGAGTGCAGGCAGTTGATGCACTCAGGCTTCTGCTTACCTGCATCACATTCACTGGCATCAAACTGCACCAGAGAGGACCCCTGAGGGCAGGCGCAGGAGTATCCACCAGGCCGGAGGAGACAGAGGTGACTGCACACATTCTTACACGGGTTGGGTACTGAACAGGTGAGAGCACAAATAATAATACTTAGTTAGATATTGCTCAGAGCAGAGATTATATAATTCACTTTCAGTTTGATTCCAATTTTGAGACATATTCGGTGTTATCTATTTCATGTTGTCTGTGTGTAACTCTTTGTTATTGCTGCCTTTCTCAACTAGGACACGCATAGAAGTGTCCCTTGTTAAATATATATATATATATATATATTTTTTTTTTTCAATTTTAAAACATAACTGTTGATTGCTATCCTCTCTTTTAAAAACTGTTTTTGCAAAGATTGCCATGTTTGTCAAATTGACTGAGAACCTTCTTTTCATGTCTTACAATCCTTTTGCAGCTTACTACATTGTGTTAAGGTCATGAGAGTTACAGAAATAATCCAATAGACTGAGTTCCCGTAAACATACGGATCCCTCTGTGTTCTGACCTGACTGGTTGTGTCGTTGCTCCTGGTAGATGCGGACTTGAGTCAGCCAGGGGTTGATGGTGAGAACTTTGACTTTATGTCCTTTCCCGAACTTGTTAGTCTTCCACACTTCACCTTTGTCTTTTGTTGTCCAGTAAACATGCCCCTCAAACACATCCAGACTGTAGGGGTGGCCAATGTCTGAAATAGAGAAAGCACAATATCTTAAAGCACCTCCACTATTGAATGAAATACTTGATAAAACACCATAACACTGTTTTGTTTTTCTGCAGACTAGCTGTGTGTGTCAGTGTTCTGACCTCCTGATATGACAATCTTCCGGTCTGTGCCATCGGGCTTCATGGACTCAATGATGTTTTCTTTGGAGTCACACCAGTAGATTCTATTTCCATTCAGATAGTCCAGAGCCAGCCCAGTAGGCCAGCCCAGGTCCTCCTCCTTCACCAGCACCTCTCTGTGCTGACCGTCCATCCACGCTGATTCTATTCTGGGCTTCCTGCCCCAGTCTGTCCAGTACATCATCCTGTGAGCACAGAAATAATCAGAGACAGAACATGTTTTTTTGTCTGGATACAAATCCTCTTCAGACTGAACAAAGGAATTAAAAATGTAAACATAGTCTTTTTTTTGCTTCATACCCAAGTGATGGATTGACAACAATAGCAGCTGGCTGGTCAAGGTCTGTGTGGATCAACCACTTCCTGTACCGCCCATCTAGTTTGGCCACTTCAATTCGATTGGTTCCTGAATCTGTCCAGTAGATGTGCCTGAAAGGTGATAAATACATACTGAGCAACTGAACAACATTTTGAGCAACCTCTGTAATGGTTAAGTCATAATATTGGTGAATTACCTGCCAACCCAGTCCACGGCGATGCCGTCAGGGTTAGCGATGTATCTCAGGTTCAGATCCATCTCTTTCACTGGGTTGTTGCCTTGATCGTTAAATGTGGTCATGTAGGCGCGTTTGATGGAGCCAAACTGAGATCCCCGACCCAGAACGGTCCAGTACACAACACCTACAGATACACCAGGCGATAATGGTTACCCAAACTGCAGCTGACAACAGAAACATTTAAAGGTTTGCAGTAGAAGTCTTACTGAGTCCTTGGCCCTCTGGATCCCATTGGTAGTCCAAGGCTTGGATGTGCTCAGCGTTGTCCACATAGTCTGAATACTGCTCAGAGGACAGGTTGAAGCGACGGATGCGGACGTTGTCTGGCAACAGCAGCACCGGTGGGTTTCCTGTACAGAAATGAACACACTAATAAAACGGGACATTTGTAAAGAATCTTCTTCTATGTGTGAAGGTCAAGCTCTTACCCTGGGCAGCACACTCTGTCCCGTGCGGCTCACCAAAAGAGAGAAAACCTTCAGCGCAAAAACACTCGAAGCTGCCCTTCGTGTTCTCGCACTCTTGAGGACATGTGCCGTATACCTCACACTCATTCACATCTGTTTCCAAACGCAGAAGATATTAAGAAAGAGGAAAACTCAAATGTAAAAAACAACTTCTGTGTCAGTGTTTAAATGGATTAAGTAAATGATGAATGACTAATTGATGTGACGTTTACCTTCACAAGTGTGTTTTTCTGTCAATCTCGGCGTGTAGCCGTGCCTGCACGAACAGAGGATGCCTCCCTGCGTCAGGTCAGTACAGTTGTGTTCACAGATGTTGTCACTGCATATGTGCCCACTGCCATGGTCTGACAGGAGCAAACACAAAAACACACTAAATGTTAAACTAGTACTACATTAACAGTCAAATTGACAGTACGTCAGGTATGACAGATACAGTCGATGACATGCCTAAAGAATAACTAAATAGAAATAACCAATCTTCTTGCTGATTGTCTTGTTTATTTAGGTCATATGGAGGCATCAGTATTGAATTGAGACCGTGTCATGACCAGTTAAAAGTGGCTTACTACAAATGGTCTGACTGAGCTAACTAAACTGAATCAATTTAAACTTCTTTTCAGGCATATAAGAATGCTAATCCAGTATTTTAATAGTATCTTGTCTCCAAAATAAAAAATCAATACTTTTAACAGTTTTAGTAAACCTGCAAGTTTAGAACGATATTTTTCACACTACAATTCATCATCATTACTAATATGCTGTTCATGTACTCACGGCAGCCCAGCTCATCAGACTGGTCTCCACAGTCATCATAATCATCACAGGCGTACTGCAGAGGGATGCATTGTCCGTTACTGCATTTGTATTCATCATCTGAACAGGGTCCATGAGTGGGACTTTGGCCTAGAAAAAAAGACACATATTGACTCAAGAGATGTTGTAGACGCATGTTAAAAAAATAAAACATGACATCCGATTGAGATTATAAATGAGACCATCAGCTACAAACTATTAAACTCACAGTTTTCCTGTTTCTCATCAGAGCCATCACCACAGTCATCGATGGAGTTACACAGCTCGTGGCTGTAGATGCAGCGGTTGTTCTCACAGCGGAAACGGAACGGAGCTTCACACTGGATTTCCACTGCGGATAAACAGAATGTCTCAAGAAATCCTCATCGCAAGAATTCAACACATTCACTAAAACATAGTAAGAGAATATTGAGTTAGCCAAGCTTTGGTTTTGAGTGTGCATCACTTCTGACTGTTTGTGTTACTTCTTACAGCAGAGGTGGAGTTCCTCGTCTGAATTATCGCCACAGTCATTGTCTCCGTCACATTTCCAATGAGGCTGGACGCATACATGGTTCTTGCACTCAAACAGGAATGAGGGGCAGTATGTGCCGTTGGGAAAGCGGGTCGCTGCAAGTCAGGAATAAAAAAACAACAACAACAAGAATTTACTAAGTGTCCTCAAAGAGTGCACGGCAAAAGCATTCAATGCACAACACTTACGACAAGACGTCTCATCTGTGAAGTCCAGACAGTCAGCGTTGCCATCGCATTTGAAGCGCTCAGCGATACAGTGTCCACTGCCACACTGGAAGTAGCCGGGATGACAAGTCCGCAACTCTGCAACACAGTCAAACCAGCACAAATTACTTATATACACCACTCATGGAAAGGGGAGCACTAGCTTCCTTTCTTTTTCATGACAACGGTCTCACCTAAAATCTCCACATATTCTCTTTATTCCTACATGGGAAATACTCTTTTATTTCATGTATTTCATCTAGAATAACATCTAGATACGCGATGCTCAGGGATCTGTCTCACTCTGTGTTCCACCAGCACTGGAAGGAAGAAATCCCTCAGTTGTAGCAATGAATAAACTATTATTGAATGCTTCACTATTGGTGGTCCTGTCTGTTTATGCTTCAAAAGGTGACGTTTTATTGCTTCTTTGTTTAGTGCAGCCCTCCGTTACTCACAAACAGCCAGCCAACAAAGAGCCTCCACTTACCACAGTCCCTTTCATCCGAGTTGTCCTCACAGTCGTTGTCATGGTCACAGACCCAACGGTCGGGAATGCAGCGCAGATTTTCACAACGAAACTCGCTCTCTGTGCATGAGCGTGGAGCTGCGGGAAAACGTGAAAAGTGTGGAATCAATCAAGTGCAGGCTTAATCAATACACAGACACATTAAGCAGACGGATGTAAAAAGCTCTTGAGTGTATTTCATTCAACTTTTTCAAACCTGTCAAATGGCATCTATTATTTTTCTATATATTATGACAATAAACACCTCGACACACTCACACAGGCAGCATGTGCAGCCGTTACTCTGCAGTGAGCTCATGGGTTCACTGGAGACAAACTCTCCTGGCAACAGCAGAACAACAGCGGTTGGGGAGCGGTACCACCGTGATTTAACCCTAGTCACTGGTGCTCTTTTGAGAAGCTACATTAACTATTAACTAGCATGTTCTCAGACATGTTTAAATTCTCCAGGGCAAAGGGTGACGGACTTGTTCACTCCCTCTCTCTCTGACACGCTGAGGACGGCCTGTTTCTCTAGCAGCTGATAAGACTACCTCTCTCAGCACTCAAGCAGAAGTGTCGACCCTCTCACAAAACCTCCCAGCTGTCTGATAAAAAATTATTGCAGGACTATTCTTTAACATCAACACTCCTTTTTCATTTGGACAATTCACGGGAGCTGAGCTAAAATCCCCCACTAAACCTACTTAAAAGACTCTTAAGTGACATCAAAACCATGAACCCAGTTTGTCACTGTTCACACTCTCGTACTCAAACACAACTTAATGATGCAACGTTATGAGCAGCACTCACTGCAGCTGCGTTCATCGGAGTTGTCCCCGCAGTCGTCATCCCCGTCACAACTCCATCTCAGCGGGATGCAGCGCTGGTTGTCACAGCGGAAGTCTCCGTTAGGATCACAGGTCACTTCATCTGGGAAAGGAGCAGGTACATGAAACTGGTCATCGTTTAGCATAACTTTTCTCCTCGCTCTGCCAAAGAGCCAAAACAACGGTCTTCAGAGCGTCTTGAGGTTCTATTCTCTGCATTTGTATTTTGGGGACGAGGATGAGTTTTTATTCTATTAACTCAAACAGGCATATGCTGCTTGGACTGAAGATATTAAGCCCAGGTTTAACATGATGACATATTTGAAAGAAACAATAGAATTCGGAGCATACAAAGTAATTGCCTCATTTAAATCTGTTAGATGCACTGGCTCAGTCTTTTAGGTAGTATACATTTTTGCGATTTTGGCAAGTCAAGATTTATTTATGTAGCACATTTCCTACCCACGCAAACACAATATGCATCACACAAGTCAGAAATAACCAGAATTTAGATGTTCTGAAAAATGGAGCTGGATCAAATATACTTTGTTGTCAGTTTATTAGGTGCACCTTTTGAATTATAATTCTGTGAAACATGTTTCTAATATTAAGTTTATCGTCATTACTTACAAACACCTTTCAGTATGACATGTTGCCATTCAAGACCAATATGAACACGAAAAAATGCTGCTGCTCCAGTGGGTCATTTTAATTTATAAGACCAGCACATAAGACCAGCACCAGCTATTGAGTCATGATGAAAATGTCAGTTTGAAATGAAAGGCATCTTGTTTTTTAATTAAACTGTAATAGTCATAAAGGGAGAAGAGCAGCGGGCCGCAGACATGTGGGTGAACTCTATCCATGCTAGTGTGTGTCTGGTAAGGATAAGACTGCAGGAGATGAGAAGCACAGACGGGAGAGGAGTGGAGGAGAGCTGGTCTGAGCCATCTCTAACACACAATGCTGGGGGTCAAAGATAGTGCTGTGTTAGCTAGTCCTGCCCTCGTAGCCCTCCACCTGGCCCATCTGCTACATTCTTATAGGAAGATTAGCACTGATCTCCCATCCTGCGCTGGCATGGCACTAATGGAGTCAGGGCCTCCGATAAGAGACGGGAGGGTGTTTGGATCGTATCAAAGTACAAAGAGACTTGTGTGAACCCTGCCCCCACGCAAGGACAGAGCAGCAACAACACGCACACGCACACACACGCACACACACGCACACACACACACACACACACACACACACACACACACACACACACACACACACACACACACACACACACACACACACACACACATATGTGGACTCATACTACTGGACAGCTCATAAATCTGTGGTGCTCTTAGGGAGAAGCAAATGGTGGGGGAGGGTGAGTGGTGAGACCCTCTCCATCAGCACCTCCCACTACCTCACTGTGTAATGTTCCACAGGAGGCTGAGGTGTTGGCTAATTGCCCTTCACTCACTCCTTGAACACATAACCTTGTTTCCATGTTGTAAAGTGTTTAATCTTCTGAGATCTCTGGAATCATAAATGTGATAAATAATACATAATAAACTGAAGCTTTAATATAAAGTTTTGGGGCATATTCAATCCTAATAACAAACAGTTTTCATACCAGTGTCCAGATGTAAACAGGACCTCAGTTCTGTCTGAAGGATGGTTGTCGCAGACTCACCACAGTTCTGCTCATCGCTGTTGTCTCTGCAGTCGTTGTTGCCGTTGCAAACAGACCACAGTGGCACACAGCGGTAGTTGGTCTTGCAGTCAAACTCTGTGTGGTTGTCACATCGATGTTCTGGTCCCACTGAGGAGAAAACACTACAGTTATCGAGTGAAGGAGACAGAGACTGGTGTTTGAAAAACGTTCAACTCCGATGCAACTCAGATTCAGATTGAGTCCTTGTAAAGAAAGACCCATGACTAGTGAGAAGAAAAAGGTTGACGAAACTGTGTATTACTTACTGCACTCCTCCAACGGTTCATCAGAGTTGTCACCACAATCGTCATCAACATCACATTTCCAGCTCTGGGGAATGCACCGTCCATTTCGGCACTTGAACTGTCCAGGGCGGCAAGTCCTGGTGGAGCAGTGGGCAGGGTTCTCGTCAGACTGATCCCCACAGTCGTCCTCGCCGTCACACTGCCATGACTCCGGTATACACCGCTTATTTGCACACTGCCATTGGTGGGTTTCACATTGGTGTGTCGCTAGAGGGAAGACAAGTCCATCAATTGACCCGTACAAGTTTTTACATGAAGACATAAGACAAAAACAGAGACTACCGGACATGACATTTTGGAGAATTAAATGAGTCGGTTAGGAGAACACAACCCACCACACAGCACAATGTCTTCATCTGAGCCGTCGTGGCAGTCCTGGTTGCTGTTGCACAGAAAGTGTGGACTAGTGCAGTTTCCATCATTGCACTGAAACTGGCCGAGCCTGCAGTGCCGAGCCGGGCAAGTGGAAGGCTCGTCTGAGCCGTCTCTGCAGTCCCTCTGACCATCACATTTCCACCAGATAGGAATACAGCTGTTGAAGAAGAGGTATGGCAAAAAAATGTTCTGCGAGTTGCACAAAAGGTTTTCTGTGACTCCTAAATTCATTATATCGACGACATAACTACTTACAACTCTATGAAAGGCTGCACAAATGTAAGAGGGCATACAAATTAAACATGTAACTAGTAACGCTGATGAATTTCAAATTCTGTATTACTACATAATTTGTACACACAGGTGTATTTATATAAAAGACAAAATACAAAAGGATTTTGATGGATTATATTATGAAAACAAACAGCAGGAGGCGCTGTTTTCCATAGAAAAGAGAGCAAACAGAGTTTTACTGTATATTTCCTTATGAAATTACAGATGATGAATGGAGCAAGGGAACAGCCGATGTAAATATTGCTACCAGCAATTCTTACTCAGTAAAGGAGAAGAGAATAAAATGCACAAGGTTTTGCCAAGTAGCACAAGTCTATTTGTGATAAAAGAGTAATTATAAGAAATCTGGTCTCAAGTTTGATCTAACAAAACTCCTGGCATGAGATTAAAACAACCAGTCATCCTAATAGTGGTCTAATTTGTTCTTGATAGTCCCACTAATGTATATTGGCCAGTTCAACAATGTTCTACTGATAAAATGCTGGTCATCACATAAAAAGATCACAAGGCATACCACAAGAAGAACATTTGACAAACCGTTCATTGTTAGTACATCTGTACTGGGTGCTGCTGCACATGGGAAGGCATCGGGTCACACCTCCAATTTGGACCGTCAGGAAATGGTCGGGGCACTCACAGGTGTGGTCCCGCCCCGCGTGACGGATCAGGCACAGGTGAGAACAGCCTCCATTGTTCACAGCACAAGGATTGTTTACTGTCAGAGGAAGAGCCACAGTCGGTCAAATGATCTCAATTCACCACAGTTTGGCTAATTCAGGCCAGGTATTGTTCTGCTTGTGGTCAATAACCTGCACTTAAATCAACTTAAAGAGCACATGTCGAGATAAGAAACAACTAAAAGCTCTTGGACACAGGATTCTGAGATTTTCACTCACCAATGGGCTGTCTGTAAGGATGACACACATGGATGTCAAATGGTCTGTGAGTGGTGTTAACCAGGGCCTGCCGTCCAGAGCCATCGTATTTGTTGCCTTTCTCCACTGAGCGTGTGTTCCAGTCAGTCCAGTACACAAAGTCCTCGAACACAGTCAGGGCAAACGGGTGAGGCAAATCTCCATCATACACGGTGTGTCTGTGTTGACCATCCAAGTCTGAGTATCTGGCAAAAGATATTTTAAAAAAGAGTTACAAGTCTCACTGCAATTACTGTGGGCAAGAACAGTGTGATCACTTTCTGACAAGTGTACCTACTCTATGTAACTGAGGTGAGCGTCCGACCAGTAGAGCTTGTCATTGGTGTAGTCGATCGTGATCCCGTTGGGCCACTCGATCTTGGTGGTGATGATAGCTGCTTTGTTGGATCCATCCATTCCAACACGACCTATAAAGGCTTTGTCTCCCCAGTCTGTCCAGTACACAAATCTAACGGGTAGCCAAGACAATTACTTTAGATGACTATATAGATACTAGTGCATCTATACTTCTGAACAAAAGCTTTTCAATCATGTAACTTAGAAAGAGAAAGAGACAGATTTATACAGTATTTGTTCTAGAAACTGACAGATAATGAATAATATTTTTGATTTCTTTCTGACAAGGATACCTCAAATTTGGTTGTACAGTGGAAATAAAATGACAACATTTCAAACAGATGCTGTAATTAATGTATTCATTTAAATTCACTGTTTCAAAGCTTTTGTCTATTCTGTCTATATTTCCATATAATAAGTACAAATTAAAGGAAAGAGTTACCAATAAAAAATAACAATACTAACATGTAATCATGACAAAGAAAATATGCATAATTATTCTGCCTTTAAAACATTTAGTTCTGCAATTTACTGCACTGGAATTTCTTTTAGACAACCCACCATGCACTGGTACCAACATATTGTGATAAGCCCAGCCAATAATATTGCCTGCTGATATGTTGGGCCGGCTCAATCACAACACTTAATTCCTCCGTGCCTCCGACTCACCCATATTTGGGATGCAACACAATGGCTCTGGGGTTTTCAAAGCAGTAGGTGTTGTTGGCATCAACGCAGTGTTCAGCCAGTTTCTTCACAAATCGACCGTCCAGTTCAGACACTTTGAGACAATCCAAGAAGCTGTCCACCCAGTAGAGTTTTCTGGCTACCCAGTCAACTGCAAGGCCCTCCCCATGCAGAACTCCATTGACCACCACCTCTCTGTTATCGCCGGTGAAGGACATCCTCTCAATCACTCTGCGGCTCACATCAATCCAATAAAGATGCTTGTCGACACGGTCAAAGTCCAGGGCCACCACACTGGTCAGGCCCTGCAGGATCAGAGAGTAGGCCTGTCCGTCTGTTGACAGGTTCCTAAGGTAATAGCGGTTGCTGAAGATGAGGTAGGGTGAGATGTTACTGTTCTGACGGCAGCTGTGGCCGTCCGGCTCTCGGAGGAATCCCGGGGCACACTTACAGATGTAGGAGCCGGCGATGTTCTCACAGACCTGGCTGCACACGCTCGGTGTCTCTGCACACTCATCGATGTCGTCACATGTTTTGCTGTCAGACATGAGGCGGTAGCCGGGGCGACAGGTGCAGATGAAGCTGGTGGGTGTGTCCGTGCAATTCTGATCACAGTGATGGATGGATGGTTCTGTGCATTCATTGACACCTGCGAACAAAAGAAGTATAATAATAACAACATTATTGAAAACGTTATGAGCAAAGAAAACTATTTTGTCTAATCTCACCAACGAGAAAGAAAACAAAGATGATAAGCTGTATCATTTGTGTTCTATTTATTTATTTGTCTTTTACTAAAAGGGTAAAAAGGCATTATTAATGGCACAATTTCTTTAACAATTTTGAAAATGTTTTTCCACTCACCGCATCCCTTCTCGTCGCTGTTGTCAGAGCAGTCGTCGTTCCTGTCGCACACCTGCATCAGAGGAATACAGTGTCCGTTGTCACATCTGAACTCTCCAGGGGGGCAGGTGGGTGCAGGTGTGTGGCACACGTGCTCCAGCTCATCGGACTCATCCCCACAATCATTGTCGCCATCGCAGACAAAGTCATGAGACACGCAGCGGCCGTTCTGGCAGGTGAACTGGTGTTGCTGACACGGCTGGTAGGTGCAGCTCTGCTCGTCACTGCTGTCTCCGCAGTCATTTCGGCGATCACACCTGATTTTAGACGACAGGCCACAAAAGATGCACTCAAATTGCCAGACAGACTGATGAAATTCATGATATTTCAAAAGAGTTCATTTTTCTAACCTGTAGGAGCTGCGTATACAGAGGCCATTGCTACAGCTGAACTCATTGATGCCACAGGATCTGCGTGAACAGTTTTGATGTTCATCTAATGCATCTGCACAGTCTGCATCTCCATCACACACCCAGTCACGTGGGATACATTTCCGCTGAGGTGGTTGGTTGTTCACGCAGGTGAACTCTGCACTTGAACATGTGCGATTGCCTGGAACACAAAAAACAATCAGGCAGGGGGATTTACAAGAAGCAAAATAATGTTCAGTTTCACTTTACTCGGTTGGTCTCAGCTTTTAGTCGATTGAGAAAGTATGAGCACATCCCTGGTATACGCAACATTTTAAGTGGTGCTTATGTGTGATTCTTTGTGGAGAAGCACAAAGAAAGTTTCCAGATCTGTCGATTAAATCAACTAATAGATTTGTGTTAGTCAACGAAGAATTTCTTTGTTTGAGGACAGCCCTAGTGATCACCCAATGTCAACCTGCATTTTTGCCAATCCAAACATTCCAAACTGTATTTCAAAACAAGCAGCCATGACTTCAAATTCTTTATCCATCTAATGAGATTGATCCACATTGTTTGAAGTGAGTCTCCTACAGAGGCTCAGTCAGTGCTGAAGTCTTTAGCTTCAGGCATCTTATTGTTGGAGCACACATTGGTGAGACATAAGAGTCTGGATCCACCCTGAGCCAGGAAGCCAGAGAAAGGAGACATGCACAAAGTAACGAGTGAGGCAGGAGAAATCAGGAATGTCAACTCCTTGGATTGAAGACCTTCGACAGGATACTAAGATGGCACTGACTGCCAGTGTCTCCCACACAACACTCCCCCAGTGGTGTGTATCCTAATCCATCAATGTCCTGAATAACGAGAGGATGAGGGAATCGGGGCAAAGTGGAGAAGAGATGGGGAACAAGAAGATGGGCCACAAGGGGAGGAGATGAACAAGTAGGAAGATGCAGAAATGGATGAGGACAAAGAGAAGGAAGAGGTCGAAGGAGAGAAAGCATAAGAGATAATGAAAGGATGCATACCACAGTTATGCCTCTGGTCTTCGTCACTCATGTCGCCACAGTCATTGTCCCCATCACAGATCCAGGATGAGGCAATGCACCTGCCATCATCACAGCGAAACTGATCTGTGTTGCAGGTTCTGACCAGTGTGGCTGCAGAGACAAATCATATAACATTAAATTGCAGATAAGCGAGCACAATATTGTGTTTCAATATCTTTTGCCAAATTATTTATATTCATCATAAATTATCATCCCTTTTTTTTCATTTTTGTGATTTCCAACTATCTCAGGTGCTTCCCCCACTTATTTTAAGCAAGGCACAACACAACATTGGCAAAGCTTTCAAAACAGTCATGGCAACTCTACATTCCCATGCATGGTGAGCTATCTAAACAAAAGCCAAAGTGAGGCTCTGTAACCCCTGGTGGACAAAGGGAGGGGGAGGTGCTGTTTGTCAGAGGACACTGAGGGGCGTCACCACAGAGGAATGCAGCGCACAATAGGAGGCCTGACTGACCACATCATCAACAAAGAAATACACCACTGACTCGCACTCTCCGATACATCACTCACAGCACTCTCTCACACCAGCACACAGATGCAGATGGGCGGACAGGCACAAACACACAATAACCGGGCAGCTGATAATGGGGCGGCGGCAGACACACAAAGCCAACAGGCCCATTTTGGGGGTGAGAGCGTTGTGCGACACTCACTGCAGGAGAGGGGTTCATCAGAGCCGTCAGCGCAGTCAGCCCCTCCGTCACAGTACCAGTGGGCGGGGATGCAGCGACCGCTGGAGCAACGGAACTCGCTCTGGGAACATGTGGATGCCGCTATGTAGAGGACGTGGAAAGGCATGAAACCACTTGGAGGATTTGTCAGTGTGGGAATCTTATGCTAATGACTGGGGGTGGGGTAAAGACTGATCTGTTTCTGACTATTTTATATCATCTTTCTCAGAACTTTAGGTAGATTTAAATCCTGTTTTACCCAGACTGAGCAGTGTTATTTTTTTTTTTTAAGTGTTTAAGTGTTCGTACACAATTTTCTCTGTAAAACTATTTCAGTTTAGTTAAGGTGATTGTGAGGTGTATTATCAATGCCATTCATTGAACCTACTGTATAAGGCTGTTTACATTCCTTATTCGCTACCCAGTGCATTATATTTACTTTGAGCTATTTTGTCTATGTGTGACATTAATGCACTGTGCAGGTCCCTTAATAATGTACACAATGGGAAAAAAATACCCATAGCAGCATATTTTAAAACCCTCACACTGAAATGCCCTCACCAACGATAGATGTGAAAATGACTATTTTCACCTGTCAACCATGACACAAAATTATAGCGATTTATAAGTGCCTGATATATCAATTTATTTCTCAATTTAGAGTAAACTATTGAGTGAATATTGTCAGGAATATTGAGTGATAAGACACGGCATGAACTAACATTTCGGCATGAACTAACTGGTAGAACTAATTAGAATACAGACATAATTAATGTTATTAATCATACATGTAAAATGTCTGCAGGGAAAAATGCCTATTCAGACTATAACTAGATGAAAAAAACTGTACAATAAATAGCTATATTAAATAACTGAAAAACTGTAATAATCCTAAAACTGTTGCAGAACTCACCACAGTGGGTAGGGCTCTCATCGCTCATATCCCCACAGTCGTTGTCTCCATCACACAGGTATGAACGTGGGATGCAGATGTTGGTAGACTGACATCTTGTTTGCTCTGGCTGGCAGGTTCTCTCCGCTGAAATAATTAGAAGTTAGAATTGACATTAACTATAAGTAATAACCACTTTGATTTGAACATCTACCTCTGTTTCTGTGTCAAACTTAGGATACTCACGGCAGTTTTGTTCATCAGAGGTGCCGTTGTCATAGCAGTTGTTGATGCCATTGCATACGTAGTCCTTTGCAATGCAGCGCCCATTGTTGCAGGTGAACTCTGTGTTGGGGTCACACGGTCTGAATAGACAGCTCACCTCATCACTGTTGTCTCTACAGTCATCATAGTGGTCACAGCGGTAGTGGTAAGGCACACACCGCCCATTGCCACACGTAAACACTGTTGGCTCACAGGTGTGGAAGGCTGCAAATCAGAGTCAAGAACATGTTAGAGCTCTGGCCAAGGCAGAGGCCTGAATACACATGCAGTGGAAGCTCATTTTACCTGACAAGGCAATAAAGGATGACAGCAGCTGTGGGACTGCGTGCAAAGATATAAGGACATTAGTGCAATTGTTAGTGTTCATTAGTTTTATTACTGAGGAATTAGGTGCATGTTATTGGAAACTTAATCATGAAGTGCACGCATACACACCAACATAGTTGAAGTCAGGTTTTGATCCTAAAAAGGAATTTTGTTAAAGCAGAAACACATACCTTGTTAGTATTAGTGAGGGTAAAAGATTAAAATTGCATTTAATAGAGAAGAGATGTTGTGATTCACTCATGCAGGAGGTGTAAGGGCTCTATGAGGATCGCTAAGGCTAATAATCAGTTAATTCTAGATAATTTGAGCTAATTCCAAAAGACATAAACAAGGAAGAAATTAAATAAAGAATAGAATCAATGCAAGCTCTTTTAGGAACATCCTACCACAGACTCTCTCCAACTCGTCGCTGCCATCTCCACAGTCATTATTATTGTCACATTTCCACTGGGCATGAATACAGCGGCCATTCATACAGGTAAACTGGCCTGGCTGGCAGCGAGTCCCATTATCAGGGACACAGTGCTTGTTTTCAGCCAGGTACCAGCGGCCCTCTGAAGGACACTGACACTCAGCTCCGTTGGGTCCTAACAAGATAAAATTGCATAGAACAGTTTATACAACTAGTTGGGGTTTTCAATGACTGCACTAAAACAATATTATGTTGGGAAACAAACAGACAGTATGAAACTGCTGGTACCTGGTGTGCAGATGTGACTGCAGCCTCCATTAAACTGCTGGCATGGACTGTCACACTGCTGCTGTTTCCTGCTGGCCAGAACATGGACATCCATTGGCCGAGATGGAAGGTTTTGAATCATGACCCTCTGGCCGGAACCGTCATGCTTGTTGGCCTGATAGATGCTGCGTGTGTTCCAGTCAGTCCAATAGATGAACTGGCCAAACATAGTCATAGCAAAGGGGTAGATGGCTGTGCTGATGATGACTTCCCGATTGGAACCGGTGAGAGAGGACCGCTCAATCTTCTGTCTGATGGCAGAGCAAAATATTGATAATAACAGTAGTTTGGCATGGTGATCATATTTCATTTTTTTATATATCATAACAATTAAATCTTTCAGATCTTACAAGCTGGCGTCTGCCCAATAGAGCCTCTCTTCTTCATAGTCCAGGGTCAGTCCATTGGGCCACACGAGACTGCTGTTCACAATCTCTGTTCTGAAGTTTCCACCCAAAGTTGCACGCTCAATCTTTGCATGGGTTCCCCAGTCTGTCCAATACATGTATCTGTGGAACAAGAAATGATTTAATTTTTTAAATGTCAGTTTAAACTAATGAACAAAGAGAGTGTGTGTTGTGTTAGTCTTACCCTCTGCAGGGATCCAACATGATAGCCCTTGGCCTGGACACATGGGCAATAATAGTCCTTTGAGAGCCGTCCACAGACATGGAGCTGATGCTCTGGTTGACGTAGTCACTGTAGTAAATTCTCTTGTTTATCCAGTCATAAGCGATGCCATCAGGAGCCCCGAGATCTGTCCAAAAACAGGGATCAAAGCAACATCAGCAATACCACTGGTGTCAAATGTTACATCCATGAAAGGTTCAAATGTAATTAAAGAGGAATAAATAAAAGTGTATGTTGTAATGTAAGTGCAAAAGCTACCTGAAGCCACCGCTATAGGAGCTGAGGTGGGAGAGGACAGGCTGATGTAGCTGATCTTGCTTGCTCCTGCGCCTGAGCTCTGCGTGAAGTAGATCCTCCTGTCTGTGAGGTCAAAATCCAGTGCCACTGATGTACGTGGCACATTGACCACTGGAAACGGCAATGCATGGTCCTCGGGGTCAAGGCGCAGGCTGCGCACAGTGCTCTCAGTTGTGTAGATGAGATAATCATCCCTTGACACCACACAGCTCTCGTTATCTGCTGCAAGATTACCAAACGCACAGCTGCATTTCTTGTTCTGGCTACCTGAGCCAGAACCTGGATGGGCGAAGCAGAAGTGGGCACAGCCGCCATTAGCTTCTTTGCAAGGGTTGTTGTTTAGCTCCTCGGTAGTGGTAGGCTGGGTGCGCTGGTCAAAGATGGCAACGTCCCTCAGCATGTTGACGTTGTCTCTGATGACGGCAGGCTGCTCTGTGCTGCCAGGCTGTTTGCTTGCTTGGAACACCTTCTTGAGGTTTCTGTCCACCCAAATGATACTACTCTCAAACACTGCAATTCCATAAGGAGTTGGGTAGCGACTGCCATACCGGATGATTTCTGTCTCCCCTCCTTGAGGATTGACTCGGGCAATCATATCCAGAGAGTCATCTACCCAGTAGACATAGCCAGTTTGCCAGTCCAGAGCGAGACCTCGTGGAGTAATGATCCCTGATGACACTAAAATTGTGCGATTGGTGCCGTCCAAGAGTGCTCGCTCAATTTTGGGGTTCTGACCATAATCCGCCCAGAACAAGTATCTGTTTCTGGGGTCCACCACGATGTGGCGTGGCATGTCCACCTGGGTCTTTAGCAGCACTCTGCGGAAAGTGGTGTTGAGGCGGAGCACCTCCACATATGTCTCAGTTAGGAAAGCGTTGGTGAAATACAGGTTCCCTGAGGAAAGAGACCAGTAAGCCCAGTGTTTAAATTAGCATCATATATATCTGTAAATCTTGAGAGCACAAGTGACAGAGATCATCCTCTACCTCTATTCAAAGTGTTGTGGAATTACGTCACATGGATAAAAATGTCAAAGTTAAATTTTGCGAGGAAACCAAAAAAACACATTTGGGAGCTGGCACAACAGCATACCTGCAGCCCAGTCGACAGCAATGCCTCGTATCCCGTTGCGTCCTATTCCAGATGTTACTACACCATGTAATCCTGAGCCATCTGGCTTGATCCGCCTGACCCCGTTTTGTGACGCCACGGTGCTGCTGAAGTCACACCAGTAGATGAAACCAGAAGCCATGTGTACATCAACATGTAAAGCATTACGGCCTGCAGGAGGAGAATCCAGTCTTTAGACGCCATTATTATACTTCAAATACATTTTTTATTTGCATACTTAAATTTACTCAAAAACTCAAAAATAAATGTATCCTACAGTTTATGAGAATCACTGACCTCTACCAGCCACAGGCACCATGGCTTCAGAGTGGTCTGTCCCTTCCAGACTGAAGCCTTTGATTGCGGACAGAGTGGAGATGACGACATAGGACTGATAAGGAGCGCAGGTCCTGTTGTCAGCATTGAGTTTAAAACCCGTGGCACATGCACAGGTAAACAGACCCTGTGTCCGAGGCAGGCAGAGTTGCTCACACACTCCCATATTGTTGGTGCAGCCATTGGATGTACCTGCAGAGGCTGCATTTGTGGAGAGAATACAGTGTGATAAACAAAAACACAGACAGCAGTGAATGAGGATGATGATGTCTCCTTATATTACTCACTATCTCGATAATGCACTTTCAGAACTCTGAGTCCAGAAACGTTGTCTCGCAACACAACCCTGTTGGCACCCGTAGACTTGTCCACACGCTCTATGACCTCAAAGTTGCGGTCAGTGAAGAAGAGGTAGTTTTGATAGACAGCCACACCCCAGGGGTGAGACAGGCCTGTCACTATGGTGATGCGGTTACTCCCATCTGGATCCCCACGCTCAATCTGTGGAGATCACATGCCAGACAGTCAGTCAAATGTGGAAGGTATGATTACCAAGATTACATAAGTGCATATCATATTACGTTTTTGAGAACCATATAGAATGGGGGTCATTGAGAGCTAACAGAGTGAAGACCCACCATGCCAGTGCTTGTGACAGCCCAGTACAGTTTGTTCTCCTGGATGTCCACTGTCAGGAACTCAATGTGATCGAGGTTGTTGGTGAACAGGGTGACAGGGTTTAAGCCATCCATGTCTGCAGATGCCACCTTGGCAGGAATGCCGCTCTCTGTTCCCTGGTCTGTCCAGTACAGTTTGCTGAGAAGACATTCAAGAATGGAGGTAAGTTTTTGTGTCTCAGACATTTATAATTTGATCATATATGTCTATGCTTAATACTTCACTTTTCAGGATCTCACAATACCAGCCTTGCATATAGTTGAAAAAAAGGACACTTTCTAAGTCCATGCACTGGATTATCAAAGCTTTTCGGACATTTCCTCAACCCACAGAGATCCAGATCATACCTGAGTTAAATAATAACATTCTTGCTATAGTGATTTTGGTCATATTAACCAAAATCAGAGGTGCAATCTTTTCACATTGGAGTGAGAACTGATGGTTTAGAAATGTCTTTATTGTTTTTTAATTGTACTCTATTGGACACACTGCACAGGTTTGAGTGTGCAGTGTGGTATTCAGTAACATTGGTTTGAGTTCTCTCTGGAGGCAGTGCAGATGGCGATGAGGAGGCCGTTAGAGCTCAGTAGCTTTGGGGATGAGTGGCCGTGCCAGAACTGTGTTAAATGGGGCTTACCCACGTGCTGGGTCCACTGCGATGCCAACGGGACTGCCAGCACCAGTTGGAGAGCCGTTATTTGTGATTAGAGTTTTCCTGTACTGTACCTCCCCTCTCAACTTCAAAACCTGGCCGAACACAAACACAAACAGGTGCAATTATTGTACGGCATCGCTGT
Organism: Myoxocephalus aenaeus; assembly: GCA_038501785.1. Taxonomy (NCBI): domain Eukaryota; kingdom Metazoa; phylum Chordata; class Actinopteri; order Perciformes; family Cottidae; genus Myoxocephalus; species Myoxocephalus aenaeus. The sequence goes on from JBAMJR010000154.1 coordinate 130,676, forward strand.
GTTGTGACACTGCCCTTATTCACTTATTCATTTTCTGTTTTCCTATTTCCAGTACAATCACAATAAATATATGTATCTGAGTTCAAATTAAAGTCAGTGACAGTGAACAAACTACAACAGGACATAGTAATATGTGTCTTACCTCAATAGACTGTGTAGTTGGATTAGTGTAGTACAGGTTCTCTGTTATCCAGTCCAAGGCCAGGCCAACAGGTGAGCCAAGGATGGCAGCCGGGGCAAACTCTGTCCTGTTAGTACCATCTGACTTCACCCTGTGGATCTCACCCTGGTGGACAAAGGAAGACAGAGTCATGTCAAACACTGCTAAATGTGGATGTGTTGAGTGAATCCTGTGTTATAATTTCCATGTTTTAATTGAGTTTTAATTATGTATTTTTACCATTAACCAAAATCTTAAAGTTCTGAACTGAACTGTGACTTACCGGATGCTCCACCCAGTAGATGGTCTGTTCGTTGTCATCAAAGTCAACATCATAGCCATTATGAAGCCCAGCAATCGGGACCATAGCATCGTTACTCTTGTCATCTGGGTTCAAGGAAATGCCATAGATGATGCTGTCTCTTACAACCACCAGGAAAGGATCCTCAACTACATGAAAAAACAAAATGCAAAAGCAGTAAATAAACAATGAACAATTTAGACAAACAAAAACCTACATTTAGTCATTGTGACAGAATACTCATACCCTAGATATTTTCCTCAAGGCTGTGAATTTCCTCGAACTTTAAAAGTTACATAATAAATAAAAATAAAAAAGCTAGGAAACCATGTTTCCTGGATATGGATTTAGCCAACGGTAATCCAAAGCTAAAAGTTGCTTTTACTGTATAAAAACCTGGTGCAAAATAGGGATTCTGAGCTAACAGGGCTTTATCTATAAAGCGGATTGACTGGTGAAAGTTGTCTCTCCAATCTGATTTGCTTTGTCATCAGTGATTATAATCGACAAATGGTTGTGGGGCATTTTCATTCTTGGGTAATTGTTGGCCCCAGGGGGAGAATGTGTTCTGCTTGGCTTGAATGGACTGAAACCTGAGAGTTAAGCTGTTGACCTAAGGGGGACTCCTTGGGCTTTGAATTAAAGATCCCTTGTCTCCTTTAGACCTTGAAAGATATGCTTGTATGGTTCTTAATATTTATGACTGGAACAGCAGTTTACAAGAGAATTTAAATGGAAGACTGTTGACAAGGACCTGTATCGATCTATAATACGAAGTGTGTTTTCAAAGATTTCTCCTCTTACCTACATTGAGATCCTGAAAATGAAGCATGCCAAAACCATAGTTTCCACAATAACAGGTTTGCTATTTACAACAATAACCACAGCTAAGATGAAGACCATATGAGTACATCAACTTATCAACTGCATCTGACCCAACTTCCTTTTTCATCAAACTGAGTGATGAGTGTTTTCCTCCATTTGGCAGGATGCATACCTCTGGTGCAGGTGATTTGGTCTGCTGCCAGTATCCAGCCTGAGGGGCAGGCACACGAGTAGTACCTCGGTCCCACAGCAGAAAGCAGACAGATATGAGTACAGGGACTCCCCAAGCAGTGATTTTCACCTACAAATTGTCAAACCACACATGCACACACAAACACACACGCATACCCACAAAGAGTCAGCAGAATGATCTTCACAGGTTATCTTGGATTGTTCTTAAATGTAATTACAAAAACAATGGACCTGCTGCATATTGGCATCATTATCAAGGTGCAAGAACAACCAGACCTATTAGCTGATGTTGACCAAGACAATGGTCAACATCAGCTAATACTGATGGAACAAAGATTTGTTTATATCAAATATCTTTGCCTTACCTGCAGGCTGCCTGGCTGGGTGTACTGCCACCAAACCCATGGGCTGAGGAAGGTTGAAAAGCATCACTGTCTGGTTCTCCCCGTGCCACTTATGGGCTCGCATCACACGGTTGATGTATCTGTCGGTCCAATACACAAAATCCTCAAAAATGGTAATTGCGTGGGGATGTTGCAGTACCTTTTCACAGAGAGTAGCAAAAGAAAAAAAACATGCTATTCAAAAGGAAATTGAATTTGCTCTGTTCAGTTTTAAATCAGATTTCTAAATATAATTCAGAAAATGTGGACTTCTCATTCTCTCACCAGGTCACTGGCCAGGACTTGCTTCCTGTTGTTGCCGTTATAATCACAGAAGTCAATGAAATCCAAGTAGGCATCAGCAAAGTACAACAAATTGTTTGGGTAGTCTATGGTTAGACCGTTGGGCCAGTAGAGCTTGTTGTTTATGATAACAGTCCTCAATTTCCCATCCATGCTGGCCCTCTCGATGCGGGGGTTCCTCCCCCAGTCGGTCCAGAACATCAGGTGAGCACTGCAAAACAAACACTCGTCTTTTAACACCATCTGCTTTGAAAATGAAAAGTGACCATGACATCCAAGACATACAGATTTAAAACAAACTTGTTTCTAACTAACCTGTCCCTTGGGTCCAGCACCAGGCCTCGAGGGTTGGTGACATTTTCACTGACTAAAACAGTTCGGTGGGTGCCATCCAGTTTAGACACTTCAATCGTCTCCAAGACGTAGTCTGTCCAATAGAGGTTCCTGCCCACCCAGTCCACAGCAAGGCTCTCTGTTACAGTCACTCCACTGTCAAATATCTGTCCACAAGAGACTCATTCTTAGTTAAATATGTTTACTGATCAAACAGTTAAACAAAGTGTAACCCTGGGAATAAACACAAAACCTTTTAGAGCAGTGAGTCGGTGGTGACAAACAGGAACCAAACAACTCACCACAGTTCTGTCACTGCCATTTTTGTTAGCACTCCAGATTCTGTCCTGGCTTGTGTCGGACCAGTACACACGGTCAGTGGCCGAGTCAAAATCTAGGGCCACAATGTTGCGTCCATCTCGAACCAGTGAGCGGACCACATTGGGCTGAGTGGTTATGTCATCTTGCACAATCTGATTTCGACTGGCCACTAGCAAGAACGCCTGACGAGAATCTGTAAACAGACATCAAATCTTTGTTACCTATTTTTCATGTCCATTGTCATGCCAATGAGAGCACTTATCAGTTATTGCATGTCAACCACAACTATGTGACAGGCCTGTTAAATAGACCCTACTCAAATGGCAATCCTAAGGGAATGCACTTTTCTCCAAATAATGACCTATTGTACTGCAAAGTCTTTCAGCAGTTTATCTGTGTGGAAGAGGAGCTCATGTCAGGCACACTCCCAATGAACAGCCCATTGTTGGTGATTATGTCCTAATTACACCCATGTAGGCCAGTGAGTGACATATATGTTATTTGTCTTATCTGAAGAAATCCGATCAGCAAGGAGAGACATGGGAGAAGAAAGACAGTGTGTCAGTCCCGCAGTCGGGTGGCCGAGCGCCCCCGTGATCCCAGCCCATTCCTGCCCAACAGCCAGGACAGCGGAGACAACTGAGATATGTGCTGTATAGGCACCATCTCTACAACCATGCCACTGTAGGACTGATAATCGGCCTGTTTCCTATTTCGTGCATTATGAAATTATTGGATGATATTTATAACTACCAGGGGAGTAATATGTTGCATGCACAGAAGAGTTAATGCCACATCCCTCCTCACCTGAGGCCTTGCAGGTACGCTGGTCTGCTTCAAGAGTGTAACCATCCTGGCAGTGGCAGCGGAAAGAGCCCCTCTCATTAAAGCAGTGCTGGCTGCATAGTCCAGGGGAATTACACTCATCTACATCCTCACAGGTTTTGGAGTCATTGCTCAGTTGATAACCAACAGGGCATGAACACTGGGCCCCAAACGGCCCTTGGATACAACCGTGGGTGCAGCCAGCATTGTTGTCAGAACAGCTCTCCTGATCTGAGTTGAAAGTGGAGAAAGCAAAATTTAGAAACAAAAATCCAACGATGATAACTCATACAACACAAATACAAAATATATCACATTATGCAATTCATTTATATGTTCCAATGGTAATTAATGAACAACAAAGCACTAACCTCTTTAGAAGTGCTACTCTGAGCCATAACTATTTTTAATGCATATTTGTGGGGGGGGGGGATGTATATTCACACCACACTACTAACAACAATGTTGTCTTTGATTCTGTTTTGAAACAAATCTATGAATATAAAAAAGCTAATAAAGACAGTGTTTGTTTAAAATGAATCAAAACTACTTGCAGCATTTCTACCAATGATTGAGGGTTTGTTCCTACCTGGCAAAGGCTCGTCTGAAAGTAGTGAAAAAGGCAAGAAAGGAAAATCACAGATCATTTTCAAGTTAAAACAGGTCAAATCACACACATGCATGATTTTAACACAAGAATCCAAAGACAGATAACATTCAACAATTTGTTTCTGTGAAAGGAAGTCCTTGTTTACAGAGTACTAGAGGGAAATGTCAAATTAAACCAAATCAGTGGAGAGTTTGATCATGTTTGTAATATCATGTGACAATTGGATTGAATTTGAGGATGCAAGCAAACTTAATAAAACAATCAAGTATTTCTGAAAGAGAAAGAACATGTTGACTCAGAGAGCAGAGAGCAGACTTACTGCAGAGAGGTGACTCGTCAGCGCCATTGGGGCAGTCGGGAGTGTTGTCACAAACTGTGGTGAGGTTGATGCACAAACTGTGGCCTGGACACTGCCACTGCCAGCTTGGACATCGAAATGGCGGTGTGGGACAGTCTCTTTCATCGCTCATGTCCCTGCAATCGTTGTCCCCATCACAAAGCCAGCTACGTAACACACAGTTTCCATTGTCACAGCGGAAGAGTGTGGAGGGGCAGGTGCGAGGCGGACAGGCATGGTGTTCGTCGCTGCCATCCTCGCAGTCTGGATGACCATCACACTCCCAGGTAGACGGTACACAGCTCCCATCTGACTGACACTGGAACTCACTGTCATGGTGGCACATCCCTGGGGGCCTTGTAGCTGAGATGTTCCACAAACAGCATGACAGGACAGTCCAAAATGAGAGAAAATGTAAATATATTAGCAACCAATCATTTTTGCATGATGAGTAATGCTTCAGTAATATAACCAATGACCAAAGGCACTTTTTAAATACTTACGACAGCCATGCTCATCTGAGCGATCACTGCAATCAAAGACTCCATCACAGCGGTAGAAGGAGTTGATACACTGGTGACCACTGGAGCACTTGAACTCATTCAAAGTGCAGTTGTAAACTGAAAAAAATCCAGTTGACTATGTTAAACCTGATATTCAATAGTTCTGCATTTTTGTATGTATGCTGAGCTCAATTGTTGTGCAACTCAAGTAATGAGATAAATACACTAAGAGGCTTAGCAAATGCTGGTTAGATTTTACAGAGCATTAAATTGACCTCTACAACTTCTTAAGCATATTTAGCTCGTGCAAACAAGGCGTTGCTGAATGAATGCATGAACGAAATAATGAATTATTTATTGGGACATGCCAGATAAAGTTCCAATTCATAAAATCTCAAAGTGAGAGGCTGGGTTGACGCAAGTTAACAATTATGTCTCAGTCGTGATCATGAGACCTAATTGAAATACATCTTTTTTTGAGTATGTCCAGGGAAAACTGTAATCCAGAAAGATACTCACTGCATCCCTGCTCGTCCGCCCCATCCACACAGTCCCTGTCCCCGTCACAGACATAGTTAGGATCTATGCAACGGTGGTCAGGACACTGAAATTGGCCTGGATTGCAAGTGCCACTCAGATCTGACGAAACAAATAGTTTGACAACAATATGAGTCGACAAGTGTTTCTTAATCAAAACATACAATACTCTACAGCTCTTATTTTTTAAAGGAACAAAAAACATGTTTCTATAAGAAACAACCATGTACCATCAGGTCAAAGGCAGATTCAGTGTACCGGTATATCACTTTTTGGGTTTGAGTAACCCATTTTTGTATTTGGGGCAGAGGTGAGGCATTATCCTGGATAGACTTAGAGGTATCTAAAAATAAATAAAGACTTACTCCAGTAGCCTATTGACCGGCTTTCATCTCCTAGTTTTTATAATTAAGTAGTGCTGTCATATTAGCGCGTTATTAGCGCGTTATTAACGGCGTTAACGCAAACCAATTTTAACGCCGTCAATTTTATTAACGGCGTTAACGCATTTTAATTTTTCAATTTTTTTTTTCCGCGAGCACCACGCCGGATGTAGCTCAACCGGAAGCAAAACAATAGGCACGCCGTTCGGGCTTGGAAGCTAGGCTAACGTTACGGTTTGAAATGAATGAATGGTGAGCGCGATACGGCAAAATGAATGATATTCAGTGAACTGCGAACAGGTGCGCGTGCCAGAAGGGAGCGCGAGTGAACACATTGAACACAGCAGGAGAGAACGCAACGTTAGCCAGCTAGCTAAAGCTCCGGTGGAAAATTATTAGCTAACGCTACTGTTTTTGAGGAGGTAGATTTTGAGGTGAGGGGACTGACAAGGCAGAAGGTAAAGTGGTCCACCGTTCTATCAATAAGCAGACCTGCCAACCTGTACGCAATTTGCGTAGCGGATACGCATTTTGAGGTCAAAGTACGCTGGTAAAAATTTGTCTAAAATTAATTTTAGACTAATTGACCAGCACACATTATATGCAATGCAATATAATGCATGACGAGTATTTAATGACTTATCAATATATAGGTTATATATCAAGGTTGGCAGGTCTGAATAAGGCTAAACTAGAAGTTAACACTAATACAAACATTATTTTTCCAGAATGAGTGTGTTAGGGGAGAAGGATGCAGCCATTGTTAAACAGCTGGAGTGAAATGCAGCTGAAACTGGTCGTGGCTAAAACTGGAAGGCAAGGTCTCAATAAAAGGGCAAGAGGTGTCCTTTCATCTAGGAGATGTATTCTCCAAAATCAACAGGCAGGGATTCGCCAGATGCATTCTCTGTATCAAAGATATAAATGATGCTAATAAAGGCAGCCATGCTCTCCCTTACCACATTGTGCCTCATATACTGTACATGTTAGACCCAGTGACAGGCTGGCATGAAATGGCTTGCATAATACTTAGTAAGGAGGCCATAATCATTTTTGACTCATGGCTGAAGTTAAGTTTCTCCAGCTCTCCCCAGGTTGGCTCAAAATGCATCAGATTGATGCTTTAAAATATGGAATATTTAAATTTTTCTTGCGGGGGAGCATGCCCCCGGACCCTCCTAGAGGGGTAATATCCTTCTCACCTTTTTCACCCCTGACCCGTTTTCATGCTTGGTGCACTCTATAATTTTATTTTGTAAACCCTTGTTTACCTGAAATGTGCAGTAATTTTATTTTGTACCGCCCTGTTTGGCAGTTGTTTTTCAATAAAATAAAGCAAGCCAATCCACTTTTTCATGTTGATAAGAGCATTAAAATGCAAAAAAGAAAAATTGAGGTTAATTGCGATTAATCGCGAGTTAACTATGACATAAATGCGATTAATCGCGATTAAATATTTTAATCGTTTGACAGCACTATAATTAAGGCTCTATATGTAGGTTATTTCAACCCTTTCTATAAAATCTGTGCATTAAAGTATTCTACAACATATTTGCTTGTGGTTTGCTTCCTGAAATAAAGTCCTGCCACTGTAATGAATGTGGGAGTTTGCCATATTTCTGCCTATTCTGTATTTAAAGCAAATCCTATTAATTTCCCGTTGGTATCTTCTATAGGGATACTCACGGCAATCCGCTTCATCTGAGCTGTCCCCACAGTCGTTGTCAGTGTCACAACGCCAGGTATGTGGGATGCAGCGTTGGTTGGCACAGGTAAACTGATTGGCAGGGCATGTTCCAGGCATCTGTGTAGGGCAGTTGGACTCATCGCTATTATCAAAACAGTCATTGTGCCCATCACAGCGCCATCCTGCAGGAACGCAGTGCTTATTGGCACACGTGAATGCAGAGGGGGAGCAAGTGGTGTCTGAAAAAAGAAATGATAATCCTGATTGAAATACTGCAACAATAAACTAAACTAAACATTTAAAAAGAATAACTCAAAATTGTTTTACTATGGTCAGGTCGGGCAAATGTTATAGATTAGATTCACAAAAGAAAGCATTACTGTTAATTCCACAGTTGAATTCGTCACTGTTGTCATGGCAGTCGTCAACACCATCGCATCTGTAGCTGCTTGGGACACATTTGCTGTTGCTGCAGGAGAAGGAATTGGCTCCGCACTGCAGTGTCGGGGGCTCATTGGAAGGGTCTTCCACACACGCCTGCTGGTTGGGCAACAGCTTCATGCCATACGGACAGCCACACACCCTCTGTGAGTCTGGGGCTGGAAAGCAGAAGTGGCTGCAGTCTCCATTAGGATTTGTCTGCCTGTTGCAGAAGTTGGAACCTGAGAAGGAGAGTGGAGTGTAATTACCAAGAATATGACTGACGAGTGTGAGCCTCAGCTATGCATGCAGAGTGAGAAGAGCAGTGAATAAAGCTACTGACCAATCTGAGAGTTGGAATTGAAAGACTTGACATGCATGATGTGGCTGATTCCTCTTCTGATAATGACCATCTCCCCACCATCGGTCTTCCGCACACGTACAATGCCACCCAGGCGCCAGTCAGTGAAATATGCATAGCCTAAGAGATAGGAGCAACAGAGCAAAACCTCAGTTAGTTTATCTTTCATCACCTCCTGGCAGCAGTAATTGCTCTTTTGACATGACCCTCATTAAAGCATGAATGGTAAACCACAGTTCAAGTCAATGGCAGTGAGATTAACTCCCTCTTTATTTAGATAAAAAAACATGATCCTGTACTGCAACTTTATAGGCAACGTGTTGGTTATGCCAGGACTTATTACCTTCAAAAATGGTGAGACCAAACGGGTGGGAGATCTGGGTTATGCGGTTCAAAGAAATCCTGTTCTGTCCATCAAAATTGCTGTGCTCAATTTTGTCAAAGAAAGCATCCACCCAATACAGACGCATTGAGCTGAGTAGAGATCAAAGTAGAGTAAAAGGAGTCAAAAATGTTGTCGGGGGAATGATCAGAAAAAACATTGCAATAGCAACCATAATTTATAGGTAAAACAATTACAAATTCCATCAATGTCGTGGAACTGTTAGCCACATGGCTATAGGATGTTTGACTCACCTCCAGTCAATAGCGAGGCCATTTGGCCAGCCAAGAGTAGTGTTCACAATAGACAGGGCATGTGAACCATCACCCCAAGCCCTCATAATCTTTGCTGGCCTGTACCAGTCAGTCCAAAAAATATACCTGTCCAAATCAAATACACAACAAGCATAAATGTCATATGTCATTCAAAAATGTACCTGCTTTTAATACTTTAAAGTATCTACTGCAAGCCTACTAGGGTGACAAAAATATATCTAGATTGTGTTTTAGATACTTCCACATTATTGAGTTTTTCTGTTTGAGCCAAATTCTTAGTGTTCGCTACAATACTGCCCTTCACACTGAACTAATCTGAACTGTTGGGCACAGAGGTCTAATGACTTCGAAGCTATTAGAAATAACAGCTTGTTCTAAATGTATTGTATTTCTTTTATCTGGTGGGTGGGTGGTTGGGGTGGCCTCATTTGAGGTGTTTTTTTAATGAGTGAGCACATCTTAAGGTGAGTGACCAGACATACATTGTCGGTTTTGCAGAAAGTTCCCTGTTCCCGGTCTGAATCCTACTGAATTCCCACAAACCTCAAATGTGTTTTTTTAATATAGTTTATAGTTTTATAGTATATATACAATACCAATATGTGCTTAAAGGGACAACATTCTTATATTGATTTACCCAATGGGAGGATGTACCACAATGGCACGAGGGTTGTTGAGGTTTTGTATGATGGCTCTCCTGGACTTATCAGCAAGCTTCATTACAGATATGCTCCTGTATCGCGGGTCAGTCCAGTAGAGGTTTTTTGAAATCCAGTCGTAAGCCAGGTCCTCCACTCCATCCACTCTATTGGCTGCCAGTGCCTCCCTGCCTGTGCAGATCAAAGCAGTCAGACCACCGTTTAACACAGAGATTAAAGAGGAACACATTTAAATAAATAGGCTGTCAGCTTGCATTTTCCCCATGTGGACCGGACAGAAAAAACTAGAGCAGCTCTAAAAACAACATCGCTGATCAGAGCAGTGGTGTTTCTTTTATTTTTTTGTGTGGTGTGACTTCTCGTGGACATTAGTGACTACTGTCCACCGCGTAGGTGATAGTTTTGAAATGAAATATCAAAACTGCTTGGTAAAACATTCTTGATTAGTCTTTTCTACTCATTTTCAGGTCATTAGTTTCAGATGTAAGTGGATTTTATGATCCATTTTCCACTGTCCATACTCCCGTCCACTCCCTCCCCCATAGTACCAGTCGGCCCCATCAGGCACTCCCTTAACTCCCTGTATAAGCCTGGCTGAATCACATGGTAGAGATCTCTGCAAGGACAGAAATTATCCAATGATGTAAGCAGAGAGAAAACAAGACCATGTCTTTCTTTGTATTATTATTGATACATTGTTATGCTGTGAATATGTGCAGGCTATTCTGAACAATTCAGCTACAAGATGCTCACCAGTCCCATCGACTTTTTGTTTATAAATAATATCTTTGGCTGTGTCTGAGAAGAAGATGACATCGTCTTCAGCACTAAAATCCACCCCGACAAAGTAGGAAGGTGATCCAGTGATGGGCAGGATGATGTCCTCCTGAGATGAAAGGTTAAAGGGGATCCCTCTCACGGCCAGCTGGCTGGAGAACAGCAGAAACTGCCTCACAGCTGAAGATGGGAGATCAGAAGACCATTTGAAATAAGATAGTCATACACTTAAAAGGAAACATACTGAGATCTGTTCAAGAAACAAATCACTGCAGTCATAAGAAAAATGTTTTCTTACCAAAACATCGCTTGCCATCAGCATGTAGGTCGTAGCCCATGCGACATTTGCAGCGGTAACCCAGTCCTCCATTGTCACTCCTGTGACTAAGAACACAGATCTGCTCACATCCGCCTCTGTCTACACTACAGGGGTTTGGCACTGGAGACAAACATGGAAAAAGTATTCCTTTAGCTGGCAAGGTTATATGAAATTGATTATCTGATTATCTTCAACTATAGATATGTATGACTCTTTCTTTAGAAACACAAGCAGTTGCATGGTATAAAATCTACATAATATACATTTACATTGTACTGTGCACTGGATCACTCTGAAGAAGACACAATTGTCTAATTGAGGGACTTACCATATGGCTGTTTCAACTGATGTATCACTGCAACTCCATGTGGAGCCTGTGATGTACTGTAAACAACTTGAGGACTGCTGTCAGTGAACTTGTTGGCTTTCATCACGGCCATTTTGGTCCAGTCCGTGAAATAGACATTGTGCTCAAACAGACTGATGCCAAATGGGTGTGGGATCGCAGCACCTCCATGGACCACTGTTTTTCTGTTGGAAAAATGTTGTGAACATTGATTTATTAGAATATAAATGCATGGGCCTTTCTACTTGTTCACCCTCCAGAATGATTGGAGTTTTGTGTTTATTTTTATTTCAAAATTACCTATGAATGGTGTGTTTTTTTTTTAGGAATAACACATGACATATTTACCTATGAAGACCATCATATGTTGCAGTTTCAATGTAGTCATAGCGACTGTCAACCCAGTAGATGCGCTGGGCTTCAATGTCTAGTGTGATACCAGCTGGCCAGCCCAGTTTAGTCGCAATGATCCCGTAACGGTTGGTGCCGTCCATAAAGGCCCGCTCCAGTCCTGGTTGTCCATTCAATGCCTCCCAATCTGAGAAGAACATATACCTGTAAAGGGAGGTTAAATGTTTAATCTGCCAGTTTTCTCTGAGGTGGGATCATTACACCAGGACTGCTATGTACAGCTTGGATGACAGAAATAACATGACATGTAATCCCTCCAGAAAGATTTAGGAGATGTTTCTTTTGTCAATTAAGTCCAGCACCCAGAGCATCACATTATGTCTCCAGGTGGGTGGCTGTGCGTCTCACCAAAGAGCCTTACATTCATTTACGATAGGCAATTTATTTGTAGCCACCTGGCCCTCGTCCCCCCTTGAACTATATACTATTGGATTACAATGAGGGTCATCACTTACATTGCTCCTCACTAATCCACCCAGGGCAATCTGCTAATCTCATACACACACCCCATTATTCCTTGCCAATGGAGCACGACAGATACTGTATGTGGGGTTTTGGAATGGGCGGATAGATGAATGGATGGAAACTGGGAGATGTGCTTACCCGACAGTGGGGTCCACCGCCAGTCCTCTAGGGTTTCCAAGGTTTTCAGTGATGAGTGTGACCCGGTTACTTCCATCAAAGTCCACCATGTCAATCCTGTTGACGCTGGTCTCCACCACATACAGTTTATTGTTCACCCAATCCACCGCCAAGTTCTCAGGGTAGTCAACTGATACATTTAAAACCACCTGCATATTGGAACCGTCCATATCCACAGAAAACACCTGTACACAAAAGACAGCATTGTTGTCAAGAAATGTGCTCGTAGGTGGTCACTGCTTCAAGAAATCAAGGGAAGATATTAAAAGACAAGTTCACATTTTTGGGTATCTTAATACAATACGCACATGCCTCTAGGTACATTGAAAGTGTTATTATCTCATCTGAATTAATTGAACTCAAATGCTTGAAAACGCACGTAATCGCACTACAAGCCTGTGCAACCGGCCCTGCTAAATCAGCACAGCAAGGAGAAGCTTGTACAACAACAGACACAGAGAGAGAGAAACTTCATTCTCTGCTCAGGTGGACATTACTCCACTATATCTTTACAAGTCAAGGGATGGGAGACAAAATCCCCATTCCTGAGTAAAAATGACTTCTAAACAGTTTGAGTCAGACAAATCGAGTGGGCATCATTCAAAAGTTTCAACGGACAATGCTTCCTTGTTGAGCCACTGCAAAGGGAAAATAACGCAAATTTTGCATTAAAAGGACTGCAACTTTAGACTACAGCCACTTGATTTTTCCAACTCAGTCTGCTCAAACCTCATGCTAGCTGTGATTGAACTTTGGAATACATTTTTTCACATAACATAGACCTTGTATTTTGAACGGGAGAAACAATTATAGTGAACATAAACGATTCACTAAACATATGGGAATGTGGGTATTGTGGTAAAATAGACCGTCACAGGCATGAATGTAAAGCTAACAATGAGAAACACAATTTAGGCAGTAGAAAGGAGAGATTATCTGTTTGCCTCTCTGACGATTCTGTCTTGTTACATATCTTTGAAGCCTGTAACGTGATTTTCTGAACCTGCCACTCTCACGATGGCACTAGTTTCTCAGGGTGGAAACCTTGGCACCATGCAGCTGGTTAGGCGGGTATTGCTCCTATCAGCTCTGCCTCTTTTGAAACAAGATCCATATGTTTAAAAGCAGGATTTACAACTGACCTGTTTAAAGAGAAACTGGAGATGTGGAAATAGCCTGATAGTTTAACCTTTCTGGTTGCATTCACATGCCCTGTTTGTGCTTTCCCTACTTTTAATCTGACGTGCTGCCATGGAGGCTGGTGATATACACAGATGCCCAGTCCGAGCCTTTCAGCCCAGTGGCTGCAGTTCAAACCATTAAGGAGCCAAAGCACAGGCTGACAAATACTTTTTATCTTGCCAAAGAATGCATATAGATGGACAGTGCCACTGAAAACAAATACAGCATGATTACTTCAAACAAGATCGAGTTACAAAAATTGCACCCTGGTATGTGAACATCATACCAGCCTATCGGACAGGTTTCAAGATTAGGCCATTTGGATTCCAGTCCACATCTACTTCCCTTCATTATGACCCAGTCGCAAAGGAGCCAACAGCTATCCCATTATTATAGTATCAACATTGCTGATATTTTACAGGATAACTGAAAGAATTTCATTCTGCAGCTCAAGTTTATCTCAAGTATTTCCTCAAACAAAACAGAGGTCTATTCCCGTGATCTCTTAGCCTGGCATAACAATATTCATCCAGGTAATGTTCTAAGAAAGTAAATAAATACATTTAACATTAATATGGACATTTTATTAAAAGAAATACCTTATTCTGAATGGTATCAGTCCAGAATATCCTATGGAGATTATAATGGATGTCCACTCCCACTGGAACCCCTCTGTTCTGTGAATGAACCAGAGTGTGCAGGTTGTTGCCATGGATGTCACCTATTAGTAGGTCTCTGCCATTAGAAAATAGCAAGGAAGGGACTCCAGCTGCAGTACAACAAGTGACAAGCAAAATACAACAAGTTAGAAAACACAACATAAACACGCCTTTTGAAAATGTCAGTTTAGAAAGCTGAGCCTGATTTGTATTTAAGCAAAAATCTATTTTGATGAAGGCATGCTCAACTAAAATATCAGTGAAAATTTACAGAATGTAGCGCATTAATTCAAAACCCTGACTAAGACAAATGAAGGTAAAGTACTTTCTAGCTACTATCCTTACACACTCTTTTCACTAAAGCTAAAAGGCACAGAGGTCAGCCTCTCAGTCAACACTCTTTCTATGTTCCACAAAGGCAAGAGAGCAACTAAAACAGCATTCGGTACGCAACAATGCACCAGAAAGCAGTGCAGACGCTCAGTGAAGCAGCCACAGTGGTTGGCAAACAGGAAAGGAGGCTATGCTAATGGAGGTAATTTAGATGGATCATTCACACGTTCAAAATCTGAGCATACAGTATGTGAGAAAATCTGTTCAAACAGAGAGGAAATGACACTCACTTGAGAGGTCAGCTCTGCAGTATCTGTGCTGCTCCAGGGTGTAGCCTTCTCGGCAGCTGCAGCGATGGGAGCCAATGCGGTCCTCACACAGCTGGTCACATACGCCCCACATCGAACAGTCGTCAAAGTCTTCAGGATGAAATCAAAATCACAGCAGATGACGATTAAACCCTGATATGTTTTGTTTGAGTCAAATTGCACTTTTAAGACAACAACATAGAGCTGTAATGAAGTGTGACTCAACAAAACTTTTCTTATTCTTCTTTTAAATTCAGCTATGAGTCCAAAGTGTGTGTGGTACTTCTGGGTCCAAATAAAAACAGCAGATGTTATGTGCACGTCTACAATTATTTATATTATTATTATAATTATCTCATTTACTGAGCGGAAGTAGATTTGACTTTCTATTACATAGATGCATTGAACATCCCAACTTATTATAAGAATCTCAAAGGCATTGAAGGATAAATACCTATACATGAGCGACTGTCGTTGCTGCTGACAATGTATCCAGAAGGACACGAGCAGGTCCCTCCATCAGGGGAAGCATGACAGCGATACTCACAGCTTAGAGAGGCACATCTCCAGATACCTGGACACAGAAACCAATGAATATACTTCAATAACAAAGTTTCTTAGATATGAGATGTCTTAATGTGAACTTGAAACAAGTTGTGTTGGTACTAACTGCAGTTGCGCCCAGCAGTGCTGTTAGTTTCATCCTCTCCCTCGGAACAGTGAGCCGTTCCATCACACAGCTGATCAATGGGGATACACAGGCCAGAGGAAGGACAGGGCCATTCTCCTGGGTAACACTCCCGTGGTACAATATCTGCAGAAAAAACAGTTAATCTTTATCGGTGCACATAGAAAAGGGAAAAGACAACCGCAGACAGATTTCGTGGGCAAAGTATGTATTGATAGTCAGCCTTATCTCCACAGGAATGTGCTTCTGATCTTAAGAAAATTGTGACTAGGACTTTATTGTCAGGGAAATTACTGTCACTTTAAATCGACACAGGGGAGTGGAGCTTTGAGGGGGTCACATGGGGGCTCAGAGGGCTTCTGCAGCCCATCCTCTAAAAACACACACTCTTCCCAGCCATTTGGAGGAATTCTAAAGCCCTTTGGGGGGCTGCGTGATCTTGTGCCACAAAGAGGCATTTGAATAACACACTTAAAGGAGCACAGACATAGTCTTGCTAGCCCGAACAAACCATGGAGACTGGAGATGAATCAGGTTCACACAGAGAGCTTGAGTTGTTACACATTCTTGTGTTATTTAAACATTAATATTTCTGGTCCTTGCAGGAACAATTAACAGTATTTATGACAACTGGTTAAATACCTACCGCAGCCTTTCTCATCTGCATTGTCCTCACAGTCATCCTCTCCATCACAAACCCAGACTTGGTGTATACAGCGGCCACTAGGGCAGGTGAAGTAGTTCCCTCTACATGTTGGATATGCTGCGGGGAAGTGGAGAATATCAATACAGAGAAAAGATCAGAGACATTTATCTGGGTGAAGATAAGTTATGACACACTGGGGGGTTCGATTAAAAAACAGAGATGGTAGAAAGACAGAGGCGACATACTGCAGTTCAGCTCATCACTTCGGTCTCCACAGTCGTCGTCATGGTCACAGACGTAGCGTTGAGGAACACACGCCCCGTTATGACATGGGAACAGGCCCGTGTTGCAGCGCTGTGCTAAAGAAAACACAACAGAAAAAGACAAAAAATATCTATTTGGTGATGAGGTCAGGCTATGGATGCTATTGCTTTTTAGGTTGAACTTTTTGGGAGGCTCAACAATAGCATCCATGTGAACAGTTTATTACAAAAACATGACTTCTTACTGCAATTTGCCTCATCAGAGCCATCCCGGCAATCAAGTATCTGGTCACATTTCTGGGTCCGGTTGTAGCAGGCCCCATTAGCGCACCTCAGCTGTGTACACTCGGGGTAATCTGAAAGATGAAATCATCATCAGGGCAACACTAAGCACTCAAATCACCCTGACAACTGTACTCGTTTCTGCTGTTAAAAGGTGAAAAGCTCGATGAATGGGAAGGATAAGAGACGAAAATGTAACGCCACCACCATAACAACAGCAGTCGCCAGAGCATTCTTTATGCCATTGTGAGATTACCACAGTGTGTAGTGCTGTGAGTTTACCATGTCGGCACAATAATAGCATAGCAGCTGAACTTCAGCTTGACTAATCCACCAAGGAATCTGCAATCAACCTCTGACAACAAGAAGCATATTGTAGCCCATTCTGTCAGTCAGCGAGCCTCTTAATCTTAACAAATTGATTAAAATGCCACAGGAGTCTGAAATACTAAAAAAAGGGAAACCTCCCCGGAGAAGACTTACGGCAGTCTCGCTCATCAGAGCCGTCTGAGCAGTCTGCCAGACGGTCACA
This sequence comes from Myoxocephalus aenaeus, assembly GCA_038501785.1. NCBI lineage: Eukaryota > Metazoa > Chordata > Actinopteri > Perciformes > Cottidae > Myoxocephalus > Myoxocephalus aenaeus. The sequence goes on from JBAMJR010000154.1 coordinate 147,861, forward strand.
TCGGTATTCTCCTGGGATGCATGCCCCGTTACTACAGCTGAACTGCCCACTGGTGCAAGTCCTTCCAACTGGGGGCAGATTGGAAAGTGAAATAGAAAGGTTTTATTCACATAGTTATTTTATGCACTTAAACTTGTACCTTCTTTTATTGTTGATAAAAGGTATTTACTGGAATCTAATTCCTTAACTTCCACAGACACTTTGGCAGATATATACATCCTAAAGATCTTATTGTTCAAAATACAATTGTAATAATAACTTGGATATTTTCCGCAAAACATTTATAAGCACCCTTAAAGAATTGCTGATATTGTAAAATGTACTTACTGCATTGGTGCCTCTCATCTGAGCCATCCTCACAGTCCTCCTCATCATCACAAACCCACATAACAGGGATGCACTCGCCGTCACTCAAACATGCAAAATGGCTCTCGTCACATGTTACCTGAGCTGTGGGAATACATACAGATTATTTCATTATTTAGAGTTTACTACTAGGTGCATTTGTACAGTACACAAGTACATTTTTGAGTTACTCTTGCATTACTTAAGTGTGTTCATGCTATGCTAGTTTGGCTCCAAAAAACATTGAAGGATATTTTATATTTGACACGATTTTCCAGCACTAAAGTTACTAGACACCTCGCAGATTCAAATAGTGTCCAAAACATAAAATCCAATTGTAAAATATGATAGATGCATTATTATAGATTAAATTAAATATAATTTACTTAATTAAATTTAAGTGAATTATCTGAGTAATTCTTCCACCACTGCTGTAATTCAGGTTGAATGATATATCCAAGAAGCATTATACTAAATATCCCAATTTCTCAGGTGCTATGTCGGCCTACAGTGCAAAATAATGAGAAACTCACGGCAGTCGTTTTCATCGGAGTCATCCACACAGTCCGATGTGCCGTCACAGTGCCAGTCGCCTGGTATACATCGACCTGTCGCACAGCGGAACTGCTCCAACTCACATCCTAAACATAATTAAAATACCACATGATTCAGTGGTAGTTTTCAAGCTTTTTTTTACATGCAATAAGAACTTTTATCTACAGTTATCCATCAATGTTTTGCCATTTTAATGTTGATTTCTATTATTACTATCACTGTTATTATTATTGATACATTCTGTCCAAACAGTGTCATTCTGCACATCCTGGGTTCTTGAGACAAGGAAAAAGAAAATATAAAAAAAGACAGACAAAAAAAGATAATTGATAAATTCTTAAATTACTTTAAGTTTTTTGTATTTATTTTGTTAAACATAGTGTAAGGGGTTAGGGATGCCTTGCCCTGATGAAGCATGTTGTTAACAACATTGACAAGCCTTGGAGACAAGCGTGCCAGCCAACCCCCTGACAGTTGCACAATCTTCACCCCACTCATCCAGAGCCTCCTTTTGATGTTCCCACTGAGTGGCATCTGTAGAGATAAGGTACCACCACTCTACCTTCCCTGACATTTTCCAGAAGAGATTGATTCAGGCAGCATAGTTCAGTGGCAGAGCACTCCATCAGACCTGTGAATTTCTGATTGTCTCTCTGACAGCCTGATTTATGGTGCATGCTGCTCCTGTCCAGTCTGAAATGTAATTGGGATAAATAGTGGTACTGGGTGGTACCGCAACCATTTCAACCCAAATTCTTCATGAGAAGAGCTGTGAGGTGGTGATTGGTGGTGCTCGCTTGGGGTTGGTGGTCTATCTATGTCCTGTCTTATCCAGCATTTTGGAAACATTCTTCCTTCTTAATCTAATAACTGCCTACAGCTACACAACATATTGGTGTTAGTTAGCTCAAATTAAATCCTGCAGTACACCAGAGCTATAGCACTACTATTCCACTAGGACAGCTTAGTTACTATATTTACAAGGAATCATAGACAAACGCAGTGGCAACAAAAAAGTATTGCTGTATACCTGGGCACAAAATATCATGTCTTAAAGGTAAACTACCAAAAATGAATTCCCTACAAATCTGCAGCATATTGTCTGAGGAGGTCTATCATCTCCTTTATGAAATGTTCTCTTTTAAAGGTGGATCACTTCCACAACAGTAGTGGGGTCAGTGCCTGTCTCCGTGCACTAAGAGACACATACCAATCAAGAATTCTTGTGTCAGATTATTTAGCCAGAAAAACAGCAAACTACTTTACAACCAACCAGCAAAACAAGCTGCATATTTAACTCCTTCAGCAGCTATCCAGAAAGCTAAACTTTTTTTTCCTGCTCAGTTTACTAATGATAAAATTTCTCCCAATATGCTCAAAGGGAGCCTTTGTTGCAAGGCAGTGATCCCAGAGGTTTCAGCATCATCTATAGCATGGCAGCAGGATTGCATACAGTATACACTGCTCAGAGATGCTGCTCTATTGAACAAAAATACAATATTTCCCTCTAGAATCAATACATTAAAGTCTTGAATGTCAAGACAACACATTACTACAGGACGACAAAGTTTTAAAAACAAAAATTAAATCTTGTTATCAAACTGAACAAATATGTAACAATATAATAAAATTTATGAATTAATTAGCTAAACAAATGAATGAAATAGCACTATCTAAATCTACTTTGTAAAAAAAACAAGATGGTTATAGCTGCCATGCATTCGGACCTAGGTTGATAACCTAAAACCACATATGCCAAGGAGAAACCAATCTGCTGGAGGCTTTCAAATGCAGCCAGTGTTTCCTGACAGTATTACTTCTGGGAAAGGTGACAGACACTGAGGCTGAACCTTTCAACGGCACTATTTTTTGCAAGGGTTCTTCTTACATTCTGAAAAGAACGTCTTCTTTGTAACTTTTCCTTAATCCTCACATTTCTATGTCTTCATTTTGACAAAGTCACAATTTCACAGTATCAAATCAGAAGAAGCTAAAAGCCAGGGTAAACAGGGCAAATCTGCTATTAAGAAGGTTTAATCTAAGAGTAAAGATCACAGTTTTCTTTGTTATTATTAGTTTCTTGTTTAAGTGTTTTCATGTGATTTAGTGTTTTCCTTTTCCTACTTGTCTTTCCTAATTAGCAACTTAAACCCACAGCAGGAGAGAGCACCGCACTATCCATGCAGGAAGATAAGGACGCCCTACTATTGCCCAACAAAGAAGAGTAGTAGAGGAATTTTCATTAGAATGAAGCCCTTCATAGGCCTTAAACCCCACTGTGAAATTACAATAGCACAAAAGAGGTGTCAGCAGGGAAGCAAACTCATAACTGGAAGTGTCACCCTAAAAACCACTCAGCAGAAAGGAGAGTACAGTAAGGCTTACTTCCTGCGATAAGGTAAAACAAAAGTGGAACATAAGCCCCCCTCTCATGGCCACCCATTAAGAAAACACCTGTTCACAACCACTGAAACATCGCTTTCTTGTCACGTGCGCCTGAAAGCTTTCATGCCGTCTTGTTTTGGCGCAGCGCTCCACACTCACTGAATGCGTGTGGAGAAAAGTGGAGAAAACGGCTGCTGGCAGCATGAAACGCTGGACCCATCCATGCTGTCAGAGCGAAGTGCTGCTGCCTATTTCATATGGAAATCAATGCAGCAGAATGCAGTCAATTGCCAAACAAGTGACTTCGGCTCTTACTGCTACACACAAAACAGTGAAAAACGGAGGGGCCCTGGCAGTGGGAGCGAAAGGGAGGAATAAATAGAGTGTGGAATAAAGCCTTGGTCTGGTTAGAATTGAGGAATACTCAACATGATTTTTTGGTACGTGCCTTAACAAGAGCATGAGTGAAAAGAATCATAAATTAAGTTGTCACCATGCAATGAGACAGCCACTAGGACGACTTATTTTTTCTATGTACGGCGAGTCACAGCTCACTAACTGTTTACTGGAGGCTAAACTCCATCATCGATGTGTCTGTAACCTAGACTGAGGAAGCAAGAAAGGATTTCCTCTCGATTTGTGCCAACTGTGTTCCTGTTTCTACCGCAGTGTAACTGTTGCACCAGGATTAAGGCTCTTTTACCGGAAAGGAGCCGGCATGCGTGAGGTTTAACTTGCATGTGCAAGCCAAGTTTGTGTGTCTTGAAAAGTTTGGAAACAATAGTCATTACAGACTCAGACTAATGATAGGTGTGATCAAACAAGACGGTTCATCCCCAACACCTGACCAAAATACCAGCAGAACAAACATGTTCATTATTCTGTTTGATAGAGATAGAAATACAAACTTAATTTCTAACACTATTAAAGTTCTTACTCTGCAGTTAATATGTTATTAAGATTAGTCGAGCAAATGATTAATGGAGAAAAACAAGTTAATTTAGGGACAAATATGTCTGGAACAGCAAAAATGCCAGAGGACAGTTAACACATCAGCACTGTGAAATCCACTCAGACTATCACATTAACTATTAGTGCTAGTGTCAGCATTCTGCCAACTTAAGAGCTGGATAATGTGTTACAGAAGGTCATGGAAGAAACAATTATCAAACTAAAGGATATGTTTGGAGGATCAAGCAGAGATTAGAGAAAGTATCCTGTCCCCTCGTCGTAAAACGACATAAATAAAGTGACTGATTCGCCCACCAGCAGGATAGCCTCCATGAAACACTTGATACCTTCAGGTCAAAGATAAATAACTTTTTGAATTGTATTCAAACAGTCGACATCCAAGATAATGAACACTGCGAATATGCTGACAAAGTCTACTGAGAGTCTGTCGTTTCAGTCCAGTCATCATGTTGTACACCTGATCAGTCATCAGCAAATGTTAGCTACAAGTAGGCCGACCGTGACTGCTGTATTTCAAAGGAAATGCCAAGTGAATTTTTTTAATGCTACAGTCTCACTGTCAACACTGTTATGTTGTCTTTTGGCATAGACAGTCTGCCTTCTCTGTTTTTGTGAGTCTTTTAGCCAGTGAGGAAATAAATCCAGCATATTTTAAAATAAAGAGAAAGAAAGACAGAACGCTACAACCATCTGTACTCTTGCTACAGTTTTGACTCAACTAGTTCCATTCTGCAGCAGCTGCAGTGTAATTAGTTGCTTGATTCACACTAAGGAGCTTACATACTAAGGGTTGAGCAAAAAGAAAGCAGATTACAATTTGAGAAGTAGGATCTAGCAGGGCTACAAACACAGGAGACAAACACGAGGCTGTCACGTATAAAGAGCCGCATGTGAGCTTTTTGTCTGTCTCCGTCTAACATGAGAAAACAAAAGTTCTTCCTCGAGCTGGAATCAAGTTTGAATCTGTGGTTTTGCAGCGTAAAATCTGCTCCGCTGAATGAGATTTGTACCAGTAGCTTTCAGTCCTCACAGATTGCCTGTAAGTCACATGCTCTTTTCTGTTACCTAGCAACAGTACAGCTCAGGCAAAAGTTCCTCAAGAGGACTTCCAATCTGTCTGAGGGAGGCTTTGTGCTCAACCTTTAAAGTAATACTATGTGGTAAAACGTTTAGCTCTCCAGCCAGAATAACATGACCGAGTATCCACATCACATGACTGGAGGTGAATGTTATTATAACTGTGGCTTTTTTAAATCATCATCAAGGTTATTCCCATGGGTTTGGTTGAATCGTCCTGTTTGAGTGCCATCAAACTTAGACTGTAAATAATTGGATGGTTACTTCATTGTTCTTTGCCAAAAACAATGAGTTTTTAAAGATAATAAACCCAGAAGCATTTTAATTCAGCAACAATTAAATTCCCCTGCTCAGCAACTGGTTTGTTTTCATGAGCAACAAGTGCACTTGTTGCTCTTGTGAATCACTGGGAGCAGAACAACTCTGCAGGTCCTCAATAAATCATTCAGCTGACAGCATGTTGGGAAGAAGAAAAAAGAGGGGTTGAAGGCAAAACAATCACACTTCTTACCTTCAGAGTGGCACCATCTAACACAGCACATGAAGACGAGAAAGAGTTGAAGTCGCAGTGCTCTCCACATTCTGGCTGGTCCGTCCAGCTCCGCTGTGCAGATGGAGGAGCTGCAGGGACTGGGGCTGGGATGCTGTTGCTTTCTTCTGTCTGTCTTTCTTGGCCCGCTAGTTGATGAAAAGGGGCGTGCACAAAGGCCGGGACAGCCGCTCCCCCAGCAGCCTCGGCCCTCCGGATAAATCCCTCTGGCCCTGGAATCTGCATAATGCCATGCAGGTCCGACTTGCCCCCGAGTGCCAGTGATTTTTCCCTCTCAGCGGGCTCTTAGCACGGTGTGCTCGCTCGGCACCGAATTGGGAAGCTGCGTGTGGGGTGCTTGAGAGGAAAATACTGATGGGAGTAGTAAAAACAGTAAACAACGAAACGCTTTGAATTAGGGTGTCCCTGAAGGCCCAGACGAGTCACGTAGCGTTAATCCTAATGTCTGTCGTTGGAGTCCCACTAGCTTGTGGTTTTACACACTTCCCAACACCAAGCTTGACACAATAACAATACATATACAGGCCATTGTAATGTTGTAGCCTATACCAGCGCATAATAGGTGAAAATGCTTTAAATTGCCATCAACGTACCAATAACGGTCACGTTGGGCACATTATAGGCCCCATAGTAGTATGTCCCGATAGATTTCAGGAGTGAATAAAACAATTAAGAACTTCCCCCACCACCCAATTATAATAAACATACGTCTAAAAGACAGCTGGCAGAAAATTAAGCAACGTTAGAAGAAGAAGAAAGTACCAACGATAAAAACTAACGTTACTTATTCCACCATCACTTCTCCAGGTGGTCCGCACGTCTTCGCGGCCCAACACCTCCATCTTGCGGCCGGCCGAGCATGCGCACTAAGGAGCGCTTCACCTGCCGCCGTGACTGAATCACAGCTCAACGATGTTGCCATTGGCGACCGAGCAACTGAAACTTGGATAAATGTGCAACTGGGCCTTGAGCTGAAAAATAAGTGTTTGTCAACGTAAAACCAGGAAGTAGTTTATAAGTTTATATGTAGCTGAGATTACTTTACTCGTTATGGCAACTCCACAGAGGAATGCAGAAAACTTCACCACGGTGGAGGGCAGCACGACGGAGGTATGGAAGACAACTGTAACATCTGTTGGTAAAAGTCTGGACAGGCTAACGCGAGGCTCCTATCAATCTACTTGTTGACTGAGCCAATATATTAGAGAAATTACCTTATTGTAGATGTATCAGCGTGCATAAGTAACAATAACTTGCAGGTACAGTGTCATCATGTCTCCTTCAGTTCATATCTTGATCACAATTCCCTGTGATGCATCATGTTAAATGTTTGAACACAGTGCTTTGTCCCTTTGTTCCCAGCATGACAGTATTCGGAAGTCACTGGAGACATTTTGCAGCCTTTCTACGGAGGATGCAACGGAGACAGGGATGCTGCGGTCCAGGATAGATGAGCAGTCAAGTCTAATTTGCATGTTGAAACAGAGAGCAGATGAGGTGCTTCTGAGATGTCAAGCCCTGCAAATGCTCAATGCAGACCTGGAGGGCCGAGCGACAGACTGCCAGAAAGAACTGGACAGGGAAAGAAAGAAATCAGAGCTATTAGAGAGGAGATTTATGGATTTAGCTGGCAACAATCAAGGAATTATTGCATTCATGGATGACTACAAACAGCAGAATGCCCAGTTAAAGCTGGTCAACAAACAGCTGCGGATGGAAAATGAAACACTTTTCTCCCAAAAATTACATGATAAAGAAGTGTTTGTTCAAAAACTGAAGCAAGATATCAAACAGCTGACAGAGAAATACACAAACAAGGAAAATGAATATTGGTAAGAAGAAAAACTAAGTCAGTCAGTGCTGAAGGTCAATTCAAATTTATCAACAGCGATATTGATCATCTTTTCATCTGATAAATAATTTATCCAGTAAAACATTCCCTGGTTACATTTTTTTTAAATGTGAGCATGAGCTGTTTTTTTCTGTTTAATTCTAAATTGAATACCGTTGCTGCTATACATCTATTTTTTAAGCGAGAAATTATCTGGATGCCAGTCAGAACTCCTGGAACAAACAACTCAGCATCAAGCCAAAGACACATTGCTACTTGACCAACTGCATGATGCTCAGCAACAACAAAGAGATGCTGTGGAGATGTGCAATGGTGGGTAGTCAACGTTGTATCCTTCTCTGAAATGCTGCAACGTACAAGCACTTGTAAACTTGTGGCCTTCTCTCTATAATCAGACCTTAAGATGAAGCTACAAAAGACTGAAGAAGAGCATGCTCTGAAGAAAATCCACTTGAGGGAAAGCATAACAAGCCTCGCCAAAGAAAGGGACACGTTACTGTATCTTTCTATGGAAAGAGGGAAAGTAATACAGGTGATTGAAAAGAGTATTTGTTGTCCTCACTGAAATCAACGCCCTGCACAGATGAGCCAACTGCTTCACGTACACACTAGTTGTTCTCATATACAGGATAAACAAGAGGAAATTCAGCAACTGGAGAAAAAATGGAAAGAAGAGAAAAAAGCCCGGGCCAAAGCAGAGGACAGGTAAATTGTGCCTCAACAACACACTCATTTACCGTAATTTGTTTTATCCTGAAAGATAAAAAGTATTTATCCCTGACGTTATGTCTCTGACCTTGTCTCAGGTTTCAACAGGAAGCAGACACTGTTAATGCAGATGGTAAAGTGAAGTTCATCCAGTCTGCTCTGGATGAATCCATGTCAAAATATGGAAAGCTGAAAGAGGTTTGCTGAATCTGCAACTTTGAAATGTGTGATTGGCAGTGGCCCATGTAGGGCCGAGAACATGCTTAACATATCCGCAATTCTTTTTACAGGATTTTAAAGCCTTCAAAGATCACAGCACCAACCTTCTTCTACAAGAAAGGGAGTTAAATAAGAAGCTTCGCCACATGATGGGCTAAAATGTAGCATTATATAAGTGTTGTTTTCTCGACAATGTTTTCAATAAAAAAAATCTATTTTACCTCCAGTGGTTGCTCATTCAGAGTGCTAACGATGAAGATAAGGAAAGACTGTCACTCAAAAAATATATTACAATGCTATTTTTAATCTTGTCTTGACCTTTCCAAAGAAATGGAACTACATCTTAGCATGGAAATACACTGTTAAAATGTTTATCTCATAAATCCTTAATGCTCCTCTGTCAGTTTAAATGGTGTATAAACCTTGCTATGGCAGTGCATCATATTCACCTTGAAGAGTGAAAAGAATAACCATTACCATCAACTATCCATTATCCAATATCTCATTCAGAAATGTTTTCCCTCCAAGAATGCTCTTGAAGCCTTTGAGAGGCTCCAGCTTCCATGTGGCCAGTAAAGTCATCTGCTACCTGGAACGGCTGCGACAAGAAACACTGGATCTTACAAACACAAGCTACAGTCACCTTATCTTCCTCAGACAATTCATCCATACCCAGGATAGAAATGATGTCCTGCAATGATTTGTAGTCCTAAAAACAAAAAAGGTTTTAGTTTAGCTTTTGGATTGCAGATATTCAAAAATGTAATATGTGCCTCCATGCGATTTGCATGGATGAAGCCCTTCCCACCACGGTAGTTCTTTCCTGCATTGTCCCCAATACCAGTGACCAAGGTGAGCTGGTACCTCACAGCAGAGGAGATACGACCCAACAGGGCAGATACCTGAAGGGCAATAACACAAATATCCAGACACAAGATGTGTAAACATCACAAGTATTTGGCATTGCATACCTCTAATTCGGCTTGGGTGAACCTAAAGATGTTGTAAATAAAGAGAAGTACGTCCCTCCTGATCACGGAAGTATTTGGCAACAGTCAAACCGGTAAGCCAACATATTGTAAGTGACTTTACATATGACAGCAGCAACTTAAATCTTACAGAGACTAAACAAAGATTAAAGGGATAGTTCACCCCAAAATTTAAAAGAAATTCATGTTTCTGCTTGCCTTTAGTGCCATTTATCAATCTAGATAGTTGTGGTGTGTGTTGCCTAGTTTTGGGGATGTCTGCCCTTCTCTCCAATATAATGGGACTATAACATGGCTTGTGGTGCTCAAAGCACCAAAATAAAATTCATTTAAATAACAGCAATGCCTATTTCAAGAAATCATGACCCTGTTACTCAAAATAATCCATAGACCTTGTGAAACTAAAGCAGACATCTCAACAGTCAATATCTCTAAACTAGACAACTCACACAACAACAATCTAGGTTGGTAAATAGCACTACAGTTAAGAGGGTATATGTATTTTTTTAATTATTATTAAATATAAATCCATACTGATCGGACATGAATGAAGACACTTTATGGTCAATTTGAGGCCTGCCTCCCTGGGCTTTCATTCATTTGCGTTAAAGTCAAAAGAGGTGTAACTGTTAATGGTCCATGTTTAAAAAGTGCATTCACTCATTTTAAGAAAGAGCTGCATGTCTCCCACTGATTGTTTTTAGAGAGTTGATCTCAGGTTTAAAAGCCTGCAGAGCCTCGCTGCAGCACTGTCCCACAGCACTTAACATGGTTAAGATGGCTGAAGGGGAATATATCTATGGATGTACACACACAGCTAACAACCAAACGGGCTGTGTGAGCATGCGGTCCATCGTGTTCTTTTACCCTCATTTACAGAAAGAGGGCAGCACAAACTCACCGAGTAGATCCCTGTAATTTTTGCTTCTGTTGTTGCTGCTGCCCTCGCTGCATTAGGATTCAGAGTTAGTGTTAATTTATTTCAGGAAGATTTACATTATCATTATTATGTGGTAAGAAAAAACACTCAACATACTACTGTAATGGAAATAAAATACCGTAGATTAGATACCTGCATATTCTCCCCTTCTGTTGCAACGGACCAGTGTGTAATTATTGTGTTTTCTAAACCATCTCTCCTGTATAGCACACAGCTTCTCATGTGCTATACTGTCCAACGTTTTATGAACATAAGTCATAGGATTTTAATGATGAAAAATGGTACATAAACCTTCCAAAAAATTATATACACACAAGTTGGTTGTTTTAAAAGCATAACCTGGCCATTCAGCAAGAACACAGGTTTTTTTTAAAAGACAGGTTTAAAATGTTAAATTTGCGCACCACTCTAAGCTTCTGTAATTACCAGTATCACAAGGAGAATGGGGAACATAAACAAAAGCATTCCGTCAGTGATGGACGCATACGAAAGACAACCTAACTTCACAACAATTTTCACAATTTACAAATGTTGCTGCAGCATATAGGAACGCTATGCATGGATGTCATTCATCATAAAGCAAAGTGACAGGGTGGATTTTGCCAAACCATCATTCAGTGCAACATTCCTTTGTGTCAGAGTCTCCTCTAATTACTTCTTGCCCGGAGCTTTTCAATACATAGCCTCTTCACCTCAAGCCCAGCATGCAGCCATGAATCCTCAGCCGGTCTGCATAGGTTCAGCCCCATCCCAAGCACACCACTAAAAGGTCACCTCTATAGCGAATAGTCAATTGGTCATCCTTTTGGGTCTGGAAGGTGAAGTACCACCTACGGCTGAGATATATTTGATGTCTCTCGCCTACAGGTTGCATCTCCCTTTTCACAAAAGTGTTATTCAAGGAAACAAATCATAATAGCCAAAAAAGGTTAATAGTGCATTAAGTTAGTTGAGGTTTCTGTTGATACGGTGATCAACTGTTTCCAACAAAAGGATTTAATTCACATATTGTTCTGTTCTGGTGGTTATTGCTTGGTGATTTTATTTAGAAAATGTCCCCTTTAACCCTTTTTCCTCGGGCAGGGCTGTTTTTGGTCATTTATAGTCCAGGACAGAGACCAAAGGTGACCAGGCCTTTGCCATGAAGGCCTTTAAACTTTAAACCCCCCATACCTTTGGAATTTATGCTGGCATCAATGCCCCTTTTTATATGACCTCCTAAAAATGCTTCTAACTGCATTATATGTTGCAATTCTGTCTAAGTGCTATTTTATCCTGATGTAACCTTATTGTAGTTTATATCCCAACACTTTCTTTTAGGTTTACTGACTTTAACAGATAAAATAATTGAGATTTTAGAAAATACGGATGACTACCCTACACATCCCTGCTTGCTATGGTCAAGAATAACAATTGTTTTTATAATAAACACCTGATATGATGAAGGCACTTGCAAATGACAAGGTAGAAAAACATGTAAACCATACTTCAATTTCACTTCTTTACTTAAGATTTCATTAAGCTTTTATTAGATTTTTTTTCTTTTTACAAAAAACTGGCCACAAGGAATAATTCTAAACTAAAAACGCAATCTGGTTTTAATTGACATCAAACACTATTACGAAGCATTTACAAGATATCCACAAGCTGTTGCTGCATTTTTGGCCAGATCGTCATTGTAAACGAGAACTGGATCTCAATTGACTTATCTGGTTAAATAACGGTAAAATACATAAATAAAATAAAATGGTTTACACAAAATATTATCCAAGGCTCACCTCACAAATATACAAAGCAAATAACACTAATATTAAATCTATTTAAATGTATTGTTTAGATTTAAAGTTAGGTTAAACAGTTAAACAGGTTTTAACAACAACAAGACAAATACACAATATCATAACTATAATTATGTGGCATTAAAGAATGAGTTACCCCTCGTAGACTAATACATCTGCAGTATTTGCCAAGACTAAACATTTCAGTTCACACACACAATGTTGCTTCACTGTTGCAAACATATCTCATTCCCGCTCTGCCCTGAGGGCAGGGCTCAGTGGGATCTGGTCTGTTGTGCCTTCTTATAAAGGAGGAGTGAGTGTCTCAGGGTCTCTCACTTTCTGCTCTCCAGGATGACTGACACAGCTGCTGCTGTTCAATCAATGAGCTAAGTGGAGCTCACTTCTGCCGTTCCGGCTACCTTCTTCAAGTCTGCATTTTGGGCTGCGCTTGAAATAGGACAGCTTTTCAATAGGAGGTTGGACTGTGAGTTACTCATTTATTCTAAGGATATACCCCACATTTACAACAATTCAGTATTTTGTAGTTTGACTTTCAACATCAATCAACTGTTTTGCTGTTTACATTTGACTTAGCAGTTAAATGTATGGATGCACAAACCTTTCCACTCTGATGCAGAAACTACTTTTATGGACAGTGAAATTGATTGATTTTGATTTGTTGTCATTACTTTTCTCCATAGTTGGGACAAGGATGTTCCTCTCCTCTACATTGCTGCTGCTGGTCACAGCACTGACCAGCGTCTGGGCCCAGGATGTTCACAAAGAGAAGAAAATTAGCAAGAAATCCAAGGCCAAACACCTGGCTGCAAATATTCATGACGGACAAGGTAAGACAATAAATGGAAAATAGAACAAATACAAATTACTTTATTCCAATCGGCATACCAATTGCCTTTTTGCTGCAGGAAATTAAACATCATGTTGCGCCAGTATTATGTTCATGTATTGTTTATATCTTACTCTGATTGCACCAATCTGCAGTTTTCATCTGTGTGAAAACTTACAGATAAAAAAGAAAAGAAAAAAGGATGCATCATTTTGACATGAAGTTAAATCAAAAAATGTATGTCACTTAATCAAAGCAATAACACAAAAAAAGACATGTTGTGTTGCCAATGGCGAATCCTTCATCTTCTCCTGTGTGCACACAGCCATCCTAGATGAGGACTGTGTCTTGGAGATCTCCTTCCTGTTGGACAGCTCTGAGAGCGCCAAGGACAATCATGAGCAGGAAAAGCAGTTCACTTTGAACATCGTGGACAGACTCCAAGGGGTGCAGCTGCAGACCGGCCGCAGCTTGAGTTTAAGGGTGGCTCTGCTGCAGTACAGCAGTCACGTTATCACAGAGCAAACCTTCAAAGACTGGAGGGGCCCAGAAAACTTTAAGACCCACATTGCACCCATCATCTACATTGGGCACGGCACCTACACCACCTACGCCATCACCAACATGACCAAGATCTACCTGGAGGAATCCACCCCCGGCAGCATCAAAGTAGCCCTGCTGCTTACAGATGGTATTTCCCACCCGAGGAACCCTGACATTTTCTCTGCTGTTGCTGATGCCAAGAACCAGGGCATCAAATTCTTCACTTTGGGCATCACACGGGAAGCTAACGACCCAGCCAATTTAGCCCAGCTTCGTCTAATCGCCAGCTCCCCAGCTTCCAACTTCCTCCACAATTTACAGGACGAAGACATTGTTGAAAAAATCGTCACTGAGATTGTGAGTATAATCCCTTTCTTTCAGCAGGCCCCGCTGAGAAGAAAAGGGATGTATTTGCTTTGACTGAGGATCTATTCTAAGTTGACACATGGACAGGCTTGTTCAGGTATTCGTATAGAGATGGAATGATGAAAATGCTCTGGAGAAACAAAGGAAAGAATATATTTGACAGCTCTGGATTTTAAGCTTTTTACACAGCTTTAGAAAAATACTGTTTGACATCTGCATGAGCACCTCCCCGAGGATTCCCAGAATTTCTCACATGACTTGCATTATTACACTGGCGATAACGTGAAGTTTTCAGGAATGTTATTTGTCTTTCTCCTGTTAAGTTTAAGTGTCCATACCTCTGGTTTATCCAAATCGTTTCTGTGTGCATGAATTTTTATTATTGTGCTTATAAATAATCATAACACATTTGCATCACTAAGCAATGAGCGGACAAATCTCACTAGGGACAACATTATTGCTTTAATTCAAATTCTTGCAGATATTTATTAACTTTTGTTTTCTTTGCAGACTGGCATGGCTGATGAAGGAGTAAGTAGTATTACATTTAGACAGCTCATAGGGAATCTTTTGAAATGCAATAATGTGTAATTAGGCTAGAGCGTGAAGAATTACATTCATAACAGATTAGCAAATGGGTCTCTTTGTCTGCAGTGCCCTCTGGCTCAGAGATGTGCCTGTGAGAAAGGAGAGAGGGGACCAAGTGGGCCTGCGGTGAGTATTTAGCTTCAAACTTTTCCAAAATATTCCACAACCATAGAGCACTTCCCTTTGAAGTGTCACTAGTCAGAAGAAAGATTTCCTGAAATCTTGTACAGAGAAATCTAACATGATCCTGATAGTTTAGGAAAGTAATTGTGCAGTTTTGAACAATCAGGATAATTGCATGCTTTTTTCTGCTCAGTATAACTTGTAGGCATTTGCACAAGTAGAGCCAGTGGATATGGTCCTGCCCCACATTCTAAAGGCAAATCTCTGGCAACAGGAAAGGGTGATCGCAGACTGTCTGCTATTCCCACGGAAATATCTTTGTTGTGCCCTGTCTCAACCAAATTTCGTGCATTTCTCATGTCACATAAGATGTCCCCCTTGGAAACAAGAGGCACCGCATATAGAACTCCACTCCCTATAAAACTGGACCTTTGGCCACCATAAATCTCCCACTCTACCCATAATGCCTCAGTTAATAACACAGTGATAGAAGGACTGCAGTGTGGAACGGCAAATATTACACTTCTTTTCTGTGTGAAGCTAGAAGAAGATGATCCCATCCACTCTAGACACCCACTCAAATATGAGCTAAGTGTCAAGCTATCCAGCAACCTAGCAGATAATCATGCTGCTGACAGACAGCTGCATGGCCATTAACCAGGTGCTTTCTCCTCAGAGAGATTCTTAAAATTCTTACACTCAGACAAAGAGGCTCTCATAATTGCTCTCATTAGTTTAATGGGCAGAAACTAGGGATTTCTGGTGGATAGCAATTGACACAGGTTGTCCAGGTGCAGCTCAAGACAATGACCCCTGGCCCTGTGAACAAGACACCTCATGCCCACCTATGGCTTCAACTGTCAGCTCTCACACCCATGAGCACATACAACACACATTCTGACATCAGCCCAGTTACCTTTCCCCCTATGTCATTCCCAAACAATGCCTGTCTAGAGGTAAAGAAAACGTTCACTTTGCATTGACATCAAGGTCAAGCTTCAAGCTGCTGCATCACATGACACACTTTACAACAATGTGACAATACATTACCGTGTGGGACATCATAGAACTGATGCACCCTGAGCACAGGCTGGTTATATAAAGACGGAAGAAAGGGATGTTCTTTTTCCCCCGGCGGTCTTCATGGCCGTTAGAGTAAGACGTGGAAGCTTGACAGGTTACCATCCATACTTGTATGCCATATCGAAATACACTCTCACAAAATCACGAGATTACTATTCACATCACAGAGTTCAAGCCTTATAAAATAAATACAACCTCTGTTTTAGCCGTGAACAAAGATGTTCAACATGTTCAACTTACATAAAACTTAATGTGGACACCAAGAGGTGAGCAAAATGTCAGTTGAAGAAATGAATCACCTTAATCCTGACTTTGTTTTATTCTCCAGGGCAAAAAAGGTCGCTCCGGAGATGATGGCGCCTCGGGGCTTAAAGGGCAAAAGGTATGTGCTTTTGATGGACATGTGCGATACTAATGCCTTAGCTGGCGGGCCCCTTCAGGTTTTACATAATACTTCCTAAGTTCTCCACAACTAAATTCTGTGTTCAAATTTTGGAAAAAGTTTTCAGGCTTCCTGAACTGGGTCATCCAAACTCGGTTAAATTCTTCGTCAAACTTAAATGTATGTCCATAATAGTAATAGACACATGAAATCTAGGACTAGTATATATGATTATCATTTACTAATATATATTAGGAATTTGTAACATATATGCACATTTTTGGTTTAGTTAGTATTTAGATGTTACTTTTAAAAACATGACCGGCTTCACTGCACATGGAACTTTTCCAGATGTTCATGAGAATAAAGAAACCATCGTCTGTATCACTATAAATACAAAATGTAGTCCAAAAGGATAATGGTCTGTTCTGTGGGTGAGTTTTGGGATGGAATCAAGAAACTAACTCATGAAGAAATAGAAGCTCATGTGGAATTAACTTGACCGATATTATTATTTGTGAATGCCTTTTACTTAGCCAGAGACTGATAACGTTTCTTCTTACTCGTTCGTAACTCATCTCCGGTGAAGTACCCCAGGTCTCCTTTTATTCTCTCTATGTGCTCACACTGGGCTATGTTATTATCAAATCCATTTGTGTTTGGGGCTTATATGGCTTATACACATTAACATGTGTTCAGGATTTCAGTCTAATAATGTTGTTGTTACAGTAGGGGAAAGATGTTTAATTTTTCCATGTCTTTTATTTTTGCTTCTCTACTTAATCTGTTTATACCTGCAAAATCAGACAAAATGCCACTCAAACCACTCAGTACCTGAACACAAAATGTTTATTCAGTGTTCAGGTACTTTGCTTTACAGTGGCTGTATAATGAATCTGTGTAATTTCTGTCATATCAGGGTGAAGCAGGACTAAGTGGTCTACTTGGGCGTGAGGGTGCTGAGGTAAATGTTGCTATTTATGACCCGAATTAAGAAAATATGAATTACTATCTCAGTAGTTTGTTAACACATAGATCTCATTCTTTTCTCTCTCTTTTTAAGGGAAAACCAGGTTACAAAGGAGAGATGGTATGTGATTTAGATTAATGACAATGATAACATTTTATTTTTTTGGAGACTATGCAAGCCGATTCAATACTTGTAATTTCTACACAGGGTGAGAGGGGTGAGTGCGGCACTCCAGGAATCAAAGGAGACAGGGTACAACTGCACTGTTGATACCACACATACTACACATTATATATTATATTTCCATGTTTGATACTGCACGTACTGTGTATGATCTTATGGCCTTTCTCTTCCCTGTGTGGTGTGCTTCAGGGTCCGGAGGGTCCCGTTGGAACAAGAGGACTTAGAGGTCTGCAGGTCAGTAATATTTCAGTAGTAAAATATGCAATTCATATGTTTAAAATGATTGTATTTAATAGTTAACACATTATATTGTTTTGACAAAGAGACGAAAGAGAGAACAGATTTTTTTACTTTAGATATTGGTACTCAAGAGTATGACATTCTGCGTTTTATTAGTACTCATTGGACTGTTCTTTGTGTTCTCAAACCTAAGGAAAATCCCCTTTATTAAAGAATGAAATAGCTGCAGAAATCATCAGGTCATGTGAAACACACACAAGCACATAATCTAATGTTTCTGGATATTTCTTAATTAATGTTTGTGTTGTATAATGTTTCTGCCCAGGGGTTACCGGGACCACTAGGAGACATCGGACCCGAGGGCCTGCAGGGAAAGCAGGTCAGCCTCTTTTTTTATCAACTTTTACTTGCCTCATCGTGCACATCTGCTGTGACGTTTACATTTCCGTTTATGATTAGTTTAAAGGTCGGAGCTTTAACACCCTAGACTTTACTGTGCAGCACAGAGGCCTGTTTGTCTGGTAATAAACCCCTGTGTGAAAACTTGGCAATGAGCCAAATCTTCCCCATCATTACTGTTATTTACCAGAACAGGGATGAGCTCTCAGCAAAATATTTCACTACAGGTTCTCTTAATGTTCTCCTTGTATCCTGTTTCTAAATACAGACTAGGAAGTGCCTCCAGCATTGTTAGCATCTCACACAAGACCTGCAGTTAATAACATACAAGAAAAGTCTATGTTTGCTCGGTGGCTCGCCATGTAAAGACATGTAGGAAGCATCTGCAAAGGTTAACAGGACTCCTGGTGGTCCCTATGTAGTATAATTTGTGTATATGTTTCTCAAAAGACTCCACACCATAAGTGAAATCCTAAGTGTGCCTCTCACTCCACAGTCCTCACAATCAAATTAGCATCACATGAATAACATGAACGATAAGTTAATCATTCAGATGACATGTTAAAGTAGTCAATTGGTAGGAACTATTATATTCTTTTAAAACAAGATAGAATAATTCCATTACAGGGCTTTATGTCAGGCTCTACATTTTAGCTTTTGCTTTAATTTAAATTTTTTAGATAAAGTTATCCATCCAAAACTGTGATGTGGTAAAGAGCCTCCAGCAGTTCTTTGTTAATTTGAGAAACTGTCGTTTGGAGTTTCTTGAGCTTTGAGACAATGGAGCTAATTAATTTAGCTCCTATTTGTCCTAACCTGCAGGAAGAGATCAAATATCTCGTCCACTACGCAAAAGACATTTCAGCTTCAAAGAAGCACGTTACCTGCATGTTCGCATGCGTGTATACAATTAAATTCAGTTTTAAGTTAGGTAGGGCTTTTCAGGGGTGCAACATCGTGTTTAATTAAACAATAAATGAACGACATCAAAGATTTAAAAACAGAGGCTAAAAAGATTCTAAAAAAACAAAAGCGATGTCAAGTTATGTACTAAACTAATGGTTTAGGACTCATGTCCTTTTGCTATATTGATACATGATTTAAGCTCCACTTATGTTCGGTGTTTATTTGTGATCACAGGGTGAACGTGGCTCACCTGGCTCTTCAGGAATTCAGGGGGAAACTGGTGTTGGACTTTCTGGACCAAAAGTAAATGACGTTATGGATTAACCTCTGAATATTTTTCTTGTACTTTGTATTATTTAATATCTGCTATTCTTCGAGTTTCTTTTATTAAATTAAGTCACTTCAAATCTGCAGGGTGACGTGGGATTCCAGGGCCGACCAGGTCCTCCCGGTCCCCATGGAGTGGGTGAACCCGGCCTTCCTGTAAGTCGAGAGGAAACGATCTGCTATTCTAAAGTGTTTAAGGTGTTTTGTGTCCGTGATGACCAGATTTGTTTCAGTCGCCAATGGGATCTGTTGAGAAAGCAAAGCACAAAGGTCCTATGACCTGAGCAATGTTTGGGTGACACATTGTGCACTCTGGCTTTGTTTGCAGGGACCTCAAGGACCACAAGGTGTTCAAGGGGAAAAAGGACCCCATGGTGAGGGGTTTCCCGGATCAAAGGTATTATTTTGAGCCTATCATCAGAGAACTCATCAAACATTGTCTTGTTGAAAACTTAAACATACCACAATGCTCTGCTAACGTTCTCTATAGAGTAGACCAGTATTTCAAAGAAATAAGAAAAGAATAGTCTGAACATATGTGTTATAGAGTAATTCAATAACAAAGAGTAATTTCTTAATGAAGTAATGCCGAAATGCCTCAAAAAATATTAATGAATGTTAAAATGTTGCAAAGAACTTTCTAGCGTTTGTGCTTTTTAGTGTCCCATAGAAACAGTTTCTGTTTTATTGAGAGCTTCATGCAGCGTGTTTCTCTTTAGCGGTGCTTTTTCTCAACGTGTTGATTCTTCATTTGCTTGTGTTGTGTATTTCTTTTATGTATTTTCTTAATTTGAAGTTAGCTTTGAGCTCTCAGAGCCACCTTATGAACATAATGTCAACCTGACATCAATATCCAATAAGGGGCTGCAGATATCCTTTAATTGATGAGCAGGCAGTAATGCAATTTCAAAACATATCTGCATGTTTGAAAGTGGTATAGATTATTACCAGGAGAGGGGAGATTATGGGAACGCCCACACCTATATCTAATTCGTCGTAAATAAATACACTTTTATTTGTTCCGGGGAAAGCTCTTAGAAAATGAACACTGGGTTAGGGTTAGGGTTAGGATGTCCTCAAGCAAGTTATAGATTTTACTCTTCTGCTGACTTGTAAAAAGGGATCAGAGTGCTTCTGTGAGAGGTGACCAAACCCTCCCTTCTCACACACAAACACACATAACGTTGGCGTGATCAGCTCTGCATGTTTGCATTTCATTACACTTGGATGTTGCTGAGGCTGCTTCCATAAGCAACCACTTAACTTCATGATTTACTGGCTCTGGAAAAAGTGAATGCAGTCAAGAAGTGCCATAAAGAAAAAAAACGGTTGTGTTCTTTGTGCGAACAATCCTGTTGTATCAATCACAAGCGGATAACAGGAGCCAACATGCTCTTCTTCCGCGCTCTCTTTGCTGACAACAATGCAGACTTGGCTGTGACCCAAAGGCAAGTGGTTGTGATGTAACTGACAGAAATAACTTGATTTTGTTCCACAGGGAGAACGGGGGCTCAATGGACCGAGGGGGTCAAGAGGACAGCAGGGCGTAGGAATCAAAGGAGAAAGGGTGGGTTATAAATATATCATGTAACAAAGAGAATATACTGCAAACCCTCAGGTTTACACAACAAAGGCTCTTCAGGAGGGAGTTTAAATGTCAAGATGGCATCTTGGAGCACTGGAATGAATTATTAGGTGATTTGTGTGTGTTTCCACTGTTACCTGTTGAACAGTGGAATGGAACATTTTCGGGTCAACGATTGGACTTGAAAGCATTATTTATGTAGTATTTATGTATTTATAAATCATCAGAACTCTTTTTTTCCCCAAAATAGATAGACTCTAGGCATAGGTTTCTCTTAACAAAAGTATCATGGGTGACAGTCCAGGTATACATTTGATTGAGGACCCAAAAGCATCAGTTTGCTTTATATTTCTTTACAAACAAGGTAAGCAACAGTTTAGTCAATGATCATAGCAGATAGGCAAAGGAGGTGTTACTAATGACAGACTAGATATTGATTATATATGTAACGTATTGTCAAGGTCACTGAGAGGATTTTCATATTAAACTGACTATGGTGTTTCACTTCCAGGGGGCCTTGGGACTTCCAGGTTTTCCAGGGCCAACTGGACTGGCAGGAGCAGGCATACAGGGAGAGAAGGTCAGCAAATTATCTTCATCTATATTTTTACAATGTCCCACTGACATATCAGGACATAGATGAGTAGGACACTCTGCAAGCCTTCTAATCGTTATTACTGCTCAGGGAGTCGAGGGTCCGAGAGGTCCACCAGGAGGCAGAGGACATCCAGGAGAAGGTTTATCTGGACCAAAGGTTTGTTTAAACAGCTGCTGTATGAAATGTAGCTAAATAAAATATAATAAAAAGTGTTATTGTTTACAGGACATAATGTTTATATTGTACATTATCAAAGATAAGGTGTGCTGGACAATGAACTGGCCAAACAACATACAAATCGAGTGCAGAACTTCCAGGTGTGTTATTTTTCTCGTAATTACCCATGTTATCATGCTATTTCTATTCTAGGGAGACCAAGGTTTACCGGGAGAGCAGGGAGCCACAGGAGAGAGAGGCATTGGTGAGCCTGGTTCAAAGGTAAACAAGTCACTTTATTTATGGCCTATATAGTTAGCATATATTGAGTGTGAATGTATTGAATCCATCGAATATCAAATAATACCATTCTACTGCCACAGGGAGAGCCCGGAGCCTCTGGTTTGGGTGGCCTGCCTGGTCTTCCAGGAGAGGATGGAGCTCCAGGGCAGAAGGTAAAGTACATTCAAAGTACATCATGCCAACTCTGTGGAAAACTTCCACTCTACAATAAACACATTGATTATTACCAAAATTATTTTTCACAGCTGAGTGACTGCTTCTGTCTCATCTACTTTCCCTCTCTTAGGGGGAGGCTGGTTTACATGGTTTAAGAGGTCCCGAGGGAGCACAAGGAATTGGCACTCAAGGGGAGAAGGTATGATTTAGATGATATATCTGTGTGTTTGTCAAAATGTATACAACAACAAAGGTAATCAGATAATGTGTGCTGTAATCCCTCCCAGGGTGACCAGGGTCTCAGAGGCATCCGTGGGTTACATGGGCCTCCCGGGATCTCAGGACCCTCTGGACCAAAGGTAAGAGTTGATGGATACATTAGATAGTACAAGCCGCCTTTATTCTCTGATGAAAACGTTGCTTTAGAGGATTTATGCCATAGCAACCCAATCTTTGAATAGAGCCAAAAAACAAGTTTTGTGGTAGTTGTGTTGCATTAATTAAAGACATGATTTGGCTCTTGCCAAACCTCCTCTTTCAGGGTGAACGTGGGATACCAGGCCAGCAGGGCATGTCGGGACAGCCAGGACGATCCATATCAGGTCCAAAGGTAAATAGTCATCCTCAAACTGTCTCTTAACACAGATCTTGGCACCGAGGTAGACAGGTAGCAGGCAGCCAGAAGAGCCGCCAGATAGACTCTGGTGTGCTGTCATGTTTCTAAATTGTTTCCACAAATCAACACTGTGACTGTATTGTCTCCAGGGGGATGTAGGCCCTGCTGGTCCTCCTGGTCCTGTTGGAGAAACAGGCCATGGATTACCTGGTCCAAAGGTACTGTAAACACTGTAATCTTTTTAGAGCATTTATGTGCGCTATGGTCTTCTTAATCTTAATTTAACTTCCATTGCTTGCTCTATAGTTTGCATCCATCATTGCATGCTGTATGTCATCCCCTCTCTCCCATGCCTTTCCTGTTTATCTCTCACTCTCTTCATATACTTTATATACATTCATTATTGTTGTATTATTGTTCTAATTAGCATGACGTTGATCTTCATCACTACATTGTGTTTAAACAGGGTGATCGTGGCCATCTGGGTTTAATAGGTTCAGTTGGTCCAAAAGGCGAAGGCATCCCCGGCCCTGTGGTTTGTTTCATCAACATTTTGCAAATTACATTTCTGCAACTTAATCTTGTTCAAGCTGGAACGGTCTGAACTAATTTCACTACTTATTTTAGGGTCCTCCAGGCCTGCCAGGAGTATCAGGTGAGCCGGGTCCAGAAGGAGTAGGAATACCTGGTCCCAAGGTTTGTGTCTACATGTTTTTAGTTTTTAGGTTTTTTTTTGCATGCGTGTGTTTTTATTTGTATAACTAATAGTGCATTTGATAATGTCATGTCTGTTTCAGGGTGATGTTGGCTTTAGGGGATTGCCAGGTTTGCCCGGCCCAACTGGAGAGGGCTTACAAGGACCACCTGTAAGAAAAATGAGTTAACAAACCACTTAATCGAATTATAATCAATATTCAAATCTGATCCTCGCTAATAACTACACATATTAAACATTTGACAATATATGAGGTTATAAGTTGCCCTATTCTTATTTACTATATAATGCAAGTTTGCAATCTTTTTTTTTTTAATAAACAAGTGGTCTGATTACTTGTAAACATTTGTTTTAAGGGTACGGTTGGGAGGACAGGACCTCCCGGTCCAGCTGGACCTTCAGGAGAAGGTATTCAAGGCCCGAAGGTAACTGTTACCACTGTTTTACACAAGCACTGTCTTTCAAGCATTTACCAAGCTCTTTATTATCTAGATTAATGCATGTTTGTTCACAGCAAGTGGGTGAAGCAATATGATACACTTGTTTGGTGCTGACATGTTACGGAACAAAATAGCTGCAGGACAAAACATAACAATAATTTATGATCTACCGAGAGGGTGGAAAGTTTCCATATCATTCAATAAATCTAAAATCAAATTTCAGGGTGAGTCAGGATCTCAAGGTATGACTGGGCCGAGAGGGCCTCAGGGAGATGGATTTCCTGGAGCTAAGGTAAGAGATTTACACATACCTTCTAAATATTGTGTTGATATATGACGGTCTCTATCTGATCATCTACAATTGCCTTGTTGCAGGGTGATCGTGGATCACATGGTGAAAGGGGAAATAAAGGTACAAAAGGTGACTTGGGTGATCATGGAATCTCTGGTGAAGCCGTAAGAAAAACTTCCTTACTTCCTGAAATAAATACTCAAACTGATAATATGAAGTCTCAATTAAGCTTACTGTAATATTGTTTTAAATTGTTCTCTAATCCCAGGGAAGGCCAGGAGCAAAAGGAGACCAAGGCCTCACAGTAAGTTCATCAATTCAACTAATGTTTGAACATTCAATAGATTAAAGTGATTTTGTACAAATATAAATATTCTTACATGTTTCAGAGGGAGGACATTATTAAGCTGATCAAAGAAATCTGTGGTAAGACTTCAAGTCCGTTTAATGGTGTATATGGTATCTAAAGGGAACACGTTGAAATGTAAAATGTGCAAAGAGATCTGATATATCTATTCGCAGTTACTTTGAACTGACAAGTAAGATGAATGTCGTGCCAAATTGTGAAAAAGTAGGAAAGGAGTTTAAAATTGTATTGTTTTGGTTCAGATTCTGATGTAATAATTTAAAATAGGCCACAATGTTTAATAGCAATAACAATTGTTGCGCACTAGGTAAAAACGTTTCCTTTTTCTCAGGATGTGGCATCAAGTGCAAAGAACGGCCAATGGAACTTGTGTTCGTCATTGACAGCTCAGAGAGTGTCGGCCCCGAGAACTTTGAAATCATCAAGGACTTTGTCACCAGGTTAGTCGACCGGACCACAGTTGGACGCAACGCCACCAGGATTGGACTGGTCCTCTACAGTCTGGATGTCCATTTGGAGTTCAACTTGGTTCGCTACATGAGCAAACAAGACGTCAAGCAGGCAATCAGGAAAATGGCGTACATGGGTGAGGGCACCTACACCGGCACCGCCATCAGAAAGGCAACTCAGGAGGCTTTCTTCAGCGCTCGGCCTGGAGTCAGGAAAGTAGCCATCGTGATCACCGATGGTCAAACTGACAAACGAGAGTCTGTCAAACTTGACATAGCTGTGAGGGAAGCTCATGCTGCAAACATTGAGATGTACGCCCTGGGGATTGTCAATTCTTCTGATCCAACGCAGATGGAGTTCCTGCAAGAACTCAACCTCATTGCCTCTGACCCCGACAGCGAACACATGTACCTTATTGATGACTTCAATACTCTACCAGGTGATATTCACAGTCAAATGTTGTATGTATGTTCGGTAGTGTGTTCATTAAAATATAAAGTCATAATTGCTCTCAGCTGACCGGTTGTTAAGTTCCTAACTGATTTCTAAATAATTTTTTTCAGCTCTAGAGTCGAAACTCGTCAGCCAATTCTGTGAAGATGAAAATGGCGCCCTCATTTACAATCGCATTACAAATGGCCACTGGAATGGCAACAATGGCCATAGGCATGGAAACAATGGAAATGGAGAGAATACCAATGGATATAATGGACATAATGGTTATGGTCATGGAAATAATGGATATGGAAACACCGAAAATGGTCACGATTTCCAAGGGGAAATTCAAAATCCGAAACGCACCAACAGCCGAGGGCGTGGAGACACTTTCACACTGCCCATCAGTGCTGATCCTCTTCCTATTCAGGTCTGAAAATTCATTTTCCATTGTTTTAAGTAAAGTATATTGTTGTCATTTTCTTCATGGATGGTGCAGAATTCATCACAACAGTGACACATTCTATGTTTCCGTCTTACTCCAGGTGCTGGAAGATGATGAAGGTGAAGATTTAGACTTAAGAGCCCAAGCACGGGTTGGTAATACTGTAGCTAGTGTACCTGTAGTTAACAAAAACACATCTGTATTGCATGTGAGAGAAAGTTCTGTCTCCAATGAGGCAGTCTCCTCATCTGCAACATCTGTGTCAACACTGGGCTCAGCATCATCTTTAAACTTGAATCGGTTGCAGCCAGTGGTGAGCCGAGCCATGTCTGAAGGTAAGTACTGCACTCCTGCTCCACAGGCCTTTTTCACAGAGGACCTTTTGACGTTTCCCAGTCGGAAAAGCACAAGTGGTATTCAATTTCAGCCAAATTAACCATAGCTGAATTGTATTTAGCTGCTTTGGTTTCAGGGTCCTGGTGTTGAGCATGCTGACTCATTGTCACACCTTACTGGGATACTTGAAGAGAACAGAGACATCATCAATGTTATTAGTAACACCTGTGCTTTTCCTGCTATATGCCATATATGTCAAACTATCTGCTGTGAAAAAGGCCTCTTCCATTGAGTGAATAAACATTCTTTGAAAAACATGCATCTCACACAGCATTTTACTTTTCAGAGTCCCGTGTTCTTGATCCTCGCTGTGCTCATAACTTGGACCAAGGCACCTGCCGAAACTATAACATCCACTGGTACTATGACAAGCAGGCCAATGCCTGCGCACAGTTTTGGTATGGAGGCTGCGGTGGGAATGACAACCGTTACGAAACAGAGGATAAATGCAAGAAGACTTGCGTTCTATTCAGAACAGGTATTGTAGATTTTTAACAGCAAATGTGCACATTCTCCTTTTATTCATATTGTTTGAATGTTGTACTGTCTTGTCTCCAGCAGGATAAAAGACGATGAAAATGGACTTTACTACTCTACAATCTGCTGTTCGTTATTTTAATGTGATGCATTATGTCTGTTGGGTTCAGAAATTTCAGAGATTTCATGCACTTTTTGAAAACTTTTGTCCTCACACATGCATTTTTGATAAAATAGCAAAACAGTGCTAAAAATTCATGACCAACTGAATTAAAAAATATTGCTGTTTCAACCCAACGAATGAGATTAACTTCTAAAAACAAACTTTATTACCTCAGTGAAACCAGAAGAAATCCTTTATTCAGGGTGTGGCTGCACTGAGTTTCAAATAACAAATTCAGAAATGTTATTACAATTTAAAATTAACCTGTAAATCATTATTATACCTCTATGAGCCACATGCTTTGCATACCTTGTGTTCAAATTATGTACTAATATGCTGAGAACTTCTGTGTGCGTTGTGTTTGCTGTTATTACGATGTGTTCGTTTTGGCTGGCAGCTGTAAAAATGGGCCAATTGGGTACTGCTTTCAGAGGTCTACTGTGATTGCCATCTTATGATGAAGATTGAGTTTTTTTTTGCACTCTATCCATTAAAGGTCTGTCTATTTGGGCAGTATATGTATATCTGAATACAAGTTTTATATGTTTTTTAAGAATAAAATGTAAAATTATGTTGGTTTGCCTGTTTTTGAGTGTTTATTAAGAAAAATAACATTTTTGTATTATTATTATTAATCCATTATAATCATCGTCATCTAATATCAATGAGATGAATGACTGAATTAGCTAAATCTAACTTTAAAACAAATTGACTTTCTTTTTAATGTGGCACATGGAGTTTCCCTCTCACACAGGAATTGTGCTATTCAATGTAAGTATGTCTTATCTTTCTCTGTCCGTATGTATATTTAGCACCTTAATTGTTAGGTCTTTCTAGCACTACTGCCTTAATTGGAGCATTAGGTTCAGTAGTTTCCACTCCACAGTCAAAAGGCTATTTTCAACCTAATAAAGGTAACAAACATATTTGCCCTTCTGTTTGTAACACCTAGGGGGCTCTGAAACTGAAATATTTGGCTGGCCTTTTTCACAGCAGACATTCTGACATGTCACAGAAGGGAAAACACAGGTGTACAAAATAAATGAATGACAGCAGACTTCTATCGCTTTTGTGTATGATGACTAACTGTCACATTGTCATTTTCTCTATTCCCTCTTCACATATGACTGCACAGCTATTCACCCCACTAACACCATGGTCAACTTTGCAGACGACACTGCTGTAGTAGGACTGATAACCAACAACAACGAGACAGCCTACAGGGAGGAGATCCAACATCTGACACAATGGTGTTCACATAACAACCTGAACAAAAACAAAAGAAATGATAATAGACTTCAGGAGAGCAAGGCGGGTGGAGCACGCTGCGCTCCGTGTACGTGGAGAGGAGGTGGAGAGGGTGGACTGCTTCACATACCTCGGAGTCCACATTTCATCAGACCTCACCTGGTCCAAAAACATCTCCCATCAGGTGGGGAAGGCCCAGCAGAGGCTCTACTTCCTCAGGAAGCTGAAGCAGGCTCACCTTCCTCAACACCTGCTGATAAACTTCTATCGGGCAACCATTGAGAGCCTCCTGACCTACTGCTGCACTGTGTGGTTTGCTAGCTGCACAGTGGAGGACAGGAGGGATCTGCAGCGGGTGGTGAGGATGGCAGAAAGAGTGATTGGGACCACATTACCCCCCCTCAGTGACCTATACGCTGGCCGGCTCTGTAAAAAAGCCAGCTGTATCTCCAAAGACCCCACCCACCCTGGACATGCACTGTTTGCTCCCCTTCCATCTGGAAGGAGATACAGGACAATTAAAACACGCACAAACAGACTACAAAACAGCTTTTACCCACAGGCTGTCAAATGTATAGAACCCCACCCCCCCAAAAAAGCTGAGGACACTAACTGCTGAACAATATTCAATGGCACATGCACTTTATGATGATCCACTTATTTATCTGTCTACTTGTGATGTGAATGTTTCTATGGTTGTTTTCAATGTTTGTCTTTACTGTAAGAGCTGCTAAACTGTTTTTCGTTGTTTTCGTGACAATGACAATAAAGTATTCTATTCTATTCTATTGTTATGGCTTATTGATGCACTTGAATAGAACAGAGCCATTGTTAAAGTGTGTTAGTAACACCCGTGCTTATACGATGAGGAGTCAATTAATAAAACAATTTACGGAAAAGGGCCTATTGACAATAGTTGTTCGTAGTGTACAAGTTAGAGTGTGACAATATTTACCCTTTTTGAGAGGGTCCTTTCCCACAAATAGGAAGTGACACAACACATGCAATACATTTTAATTCATAATATAGTTTAGTTCTCACTGGCAGAAGAGTAGTTCGTGAATTAGTTATGAGTTAGTGATTTGATATAAATAAGCTCCACAATATGGTCCTCTTTGCTTGCCGTCTGTTGCCAAGGTGATTGTGACGCTAGAGCGGCTTCAGATTAGGCAGACTGCAGTTAGTTTAGCTAGCGAACAAACGCAAATTAGCCAGTAAACGTGAATAAACTAAGCCGAGGGGGTTGTTACCTGCAGTCATGGCATCTGTTTTAGATGCTCTCTGGGAAGACAGAGATGTTCGCTTCGACATAACAGCACAGTAAGTTACTTCACTCAAATAGTTTGTACTTCACCATCGTGCAAACTAGCTAACCTAGCTAGTTAGCTCAGGTACGGTCCTTGGCCCTTCTTATAGCCAAAGGTATGTTACAGGTATACAGGTATGAAGGTATACAGGTATGAAGGTATACAGTAACTCACTGTTGCTAATACAAGACTGTATTGCCACATGTGTCTCAAATTATAGTGTTGGATGTCATAGATTACCATCATCGTAATTCTAGCTGTACTGTAGTTTAACCAGCTGTATTAAGCCTCGATAACTATCAGTGATCAATCTGACGATCCATCCTGTACACAGGCAGATGAAAACTCGTCCAGGAGAAGCACTCATCGACTGTCTGGACTCCATCGAAGACACGAAAGGAAACAACGGAGATCGAGGTAGTTAAGACTATAAACTATGGTTTAAAACTCTCTGGGCAGCCTTGTGTGCGCTGGTCACTTAATATGTGATCATGTCTGATATATTTTGCAGGACGACTGTTGGTAACAAACCTGAGGATCATTTGGCATTCTTTGGCCCTGCCAAGAGTCAATTTGTGTGAGTACAGCTTTAGGAATAGTTTCATGTTTTTGGTTTGTTTTGTTAGTAGTTTGACTGCCCTCTCTTGGAAGTGCTTGGCATGAAATTACCTTCATTAAAACATGTAAATGAAAAAAAACTAATAATCTTTACAGTTTTTATTATAGGTTTAATGACTTCTGTACATCTGTTATTTAGTTTTCCTTTTTGCTTAAACCTTAACCAAAACTAAAGATATGTTGAATGACCATTGCCACCTATTTCATAATAATTCAGTCAAACATGTTTTGATGTCATTATGTGTGTAATATGTCACAAGTAATGTTGAGTGCTTTACGGTAATTATGAAACGCCTACTAACAAACAGAATAAGAAACTAACCATTCATTTATATAACATCAGAGATGATCCCTGAGGGAGGTTTACATCGTAAGGCTCCTATTTTACTTTAAGTGCTTGTATTTCCAAGTTCATGTCAACAAAGTACAGAGCCAAGTGTGGAACCATACAAAAAATCTCACCAACCTAAATGCAAATCTTTTTTTTTCCCAGCTGTGGGTTACAACTCCATCATTAACATCACAACAAGGACAGCTAACTCAGTAAGTAAACCTTTTGTTTGTACGTCTGGCTATAAATTGTTATAAAAATGTTATTACAAAATAAATGAAAATAAATACACAATCCAGTGTATTTGAGCATAATCGTTTTACATTTCCTTATACACACATCACATATACTTTTTAAATTACAGGCCCTGAACAAGTGTTCGATTGCCTCAAACGCTGTGTCTCGGTCTTTTTTATTTCGCAATTTTAAATTGGAAAAGCGTTTCAATCCAATCAATGCAAGGACAAAGCCAATAACGGTCACATTGTTGTTACATTATTGTAATTAATAAATTAAGAACTTCACAAATGACATCACTAATTAATTAATTGAATGCTATTTTTCAGAAATTAAGAGGCCAAACGGAAGCGCTCTACATCTTGACAAAGTCCAACAACACAAGATTTGAGTTCATTTTCACCAATGTGGTTCCAGGAAGTCCACGACTCTTTACTTCTGTTATTGCTGTTCACAGGTAAAATGATGCTGAGGGGTAAATTATCTGATTACATTCTACATAAGAAGTATGCCATACTAAATACTTTTGTTTTTGTTTTGTTATAGGGCCTATGAGACATCTAAAATGTACAGAGACCTGAAATTGCGAGCCGCTCTCATTCAAAATAAGCAGCTGAGACTCTTGCCCCGGGAGCAAGTGTATGATAAAATTAATGGAGTTTGGAATTTATCCAGTGATCAGGTACAGGTGCTTCAGTTATGTGTGTTTAAAAGGTTTTTCATCAATCTAGAATTTTCCAGTTTACGTAAGAGTTTATTACTCAGACTAACACCAAACTAGCTCTACAAAGTTAAAATGTCACATTTCATAGCCCACGTGCATTAAGGTGGAATACTTTCTATTGTCCTTTATAAATAATTGTCTTCATGAGCAGTACAGTTCTATGAAATGTTAATTAGGAATTTAACAAGTGGTTTCCCTCCTTTTAAATATGTTGTTAAGAGTCTGAAACTAATACTGGAAGCGTACTCTTTGATATGATAACTGGAGATAATTACCAATATGTGTAACTGAGTTCATTTTCTTTTCTTTTAGGGTAACCTTGGAACCTTCTTTATCACTAATGTTCGGATCGTATGGCATGCCAATATGAACGAGAGCTTCAATGTCAGCATTCCTTACCTTCAGATTGTAAGTAATACACCAAATAATATTACCGAGTTCGTTCCTCACTTTCCACCTGACTTGTCATGTAAATGGACAAAATGAGAACACAGTTCTGCTTTGCAAATACATATTTACCTTTTTGATCGGTTCTAAGAAACTTGATTCTCCCTTTTCCTTTCTCTTTTAATATTTTATAAAATGTTTTGAAACTCAAATACTGTAATGTAGATAATGGTATCGATAGCTTGGGCTGGTCCCTGAAATTATTATGGACCAAACCTGTTTACATAATGTCCTAACAAACAAACACACCATCTATTATGTGCTAAGGAGCACTTCAGTTAAAGAACCCTGTGTGGTTGTTAAATTGCAAAATGCACTTTCACTACAGTGCACCAAAAAGTACAACAGCAAAGACACAATAATATTATGAGCTACTTTTAGGTTGGTGTAGTGTACATCCACACAGCAGGAGGCATTAAGTGCCTTTGTGATGTTCTATCCTGTTTTAGTTTGTGCATGATAAGATTGTTTAGTGACTCATCTCAGCAGCTCTGAGCCACTGCAGCTCTTTAAAATTGAACACCACTGTACCCTATCACATGATCTGCGACAAATATTCTTGTTTCTGTTGTAAAATCATGTGTAATTTATCTTTCAGTTGGATTGTGTATTTGTTTTCATTACTTTTATCTTTTCCCCTCAAGTGGTCTATCAGAATAAGAGACTCAAAGTTCGGCTTGGCTTTGGTGATAGAGAGTTCACGCCAGGTAAAATCTGCAGTTTGAGTCAACTGAACTGATCACAATACTGATGATGATTTAAAACTTGTAATAATATATAATATAAGTGTAAGAGTAATAAACAAATACTTTGTTTTTTAGAGTGGTGGCTATGTGCTCGGGTTTAAGATCGACCCAGTGGATAAGCTTCAAGACGCACTTAAGGAAATTAACTCATTGCATAAGGTGTACTCTGCCAACCCCATCTTTGGAGTGGAATATGAAATGGAAGAAAAGGTAGGCATCCAAGCATAATATTAGAATATATGACCCTGAACACTTTAACAGTATAACATTAAAGCATGTCAGAAAGGGTAAGCTGTTAAAGCTATAAATAAACCAACTCTAATATACTCTACATGTCTATTTTTGAATTACTGTGTCATTTTCAAAGCAAATTTGTTCCATCTACATTCCCATGATTGTTTTGCATACTCCTTTGTCACCAGTTCAGCTGATCTTGTAGTCATAGCGCTGTTTGTCCTCACAATGATTTCAGCCCCAGCCGTTGGACGAGCTGACAGTAGAACAGCTTCCAGATGACGTGGAAATCGAGCCCGATGAGCAGACTGACGCTTTTACTGTGAGTTCCACTCATCACCCCTCTGGGAGTCAATGGTTTAGTTTCCAGACTATTCTCAGAATAGCTGCCAGCTAATTTCATTCAGATTAATGAACAAACATGAATCTATGTTGCCTGGTGCTCGTGTGTGTGTACGAAGCAGTGCTCATCAGACAACAATTACCTCTTATCACAGACGGCATGTCCCAGTTTCTTTTTATTCCATGTGTGAATTGTGTGTGTTGCTTCCCATAGGCTTACTTTGCTGATGGAAATAAGGTAAAGTCTCACAATTACTTTTATCGCCAGCTATAATTGTAAAATATGTTGTGTTTAACTCTTTTTATTTGTTTACTGATGTTCCAAAGCAACAAGACCGTGAGCCAGTTTTCTCCGAGGAGCTGGGCCTCGCCGTTGAGAAGCTGAAGGACGGCTTCACACTTCAAGGCCTGTGGGAAGTCATGGGCTGAAATAATATGAAACGTATATTTTTTTAGGTCATGTTAAAAGTTGTACAGTTTATGCATTGATACTATTTCATTAAAAAAATACATGTAGGACATATTTATTGTGAGGGTATTCTATAAAACAGTTTATTGTAATGGCTATAATGTAAAAAAAAAACATGCAGTTTTAAAGTTATTAAATGCATTTAAATAGATATTAAAGAGTTGGGTTTTTTGTACCTTTCAATAACAGGAACGCAGTAGGTTTATACTGTATCTCACACACAGTTCTTTTGTGGAAAGAACACAATGATCTCGGGCTAAATACATTACTACACAAGGGGCTGAAGTATTTAAAACATCTGAAAAGAGGACAAACTGTCACCTCCTGTGGTGGCAGCTGTTCTCTGACCCGGTCTTGTTAGATAACTCCCCTGTGGATGTGTCACAAACAAATACTGATCACTGTCGTGAACTGGTCATAACTATCAGTGAAGCATGACTCACTCCACATGTAGATGTCTCCAGGATACACAGACTTGTAGTAAATGAAAGCCTTATCTGTGAATACATAAAGAGCTGGAACAAATAGTCCTGCCTTCACCTGTTTTGCTGTTTTTCTCTAAAATAATATATTTGACCTCATTAGATAGACAAGGGGAAATTAAATTGAAAGATCATAGGTTATTTCTGTGGCCATATACAACAATATTGTTACGAATCACCAGGGTGACAAGGCTCCACAGTTGTTTTTACTCTATGACAGCTGTATGAGCTCTCCTGTTTGGCCAACTTGAATTCTTCATGGATAGGGTGGCTGGCTATATTTAGAGGGGGCACGGTTATATTAAAGTGGCTTCAGACCTGGCTGCCTATAGTTCTCTGTCTTCACCAGCCTGTCGGGAACACCTCCATCCACTGCCTGTCCTAAAAGAATGGATCCCCAAAGCATGAGGGAGGATCTCCG
The DNA here is from genome assembly GCA_038501785.1 of Myoxocephalus aenaeus. Taxonomy (NCBI): domain Eukaryota; kingdom Metazoa; phylum Chordata; class Actinopteri; order Perciformes; family Cottidae; genus Myoxocephalus; species Myoxocephalus aenaeus. The sequence continues at coordinate 182,391 of JBAMJR010000154.1, forward strand.
CCTGTTTCAGAGCACTTTGCTGCAGGATGGACTGAAAGAGCTCCTGAATGAGAACAAGTTAATTGACTGTGTCCTAAAGGTTGGAGACAGAAGCATCCCCTGCCATCGCCTCATACTGGCAGCTTGTAGTCCTTATTTCCGGGAGCTGTACTTCTCAGCAGATGGCAAGGAAATGGATACAATGGAGGTTGTTCTGGAGAACATGGATCCCAATGTGATGGAGGCCATTGTAAATTACATGTACTCAGCAGAGATTGATATCAATGAAAACAATGTGCAGGATGTTTTGGCCGCTGCCCATCGCCTCCAGATCCCCTCAGTGTTCACAGTCTGTGTGAATTATCTCCAGAAGGGGCTGTCGAAGAAAAACTGCCTTTCCATCTACAGGCTGGGACTGATGCTGAGCAGCGCCAGACTGGCCTTGGCAGCTCGAGATCACATTGCAGATCGGTTTGAGACCATAGCCCAGGACGAGGACTTCTTAGAGCTCTCTCCACCTGAACTCTTTGCCATTATTGGAGCTGATACATTGAATGTAGAAAAAGAGGAAGTGGTGTTTGAGACCCTCATGAGGTGGATCAGAAAAGACAAAGAGAAGCGAGTGAAATCCTTAGAGGAGGCCTTTGAGTGCATTCGTTTCCGTTTACTCCCAGAGAAGTACTTCAAGGAGAAGGTGGAGAAGGATGACCTCATTAAAAGTGATCCTGAGCTTCTTAAAAAAATCAAAGTCATTCAGGAAGCCTTTGCGGGAAAGCTGCCCGAGAAGAAGAAGGGAGAAGACGATGAGGAAGAAGAGGAGGGAACGTTGCCCGGCTATCTGAATGATAAGCGCAGATATGGCATGTATGCCAAAGACATGGTTCTGATGATGAATGACACTGCGAGCGTGGCTTATGACACCCAGGAGAACGAATGTTTTCTCGCTGCAATGTCAGAGCTGATCCCCCGAAACCACGTCAGTGTGGTGTCGAAGAACAACATCCTGTATGTGTTGGGAGGTTTGTTTGTTGATGAAGAGGACAAAGAAAACCCATTGCAGTGTTACCTCTACCAGGTATAAAGATTACATTGCAGATGTGCTGGAAACATCAAAAGTAATTCTCTCTTTTGTTTTTTCAAAATATCTTAAAATGTGTCTTTCAGTTTGACAGTCTCAGTGCTGAATGGGTCGCTCTGCCCCCCATGCCCTCCCCCAGGTGTTTGTTTGCTGTGGGGGAATGTGAAAATCTCCTCTTTGCTGTCGCAGGAAAAGACTTACAGTCCGATGAGTCTCAGGACACTGTCATGTGCTACGACATTGAGTAAGTTCAGTACCAACCGTCTTGGATATGCTCGTTCAGTAAATTTGTCTCATTGAAAGCTCCAATATTTATTGTTTAAATACTGTCTATCCTTTTTAGAAAAATGAAGTGGACTCAAACTAAAAAGTTGCCCATGAATATCCACGGCCACTGTGTGGTCTCTGAGAACGGGCTGGTGTACTCTATTGGAGGAAAAACGGATGACAAGTAAGATTTAAATGCCAAAACAGTTCATATTAAGTAAAACTATGATTTTCCGATTACACTAACCCTCCTTTGGAATCATATTTGTCTCCCCGGTAAAGTAAAGCAACCAATAAGATGTTTGCATACAACCACAAGAGATCAGAGTGGAAGGAGGTGGCCTCCATGAAAACTCCCAGATCCATGTTTGGGGCAGTTATCCACAACGGGATGATTGTTGTCGCCGGGGGAGTCAATGAGGAAGGCCTCATAGCTGCATGTGAAACTTATGACTTTGGAACCAACAAGTACGTGCCTTATTATTATTATTGTTATGTATTATTATAAGTCAATCAAGCATGGCTGGTTATTATTATTTACTGATACAAATTTTTATTTGGTTGTTCCCAATCAAAGTTTAAATATTGATGTAACTTAACCATCTTCAAATGAGTTTCAGTCAAATATTGCAGCTTTTTAAACCCTTTGGGGTGGGATTTTTTTTGTAATCTCACAATCCAAATGCATTTTTATTGGGGTCACAATTGATTCAAAATTGATTCTCAATTCAGTGAATGCGGTTGCAAATTTCAGGATCTACTCCGGTCCGCTGTGCGCATGAAGGCAGTCTGGAAAATTATAGCCTGAAAGCAGTAAAGTGTGTATAAGATTAGGGATTTTTCATATTTTAAAAGTCAACTTCTTAAAAAAAAAAAAACACACACTTCTCAATATTTGTCAATATTAAACGTTAATCAAGTTATACAAAAAATAAATATGTTGCCTGTTAAGTGTATTCCTCAAATTGGTATTTTCTATGGTTTTTCAACAAATCCCACCGTAATGCTTGACACTGCAGGCTACTGCCCATCAATAGCAATATGTATGTTCTTACGTCAATTAAAACAAATTTGGGAAATCGTGAATTAATTCAGGATCTTAGAAGATAACTTATTTTCATCCTCAGATTGCTCAATTTCAAAGACATTAAAGAGGTGAAAGCAAAAACCCTGGGGAAAAATATATACATATTATTTGTGTAATAGATATACAGTAAATGTTTTTTTGATATTCCTTTAATAGTAAAGAACAAACGACATGAGATGTCACATTAATACAGCTTCAACCTTGTTGTAGGTGGTCACCCTTCACAGAGATGCCCCAGGAGAGGAGCTCCGTCAACCTGGTGAGCTGCGGAGGGCAGTTATTCACTCTAGGAGGCTTTGCCATAGTGTTGAACGAGAACAAAGAGTGTGCACCCAGTGAAATCATCGACATTTGGCAGTATGTGTTGATTTTGTTGCATTATATCCATACATTTGTTAGGAACCAATCTCATCAGCAGTGTATTATAATGACTTGTTTTCACGGTCTTCCCAGGTATGAAGAAGACAAGAAACAGTGGACTGGTATCATCAGAGAGATGCGTTATGCAGCCGGTGCCTCCTGTGTGACCATGCGTCTGAATGCAGCCCGAATGCCCAAAATGTGACAACAGTCCAGGGACAGACAAGGCACTTTATTAACTTCACTGCTGTAGGCAAAATAGTATGTACATGCTCTTATTTAGTGGCTCGTTCTTGTAATTCAACATTTTAATGTAACACATGTCCCCTTTGCCTGTTCTGTGAGTGGTTTAATGAAATGTATCATGGTTTTAATTGGCTTTTTTTTTTTGTCAGTAGGACCAGACTTTGTTGATTCTGATCTACTAAAACACATCACTTCCACTCATTAAAAAGTTGAAGGATTGCATAGAAATTCATGTTTCTGTGAACCTGAAAATGTTCCTTCTTCAGTGAATATCATGTACCTTGTGTCTCTTTAGTATTACCATATCATCTCATACAGGCTCACTGTGTCTAGTTGATTGTTGTATTTTAGATTGTTTTTAACACAGCTCATAAAATATGGATATTATTCAAGCCCATAAATATTGTAGAAAACTGCATGATAGCAAAGAAATTTGCATTTATGTTGTTTGAGCAACACTGACAATACCCTATTAATGTTGGATATTTATTTGAAACTTCATTTGAAGTACAAATTGCAATGCAAAAGCACATAATACACAATCTCACTCAACATGAATGAGGTAGATTCATGTGACTAAAAGGAGCACTTGATATACATAAACATAATCATTAATTCTGAAAATTCTCCAACTCAGAACTCAATTCCATTGTTCAATAAATAAGGCCTTCAAGAAGAGAGCTCCCTAAATATGTTCTTCTTTAGATATTCCTTCCAGGCATCTGGTGTTGAAAGCTCCATCGAGTTCCATTCAAAGTGAGGGATCTGTAAAAGTGTCACGGACATTTAATATGATTCAATGTGAGAGGTCCAACAGCACATGCAATTTAAATGATGTCTTCTCACCTGAACCACGCGATATCCCAGAATTTCAAGGTGTCTTTTTCTCATCAGGGATTCGCCTTTCATCCGTGGAGAGTTCTTGCAGAAGGACTTTGAATCAAGAAAGTCCACAGCAACTCTGAGTCACAAGTGAAAACAGGATGTCAAACACACTTCATTTCTGAGTGATCTACTTATTCATCTTTATTTTAATCCACAATGTTTGTTTAATGTGTCCCTACCGCTGAGCTCCAGGTGGCAGCACATCCCGGATGTTCTCCACTGAGCTTTTCCCCCAGTGAACCTGTCCTCTGTCTGAGATCTGCAGCGTGCTGGGCTCGCTGTAGGGCAGCGGCTGAAGGTGTTTGTCCAGTGTGCACTCAAAGTCTGAAAAGGCAAACGTGGTCACATGACACTTCTGTCCTGAGAATACATTAAATTTTTTCGGGGTGAGTACGTGGAGATTTCGACTGAATGGAAATATAACGTCACAGTTACCTTAAGGCTTGTATTTAGCAGTTATATAGCATGCATGTGAATCTACTTCAGAATAGAATAGAAAATGTGCAATCAAATTGAATACAGAGCTTTCCTAATATTACTCACCTACGGTGTAAAAATATGGAGTCACAACTGCTAGTCGGACACAGTTAATGCCACCGAGAACTTCACCCAGCATTTTGTGGATTTGCTGTTGCACAGGACTGACAGTACCATTACCTGGAGAGAAAAAAGAAGGGGTATAGATTTGTTGACATTTTTGAACACCCACCAAAATAATAATAAATCATTTCTCGTTGCTTCTTTTTACCTTTCTTTTGTAACTGCTGGCAGTACCGCTCATGAAACCACGGCACCTGGAACTCGGGACACTCGAGACACACGGCGCGATTGAGCTCCATGAGGCGCAGTCTGGTCCGCATGTTGAGGCCATCGGGGAGAGCTGGAAGAGGAAAGGACCACAGTTACGTTGGTTCTATTGAGGTGTGAAGTGATTACATCTCAAGGTGAATATTTTGCTACCGATGCAAACAGAACAATGATATTTCAAAACACAAGCAAAGTGGAGACATACTTTCTAATTGGGCATCCAGCTTTCCCAGAAAGTCTATACTGAAAATCTCTCTGACGAGTTCCTCGGGAAAACAGTCGGCCACAGACAAAGTGTACGCCATGAGAACGAGCAGATGTGGGTCAAAAGAGCCTACAAACACAAAGACAGGTGTTGGTAGAAGCTCAAAATAAAAAAGTACACAACTGCGTAAAACTGATTGACTTACCGATATGAGGAATGAAGTGCTTAATGCAAACATCATACAACTCGTCTGCTTGTTCTGCATCATAATTTAGGACAGAGAACGGTAGCAGGATGGCGTATGTTGCAGAGTGGTGAATCTGAAAAATTATACAGAAAAAAAATACAGTTAATATGTTTAATTACTGCAGACTTAACATGTGATGACGTCTCTTAGGGCACCTTGTTAATGTCTTTAATAGCCACGCTGGCGATACGGTCCATCAGGGGAGGGCAGAGGTGATTTATTCTGGTTAAGAAGAGAGCCAACTCAGGCACATTGGTCCAGTGTATTTGGTCCATCAACCTCTTCAGCGTGACCATCGTCTCTTCCAGCAGCATTTCCTCAAACCACTCTCCCGAAATGTACTTGAGCTCCTCCAGCACCAAGTCCAGCCGGTCGGCCGTTTGCAGCCTCTCGTGCCCGCAGCGGTTCAGGGTCTGCAGCAGACGGACGTACTTGCTGGGAGTGTTGTGGCGGTACGAGGGATCATTACGCACCCACTTGGCAACGGCATGAGAAATGGTGTTGAGGTCATTGAGATTGCACTGGGTCACCACCGCATCCACCCGTGAAATCACGCCCTCGTCCAGCCGTGGGCAGGGCAGCATGGACAGAACGCGGGTCAACATGGTCACTTCGTAGGGGTAGACGCTGCGCTCCAAAAATCTGCAAGATAAAATGTAATCGGTCTACATTTTGTTCCATCAAAAAGTACAGCGGAATGTCCTCTTTAGCTTAAATAAACACTTACTTGACTAAAATGTTTCGTAGTTTAGTAAAGAGTTCGGGGTTCTGGTATTGCATCAGAAAAAGGGCTTGTGTGATTCTGGCCACCTCCACTGGTTTGTAGACATGAAGATTCCTTTGGATCACTGATGCAATTCTGGAAAATAATTTAGTAATAATTACATTTGACAAAATATTTAAATGATTGTTGATATACATCGGTGGGGAGTTGTCTTTTCAAATAAACAAATACAATACACAACACTATGATCCCTAAGGATCCCTGTAGTTAGATTTGTAAAAAAAAATTGCCAACAAGAAGAGTGGGAGATTTTACAATTACAAAATACACTTTTTAGAACTTTCTGAAGGCCAAACTATGTAATTGAAACACTGTTGTTAAATGAATGCACATTGTAGTGAGAAACAGCTGTTTCCAAGGTCAAGAATGAATTTTCTATCTCAACTTTCAACACGGCATGAGCGAGAGGTCCTTTATTTGCTCAGAAACTTATTAAAGGTTATAGAAAGATCTATTTCACGAAAAAACTGCATCTGCCAGAGAGAATGTAACACAATTGAACGCATCAGAGGGGTTTCTATATATGGGCCTGTTTCCAAAGTCAAGAACATTTGATCAATCTCGGTTTTGTCATTCATGTACTGAAATTTCTACCGGGAATTACCTTTCAGCTCAAATATATGGTAATATTGATATATCTGCAATAGATTGATATTGGCAGATACATTGTTGTTATATGGCAGAGATATGAACTCACTTGTTCAATAAGCTAAGATTCCTGCTCTGAGTCTCTTCTAGAGCTTCAGCTACTGCCAGAGCCTGATGTGCACTGAGCTCGTCCGCCAACAGGAGGGCCGTGTTTTCCAGCCTGAGAGGGATGACATTAAATAAGAGACATGTGAAACTCAAGAACTGCTGTAAATGGGTTCAGATTTCCACTTATGGATCACTCCATTAATAATGATACACACCCATCTTTGAGCTCCTGACTGGCCATCGGCGCCAGAGCGACAAAAAGTTTGGTGAAGGAGAAGGGGTCGGCGCTGGAATCAATCAGCTCCGTTAGTCGTTGTTTGACAGCCAGCCTGAAGTCACAGTTGTTGAACTGCAAGGACTGATACAGCCCCATGATGATGCTGATATTCTCTGCGTCCAGTCTGGGAAGGTTGCGCAAGATGATCCTGTTGCACTTGTCCAGCAGAGGCCGGTTACTGTGCTTGATGTTGCGCAGGAATTGCACCACTCTCCGCGGGTTGTTATAATTTGAGGGATCCATGGTTTCAAGGAGATGGTCTGCCCGGCTAATGAGGGCATCCCGAAGCCGGGGGGACACTAGGGACGACACGCTAATCATCAGTGTAGTTAGGATCCTGGGAAAGACAACCAGTGTCAATACACAATATGAAGTACTTGAATTGGATTAAATATTTGTCATTTGATCCTGTCTCCTGACCAACCTGGCATCATCAATGGAAGACAACCTCTGATCCACAATACCGGTGATGTGGCCCATTAGAGGACTGTGTTGAAGGTGCTGATCACTCAAACAGATGGAAAACTTGGATAGCGATGCCAGTGGAAATCTGCAAAAATCCACATTTGTGTAACATCTCATTAGTGCTGAAACAATCAGACAACTAATCCAACAAATTTGATAGCAAGTGATCTATTGTATAACCAATAAAGAAAAAATGCCAAACATTTGCTGGTTTTAGCTTCTTTGATGTGAAGATCTGCTGCTTTTCTCTATTTTATATAATTGTATATTTTATATGGGTTAAGGATTGTTGATTGGAACAAGAAAGTTGTTTTCGAATTTTCGACAATTTGGGGAGATTTTATAGATTAATTAAAAAAATATTTGCCATATCATTAAATAATGAAAATGATAGTTGTAGCCTTACACCCCATCAGCTCAAAACAATGTAATGCAATCATACCTGTCTATCCTGAGCCAAGCTTCTGAAACTAACTGCTGAACAAGGGAGTCATGTTGATCCACGTTCAACCTAAAGGATGGTCAATAATACAGCATGTTATAATTACGATATTATGATATCAATACATACACATGAACTTGATTGTGTCTATATCTAAATGTACCTGAGGAAACTGTAAAGCATGTCGACCAACATTAAATCATCCATAAGAGCAATTTTGTTCTCCGCCAAAACCCTCAGAGTCAAGAACTGCGGGTGCCTCTTGATGAGATCCACAGTCCTGAGCATCTGTGGCTTCTCTTTCTGAAACTGCCACAGCATCCCAACAGCCTTGCTGACATGGTTCACTGTGAGCTTGGCTTTGTTCTTGCCCACCACATCAAACACCTGGTCTTCAGCCGAACAAACCCGCAGCTGCTCCAGAACCTGGTCTCGGTTCACTGCCCCCCCATGAAGGAGCCTCCGAAGGAAGGAATTCACACACCGGACCCGAAGCATCACCGCGGACATCGGCTCAAATTAAGTATGCACTGGGGGTCTTCATTGTACCAACACGGTGCACACCGTGCAGCTCAACGTCACAGCAGCAGGTAACTTCAGCCAGCTGAGATCACACCCACAATACAGTCTGGAGGGAAGATATGTGAGGTGCTCCTTCAATAACCTGTCAACTGGGGACAAAAAAACAACAACCAAAGACACCCATTACAATATTTAAACAAATATCAAAATGTCTTAAATTATGTTGTGTTCAAAGTTACATCGTATGCACAACACTTGCATGACAGTTAGTTCAGTGTGACATGCTGACCTCGGGTTCAGAGCGTTTCATCTCGCAGACATCAGCATGCTATTATTTCATGTAACTTCTCTTTAACGTTACGTAGTCACTCACCACGGTGAGGTGAGCTGCCAGTAGCGACGTGCATTCATGCTTCGGTATTCACGTGCGTGGAGAAAAGATCACATTACATCACCGACAAAGGCAGATTACCCCTAGTCGATGGATTCTAAGATATATTTATTTAGATTATAGAGAAGCAAACAGTATATATATATATATATAACATTAATATAATACGACATTAAAATCACTCATTCAAAGTCAGCATCAGGTCAGCATGGGTGCTACAATGTTTCCCTTCCGTAGCTCGTGACGTGAGGAAATTAGGTTTTTAGTACCCTGGGTTTTGTCATTCAGGCAGCAGGCACCCAGTTGCCCTGTAGGATCCGTGTCTTTTTTGATAGTTTGTTTAAGCTAAATCGTTTGTTTTGTTTTTTTATTAAATGAGAAAACAAAGTATCCAAACCTAACTACAACGACCGGGATGACGAGCCGCCTGTGAAAAGTTGTACCTGACAGGGTAATCTCAGGGCACAATTGCCTAAGGCCTTCACAGCTACGTGCCCGGCTGCGTTCACTGGCGCACGATTCTTGAAATGCATTGACGTCCGAGCCGCGCCATCTTTAGAAAACAGTGAACCCAATACTGAATGAAAGTTCATTTTCGTCGTTGGTTCGAGCAGCTCGCTGTATGGAGTGATCTCGTTTTGTTTCCAGGTGACGTGATTCCGCATTAGCCACGTCTTGGCGATACATGTGTGTAGTTAAATATGTCTAAATTGCATGTTATACGTCAAGTAGAAGAATCCCTCTAACATGTTGCCTGCTAATGCTAAAACCAGGCCTACCGTAATGGTGACCGTTTGTGTGCGCGTGTGTGTGTGGAACCATAACGATAGAATCCTGAGCGCGAGTGTTTGCGCGCGAGCAGTTGTGATCGATAAACTCAAACACGTTTCTTCTTCATGAGACTTAAAACGCGTTGCTAGTTCACGGGAGCTAACCTAGCTAGCTTAGTGATGGAAAAACGTAACTAACATTAGCCGACGTTCGATGTTTATAACCAGCTGCCGTCGTAGCGGTGCCGAACACGTTTACGTTGTGCGTTTGTATGTATGTTATGAGGATAATTTACAGCCAATACCTTTTTATGATTTATTGTGCATGGAAAGGATTTCATTAGCATTTAAAGATTTAATTCATTAGATTTAAGCTATGCTAAAGTGCTACTGTGTTTCTCGCCTTCAGGTGTTTGATCAGTAGATGTGATCATGGGGATCAAAGTGCAGCGCGCTCGGTGCTTTCTTGACATTGGCATCAGTAATGTGCTCGGTAAGAAAGACATGTCTACTTCCTAATACATTCACTCAGTTGTCAGTGCATTCAATTTTGTCCAATTGTTTGGGGGGGGGGGGGGTGTTTTAAAGATGTTTATTTAACCGTGTGCTCATTTTGTTGGTATATATTTTGTGCTACTGTTGCGTTGTATAGTACACAAACATTTGTATAATATTTAGTCTACCATCATTGAGATAAATGGGGCGGGCAGAAGGGTTTCAAACTGCATTTAGCCAGTAAACCCAATAAACTGACCGCTGAAGGTAATTTCTCTCCATGAAGAAGAAAACTAACAGTGCTCTTTCTTCGCAGTCGGCAGAGTTGTGGTTGAATTGTTTTCAGACTCCTGTCCCAAAACATGTGAAAACTTCAGATGCCTCTGCACAGGTAAATACTGAATTGAACTCTTGTGAAAACACGCACATACAAAATGCCAGAAAACATTTTATTTTCTTGCACAGTGTAATATTGATAACTGACTGGTTTAATGCAGGTGAAAAAGGCATCGGCAAAGGAACTATGAAACCTCTGCACTTCAAAGGATGTCTGTTCCATCGAGTTGTAAAAGACTTTATGATTCAAGGAGGAGACTTCAGCGAAGGTGAGTTAATGCATTTTGAATATAAAGATGTGAATGGTGCACTTACCTTAGAACACCTATGCTTTAAGTCCATATAATTTAAGTCTGAAGATTTAGTTAATGACTGCAAGTCTCTCTGTTAATAGCATCACAGGGCTGTACGTTTTTACCTGCTACATACCACATACCCATGGCACGTCAGCACCTAAAAGAACGCATCAACAAATCTTAACACCATCCTAAGAAAAATATATTTGAATAATCAGCATAAGTTTTATAATGCAATGAATCTCATTCCCGTAGCAGCTCCATTTCTCATGTTTTGTTCCTTCTGTCATAGGAAATGGAAAAGGAGGTGAATCCATCTATGGAGGCTTTTTTGAAGGTAAAGAGGCCACTGTCAGAGCTGTCAGTAGTTATCCAAACCGACGTTGGCGTCAAGATGGCAGTACAATATTATCCTTTTCCCCCAGATGAAAGCTTCGCTGTTAAACACAACAAGGGCTACCTGCTGTCTATGGCTAATAGGGGAAAAGATACAAATGGATCACAGTTTTTCATGTAAGCCTTATTCTTGTACATTATCGATTTGATGCATTATTAGTTAATTCTGTCCTAAGCCATACAAATATTTATGAGCTCTTTTTTTTTTTTGCTTGCTGTACCACTTTAGAACAACAAAACCATCACCACATCTGGATGGGTAAGTGCTGCTTAATAGGTCTGAAACTGATTCATCATGCACGATATACACAGTATGTTTCACTGAGAACAATATAGCTGAAGCTCAACGCCCCTCTATTTCCTCAGTGTCCATGTGGTTTTTGGTCATGTGATTTCTGGCCAAGAGGTTGTTCAAACCATGGAAAACCAGAAAACGGATCCCAATAGTAGACCATATGCTGACGTGAAAGTTTTGAACTGTGGAGAGCTCATCCCTAAGTCGAAAGGTTAGTTTGTGTGAAGCATTTTTGATCCTTTTTAAAATACATTTTAGATTTCATGAGCACTGCTTCTAACATTTTATTTTATTTTTTATGTTTGCAGCAAAGAAAGACGAAAAGAAAAAAAAAGAGCGAGCCTCTTCCAGTTCCAGCAGCAGCTCCAGCGACTCTGAGAGTTCGTCACAATCCTCCTCTGATTCTGAGGAATCAGAGAAGGAATCTAAGAAGAAGAAAAAGAAGGTGAAAAAGCTAAAAAAGAAACAGAAGAAGAAGGAAAAGAAAAGGTACCAATTTATTGTCACATTTTCCCTGTCTGCAGTGTACAGTAGGCTAGTGTCTTTAATCTGAGCTGCCATGCTTTCCTAGGTCAGAGGCTGAAAGTGCTGAAGAGAAGGAACAAGAAGAGTTGGTTACGTCTACTGTACGTCCTGAAGAAATTCCACCCATCCCAGAGAATCGATTCCTCATGAGGAGTTTCCAGGTGGTCCAGAAGCCAAAAGAGGAGGCTGAAAAGGCTCAGCCGAATAAAGAGGAAAGGCCCAGAGAGAGGTGAGTGTTTTTATATTGGGTATGATTCATTCGCAGTGTGCCCAAATACGAATGTGAGCATCAGTAGCTTTCTATAGAATACGTTAATGTAAGTCCCCAAGTACAATTTTAGTTTTCATGTGCAAAATTGCTGAACACACTTTGGTCTGGTGTGCCTGAGCATGGAAAGCACACTATGAGGCCACAATGCGACACACTCCTTCTCCAGTCTTCTGAAACGGCACATCTTCAACAACAAATAGCGGTTTTATTGATAGCTGTCAGTTTCAATCATTCAAATGCAGAGACATGGTGGGCTTTTTAGGAAATAATTACAAGGTTCGCACCTCTGTGACTGCATAGTTGGTCACGCTGGCCATGACGGTGTTGTAAACTACCAGACCATCCACTCAACTATAGCATGCTTTTTACACACATTTTACAAAAAAAGCTCCTCACTTATTTCCCACAAGGTGTCATGAGAACATTTGGATGCTCATGTTAATCAAAATGTCATGCCTTGCTTTTTTTCCTGTCCCTCCTTCTCTCTAGTTCTGGCCAAACATATAATTCTCAGTCATCATATAATAAAAGACTGGCGATGACACGGTCCGGGAGGAAGATAAAAGGCAGGGGTCCAAGGGTAGGTGGACTTCATTTTGAAGAGCTCAACTAACATGTTGTCCACTTTGTCACAATTCATATTATGACTAATCAGATTGGAATATATCTTGTTGCTTTCATAAGGCAGTGACGCACACAATTACATTTCACAATTTATACAACTTTTTATTTCAGTTTTATAAGATTCCTGTCTTGACCAGTGTAGTTTCCAGTCTGTTTTAGAACAGAAGTAAGTTGTTTGTCATTCCTCCCAAACAGCGCTATCGGACTCCGTCTCGCTCAAGGTCCCGAGATCGGCACAGTGAAACTCCTCCACACTGGCGTCAGGAGTTGCAGCGTCAGAGGATGAGGGCAGTCACCGGAGAGCGCTGGATTAAGGGTGACAAGTAAGATAACTTCACTTTCACTCATTACAGAGTATGTCAAAGTTTGTGTGTGTGTGTGTGTATCTATCTATCTATCTCTCTCTCCATCTCCACTCACCATGACAATAACAAATTAGACTGTATAAGAATGTTATCTACAATTTTAGCTTAGTTGGAAGCCAAACAGCCTTAACATTCCTTTAGTGTGCCAAGCAGTGATGAAATGTTTGACATGAAACGGCTAAACCTTCCTGGGTGGGTACCTGAAATGTTCCCAGATATAAGATGAAATGCAAAGGCTATTGTGATACTTCTTATATTTCAAAGCAAGTCTCATTAAACAAGAACATGTGTTCTGAAAGCAAATGTTATCTTGAGTAATGTATTGGCAGAACATTATTGAACGCTGTCACGTAGTTCCATTGCCTGATGTCAGTAGTCGTGTTCTGTGATTAAGATTTACTCTGCCCTTTTTCAACAGAGGGGACATGAATGAGGCCAAGGATGACGCTGCTAAAGCTCCAAGAAGAGAGAGGCGAACCGCCGACACAAAGCATGAACACACAGCTGAGGGTAAAAAAGACAAGAAAACTCGGTCACATAGATCCAAAAGCAAAGAGGAAGACACTGTTGAGAAGGATGAGAAGCATAGCAAACACAAGGCAAAGAAAAGAGATCAATCTCAAAGCCGCAGCAAAAGCAGAGAAAAGAGCAAGAGGTCAAAAAGCAGAGAGAAGGGTCACAAGCACAAAAGTGATGACAGGAAAGGTCGCTCAAAGAGCAAAGACAAAAGTGCTAGTAAGAAAGAAAAGGAGTCAGAGTCGGATAACAATAAAGATAAAATTAAGGGTCCTGACTCCGACAAAAAGCAGAAGGAGGACACCAAAGGAAGAAATGGTGAGGGAACTAGGACAAAGTCCCAAAGTAAGGAAAAACCAACTGCAAAAGATGGCCGCAGATCAAGTAGCAGGAACAGGGATAGGAGCGGACCTGCAGTGTCCAAAGACAAAGAAGAAAAACGCGAAAGAGAGAGGGGCAGAGAGCGTAGCAGGAGTCAGGAAAGACGACACAACAATGAAAGGGAGAATAAGAAGCGAGGGACATCCAGGGATAGGGAACATAGATCAAGAAGTCCAGACAGAAATAAGTCGAGAGACTCCCACAGAGGCAGGCGCTCCAGAAGCAAGAGTAGTAGGAGAGACCACAGCAGAGATCGATCCTCTCATAGAAAGGACAGAGAATCTGCCAACCATAGGAGAAGACGCAGCAGCAGCTCTGAGAGCGATAGAGATGCGAAAAGGAAGAGTCAAAAGAGTCCAGATTCCAAAAAGAGAGACGCAAATAGCACCTCCAAGTCCAAAGACAGAAGAAGCCCGGCCAAGCCAAGACCAGATAGTACAAAGGGCAAAGACCGAAACAACAGCAAGAGAAATAAAAGCAGCTCTAGCTCCAGCTCTGACAGCGACTGAACCTGTGATGATACCTTAATAGAATAGATTGGGAGTTTTGAGGTTTGTCCCCATTTTACCCAAACTACATATGTAGTATGCAGCATCAGCGTTCCATCTAGAGTGGACTTATTCACATTCCTCATTCAGTGCATAAAATCCAACTCCACCCTTCATCCAAAGCTAACATGATTGTACAAAAGTCCGTCAACCAATCCAAACTGTTTAGAACTATGTGAACACCACTCAAACTTACAATGGCAGCCTGTATCATCATGCAAGCTTTGGACTTCTGAACGGGTTGTGGATTTGTTCCCCATCAAATGCATTACACTGTTGATGTGTAGCTTAAGCCACGCAGCCAGTTTGAGGAAGGATTTCCTGAGGACATTTTCTCTTGAAATTAGTTTTCAATGTAATTTAATGCAGGTTTTGGCAAATGTCTGATTGTCAAATCATTTTTACAACAATCAATCTGGAAGAGAACACTTTTAGTTTTGTGCATGCTTATCCCTCTCATTGTTTGATTACATGTACATCCATGACTTTTTTTGGATATCCATGTACTGTAATCCTATATTGTTAACCGGTTTTGAGATACCTCTGGGTTTTTTTTTTTATAGAAAAGAAATGTCAATGTCATGCTGCAAGTACAACATGAAATCAATTTGTGTAAATTGTGTTTTGTGCAAGTTGATTTTAAGAACTCTACTGCCGTGAATTAAAAGGCTCAACTTTGATTTTAATCAACTGTTTTAATATTTTGTAAATGCTTTCATGAACACAAGCTACTGGTGGCCCAAATATTAATAGCATCCACAATTACATGTAATCAACAGTGAAAAAATTATTACAGGCGAATAACATTGTACTGCTAACTTCCAGTGTCGGGTTCAGGGAACTGCAGTGGTGATTAATTCCTTGGTTCGGGTGTTATGTTAGAGTCCGTTATTTTAGCCCAGACGAGTCATTATCTCTGCTCGGGGTAGTTGATACTCAATATTCACAAAACATTTTGATTAATTTCTAACCACTGCATCCATGTCATTGATATCACTACAGCATGTACGGCCTGTAGAGCATTCAGACTAAAACATTTAGTTACTACATCATGTACCTAAGGAACACTCGTACATGTAAAACATCACTGCAAAAGTATCCGACTGTCCAAAGCCACTCCATATTTACTATATAGTGTGAAACTGATGTACAATTTACTATTCACTTACACAACACACCATTGAGTGTCTATTATAAACAGAGTAGTGAGTGAGGAAGTGATTTCAGACACCACCTCTGTCAGAACACCTTGTGGATTTTATTAAACCTTTGAACTCAGAATTGCCAGCTCGGAGTGACCTACGACCATATGAAGCCAAGTCTCCTCTTTGCTTCTAGAATATCGTCGGGCTCATTTAACTGTTTAATGTTCTGGGTGGCACCAGAGACGTATGTGGGCATTTGAGCACCGGTGAGGTCCTGAACGAGGTAGCTCGGCTTGACTCCCTTCGAAACTGGGCCATGCCCTCCTCCGATGCCTTCCGCCGCGGCTTTGCAAAGTGGAAACACATTTTGCTGAGCCTCTGCCGCTGCACTGATGATGTTCTGTGAATACTGCTGGAACTGGTTTTCGTCTTCAGCGATGAGCTCTGCGTTCTTCTCTTCAAACTCATGTTGGTCTCGTCTCAGCTGCTGATGCCTGGCACATTTTTCAGCCTATATGTGAAGGATGAAAGATAAATGTCAAACAAAGATAAGAACGACCGGCGACTCAAAATTGCACATTTTTCCAATGATGTGGCGGAAGAGACAGTTTCATTGTTACCATTTGTGTGACATTGAAGTCTTGGAGTTTTCTTCCATCTTCTTTTATCCTCTGAGTCTTCAGTTGTTGTTTCTCTGAGAATATTCTATCGGCCTCTTTCTTGGCCTGAAGTGTGTCTCGGGTGTTCTGTTTCGTTGATCGGTCCCTCTGCTCCTTTTCTTGTCGCTGATGAAAGAGTGTGTGTCACAGGTGGGAGAACATTTTGTTAGCTGCAACTGGAGCCTCGGGCAAAATCACCACGGCTGTAAGCGGCAGCATCGACATTGTGTTTTGCAGGTGCAGCGTCTGAACTAGTCTCACCACGAGTTCTCTGTGTGCAGCTATTGACTCCAACGTCGCGGCCTTCTTCTCCTCCTCCTCCATCTGCCTTTGTGCCTTTTTCACTTCCTGCTCAGCAGCAGCCTTCGTGATCCTCTGGTCCTCTCTCTCGCTTTGACCCTGCTGTGTGTCGGCCAGCTTGTTCGTGACCGTCTCTCTGTGCTTTTGTGCCTCTCTGAGGAATAAAAGAAATACTCCCGAGTGTGATCGTCATGAAGATTCACCAGGGATCCACTGTATGTTGA
The DNA here is from genome assembly GCA_038501785.1 of Myoxocephalus aenaeus. Taxonomy (NCBI): domain Eukaryota; kingdom Metazoa; phylum Chordata; class Actinopteri; order Perciformes; family Cottidae; genus Myoxocephalus; species Myoxocephalus aenaeus. The sequence goes on from JBAMJR010000154.1 coordinate 199,275, forward strand.
AGACCGACGACTGGGTGTACTAGAAGCTAGGACGAAGATCGATGGTATTTATTGTTTTGCCGGGCCTTACCTAAACAATTCCTTTTCCTTATCTTTCCGTAACTTCATCATTTTTTGTTTTGCAGAGAGAAAAAGTTTCCGTTGCTCCTCTTCAGCCTCCTGTTTTTGTACATCTGTCGCTTTTATGAGGTCCCTAGTGGTAACAAGTTCCTGTAAATGATATAGTATACAGTATACAAGAGGAGGTACACTGACTATGAAGTAGTAAGCTTGTGTATTATAAAAAATATATAAAAATAGCAGTTAACCTGCTCTGTTGAGGCCCTACCATGTGAGCGTGCATCAGGTATCTCTTCAGCTTTGCTTGTCTTTCTTCCTCCATTCTTTGCTCCAGCTGGTGGAGCTCTTTAAGGCGCTGGATTTCCTCTCCGTCCTTCTTGTTCTCCATCTTCTCTTGCTCTCTCACTCGCTCACTTTCCTTGACCCTACAGAGAAGGAATCATATAATCTCATGTAAAAAGCAAAAGGCTTCACTCGAGCCATCTCTGATTCTCATTTGAAATCCGTCACAACGGAGCGGTTGAGTTGCGAAATAGGATGTTAAATGCGCGTTCTCATGCAGTTTTACAAGACAATAGACAAAACACAACATATGTATCTTTGAAATGTCTATAATTCTGGTGCATCTGCAGCGTGTTGTTGGGGAAGCTGTGAGACTTACTGGTGTTTTAGGTCCTCTGCAACAGCCTGTCTCTCCAGCTTTTTCCGAAGGGCTTTCTCCTGCTCCTGTCTCGAGGCTTCATCCTCTCTGGTCTTCATCATGTCCAGTAATTCGTTGTCGACATCTTTACGGGCATTCTTGATTCTTTGTTTCAGATCAATCTGTGCCTCCCTTTCCGTCAGCACCTCAGTCAGTAAGAGGGCACGCTGTGGAAGTAGTGATAATCATGCATTATCCCGAAACATCAACATACAGCCAAACATGTACGTGAGACAATAATTCTCAAGCGATACCAACATGTAATCCTTTAACCCGGTCTGTTTGATAGAACATCTGACTTTGGGCTTTTTCATTGGCCTCTTTCCGCTGCTGCTCCTGATATTTGGCCTCTTCTTGATCAGTCTGTTTCCTTTTCTCCTCTTCAATCTCCTCCCGGATCTTCAATGCCTCTAGTTTTTTTTGCCTTTGACCCTTTGATAAATATAAACATAAAGCATGTCCACCTTTTGCACGATTCTTTGTAATATTTTTTATAGCAGAACATTGTGCTTACAAGCACATCTAAATTTAATAAAATCAATAAAATCTGAGGAAACCCCCGTACAGGCAACTTACAGCGATGGTATTGGACCACAGCTTCACCACCTCTTGGGATTGCAAATGCAAGGCCTCCCTCTGCTTTGCTGCCTCTCGCATACTCTCCTTGTCTTTATTAACCTGGTTCAGCTCATCTTGAATCCTCCGCCATTCACTCTTGGTTAAGACGGTGACTTGTTGGAGGTCTGGTGGCTGGATCATCCTGCTGCCTTCCTCGGCTGAAGACCCTATTTAAAAAAATAAAAAAGGAGGAAAGTACTGTGAGAAGACACTGCATTTAGAACACTGTTTATTTAAAGGGAATTTGTGTAATTTGGGTAGTTGAGGACTGTAAATGCTTTTCTCCAGATCACAGGATGCATATTTATTTCGTCCATAAGAAGGTCATCTGCAATTAGACATTAGGCTGAATAGCAGACATCGTAAGTGATGTTATTTGTGGTCCTTGAATGATTTGGGATCAAGTGAGGAAATGCCTTTTGACATAATCACTTGTTTGTCTTTACCTGAGATGATTATGCTCAGGTATACCCTCTGATAACCAATGCAGATCATCACACATGTTCATCTATCAAACTGCTGTTATGTGTTGTCATAGTTTTTTTAATGATCAGTTTATGGTTTGTGTGTTATAATGCTTTATCCAACACATGCACATATAGGTCTAAATACATATATGCAAAACTGCCATTACATTTGTTAAGCCTATTCAGATATGTTTTCCCACTAAATACATTTTTGGTTGATCATTTTGGGGAAGGTTGCACTGGGATATTTCTACTCGGTGTTTTATAAATCCTGGCTATGGCCCTGTGAATAAATGGAAAAAAAATAGACTTTACACTAATACAGAAAGCTCTTGCCTTTTGAAAGTGGCTACACGTGTGATGTGTTAGAGCAACTCTTGCATTGTTCTGAACATAGTAAAGGTAACGTCATATGATTTAAAGACTGTTATATTGCATATTGTCTATGAGCTGAGCTTCCTTCAGTAAAGGTTATAAATCTCACCTCTCTTACTGGAGCCTCTCCGTCGGCCATACTGAACTTCCGATGCCATTTGGACTTGATTTAAAGTACCGAGTAACTCAATTTAAAAGTACTATTTTAATTAAAACCGCTGACACAGTTTGCACTGTTTCTCGGTTACATACAGCTATGGCCGAGTGCGTATTTGTTATGTTGTAGCCAGGCAACACCTGAGCCAGTCTGAAGCGTTCCCGCTGACGGCCGACAGGGGGCGTTAGAGCGGCGCCTCGCGAGAGCAGGCGAGAGCAGCAGGAGGCGTTCACAAAAAACTGCGATCAATTCGGACAGTTTTCAACTGACTTCAAAGTATACACAGGAAGTCACAGAAAAAAAATGACTTCCTGTTAGTTCCGATCTTTAGGCTACTTGTAGTTTACAGATCACGTTTGCATTTATTCATATGTGTTTATAAATATATATTAATGTAGAAATGTGTGTGTAGCTGCATCCTTTGTTATTTTTATGTCTGCCTGTGAAATACATTACTACTCGTTTTGATATGTATTATAAATAAGCTTTATTATTACCAACCACACAAGATATGTTTTTAGATTAAACATGAGACTAATAGTCAACAATCGAGGTGGTGTTTGCTGTCCGATCTAAGAGCCAATCAGCTCTCTGGTGTGACGACAGCACAGAACTGGCTCATCTCGACCGAGCCTATTGTCAGACATCTAAAAATGTTGGCACTTTTTTTTCTCTAGCCTTTTAAACGGTTACTTTAATGGTTAACGATAACATAATTTACATTATTGGATATGGTGATTATTTACCAGGTTTCTGTATGCAAATATTAATTAAACTCATTAAATTCATGTGATGCTGTTTTTTGTGTCAACGTGTCTTTCACCCTGGAAGTCAGACACGGTTATAGTAGAACATGGACACCATGGGTCTTTTTTACAGGAGACTTTTTTACAGGAGATTAAATTACTATAACAAAATTACAAAATTGGATTCATATGACTCCAATAAGGTTCTGGTTTATAAAAGAATAGTAAATCTAAATCCGGTTCATATTGACTCTATACCTCCTTTGTCATTATGTTCTACTCCTTTTCAGGATAGTAAAGGCAGGGAAGCAGCCCAAAACATTTGAGTGGCACATATAAATATGTATAAACACTCAGATGTCTGCAGTCAAGCAAAGTGCCTGTGTTTTAAAATCTAGTGGTGAAAGCAGATAGAAACACATTAGGGGTCTGTCATGTGCAGCCTAATGAGTCAGGTGATACACAGCATCTGATAAATTAAGCAAGAAAAAATGGACTTGCCTGATCTGCTGTTACATGAAGGAAAGAACCATTTTACAAGGATACAAGAAAATTAACAAGTTATTCTTTTGAAGATTAATTGATTTCAACAGTAATGTTATGCTTTGATACTACATACGAGATGTAATCACTATAAAGTGATTACATCTCATATGTAGTATCAAAGCATAACATTAACAGTTGCATATTGTTCAAATTAATTACAGGTTATGTTTTTTTTTTAACTTGACTTTACTTAAGTATTTCCATTGTATGCTTCTTAATACTTTTATATCATTGTCCTTCAGAGATAAACAGCTATATTACTTTGTATACAAACTATAATGAGTGTATACAATACATATTGCTTTCAAGTAACCGCATATACAGTCCGTAAAATTAAAACATTAAAAGGCTGTTTGCATGTTAATGCACAAGTAATAACAATACACTATTACAGTAAATAATAATATAACACTGAAAGGGTCCATTTCCTGCAAAACGAATACTTTAAAATATATATATTCTAACATTTTAAATAAAGGGTGTTACGCAGTGTGTAAAGTTAGTTTTGATGTTGCTATTTTTTCAATACATCTAAATACTTGTGCGACCTGATGACCTGACTGACACTCAATCAAACTGGTCCCAACATTCGTTTAAACTGGTCTCCAGTATGAAGGGGCCTCCTCTTGAGTTACGTCAGAGATGCACGAGAGGCGGGTTTACTTTGAAAGGGGCCGTCTTTACTCCGAGAAAACCATTCAAAAGCAGCAGAGGGAAAGCGACCCCCTGTGTCCATCAACCCGCGGAGACATCAGCCACCCACCATCACCAGTCACCCACCAACCAGCAGCCCAGTGAGGAAACCCCGAACATGGCCCCCATCTCCATCCAGACCGTCTTAATCAGTGAAAGTGTGGACCCTCGCTGCAAGGCGATTCTGGAGGAAAATGGCATCCGAGTCACGGAAAAACCCAACATGAAAAAGGATGAATTAATGGCGGAGATCAAGGTAAAGTTGGACACTCGAGCATAACCGCTTTCACGTGCACGGGGTGTCGTTTTCGTCCTGCGCAGCACGCAGCCGTGTTCAAATCCTGTCAAAAGAAAAGTTTAGCCGGTGAAGCTCGCATTATTTTAAGAAGCTCGTGTTGCAATATTAAATTGCAAATGAAGTAGCGTCTGTGTGTTGGTGTTTTTTTAATACAAAGTTTATTGTACGACGTGTACACTTTTTGTACGTACTGTACTCGCACTCCTCTGAGCTGACACGTATTTGCCGGATCATGATGTGACAATTGAAGATACATGTAGCCCCGCCCCCCTCGGAAGCTGATGCAACCCATCCTGGACTTTCCTGGGGATCCCATCACTTTGTTTCTCTGGGTGCCACCGTGCAGCAGGGTGGCAGCTGTTATCATCTTAATGCAGAGGCTGTGCATTTTTGCAGAAACAAATATTTGCATCTGTACAAATTAAATTAGGACAAATGGGTTATAGTGGAAATGTACAGTATACAAACAAAATGGATTGTAGTGGTTTGCAGTGGAATCGGACCTTTAACTCTGTTAAACCCCGGGGCAAAAGTGAGCTCTCTTTTTAGCCACAGCAAAACTCATTCATCGGCAGTTTTAGATTACAGCATCTTATGAGTTTATTTATCTTTGTTTAGAAAGCACACAAAAAAGGCAATCCCTATAAGCATTATTAGGCTACAAATGGCCCTCCAATAGCTGATCATAAACAGTAAGACAAGAAACATGACAAAAAGAAGCCTTTGCACCATAATAATATTTACAGTACACACATTGCACACTCGACAAGCTGACGTGTTGCAAAGATATCTTGTATAAATATAGGCCGTAACATCACTCGCACAGATCGGGAGATCGCTTTGTTTGCAGCTCACGGTCGGCTGTCGTCGAGCTACTGAATTTATGCACACACAAAAAACACACACGCATCTGCTATCACCCAGGCCTTTGGGTCCATTTGCTTTCACACCACAAACCAACAGCGGAGTCCAGCACTGGAAGCGGACCAAGGCCTTTTTCACATTAGCCCAAACAAACAGCACTAACCAGGCAAGACAGGCTGGCTCATAAAGCACTCTCAGTTTGTGATAACATGAGTAGACGCACATTTATTTAACTATACACTATGTATACTTTAACTGAAACATTTAAAAGTATTAAAACTACATTTCTGAAGAAATACTTGTCTAGAAGGTAGATGAAGAAAAGAAAAATCCATGGTTTTAAGGCCCTTATGATGTCGGTTTATATTGTGCCATCGTGGTAGAAATGACCAGCTACTTTGCATTAAATAAAGTACCACATAGTAATTGACAACTTTGTGTGGTTGGTAATTTAGCCTTGAGCAGGTTATGCACAGATATAAAACACCATGAGATCAACCGAATGCTTTTCTCACCTCGCTAGGACTACGATGGCCTCGTGGTTCGATCTGCAACGAAGGTAACCGCTGATGTCATCAATGCTGCTCATAATCTCAAAATCATTGGGAGAGCTGGAACTGGCGTGGACAATGTGGATGTTGACGCTGCCACCAAAAAGGGTATTATTGTCATGAAGTAAGTTTCCAGTCTGTGCACAAATTATGACTATGCAGTGCTAATATAATGTACTGTCCATTAACTGGAGACTTTTCTCCAGCACACCAAGCGGTAACACGATCAGTGCCGCCGAGCTGACATGTACTCTGCTGATGAGCCTCTCAAGGTGAGATGAGCAGTTGTGCACTGTTTTTAAATTGCATCGAAGCACTGCACAAGTGTCATTTAATTTAATTCTGCTTCCAGAAATGTGCCTCAAGCTGCAATGTCGATGAAACAAGGGAACTGGGATCGCAAAAAGGTGAGCAGCGGTTTTAGTTCGTCCCCCGTGAGCTGTTTGAACGACCGTGTTTGCGGTTGACACACAAAGCGATTACTGTTGCATGGTCGGCTCCATTGTTCAGCCAATCATCACTAATCTGGTGTGACACTTGGGCTGGGTCATAGTTTTGTTTCTAATTTTGCAGTTCATGGGTGCGGAGGTGCATGGCAAAGTACTCGGAATAGTTGGACTTGGAAGAATAGGAAAGGAAGTCTCCTCAAGAATGCAATCATTTGGCATGAGGGTAAGTAAAGAGATCATGACAAGATGGGTCACGTTTCTCAGTGTGTAAATCCCACGTTTCTACTTGGATCATTAGTTTAAACAAACGCGATAAGATGTGTTTTTCTGTCTTGGCAGACAATCGGCTATGATCCAATCACTCCTACTGAGGTGTCTGCGAGCTGGGGTGTCGAGCAGATGTCTCTGGAGCAGCTGTGGCCCCAGTGTGACTACATCACTGTCCACACTCCCCTAATGCCCTCTACTGTCGGTGAGTTTTACATGCAGCCATCGTCAGTTGTACCGAAGAATTGTGGGATTGCTTTCTCAACTGTACATTTTTCATGCCCAAGGTCTGCTTAATGATGAATCGTTTGCGAAGTGCAAGAAGGGCGTGAAGGTTGTGAACTGTGCACGAGGGGGGATCATTGATGAGGCGGCTCTCCTCCGAGCTTTGGAGTCCGGACAGTGCGGAGGAGCAGGGCTTGATGTCTTCGTTGAGGCAAGATCATTGGAGCACATCATTATTTCTTTGATTACTTATTAATATTAATAAAAGAGTTGCCGCAGCCTACATCTTACTTTGTGTTTGGCCACAGGAGCCTCCTAAGAACCGCCCATTGGTCGACCATCCTAATGTCATCAGCTGTCCTCACCTGGGAGCCAGTACGAAGGAGGCTCAGGCTCGCTGTGGGGAGGACATCGCTCTGCAGATTGTGGACATGGTGAAAGGCAAGAATCTGGTTGGAGCTGTAAGTTCTTTATACCTTTTCAAACAAAAAGATTTATACATCTCGTTGAGATTTGTAGTTGCGAAATATATTAAAGGGTAACTTCTGTAATTTTGTGCTGCACTTCAGTAAAGTTGGGGAGACTCACTGTGTGCTTCAAGTCAATGCGCCTGTTTATAACGGTCTTTGTTCCCAAACTATGTTTTATAAAACACCAACCGAAGTTCATGATGGAGCTTTATGTGAAAAGTATGACAAAAACCATCATGCGCTAGTCTAGATTATGCTTTAGGAAATAATGTACAATTCAGGCACCTTAAAGTTGGAATTGCCTTTTTTAAATTCATTCCTTTGTCAAATCCTCTATTCAGGGAAGTTTGTGCTTGGAAATGCTTTGTCGACAACTAATATTGGATTTAGCATAGATTACCATGTGTTTCATACCGTGTGTCACACTATGTACTAATACCATGTAATTCCAGTTACTATAACGGGTTTTTCATGATTTTGATCAGCTAACTCTCTTTCAGGATGCGTTAGCAGGTTTAAAACCTCAGGCATGAAGTTGGAACAATATATCTCACCACAAGTTCCATGAGTAGTGATTCAGGAGCACATTTGGTTGACTGAGCCTAATTAACATCTCTGAATTCAAAGTCTGAAAGTAGACAAAAGACCCACAAATATTTTTACAATAACTGGTTATACGACCAAACTTGAGCATTATAAGAAAGTTTGGATTTGAAATGGATATCTACTGGAAGACTGACGGTGGATCAGAAGATTGAAGAAACTGCAAAGTCTCAAAATCTGTTTTCCAAATTTTTGACTACATTTAGTTCACAAAAGCACTCTGATTCCATGTTTACTTCTTTTTATGAAGGTAAATGCACCGGTTTTGGCCAGCACGTTCTCCCAGGATTCTCACCAGCTGATCAAACTTGGAGAAGCAGTCGGAGCTGTGCTGCAGTCCTGCAATGCTTCGAAGAACCCTTTTAAACGTGTCCAAATCACTACTCAAGGTAAAACTACTGGTCTAACCAGTGTGTCTTAACTGAAGAGGGGGTCATATAATAGGAAGATAATGTTGAAACAGATTTTTCCTCCCCCTGGTGGTATGATTAGGAAAGCAATTGTAGTATGAAGATGCACTTTTTGCTGTTCACAGTTTTTCCCAAAAATCTTTTTTGCTTTAGAATGTTTCACTAGCTCATAGTGGCAGTTACCTCCATGTGCTGTTTTCTTCAAACCAGGGGATTGCATGAAGTCCACCACTGGTTACATGACTTCAGCAGTCCTGGTTGGACTGCTGAACCATGAACCTGGCTGTTGCCCGAACCTCATCAACGTACTAAGCCTCGCCAAGGAGTCTGGGATCACGGTAAAACATGACCTCAATCCTGCAAATGTTGCATGACAAAAACGTGGTGTGTGTCTTTAGAAAATAATCTTTTCATTCGGACTATTCAGGTGAACCAGACCCACTGTGCTTCTGACGGGGCTGCCAGTGGAGTGTGTAAGGTGGAGATCGAGGCCAATGGCTGCAGCTACAAAGCCAGTGGTTCCGTTCAAGGTGGCGTGCCGGTCCTGCTTGAGCTGAGCAACAGTGTGTTCAGACAGCCGGTCTCTCTCACTGGGAATCTGCTGTTCTTCAAGGCCTCCGCAAGCCCTCAGCTCCTATCCTCAGTGGCTGGTAAGAAACATACATTCAAAAATCATGCATTGCCCATTAATGTTCAGGAAAAATAAGGTTAGAATAAGGACAAAGCTGATGTTTACCACTAATTGGTCTCTGTATTTACACTCTGGATGTATCTTAAGCAGGGAAAACATATTTGTGACATGTCAAGTGATCATAGAAAGTTTCACCTATGTAAAGCAATAAATATAAAACAAACACTTCAACTTTCTTTGAGTTTTCATGATTACGTTATGCATCTAACTATGCCCAGACTATAAATCTAGAATAATCTGCGTTAGTGTCGCCAAAATACAGAGACTCACACCCTTAAATAATGGCCTGCACAAAATACATTTTGTTTGTTAATCATTGACTTTATTGTGAACAAATACAAATTCCCACTAGACTTTAGTATCGAAAAATGTATTCAATTTGTGTGTTTAGTTTTTCTCATGATGAACATCAGTGGCATTATAAAAAGCTGCCATTTAAAGGATACAATTCTGATTAATATTTGTTATTTATGATCAGTTTTGTTTAAAATATATGGAAAATAAAATTGATATACCATTTTCTGGCAGTTTTTGGACACAGACATATTTGTCGTTAAATGCATCCATTTCCACCATTCCTGTTTCAGATCAACTCTGCACGCAGTATGTATCTGTAACTTTGGATTTTGATGAAGATACTTTTCAAACCCATTTTCTTCAAAGTTGACTTTTAATGGAGTAAATATTGCCAAACACATTATTCCTGTAGATCTAGAGCCACATACCCTCCTCAAAGATTGAACATAGGCCTCAGTGGAACAGGCAGATGTAGTATGTTATGTGCAACTGAAGGGGCGCTTTAGGGTTCTAGTGGTAAATAGTGAGGAATCCTTAAGTCGAAATAACACATGCATTGCTGTCAGCAAGACAAAATCTCTAAAACTAGATTCTTTATTTTTTTCCCACAGTTATTTTTTGACTTCAGACTTTCAATTTAGATGAAAGCTGGTCCTGAGGACTAAAGAGCTGTGTTTTTCTTGCTTTCAAATCACACCTATTTTCTCTTGTCGATTGTTCTTTGTTTAGGACTTCTGGCCACAGATGGCGTGGAGATTGAGTCCTTCAGTGCTCCCGCAGACCGCTCTGGGGATCTGTGGTATTGTGTGGGGGTCTCCTCTCTCCCACGAGACCTCAGTGCCTTGAAGCCTTTGGTGAAGGAGGCCGCACAGCTCACCATTTAGATGACGGCAGCAATGCTATAAATCTCAAAGTGTCTAATATAATTGATCTGTCTTGGTCTTAGTGTTTACAACTAACAACTTATAAATTGAACATTTGCAGTTTAAAACTTGTATTTTGATAACATTCCAGTGTTTAGATGCTTTACATCCACTTTGTTGAAGTAGAAATAAATGCAGTCATGTGCTGATTAGTTTGCTTTTTGACCTTTCTATAAAGCAGAGGCGTAAAATAAAGTAGACTTACAAAGTCACTGTAAGAACAATTGTATTGTACGTGTTTTTATTCAGTGAACTTCACACTTTAACTTTTTTTATTTTAAAGGGGAGGTATTACACCAAGTTGCCAGTCTAATTAAATCCAATACAACAGCCTATAATGTAACCTCTAATATAACTGTCCAGTGAGTACCCTGACTTCGCCCAATGTCAGCTGGGATCGGCTCCAGGACCCTGACTAGGATAAGTGTTTACAGATAATAGACGGATGGATGTATTGATACTTTTACTAAAGATACAGATGGGTACTTCTTCCATCATTGCCTAATGCAACATGGACCAATAACATCAACAATTTGTAAGATACATACAAATGTACTTAAGTACACATTTGAGGGGCTTGTACTTTAGTGGAGTATTTTCTTTTCATACCACTTTCTACTCCTTAAGGAGTGACATATTCAAATATATGAAAAGCTTATGAAACAAAAACGAAGTAAAATGAATTGCACTGTAGGCAGCCACAGTGTGCAACATTTGCTTTAAATGTTTTCATTGCGGTCTGCTTTTGGTGCAGCACCTTCAACAGTTCTTGGATGTGTGTGACCACTCTGCATTGTTTGAGCTCCTAAAAGAACAACAAAAGTCATTTAAACTATATTGATCATTGTTTGCTTTGCTGCTTTTAAAAATTACGGCATTTCTCACCTTTTTTTTTTTTTTTTACAAAACAAGCATCATATAATAGACAAAATAATCTGCATATTAATCCATAGTGAAAATAATCATTAGTTCCAGTTGAGCGCCACCTGAACCAACTACACTAAAATCCGGCTTTTACATTCATTCATGCATGTATAATAATAATCTAATGATATATAATAGTCAATACAACAGTCACAGGGGATCTTTTCGTCAAAATGTCTACTTTTAATACTTTATAATTACAATCTTCTACTTGAAGGAACAGTGTGTAGCATTTAGGGGGATCTATTAGCAGCAAATAAAAAGTAAGTTTTTATCCTTTAGTGTATAATCACCTGACAATAACACTCGTGTTTTCGATGTGAGAGATATTGTGCAGGAGTAAATATCGTGCACTGGGCTGTTAATCCTCGTTAGGATTAGGGAAAGCCTTGACCATACTGAAAGTGTGGGGGTCAAAAACGCCATGGCGACGACCAGAATGAGGGAAAACACGGAGTGTGAACAGTGCAATGGCTTCTTTTTAGTGTGCAGCTGAAGGCGACGCTCATTTGTATAAGATTTGTATTCTGTTATTGCCACTTCTCCGCCTGCTGGGTGCACTAATGCGCCTCACGAGACTGAATTGAGCTTCTATTTCGGCGTGTTGGGTGATTCCTGCTGAACGGTTGCTTGGTTTTGTCAAGGACCTGCTGGTGGAGAATTGCTGCAGAAGTGAGGAGGAGGAGGGGGGATGGCCGCTGCACATAAATACCAAAATAGGATAGAGCTGCCTGCGACGGTCCTGCACGAGCTATATTGAGGTCCGTGTGTGTGTGTGTTTATAAGAGGAGCGTTCAGATAGAGGACACACTCTCGCGCGCTGAACAACACGGGGACATTGGTGGAAAAAGTATGAGAGGTAAGATTACATGGATGTTGCTTTCTATGAATGAATGCAGTGGTGAACGCTGCTTTGCTTTACTGACAGTAGCTTGTGTCATTGGTGCGTTGACGTGTTTTCGTGTATTCTCCCCCCCTCCCAGATACTATGTCACACAGGCAAGCTGACATCTACACATACGACTTCTGTGATGGCGACCACCCAGCAGAGCTCCTGGATGCTCTGAGGCGCTTCTACACGAGTGGCCTGTTCACCGACGTGGCTCTCCAATGTGGCGAGTCCGGACAGGTGTTTCACTGCCACAAGGCGCTGCTGTCGGCCCGCAGCTCATATTTCAAAGTCATGTTCACAGCCGACATGAGGGAGAGGTCAAACAGCGTCATCAAGCTCACCGGGGTGGACTGCGTGGTCCTGGGTGCTTTGGTGAACTACGTGTACACAGCCGAGCTGAGCATCACTCAGAGCAACGTGCAGAGCCTGCTGGAGGCTGCAGACCTGCTGCAGTTCATTTCTGTGAAACAAGCCTGTGAAGAGTTTCTCGTTCGCCTCCTGGATGTGGACAACTGCTTGGGGATGCACGCGTTCGCTGAGCTGCACCTGTGCACTGGCCTGGAGAGGGAGGCCCGCAGGGTGATGCTGAGCAGGTTCCCAGAGCTCATCCAGCAGGAAGAGTTCCTCGAGCTGGATCACGGGAAGATGAGCTCCGTTCTGGCTGCTCAGAACCTCACCGTGCAGAGGGACGACGTGTTGATAGATGCTGTAGCCAAATGGGTGACCCATGACTTGGATAATCGTGTTCACTGTTCTGCAGAGTTGCTGCACTCCATCCACCTAGACCTTGATGAGATGTACTTCAAGGCTACTTTAGAGGTGCACAGACAATGCTTGCTGAACAGTGAAGACATTTTTAAATCTATGATCGTTCAGGCTTTAAGGTCCAATGGCAAAGACGTGTCCGCAAGCAGAAAAATGTCTTCCAGCATGTATATCATCGGTGGATATTACTGGCACCCTCTTTGTGAGGTTCACATCTGGGATCCTATCAGCAACACCTGGGTGCAAGGAAAAGACATGCCTGACCACTCTAGAGAGAGCTACAGCGTCAGTTTACTTGGAGCAAATATCTATGTGACTGGTGGTTACAGGACAAACACTGTTGAGGCTCTGGACACAGTTTCTGTTTATAACTGTGACTATGATGAATGGACCGAGGGCTGCCCCATGATCACAGCTAGATACTACCATTGCTCTGTGGCGTTGCATGGCTGCATTTACGCCATCGGAGGATACAGAGGAGGAGCTCCGGAGCAAGAGACCGAATACTATGATCCCTTGAAAAAGAAATGGTCCCCTTTGGCCAAAATGATCCAAGGTATGCAACATTTTAAATGATGACTTATATGAATCAGTGAACTTAAGAGAAAGAAGAAAGACAACTTTACTGAGGATGATTTTTAGTAGCTGTTCAATGGCATCACATGATCTTCCTCTTTCATTCTTCTATCTGCTGACGGAGATCATGTGATTTGATTGAAAGCTCCTGAACAGCTTCAAAATGAAATATTTTGGAAGATTGTTTTTTTTATTTTCAACTGCTGTTTCAGGTCAAGAATGAACATTGGACCTCAATAAATGAATTATTAACACACGCCCCACTTCTTCCTGAGCTTTCAGACACATCTTGGGTCCGTCATCAGCAGATGGAGTTTGAATCAACAACTGACTCATCTCCTGAACCTAATAGATATAGCTGAAAGCCAGGAAAAATTTAGAGAGGAAATTGAATGAACAACAATTTTCACTTTTTTTTACAACTTAAAGCTGCACTAATCAATATTTTCCCATTAACTCTGGATCAGATAACTCTGGATTAAGGAGTCTCACAGCCAGAGAAAATATGCTGTTTTGAAGTCTGGTGGTTTAGCAGCTGATACTTCTGTATCTCTTTCCAGGCGGCAGCAGGGTGAACGGGTTGTAGCCTTTCGCAGGCTCCTCTTCTCACCAGATCACTGATGCTCAGTAGATGGGTGCCAATGTGGTTCTGGGCGGGTTTAATCACCCACTATAGAGCCCTCCTGTCCTGTGCCGTAAACACTCCATGCCAGTTAGTAATGTTTGCAGTCAGGATGCTTCCTATTGCACTTCTGTAAAAGTTTACAAGAACTTGACGCAGGCATTTTGCCTTCTTAAATTTCTTTAAGAAATACAGCTGTTTATGAGCTGTATTCACTAGGTGGATGTGTGTAAGGACCATGTCAGGTTGTTTTTTATGCTGATTCCTAGGAACGTAAAGCTGATAACTTTCTCTACCGCAGCTCCATTGATGTAGACAGGGTGTAGAGAGAGTGTGCGTTTTCACCCCCTTTTTTTTTTTTTTATCAACAATCAGCTCCCTGGTTTTACTGGCATTGAGCAATGAGTTGTTCTCTCAGCACCACTCTGCAAGGTTGTTGATTTTCTCTCGCTGTGAAATCTTAGTGCTGTTTGTAATCTGCAAACTTCACAACAGAGTCCTCTTCATGTTTGGGGTTGCAGTCGTGGGTGTACAGCGTGAACAGGAGGGGGAGGAGTGCACAGCCCTGAGGGGCCAACCAAACCTCAACACTAGAGTGAAGGAGGTTTGGTTGCCAATCCGAACTGCCTGGGATCTGTTGTGAGGAAGTCTAATAACCAGTTGCAGAGTGAGCTACTCAAGAGTGCTAAGAGTGCAATCAGTTTCATGGGGTAGATTGTGTTGAATGCTGAAATCAATGAACAACATTCTGATGTACATGTTGTTTGCTAGTGAACATAGTGGAGCATTTAGCAGCAGATATTTCTCTCAGGAGTTGATGGAGAGCCAAACAGAACAAAGAAAAGAGTGAATATTGGACTTACATTGGCCAGCTAGAGGAAACACCACACACACACATTGATGTTAAATTTGCTCCAGATCTGCTGGATGTCTGAATAAGCAACTTCTTTCTCACAAAGTAATGATATCAACTGTGTAAGGTGATAAGGCACTTCCTCCAAATGGTCAAAAAATAAATGAATGCAGGTTTAAGTCATTTACATTTATAAACGTGAGTGCTTGATCAAATACCTATAACCTCTGTCTCCTTTAAAGGTGTAGGAAATGCCACTGCCTGCGTAATGGGAGATCAAATATATGTGACTGGAGGTCACTATGGGTACAGAGGAAACTGCACCTATGAAAAAATCCAAGTCTACAAGCCAGATGTGAATGAGTGGTGTATCATTACAATAAGTCCGCACCCAGGTATGAGAAAAAGAGATTGAAAAAGAGATCGAAAAAGAGATCGTAATGAAAATATGCTGAATACTGTATTCTGATTTGAAATCCTCTGTTTTCAGAGTACGGGCTGTGTTCAGTGTCTCTCAACAACAAGCTGTATTTGGTGGGTGGACAGACGACTGTCGCAGACTGCTACGACATAGAGAGAGACGAATGGAGACCAATATCAGTGATGAAGGAGAGGAGGATGGAGTGTGGGGCGGTGGTCATTAATGGTTGTATTTATGTAACAGGGGGATACTCCTACTCGAAAGGGACCTATCTGCAGACCATTGAGAAATATGACCCTGAGCTGGACTCTTGGGAGATTGTGGGGACTCTTCCAAGCCCAGCCAGATCACATGGAAGTGTTTGTGTTTACAGTGTTTAGCGTCAAACCCTTATCACATAATTTTGTGCCAAATGGATCTGATTCTTTCAAAGTCTGCTACACGATCACACATGATGTTGAATTAACCTTGTATAACGGCTGTTAGAGACAGCTACTGATTTGCCAAATTGTGAATATAATAACAAGCATTTCACTTAAACTCAGGGGCTTCATAGTTAGCACTTTACTTTTGGGTATTTCTGTTTTTATAGATGAAAGGAAGGATTGAAAAGGAAAAAAAGATGACTTTGAGTATTATTCAAATACAGTTTACATATACACACAATTCACCTCACTGATGTAGGATACTCCAAATAATAATTTCCCTTTAATTATAGACCTGTACTATTACTTGATTAAATAAATCACTACCAGTGTGATGGGATTTCTGACTCAATTCATAAGTGAGCCTCATATAAGGTACATTGGACTATATAAATTGTATCACAGTGTCTAAAGAGTCAGAGTGAGATTTATGTTAGGCTCCATCCTATATAGACTGTCAGCTTTTATATAACATTTTAAATAAGTTGTAGTGTAAAGGCAAGGCACATTTATTTGTAGAGCAATTTTCAGCAAAAAGGCTATTAAAAGTGCTTTACACTAGTAAACGGATCTAATTTACAAAATTGTAATTTTGGATCATAAGAGAACACAGCTGCGCTTGTTTTTTTTGCTTCAAAAAGAGAATTGCAATGTGTTTGTTTCACGAAAACCAATTAAGAAAAAAGCCCCCTCATGTTTGATCTTATTGTTTTAATGTACTGACAAAACTGCTCACACGTTTTGGCTTGAAGCTTTGAGCCGAGCGTACAATATGTAACAGCAGTCTCTTTTTTCCATTGCATAGCATTCAACAAACAAATTTCACCTATACGACTGTGGCCGGTGGTGGAAGAAATACTCAAATATTTTGCTTAAGTAAAAGGAGCAATACCAGTGTAAAAATGCTCTGTTTCAAGTAAAAGCCCTGCATTCGAAAGTACAAAAGCACTGGAATAAAAATATACTTGTATTGTTTTCATCACTTTAATGTTACAGGTCGGACTAATTTGAACAAATTACTGTGTAGATAGCAGAAATTATGACAATACATACTTTATTAGTTTATTATATCTTAAAGTTCAAATTAATGTAAGAAAATAAAGAAATGAATAAAGAAATAAATGTACTATACTTCCCACAATACTAAGTAAAAGCATTAAGTGGCTTCCAATGGAAATACTTAACCACTGTGATAAGAAAAACACCCAAATGATGAAATTATTTCAATAAATAGAGCTATGTTTTAAGAATAAAATACAACAAATGACGTATCTGTTAAATGACATACAAATTAAACAAATAGCTCAATAATGAATGGCGGTTACATCGACTCACAGCGACACCCCGATGCCTTGACCTCCACAGATATTATGATTAATGTAACTGTCTGCAGCTGCTCAAATCCGAGCAGCCGGAGTAGCGCGCGGGGACGCGCTCTTTTTGGTCCTCGGTGTGTTCCGTAGCACGCAGTTCCACAACGTGCGAGAAGAGAAGTCTTTTCCTGTTTGAACGGCTAAACGTGCTGCTAGCGGAGACTCAACGTATCGTAAGTATAACTTTTCGAGGACGAGTGAGAGGGTGTTCGTGGTATGTTACATATCCTTTGAAATGTTCTGTAGATTTATCAAATAACCGTAACGTTAGGCATGCTCGTCTTGCTTATTCTTGTTTGAGCAGCACGCGTTTGCTAGGTTAGTATGGAGTTACGCCGAATGTAACGCCGAATGTAACATTACGTACTAAAGTATTTTGCGGCTAACTAAGCTAAACGTCCCACTGAATTAAACATGTACTGTCCCCGTTGCTAGACTTCATAAGTTGTGTGCCTTAGCTTTTCCTGACTCATACGGTCTCTGGCGTACAGCGTGGCCGGCGTCCAGCTGCAGCGAATACATTAAGCTAAGCTAGCGTGGTAGCTATGAAGTCAGCAGCAACATTGCATCAGGACAAACGAAAACTTCCTGTTCATGTCAATGAAATGCACATTTTCAAACGTGGTTCGTTTGAAACTGGCTTCTTTGATTTCAGTTACGGGGTCGAGCTTGTTTTTCCTGCTTTTAAGGTGTAACCAATTACAAATGGATTAATTAACGTCACAGAATAATAACACGAAATTAATCCCAGATAATAGGTTCGTGGATCAGGACTCTGCACCAAAAATGTGCTTCATTCAAAGAAAGACAGAAAACCTCGTGGTATTTCAGACAATGTGCACAATTTTGAAAATGCACAGTTGAGTGTTCTCCAAAACAATGGAGAACGGAATTTAAATGAATGTGTTCACTATTTTAAACACGTCTGCATTAAAGGATTTCTCAATAAAAAATGTCTAGGTTACACTGAATTATCCAGAAACCCCAGCATGGCTATTTTCAACCTGACGCAAATACACCTGGACGCCTGCCAGGATTAAGGCAGTGCTCAAATTGTGGCCACAAAAAGTACTGAAAATGAACAACCGCTGGAATAGACTAATGTGGATAGTTTGTCATGTATTAATTGTGGAACTTCTCAGTTATTGTAATTTAAAAAATAAATAGTTTAGTATATACAATTGTTGAAGTGGCTTCCTTCAATTGAACCAAACGTCAACAAATACAGTTTGCTGTGATATCAGAGAGAAAAGCTATCCCCGCAGATAATAAGTTGGAACCTGAGAATATTTAGCATTTTTACTTGATTTGTTTTCCTTAGATTTACTTGTTTTATCATAATATAATCATATCGTCTCAAATGTTTGGATGACTGTTTTCTACACAGAACAAAAATGGCAGAAAAGAAGGAAGAGATGTCTCCAATTGAGATGAAAGTGGCACGACAAATAGAGGTATTCTGATTTAATTATATATTTTATATAGAATTTTGTAAAAGTCCATTTAAATTCAGCTAAAGAAATGTCTCTTATTCCCACCTCTAGTACTACTTCGGGGATCACAATCTTCCAAGAGACAAGTTTCTCAAAGAACAATTGCAGCTTGACGATGGCTGGGTGACTTTGGAGACGATGCTCAAATTCAACAGGTTCGTTATCCCTATTTTTTATCCCATTCTGTTGTAACACAACTACTCACATTTATTTGATTAATTCACTAAAAGCTATCCTTTGCATGGATGGGTGTTAGGATTTTATCGATACTAGTACTTTTATCAATACTGCTCATCACACCACATCAGGGACACAACACACCCCCAGCACAGACTCTTCTCGCTCCTGCCATCAGGCAGACGCTACAGGAGTCTGAAGTCCAGAACCACGAGACTGACTAACAGTTTCTACCCACAGGCCATCAGGCTGGTGGACATTGTAGCAATGCATAGTGCACTTTATACACTGAACAATACTAATTTTATCATATTTTATTATTATATTAATTATTATATCATTCATATATTATTTATTTATATTTTTGTGCAATACTGTTATATCTTATATTTTGTGCCATTTTATTTTTTACCTTTAAGTTTATTCTAATTCTGTGTGTTAGGAGGACCCAGCAAAATAAGCATTTCATTGTATAGAATAACTGTTATCTGTGCATATGACAGTAAAAACATCTTGAATTTGGTTTGGTTCCTTAGCAATTGGTTCTTTTGGATTATATTGTGAGGAAAAAATACATTTAATTAAGAGAACAATCAAAATTGCTTTATTCTTGTATGTATACAAATAGTCTTTCTTGAGCAGCAATACAAACTCTTTCAAAAACATTAACAGCTAAACAATGAGCTGAGTGATTAGCTTTAATTTATGAGACTACTCTTATTGGCAAACTCTGTATGGCATTGTAACGTTACTTGCAGTGGACGAGGATGGATTAACAAGATAAGGCAACCACTAAAAACGTTAGAGAAAGACAGTGATGACTTAACAGTTTGTGGAGCCATTGTATGACCTATGACGAGCAGGGAAAGTTAGCACATGACTTAATCCTGTCCCTAGCCACCTCATGCACACATAAAGAAAGGGACGAAGGGACAATTTGCTGAATTTAGTAAGAGGTATTCATGTCAGGCAAATATAATTGGAGACCCTCTTACTGACAACTTGACAAAATCCAACTGATTAAAGTCTATATATTTGGAGTTTTATATAGACAGAAGTCAGTGTGGGTCAGCATTTTTACTTTCTCATCACGTCTAAATACTTGAAAGAGCAGTGTAGTAGCAATTCAGTTGCCTTTTATTACCCTTTGAGATCTGAATATTTGTATTTCTTTCCAGACTGAAGTCTTTAACTGCAGAAACCAGCGTTATTGTTGAAGCTCTCCAGAAATCAAAGACTGGTATCTTGGAAATAAGTGATGACAAGACTAAAGTCAGGAGGGTTCCAAACAAACCCTTACCAGAAGTGAATGACGACTACAAAGACGCTCTTAAGCACAAATCTGTGTACATGGTAAGTTGTTTTAATTGCATTGACACATTTATCTTTGTAGGTTGATAATGTTTATTTGGTACATTTAGCTTAAAATCAATGCAGTATAATCCAAAAGTTCTGTGATATATTCTACTTTCATGAATGTTATAATGTTCAGTTTCTGTAGAAACTGTTTTAGAGAGTTGATGCAACTGTTAATTTTATAGAGGCTATAGTTTGTAGCACTGTTGAACAGAGGTGTTCCTGCCTTAGCCTACTCTCATGGATATAAAGGGACCTAATGATGGGAACACCACACTAAAACAGTTCCAACAAAAACTGGACATTATAACCTGCATGAAGGTAGAATATGACTGTAGTATTAGACTGCATTAGCTTTGGCTAAAACTACCTAATTGTAGTGGCCATTTGTCCCGTAAATCAAATATATAAATCAAAGAAAATAAACCAATATCAAACGCCACTGATGCACCGTAGGTTTGGTTAAATGATGCAGCCAAAATAAGGCAGGGTCCAAGCGGGAGTCCTGGTTTACTGGTGTTTATTGTAACAACAAACAAACAAAACGCCCCATGCTGACCTGTCGCTGGTGACGTGCTGGTAAAAAAAAAAAAAACATAGGCCCACCCAGGTGCATCCCGGTCCTGTACCCGCCTACTCCATTAAGTACACCAGGTGCCCACAGCGTTACCCAATTAACAAACTAAAGCCTACGTAAACAACTATAAATAAACAATACTACTTGTGAACAAAAATAACTTATATTAGTAAATAGCTCCTACACTAATAATAAACTGACAACCGGGTGTATATTTACATTATATACAACTATAGATCAGGTGTTATCCTGGCTGATCATTTACATAAATATAAATGTACATATTCTGATTTAATACTAATGTTTTACCCACATTCTAATATCTTTTCTCTTCTAGAAAGGTTTCCCTCTCGAAACTTCCCTTGATGAGATTCAGGAGTGGCTGAATGGGAAAGGCCCCATAGAAAACATTCAAATGAGGAGAACCCTGCAAAGGCAGTTCAAGGTCAATTACATTTGTTATCTAACAATTCAATACATTGTATGCTTTTTCCAAGGAATTGAGGAGATTTTTCTAATTATTTAAATGAATTATTTTATAGGGATCAGTGTTTGTCTGTTTTGACACAGAAGAGTCATCTAAGCAGTTCGTAGAACGTTCAGACATAAAATCCTTCAAAGACAATGAGATGCTTGTGTTATCAAGGTAAGTTGTACCGCTTGTTTTTTTTTTTTTAAGCAGAGTACCTCCTGACCAGTGCAAAGCTTTTTGGGTTGAAACAAATATGTAATATACAGCACTTTGCCATCAGTGTCTGATTTAATATATACAATTCCATTTATGAACTTACACTTGTATTTTATTGAATAACTTTTAAAGGATTTTTTTAATGGATGCTCATTTTAAATATATTTTATAAAAAAATCGCGCCAACGTTGAGGTATGTATGCCAACATTACTAGTAGTAAGATGTGTCATTTCTGTATTTGTGATGAACCTGAGAGCAGCTATTGCTTCATAGACACAGGTCACTGGTTACCAAGGGGAGACGAGATCTTAAGACTAGGAGTGGAGACTCAGCCGAACGCATCCCAAAATGTTCCTGTAACTTGAACAATGACTACATGAACTGTGCTAGCCACAACAAACTACAATAGAAAGACTCTTGGCTATCTACATTAAACATCTAAAATCTAGTCTGCCAAAGGTCTTGTCAATATGGTCTGATGGGTTATATTTTGGTATTTATTTTCTTCAGAAATTGAGCAATTAAAAATAACTAAAATTAGGTTTTTCTGCTTTTGAAAATGTGATTGCTGTTCTACTTGCAGAGAAGACTACCATGTAAAGAAAGCAGAAGAGAGAAAACTGTTCAAAGCCGAGACGAAAGCAAAAGCTAAACAGTGAGTACACAACCAATGCCATATTGGCCTGAATATACAGCTAATTTCTTTGAAAATTACTGACCCACCCCCATCACTGTTTAGGGGCAAGGAACAACAGCAGAAAAATGCAGAAGACAAAGAAATGGTGAGGTCCTCCTAGGTGCTAATAAGCTTTGCACTATGATGGGCTCTGGTCTCGGTAATAATAATTTGTCATTTGTGTTGCAGGGCCTGCTTTTGGATGAACAGACGGGTTGCTTGTTGAAGTTTTCAGGAGAGCTTGAAGATGTTTCAAGAGAGGACTTCCATGAATTGTTCTCTGGACATGGAAAGATCAAGTGGGTTAATTTTACAAGAGGGGCCAAAGAGGTAAGGAAGCTCTTTAACTCAAGTCTCACACTCGGGGTAAAAATCGGAGATGTAATTTAATTATACATTTTTACTTTTAACAAGGGCACCCTACTTTTCGATGGGAATGCAAAGGAAGCGTTCGATAAAGCCAAAGAGGCAAACGAAGGGGAATTGAAAATCAAGCAAAACAGTGTTACCTGGCATGTCCTTGAGGGAGATGAGGAGAAAGAGGAAATGAAGAATATCATCGACGCTCAACAAGAATCGTACAACAGGTCCAAAAACCGAGGTAAATACTTTTTTTTTTTTTTTTTTAAACGTAATGGCTGGTCTAAAACAATTTAGAAATAAATCATTGAATCATGATTGTTTAATGTATCTGATCTGTCTTAAAAGTTGGCAGAGGAAGATCAGGTGGCAGAGGGGGATCAGGTGGCAGAGGAGGAAGAGGAGGCCGACGAGGTGGCAGAGGTGGCAGAGATCAAGGCAGATCTCAGTACAAGGGCAAAAAGATGAAATTTGAGAGTGATGATGAGGGCGACAGTAAGTTCAGCATCTTTCGGAGCTTGAAAACTCGGTTTGACTCTTGCATTGTTAATTATATTGGATCTACTTTGTGCTTTTCCTCCAGAACCTGCAGCCCCAAAGAGAGAACGCGAAGATGCTGATGGTCCCGCAGCAAAGGTTCCCAAAACTGAAAATGGATCTTAGTCAATAAAGTCACACCAATTTTTTTTTTTGGAAAAGATTTATTATAAACGGTGAAAATGCAGAGGCAACTTTAATCCATTCCAGTGACAGTTTCAAGTTTTGGAGAATCGTATGAAGTCCACCTGGATGTCAACCTAGAGAACAATTAGCAAAGCATCAGTTTTCAGCTTTTTAAGTCTCTTTATATTGTGCCTCTCACATTATTTGTGTATCTATATTTCTCCTCTTAAAATGATTTTGATTTTATCATTCAACATAAATCTGCACTTTGATAGCAATGTAATTACATCTGAACATTTAGGTTTTGTAAGACCTGTGTGACATCTAGAGTCTGTGTGCCATTGCTTTTTTCCGTGTAGATTCCCTACAGTGAATGAGAAAATCTGCTTTACTCATTTGTTTGTTTTTTTAAGTTTGCTAATGTGGATAGCAAATAAAATGTAAAATCCATCAATTTGTGTGAATGTGTTAATTCAAAGACAACTTACCGATTTCTTTTTGTGGAACTTGTAGGATGCTGGCAAGTCATATCTTAGTTCTGTAAAGGGAGTATGTCGTCAGTGTTTGAATATTTTCACTATAGCGAAGATGTACTTTATTATTATTACCTGCTATTACTTCCATCTTCATTCCCCAGTCATTAGCCTTCTTTTGAATGTGCTGTAATCAGATGAGGAAGTAAACATTTCAGACAGATGAAGACTTGGGTCAAAGTTTTACAGAATCAAAATAGTTCATTTGTCTGTCGACTCGATTAATCAAATTAGACTTAATTGTTATAGCTCTACTTTCAAGCCTCAAGTTAAGCTAAGGCAAAGCTTTGCTATAGCTTAACTTGAGGCTTGAAAGTAGAGCTATAACAATTAAGTCTAATTTGATTAATCGATTCGACAGACAAATTAACTATTTTGATTCTGTTTTAGTATTTATTTATTTTTTCCATGCATAAATTAAAGAAAGTATACTTTCTGCCTCAAATTGGAGCTTTTCTGCATTTTGGATTGACAAAATCACCGTGGACTTTTTCACTTTTCAAACTGTCAAATTGCAATCTAACCTGGCTTGGACTTGCCGTGACGGCTCTATCCAATATGACAGTGCTGTATATGTGACCGCTATGGTAACTGAATACTCACCTGTCGTGTTGATGTTTTATGGAGTGAATACACTGCTGTCTTTGCCATTGTTAAAGCGGCCCATAAGAACTTCATGTCCATGCCTTGAACAAAGAATAAAAACATGAAGATACATGAACTACTCAGCCAAGATGTCTTGTGTTGAAGAGCGTGGTCTAATGCTATGTTCATGGAGTTACCCTGATTAGTCTCTGACTCAAACACTTTATCCAACATTGTGATTATGACAAAGAAACTCAAATGTATCAGAAAGTTCAGACTTTTTCAGGATAATACCCAAAACAGTGAGAACTTAACAAATATGGATGTCTCACCTATGCCAGAGTTCATTGTTCAATTTCAGTAAACCAATAATACATTGATATTGTCCACTTTTTTTAACCCGAATGACAAACTCTACAAACATCCACTGAGGAATTTGACTTAAAGCTTTTGGAATGATGGTATCTGAACCTCAGGTTAAGTTAAGATTTTTGTCACATTCTGCAATAATAAATTGTCCGATGACATGAATACCAACAAGGCGTAAACATGGGAATCTTCCCCATCTCTACCACCTTCATATTGCATGGCATAAAGCTAATTATAAACAGAAAATCGGTGTTGCATCTGGTGGTGTAGAATTTGAGACATCAAAAGGAAGCACCTACAGAAAGATGCCATTGGTTTGAATTATGAAGATTGTAGTTTTCCTACATTGACCCATACAATGAACTCTAAACAAGGATACCTCGGCCTCTGCTGGACCGATTTGGATGTCTCCCAATTAAATTTGATGGAGGCACAGTACTAAATCACTGGAGAAGCCCATTAAATTGTGTACTCACCCTGGTTGTGTTTAGTCCCAAATGGTGGATTCATTATTACAGTGTCAAACTTGTTGGCATAAGCATCTGCCTCCAGAGAAATCAGGTCACATTGGACCAGATCCACGTTAGAAATCTCAAATTCCTCAGCATTTCTTCTGAATATGTCCAGAGCGTCATTGTCAATGTCGAAGCCGACGCACAAACTGAATAAGAGAGAGAGAGAGAGAGAGAGAGAGAGAGAGAGAGAGAGAGAGAGAAAGAATGAATCAAATGAGGAATGACTGAAAAGATTGTTGATATGACGAAAACACTGTCGGACGCTCAGATCTCTCACCCTGCATTAAGCACCGCAGCCCCAATGCTGAGGACTCCACAGCCACATCCCAGATCTGCTACTAGTTTACCCTCAATGTCATCAAACGTGCTCTGGATTGTATAAAGCATGCATGCTGTGGGAGGGGAGACAGAAAGTTAATGAAAAAAATGCGCGCTATCGACAAACTCCAATAAGCACAGGTTGTCACCTCACCAGCTATATGGGGACTGGTCGGATATTGCTCGAGGAGGATTTTTGGCTCTTCAAACCCGTCCACTTGCTGTAAACAACTCTCTAACTCTTTTAGTTTCATTACTAGCGACTGTAATGTCCCAAACCTATGTACAACCGGTGTAACAACACTGATAATTATTTAAATGGTTATTCTTCGGTTCTTACCACTGTAGGTGTATATTTAAAGCACTTAAAGGCAACTTCCGGTAGAATAAGTGCCGTGTGCGTCAACCAAAACAATCCGGCGTTAACCCCGGAAAGCGTGATAGTCGTTCCTCCATGAATGTGTTGTTTGTTTTATGAAATACATTTATTGTACGCAACGTTTCGAATAGGTATTTTAGAATATGGGTTGGTTCATTAATAAAGTAAGATATAAGTACCTCATAATTGTATTTATGTACAGAACGTGATTAAAACTACTTAGTTGTGTTGATCACTGTGACGGTTCCCTAGCCTGCCTGTCTGTCTGTCTCCTGCACCCAACAGGTAACAGGAGGGGGGGACGCCCTAACGGGAAGCACCTGTGCCACTGAAATCGGAACCAGGCGAAGAGGAACAGGACTGTCCTGAGGCCTGCGCTCGTGCAATGACAGCTTCAAGACCAGTGTCTCAGACCAATGGGGAAAAGTAGGGAAATTCTCGCTGCCTCTGTCTGACTTTCCTGTGTCAATGTCCCGCAGTGACCTGGTTGCAGAGCAGCAGGCTCATGATGAGTAGGGGCACTCTGGTGTGAGGAAAACGTATGAGGCACTTCTCTCTTTTGGCCTCTTATTAAACAAATGAGTCTTATCAAAACGTGCCATATGACAGCTGACTGACCAACCGAACCTGTCCCGAGGTACCCGATTCCAGCGATCAGCCAACCATTTGAGCATTTGATAATCGATTGTGTGGGTCCTTTGCCTCGCGCAAAGTCGGGTGCTAGCGGTCTTCTGACAGTTATGTGCCAGAGTGCCCGCTATCCTGCAGCGTACCATAACTACTAGGTCAACTATACCATATATCTATATACAGCGTGTAAAATAAGTATTGAACACGTCACCATTTTTCTCAGTAAATATATTTCTAAAAGAGCTATGACATTTTCACCAGATGTCTGTAACAATCCAATTAATCCATATATTCAAAGAAAAATCTAACAAAAACCATTGCCAACAGCTTCTGTGTTGGGGTCCCCACAGTCTCCAATATTATAAATTCCTGCGGAGGACAACCCAAATTTCAGTGAGCATACAGGTTGGAGAGGTGGAGCCACTGCCAGATCTTGGAAGAATTGCTGCCAATAACTCAGCGAGAGGCCATCGGTGGCAAGACACGTGTAATGCCCAAGCACATCCAAAACGGCTCTTTTAAGAACCAACCACACATTACTAGTGAGCAAACTTTCCTTTGTTTGTTAAGAGTTTTCTTGTAAAACTAAAATAAAGATTACACAAGATACATTAAAGTGCATTTATTAAAAGAGAATAAAAAGAAAGCAAAACATCAATGTCATTAAAAAATATTTAATTACTGGTTCATTCCCTGGAAAGATTGTGCCCCAGAGATTTATTAAAAATGTTCCAAATTCAGCACCAGTGCTGGCTT
Organism: Myoxocephalus aenaeus; assembly: GCA_038501785.1. Lineage (NCBI taxonomy): Eukaryota > Metazoa > Chordata > Actinopteri > Perciformes > Cottidae > Myoxocephalus > Myoxocephalus aenaeus. Next base: position 226,612 of record JBAMJR010000154.1, read on the forward strand.
CATAAATAAGTTTGTGGATTTTAAATTTGACAAATTCTTTCTGCTGGGGTGGCAATCTTTCCAGGGAAGGAACCAGGCTTTTTAAGAACAATTCGTCGTCCGAGGGTGCTGGAGCAGGAGAGGCACTTCTCCTCAAGGCGTTGAGCAGCTGCTCCTCGATTTCCCTCACTCCCGAAGGACCTTTTTTGGGCCCTTCTTCCTGTATAAAATGGAAACACCATATTTTGCATTCCATCACTACAATAGCTTGTCAAATTAATATTTGTCAGTGAAATACATACCATGAATGCATAATTATAATCATAGCAAAAAAATGCAATCCAACTTTGGTCATGCACATACCTGGGAGTGGTCTGGAGGAGCAGCACTTTGAGGCTCTGCTCTGGTGACTGATCTGGTTCATCTTTAATATTAACAATAAAACAATATCTGATGGCCCTGCTGCTGCCGCCTCTGAACTTTCCTCCTGGACTGGTCCTCTATCATACTATGCGGCCCCGTCTTCCTCGACCCTCCGCCCCACGTATCTCCCTCGGCGTAATAAAGGGGTCGAGGAAGAAAGACAGGACCGCAGAGTACTTCCATTTTTTTTTTTTTTTTTTAAATGGCCCTGCCACTGAACCACTTCTTTTGTCCATCTCCTTTCGCTTTTCTTTGAGGTACGTGTCCCTGAGACTCTTCCACTTTTTCCGGCATAACTCCTGACACATATGCCGGTGGTTGGTTCATAGTAAAAAAAGTACAACAAATAGCTAGAATCAAAAACATATACATACAATCAAAACTTATCAGATAGTCCGACGTCCTCACTTATTTTTCTCCACGCAACATCTTTCTTCGTACGATTTCTATAAATCGTACAAAGCAGTGTTGAAGAGCTCGGGTTGCCCACACACAGCAACTATGAGGGTATCCTCCATTTTGACTGATGCGTCATTCGCGCCGCCCGGTGGAGATTTGAGTCATTCGCGTCTGTGCATTATCTGAGGAGACATAAACAGGTAGTAAATACTCGTCAAACAACATTTCTCCAATAATCTCTTTTTAGGGCTGGGAAAACAGTAGTCATCAGGTGTTCCACAAACTGGCTCCTTTACATGCTGCATAATTCCACTGAGAAATGTTAGACAGTTTGGTTATATGTATGTATGTATGTATGTATTTTTTTTATTGTATGAGACAAAACTGCAGAACTTACAACGCAACTTCAACAACAAACAAACCATCTGCACCTGAAACGCATACAAATAATCAACATGATATAGCAAAAACATTAGTCATATGAACTGCAAACTTGATTAAGAGAGTAAACTGCACACAATGGCCACAGTAATAAGACAACAATGTATGATCTTTGGAACAGAGGTAGTTTCCATATCCTATGGTGAGTTTTTTAAATTAAGAAAATCATAAGAAACCAAATACATTTGTCATTTGCAGATTACAAATCTGTTTTCCTAGCTGTACAATTTTGATGAAAGTGATAAAAGCGTTCACGTTCTATTCATCACTTTACAATTTACCCAACCAATGTTACACTTTAACTTTATATTATAATAATAATAATAATAATAATACTTTTAATTTATATAGCGCTTTTCCAAATGCTTAAAGACACTTATATCACCAGTCCAGACAGTATTGTTACATTGTAGTCAGCATTTTAATTTATTCTTAATAGCTTCATTTTTAAAATTTAACAATTATGAACACATATGTTGTATATAACAATTACTATCATAACAGTGCAGAGCAAGAGTTATATTACAACTAAAAACAGCAGTATTCATTATTAAAAAGCTACAGTTAAATCCCTCCTGTTACCTTTACCTTCAAATGTACCAACATCGTTTATCCTTTGTCAATTTGACCCCAAGAAAAACAAAGACAATTTAAAAAATGTAGACGGATTTAAAGGTAATTTTAGGGTAATTGCTGAACCCGCTTGTCCAATACATCCGTAATGCTGCGAGTTTGTCAAGCTCTCGTCGACCCTGTCTTGTTTCTCTCTCATCAAAGCGTATGATGACATGAAATGTGTTTAGAGACATGGTGGCTGGAAATATTGCCCTTCCAGTGTCAGCAGCCCAAAGGCTTGCTGTTGCTTCGCCTTTGGACTTGTACACTCTGGCCAAAGTGAGCGACCCAATATAGAGGAACGGTTTAGAAGACTGCTGTGCAAACTTTTAGAAGCTTGCTCCACCCGTGTGCTGTGTGAACCATCAATATCTTCACAGAAACCATATATTCCCCTCCATGTCGTGTGAACTATCAGTTCTACAGTTATGGTTGTGTTAGGTTAGTGCCCTAAAGCTTTTATAAGATACAAAAATTGCATGTTATAGTGACCTGAATATCATCCCCCCCCCCAAAAAAAGTGTAAAATGTGGATATTTCTTATGTTTTATACAGCTAAAACCACCTGGAAAGAACACTGATGCGTACAGAAGGTGTACAGGACATTGAAAACATTTGTTAATTGTATGTTTACCCAGTTGTCCCCATTAAATTAAGCAAAAAAAGTACGTCAATCATATTTAGAGACGTTAAACATTGAATGGGGTTAAGATAACAGCAGGTTTAGCAAAAGACAAATGACTTGTGTAAATCTGTGAAAAGATGAACATTTATTTGAGAGTGAGAAACAACACTCTTTGGGTCTCCACCCATTCTCTGAATGCATTTACAGTTTTAGTCTTGGCCAATCTGAGTTTTTCCAGCAATCATTTTAACCCCATTAAATCTATAAGTCTAGTACAAAACATGCTTTGTACAACCTTATTTCGCATCATTCTTTTTGTGTATTATTTACTGTATATAGGTGACTAATATGATCAATTAATTTGGGGAGATTATGTGTAAAATCACTTTTCAAATCTCTGCACTTGTTTCCTACACCAACCCAATTAACATGAACCTTAAGAAAACTAGTGCCCATGTCGGCTGTTGCTGACAGTGACATGTGAAGCCAGGAGCGGCCACGTGGGCGCGCGCGCGCGCACACACACACACACACACACACACACACACACACACACACACACACACACACACACACACACACACACACACACACGATGTAGTCAAATAACTGTACTGTAGTAACCATGTTCAAGTTACCAAAACCTGTAGGTTTGCAATTTGTTTTCTCGAATACCCCATTACATCTATAAAGTGATAGTAAGGATGTTTCCCTCCCTTTGTTTTCTTAACCGAGTCATAAAATGTCAGATTTAGATTATTATATTTGTTTTTTATTTTGTTGAAGACAAATTGACACAACTTTTAAGGCAATTAATTATTTTTGATAAAAATAAAACGATTGCATCAGCCGCCAAAACCAGGATGGAAGCTCACCAGATCTCCTGCTGCTGCGGGGTCAAAAGGTCACAGGTCAGAATTAGGGACCAGACCAATCAGATAGGGCACGCCGATAACGTCTGATATCAGGCGTTAGCGGCAGCTATGGCCTCCGTCTCCCGGTCCTTCATCCGCTCCTCTTTCTGCCTTACCCTCTCTTCAACCTCCTCCAGCTGCTTCTTCGAGTCCCTAACCTGAAAACAATTCAATAACTCATTAATGTTCAACTAATAGTGAAGGTGGTGCGTAAAGTAAAGCACTAGGGGACGCTCACCATCTTAGCTAGCAGTCGACCCTCAAGAAGCTCCAGCTGTAGCAGAAGCATTGTTTAAATAAGGGCCATTAAGAGTGCTCTTACTGGAGAGTAGGATCAACTGAAACGCCGGTATTGCAGGAAAAAGGCAAAATGAATGCGGTCTTTATTCTAATTTGGACAATTTTCTACCAATACTCGACAGGCCGGTTTAAAAAGGCCAACGGGTCGTAGTTTGCCCATACCTGATCTAGACAGTGAACACAAACGGGACCAGCACAGTGAAGTTGCCGGTTTTCTCTTGTCCTCCTCTGACATCCTACGGAGAAACAGATACATCGTTAAATAACGTTTGGCGAATAGTTTCACACAGACATGTTTGATTTTATTAAACAAACGTCACATTGCGGCAAACCATGTTTGGTCGCCACACCACATCCACGACTAGCTTTTCATTGCAGATCCAGTATCAGCAGTAACTTCAACTTGGAGTGAAAAGTTGGAGGGAAATGAAGGCGCTGTAGACATCTTAACGCTGATTGGCCAAGACTCGACACAAAGATGTTTGATTGCGAAGATCACAACATCACCTTTTCTCCTTGTCTCACTCTAATCTCAGAAACGCTGGCCGGCCAGTTGACCCCACCCCCAAACAAAAACTCTTCGGATCTACACGATTCACGTGGATGACATATTTTGATTTCAAAAGGGCGAATTTCACCCAAAAGTGACAAGTTTGCAGGTATGTATTTGAATACTAAAGAGACCAAATGAAAATTCAAAATTATTCAGGACACAATTAGCATTTAAAATAATCCTCCACCTCATCCCAGAACACATGGTGTGATACCATGTGTGGAAGCTGTCACTGGGCCCACGACACCAATCCCTCCGAGCGCTCGGGAGGGGTCAGGGTCCCTGCACCGGCCACACTCCCAAACGGTTGTCTCTGTCTTCAGGAGTGTGACCTATTCCCATAATAAAAAATTTAAAAAAACTTTTAAAGGATTTTCCAGATTTTCATGGCATATAAAGAAAGTTAACATGAAGTACACTACCGTTGGATGTCGTGCTTCCAGCAGACGAGGAGCCGGATGATGGTCCGGAGTCTGCAGGTTTGGAGGCTGTATGAATAACAGAAAAAGCATAACCATGTTTTGTTTAGTTTTCATCATGGCTAATGTCACCATCATGTTATATAATATTGTATTTTTTCAGGTTACATAAACCATTTACAGTGGGAGGGAGAGGAACGACTTTGAGACCCATGAGGCCACATCCCACTGCCGATGTTGAAGGCTCTAAAATAATAATAATATTTTATTATAACAATACATACTCATAATGTATATGTCACAATAGTTAATACATTCCGATTTATACGTGAATTCAAATGCAAAATAGGTGTGCGCTGACCAGGAGACGGTGCTTCTCAGCAGGCAGCAATTTGATATACTTAACTATTTATTGAAAAATTACAATAACTTAAAAGTTCCACAATTAACAAATCAAACTATCATAAGGGGGGGGATCTAAAGGTGGGAAAAAAGAGGAAGAGAGGGGCATCATCCCATAGTGCATTAAATTCCGTCATACATCAGATGAACCATCAGAGAGAAGCGAGAGAGAGGGGAAAAAGAGGGAGAGTAAAAGGAGGGAGGGGCAGGAGGGAAGAGCATCTAATGGCGGGAAAGAGAGAGGGGAAAGGGCGGGGCAGAAGAAAGAGGCAGCCATTTTTTAACCAAAGCTAGCACCACGGTGTCAAAATCCCTACGCTGCCTCTCGCCTACCCAATACAATTGGACAATTGGTTTTAATTAAATAAAAATAAATAACCATCTTTAAATCCATGTTTGTGCATCAGTCACAATCTGTCCATCACATTAAACATATCTCAACCTAGAGCGTTGAAGTCTCTCAGGAGAACTATGGACTCGGCAGGTTCCAGAGCCAGTGCTGTGGGTGGAGGTGAGCCCAGCTATATCTAGCTGGTACCGCTCCACCTCCTGCACCAGCTCTGGCTCTTTCCCTGCTAGCGAGGTGACATACGTCCCTAGAGAGTCTATGCTGCCTGCGATAGGCTCGCCCAGGCCGCCGCCCGGCCTACAGGGCACCCGACCCCAATGCTTGGCGAGTTCACGGGGTGCAGCCTAGACTTGTACAACCTACAAATACTGAGACTGAACAGTCCAGGTAGCTAGCTAGCTAGCTAGCTAAACACGTTAGTTCATGAGTCAAAAGCCACTTACCACAGTCAAAGAGGCTGGAAGGCGATGCCATAAAGTACTTTAAACGAAAGCCAAATAAAAATAGAGCCAATCACACTTATTCTATCTTAAGAGTCGAATCTGATTCGTTGTGTTGTCCGTTTCACCGCAGCAACGGTAGATTCATTGGGTGAAAGGTGGATCCAATCAGTCAACTTTAAGTTCAAGAAGCAGTCCAGGGTGCGGGCCGGAGGCCTCACCAGGCGGACTGGCGGACTGACGCGCTCAGGGGAGGGGGGCTCTGGAAAACAGTAGGGGTGAAGCCTTGTGAAGCATTGAGGCTTTCTTCCTATTCGTACCGAAAAGGATTCGAAGCAGCGCCATCTGGTGGCAGACTGGAATTAAAGCAGTCGTTTAACAGTGTGACCGAAGCGCTAGAACAACACCTCAATGTTTCAATCTCACATTTCTGCAGTAAATTAAAGCTGCGTGTTCATTCACGGATTTTATGTTATATACAACCATTATCGATGTTGCTTCTGTCGTTTTTTACATTGCAATACAATTAAATGCTGGTTAATAATATGAAACTCATGATGGGATTCGATTCTCTCAGAACGGAAAAGTGTGTGAGTTACCCACTAGACTAGACAAACATGTACAATATAGTGCATTTTTGTATATTATTATGGCCCTAAAGTTTTATGCCAACAGATTTGTCCTCATATGTGTCCTTTATAGCTCATATTAGTGAGGCAAGATGTCATAGAAGTGGCAGTGGAACGTGCTTATGAACATGGGCATGGTGAAAGTGGCAGTGATTTGTGCAACATTGTATTTTTCAAAGATTTCTATTTAGAAATAATATTTTCTCCACGGTGCTGGGCTTCAGGCAGCTCCTTTTCTGGCTGACAATTTCCCCAGCCTTTGAAAAAAATATTTCACATGGGACAGATGATGGAGGTATACATAGATATGTGGATGCCAATTTCAACAGGTGGGGATAAATTGCCGCTCTTGTCATCCAGTATTTTAGTGGGTCCTCAGATTCTCAAGTGTGGTTCTTTCTAATAGAGATACAAAAAGGGACATTATTACTGCAAAACTAAAAACTAAAATTCACAAAATCTTTTTAATCTCAAAAGTAAATAGACAATCTAGACAACACATTACCTTTGCACTTCCACAGTGGCAGTGGCAGTTGCATTTTTATTGTACTATCTCTTGCTGCTGTAATCCTGCAATTTCCTCACTGCGGGACTAATAAAGGATTATTTTATTTGATCTAATAAAATTATTTAACATTTTTACTAGGGGAATTGCTTTTGACCCTGCCACCCTTTTCTCCTCAGAAAGCTCTACAGTTGTGTGACTGAAAGGACGTAGAACAGCAAGACTCTGCCGGGTTGCCTCATAGTCCTCAGCACTCAAAGGCCTTATGTCTGTGCTGAGCTCCAAATGTTGGAGACCTCGCCTGAATTTTCTCTGTACACTAAACCCTCTCTAACTTTGTTCTGCTTCACTTTATCAAAGTCAACATTTGCCAAGAGAATGTTCACATATTGTGCTATGATTTGGGTTAGAGTTGGACCTTACAGCTGCATCATTTCAAAGAAATAATTATCTTGAAAGTGCTTTTATTCTAGGCGGACCTGAAACCTTTTAATTTTTGCTGTGTGTCATCTTAATTTACTCTTAATCAGTAACATATAAACTGATATTTACACATCTGAACAAAATCTCACATGTGTAGCCTTTTATTATAACAGCAACATTATTCAAATAGCCCTAGTGGTTGCAGAGATACACCCTTTTTAGTTTGGGTATGCAATTTTCGAGCAGAGGCCTAAAAATAGGTTGGATATCTATTTTACTTGGGTCCGTGTACGTTTTGTTCGTTTGTTTTATGGTTCATACGAACCATGGTATTTCCGTATTTCCGAATGAACCATAAAACAAACGAACAAAACGTACATGGACCTACTTGCCTACAATCCTTCTATTGCCTTGGCTTTTATTTGGACAGACTCGTACCTCCGGGTCGCCTGCCTTGCTTTGCGTCTGTCTTAAAAAAGAAAAAACAAACGAAAGATTTGCAAAACCCCAAATCGGCTCGTTATTTGAGGTCGGTTCTCTTGTATTTTCGTTTTTGGATTCAGACGAGAAAAAAACGGTTGTGCTTTTTTTCTTTCGTTTTGGGGTTCAAACCGACAACGAAAAAAACCCATGGTATTTCTTTATTTTTATACTATAAAACAAACGATCGTGCATGGTTAGACGAGACAGACGCCTCGATTCCGCTCGAGCAGATACTTAAACTGGATCCAGTCATCGTTGGACACTGAGCGTAGGGTGAACTCGTCAGTCCTACCGCGAGAAAGCCCGAGAACATGGAAACAAGACAACAAAAATAAATTTGTGGACAACAAGCCAGAGAGCATGATGGCGGCGTCGCTGCTGCTTCGCCGGGACAAGAAAGCCACCGCCGCCCACTTGAAGGCAGACTTGAATCGGGCAGACAATAGCTCCGGGGTCCGACAGCTCCAGGAGCTGCTCGACGCTGTGCTGAATCCCGAAACCCCGGCGGCGGACACCGAGGCTCTCGACTGGTGCAAATGTCTCATCGCAGGAGGCGAAGGCTTCGAGGAGTTCTGCAAAACCGTCCGGTCCTACGACAACGCGACCCTGTGCGGCTTGGTCTGGACGGCTAATTTCGTGGCGTATCGATGCCGGACCTGTGGCATCTCCCCGTGCATGTCCCTGTGCGCAGAGTGCTTCAACAACGGAGACCACACGGGCCATGACTTCAACATGTTCCGGAGCCAGGCCGGCGGGGCCTGTGACTGTGGAGACGGGAATGTCATGCGGGAGAGTGGGTAAGTGCGAGCTAACGCTAGCTGCTAGCGAGACTGGGGAAGCTAAGCTAACGGCTAGCGCTGTTTTGACAGGTCTCGGTGTGACAGTGGGCTAATTTAGATAATACCATGTCCTCATCTGCGTAGTCCGTTTACTTCCAGGTGCTTCTGTGAGATCTGGATGCGGATAACAGCCCGTCAGCAGCTGTTAATAGTACAATACTGCTTTATTATTAACCCTCGACTAAGTACGTCAAGTTATCTCTGCTCCGACGGGCTAGCCATGCTAACCATCACTGTAATTATTATACCAGCAGCTGTAGCTCGAGGTTTCTGTAATACAGACTAGGGAAATATGATGATATTTTATATCGACATCGTGATATGAGATAAGATATCTTACTATCGTAGTATGGCATAATTGTCTTGTCCTGGTTTTAAAGGCGGCGTTACATTTTCTGAACTTGGTCGTTTTCTGCTGTATTATTTGCTTTAATCTATTTAGTCAATATATCCACATTACTGATGGTTATTTACCAGTTATCTCATTGCGTACATATTTTGTGAAAGCACCAATAGTCAACCCAACAATGTTGTTGCAATATCGATATAGAGGTATTTGATAAAACCTTTTTTGATATTTGATGTCCTCCATATTGCCCAGCCCTATTGCAGACAGTCATAGCTATGATTTGTTATTATTGTTTTTCTTAATGATTTCCCCTCTTTAGAAACTATAATGTATAATCATAGCTTAGATAACATATTGCAAGACTGAAGTAAACATATCATTATGTGCACAGTTTTGTTATTGTTGTTCAGAAGTAACAAAATATTGTGACATCAAGCAGCTGACTTTTCTGCTGACTAATTTGTCTCAGTCAAACAGTCTGAGCAATATGAGCAATATCATTTTGTGTGTTGCTATGGATCATACTATGTGTATTGGGCAGGGTTAAAGAAACAAAATAGCTCTCAGTTTCTTAGCCTGTAATGCTCACCTAATCACAACCATTATAAACCTCAACCCAACTGGAATAAGTAACTAAATGTAGTGCAATGATCACAAGTAAATGTATAAAACGTACTAACGGTAAAAATTAAATTAAGTTTACATGCAACCTTCTGGTTTGGCAGGACCAATATGGAGCCTCTGCTGGAATGATACTACAATTCAAACAAAACTTGATTATAAAGAGAGAGAGAAGGTTGCTATGATCTTTATGAGAGGTCAGGAACATCAACTTTTGTGTTTTATTTCTTGCAGGTTTTGCAGACGGCATCGGTTGAGAACAGGGGAGAATGTCCCCTCAATACCTCGAGACCTTCTCTTGATGTCTGAGATGGTTCTTCCTCACTTCATCCTGTGCATTATACAGTATCTGAGAGATGGATACATTGAAGCAGGTGAAGACACACGTGACAGTCTTCTCTTTAGGGAGATAATATACTTTGGCTCTCTGACCATCTCGAACAAAAGGCTGTAACTATGAAAAATGACTTTCACAATCCTATTATTAAAAGTATTTCATATGTTTTCATCATCTTTGATATTTTATATATGATGAGGATCTCCTGTTGCATATCTGATGCAAAACAGAGTGTTATACAACGGTTTACAACCAAAATTATGCAAGTACTGAGTTTGATATATCTCTTATCTTGCTTTTACCAGACGCCTCAACTGAGCGAGATCTGCAGAAGGTCCTGCAGCAACTGGAACCTCAGATCTCCTTCCTGGAGGAGCTCACAAAGATGGGAGGGGCAATGAGGACTGTACTGACAAAGATCTTGACCAATCAGCAAACATTCAAGGAGTTGAGCATGGGTAAATATCTATACTGGAGTTTGCGTTCGACCAATTATTGAACTAATATTATTATGTGGTTTCACACATAAGAACATTTCAAAACTTGAAATAAAAACAAAATTCATATTATAGAATTTATACATTTTTATAGTTAAAATATAAAAGGTTTGCTGCATTTTCATCTAAGCTGTGGATTCTGAGCAGAATATCAATTCCAGGTGTCCTTTACCTGCATATTTGCTTGCAATCAAGTTTTTCTTTTTCTTTTCATTTTCCCATTGAGATTTTCTGTTTTGTTTCACTGTTCCAGGCCAAGAGGAGAATTTGTATGCTAAAAAGAACTATGACAAGTATTTGTCAGCCTTGCAGAATTCAGGTTTGGTGTCCGTGGAGGAGAAAGCCCAAGGTGCTACTGCTGATGTCACGGTTGGTGCTGAAGGAGGTGCAGGAGCAATGGTCCTATTGGGTAAGAGAACCATTACCGTTTATATGAAACATATTGTCACTAACCATCTGTCAGCTGTGGAAAATGGCTTCAAAACTCTTTTGAGTCCGAGCCTTGCAGGTGTCAGAAATGTTAAGTTAATGTTGAGACTAATCTTTCTCACATTATTTGATCGCACCAATGTTCTGTGAACTTGCAGTAACCACTTTCTCGAACACTCCCGCACAGTATTGAACTGCCTACGTCATAGCTATTCCAGATAATATTAATGTATGATTTCATTAGTTTTTAAGATGAACAAATAACGTTTATTGCCAAAGAGCTCAGATCTCATCACTTATTTCTAGAGAAATTAAACCTTGACTTTTAAGGAATTTGATCGTTTGATTCAACATGGGTTGAAATATGCTGTTTGAACAAATTCAGATTTGCATATTGTGATAACTCGGGCTTTGTTTGTATCCAGTGGCTCGAGATGTTCCTCATGGCTACTTGGCTAAATCTTTTTCTTGATTTTCTTAGGAACCACCACACCAGGGAGTCCAGATGAGTCTAGTAAAGAGGTTTGTGCCAGCATCACTCATTTTAACCAGTTTGTACTTAAATTCAAAACGATTTTTGCATTTTTTTTATTAATAGATTAATAATTTTGTTTCATGTTGGTCTTTTTCAGTTTGCTATGAAATTATCTAAAGTAACTGTTAAACATTTTGTAAACCTTTTTTTTCTTTTTCTTTTTCTTTTTCTTTTCTCCCTCTCAGGAGGACCAAGATGCAGGACAGTCTGTTGGACAGAGGAAGAGGGTTAAGCTGAGCAGTAGTACCAAAGGTAAATATAAAGAAAGTATAATGCATGAGTACATGTACACACAATGGCCATCTTATCATGTGCCTTTTCTGCCCTCAGATCCGTGTATTATTGAATCCCTGAAGCATAAATGCTTTCTGGAGGAGTTGCTGTTTTGGACAATAAAATATGAGTTTCCTCAGAAGATGGTCACTTTCCTACTAAACATGTTGCCAGATCAGGATTACAAGGTATTTTCTCTCACAATTACATTACTTTGTCAGATGCATGTCTGGCCTTCTGTTGAAACAAAAACTGTAACGATGCTTCCCATATACATATTCGGTTTTGAAAGCAAATGGAATCCTCCTTTTTAACCCTCCCGTTGTCTTGGGGTCAAAATGACCCATCAACACGCATACATATACACTCGTACACGGGTCATTTTGACCCCAAGACAACGGGAGGGTTAAAACTGACAGCATCATAACATGAAGCCTTAATTGTGTTATGGGCTTTTCTCTTCCTCTCTGGCAGATCACATTTACAAAAACATTTGTTCAGCATTATGCATTCATCATGAAAACTCTGATGAAAAGCCACGAGTCCGATACCATGTCCAACCGCATTGTACATATTAGTGTGCAGCTGTTTAGCAACGAGGAGCTGGCTCGACATGTGACGGAGGAGTGTCAGTTGCTGGACATCATGGTCACAGTCCTCCTCTACATGATGGAGAGTTGCCTTATTAAAAGTGAACTTCAGGGTAAGTGGTCCAATTGTGTCAGAAGTCTAATCATTTTTGATTTAACACACCTCGTCCAACTTCAAAAAGGCTCTGTAGAGGATGATGCAGGTTGCTGGTTTTTTAATGTGAACAGCATGGTTTTCTGGATATTGTTTTTTTTATTTTTTAGAAGTGACTGCTGATGTTACAGACGGATCATTAACTTCTCTGGCTCTATGCACGGTAAAATGAATGCATTAACAAACGTAAATTAATATTCAGAGATAGAGCTTTAATGTCAAAACTCATAATTCCATTGTATTCAGTTACTAAAAATATCCACCCTTATGGATTGGTCCATGAGGACTTAATGACGTCGTATCAGGAAGTCATTATAATTATGTTAATGGTTCATCATTAACTATAATCATGAAAATTTAATACTCTTTTCTTTTTGTAGTACAAATTGGGTACATAAAGCCTGTGAGATGTTTTAAGAAAGACTGCTTTCAAAATAGCAAACTGCAGCTTTTTATTCTTCATCATTGTTTCATCCCTCTGGCCTTTCTCATTGTAAAGTCTGAGTGAAATTATCTTGAACTTTAAACTTTTTGTCGAGTTCTCTTTTTGTAATTTATACTGCAGACACAATTGTTACCCTGTAATGCAGCCAGGTGTTGAGTCATGTAACTTGCAAGTGTATTGTCTTTCTCCACATATTTGTCCCTTTTTTTTCTTGATTTTAAAATGACTAAATACAAAGTGAACCAAAATTGACTTAATGTCTGTGTTTTCGTGACTCTTGTTTCTTGTTCTTCTTTTTAGATGAAGAGAACAGTCGCCATGTTGTGGTAAACTGCAGTGAAGCTCTGTTGAAGAACAACACCTACTGGCCATTAGTTAGTGATTTTATTAACATCCTCTCACACCAAAGTGTAGCAAAAAAGTTCCTCGAGGACCATTCATTGTTGATGCTGTGGATGAGCTTTGTGTCATTTTTCCAAGGTAAGTCATAGTTGGATAGGTATATGGTATATTTAAATAATTTTTTTGCCCATGTATCCATTTTGGAAAACATTTCCACAATAAATTGAAACTTTGAATGCAGAACTAAGTATCTTGTACAGATGCTCTGGTTTCCCTGTTGTACCTTTTTTGACAATTCAGAATAGAAGTTTAGCAGCTGAGACAAATGGCCATGAAACGGATATTGCTCTTGGGTCCCATAGCATCCTCTCCAGGTCGAACACAACCCTTGATTTGATCGTGTGCGCAGATTTTCTGTTTGACTTAATGTATCAACAGTATGCTTAGTCAGACAGAGACAGACCTCACCTGTTCTCTACTGTTAATGCTTCAGAAAAAGTGAGTTGTGAGGTATATGACTGTCACTGAATTAGGATTGTGGTTCGTGCTGCTCTCTTGCTGTGTCTACTCACCCCATGTCCCTAAAAATATCACTCACCCTTGCAAATTGGGCTGCAGTATCCTCTTGCTGACTTAATGTGCAGTGTCACTTTTACATTCTCTGCTGTACTGCTCCTGCTCTAAAGTCTTATGTTTAATAGAGATTTATTTGGCTTTCATCAGACACATTTGATTTCTAAAAATAGAAACCTATTTGCTAATATGGTGACACGCGTAGACATTTTAATATGGAGGAGCTCACAAAGATGGGAGGGGCAATGAGGACTGTACTGACAAAGATCTTGACCAATCAGCAAACATTCAAGGAGTTGAGCATGGGTAAATATCTATACTGGAGTTTGCGTTCGACCAATTATTGAACTAATATTATTATGTGGTTTCACACATAAGAACATTTCAAAACTTGAAATAAAAACAAAATTCATATTATAGAATTTATACATTTTTATAGTTAAAATATAAAAGGTTTGCTGCATTTTCATCTAAGCTGTGGATTCTGAGCAGAATATCAATTCCAGGTGTCCTTTACCTGCATATTTGCTTGCAATCAAGTTTTTCTTTTTCTTTTCATTTTCCCATTGAGATTTTCTTGCTGACTTAATGTGCAGTGTCACTTTTACATTCTCTGCTGTACTGCTCCTGCTCTAAAGTCTTATGTTTAATAGAGATTTATTTGGCTTTCATCAGACACATTTGATTTCTAAAAATAGAAACCTATTTGCTAATATGGTGACACGCGTAGACATTTTAATATGTGCATGAAATATATTCAGAGGTCTGTGCTGAATTTTCCAAAAACATGGTCCACTATGTGGTTTTTATATTGATTGCTCACATGAGCATTATATTATAACATTTGGTGACTCTCTAACATTTTAAACCATTTCCTGCTCCGATAGGTATGAACCTGAATAAGCGGGAGTTGAATGAACATGTGGAATTTGAGTCTCAGACATACTATGCAGCATTTGCAGCAGAGCTTGAGGCCTGTGCGCAACCAATGTGGGGTCTCTTGACACACTGCAAAGTCAAAGTAAGTCTGTCTTTACACTCCGACTTCTCTCTCACACATCTCCTGTGCGCATTCCTAATGGTCTGAAATGATTGATGGAACACATCCTGGCATGCATGCACTCACTGTCTGACCCTATGTCGATGTTTAACATAAATTCTGTTCACAGGAGACGCAGGAATATAGTAAAACTGTGGTACGCTACTGCTTGGAGACCCTGCAGATCTGGTTTGATGCCATTGGCTTCATTGACGAGGTATATTTAAAAGCCAAACCACTGTGTTTACAAGCAAGGCTTTCTCCCCACCTGTTTCTCATGGCTGTTAAATCTTTTATAGCCTGCTCCAAATCAAGTGACATTTCACCTGCCACTGCACCGTTACTATGCCATGTTCCTCAGCAAGGTATGTCAGAAGCTCTCATCTCTTAAGACATAATTCTGCAGTATGTTTGTGTGTTTTTCAATATAATTGTTTGAAAATCTCAGGCTGTAAAGTGCCAAGGCCTGGACCTGGATAGTCTCCTGCCTGACCAGGAGATGCTGATGAAGATAATGGTGCATCCACTCCAAATCCAGGTATAACATTGGCCCATAAATACATTTGTTGTTTTTATTCATATCTATATTCTCTCTAAGTCTGTAGCCACATGTTGACTAATATGTTGCTATGTATGGCTATAGGCATCCCTGTCAGAGATCCACAGCAACATGTGGGTTAGGAATGGTCTGCAGATCAAGGGACAGGCTATGACCTACGTGCAATCCCACTTTTGCAACTCTATGATTGACCCAGACATATATCTGCTCCAGGTTTGTATTGCTAGATCATAGAAAATATCAGTATATACTGTAACAATAATCATTATTTTCATTTTCTGTTCCTATTTTCATTTATTTAATTTTACTTTACAGGTCTGTGCATCGAGACTAGATCCTGACTACTTTATCTCAAGTGTTTTTGAGAGGTAAGCTTTAACGCTTACCTCATGCACACACATGCATTCATATAATATTTTATAATTGTAATGCAATGCTGTCTTCTGTCACACAGGTTCAAAGTGGTAGACCTGTTGACGATGGCATCTCAGCATCAGAATGCTGTGTTGGACTCTGAGCAAGAGAGGCCGATGCTTGAAGGAGCACTGACCTTTTTGGTCATATTGACGAGCCTTCGTGTTCATTTGGGTAAGTGGTACAATAGAGGATGCACACAGTCTTCAAGAAATGTACAAACCACTTAGACTATAATAAAACAAGCCTCAGTAAGGCTATATAATACAATTAGCCGATGGTGAAATAAACCTGCATTATTTTAAAGGAACTGTGGTCACAGGCTATGACTTAAATGGACTAAAAGACACAACATGCCATTCTCTTAAACCCCTCCACATTTAATGTCCGGCTATGATCTTCATCAGTCTGTCCTTACGTTCTCCTTTTCACTCTCACTAACAGGGATGACGGATGATGAGATCCTTCGGAGTGAAATGGTCTCGCAGTTGTGCATGAATGACCGTACACACAGCGCGCTGTTAGACCTTGTATCCTTCAATACAAATATGTTAAAGAGAAATTATATTCAGTCATCCATAGCAATTATTTTCCTTAAGAGTGTTTTCTTAGATTCCCGAGAACCCCAACCCAAAGAGTGGTATTGTTCCAGGGAGTTGTAGTTTTGAGGAGATGCTCTCTGCTGTGGCTGATTTCAAAGCACCGGTGTTCGAGCCTGGAGGCTCCATGCAGCAGGGCATGTACACACCAAAAGGTAGGATGTTTTTGGTGATGCATGATTTATTAACAGTCCATTGTAGCAAGAAACCTGTTTGATGTCCCAGAAGTGTCTCCAAAGTGGTTATGCTATATCCATAACACCCTCTGGACATATCAATTTGGGATGCCACTTTTTCTGTTGGAAACGTAACACATACGAAGGGAACAAAGACGTTTTTGAGCGGCGTTGTGCCACACAGCTTTTAAGGCAAAAGTAGCGCTCTGTAGTTCTTCCTCATACCAAGTAAGTCACAGTGAGAGTCGGAGAACATCAGTAACAACTGTGGCCGTTTTTCACACTACATACCTAACTCGGATATGTAGAGCTAGTGTTGAAAATCTGCAATTTTTCCCTTTAAATCTAACTTGCCATAGGAACCCTTCTATAGGTAGATATGCACATATATTACAAAACCAACCAAGAGGGCATACATACAATGTATTTTATTACACTTTGGATTCTAATTTGTGAATAGAAATTAGTCAAAATGATGAAAATGAAATGTCCGAAAGCCATGAGCATTAGAGTGATGTCATTAGTACTCAGCAGACCACTTGGGGGCAGGCTTACACCACTCACATGGATAAAGTGAAAATAGGAAGAAAGTAAATCAATGTCACTTTGTACCAGAGTTTACAAAACATTTCTCTCCCTTTTCAACACTAGCGGAGGTGTGGGAGAAGGAATTTGACCCCATCATGGTCGTTCTCAGAACGGTCTATCGGCGTGACGTCCAGTCAGCAATGGACAGATACTCAGCATTGTAAGTTAACACTGTTGCCTTGTTTTCCCAAAGTAAAAGGCGTGTTTTATAATTTAGATATTGGATAAGCAGTGTTTTTTTTTTTTTTAATGAAAATGATGTCGCATAATGTCTTTGCATTTTGCTTGACCGTACTCTTCTTTTTTTTTCTTTTTTTTTTCTGAGTATTCATGCTCAGTCGTCCTTGACAATCAACCTGCATCATGCTCTGTTTAGTGTCGTAGGGTCAACTCTTTCTCTTCTGCCCACGAAGGGACATGATAAGAAAGGTCAGATCTACTGGGTGCTCAAGTTGGTTCCAATTAGATAGCTGTCGCGAAAAATCTATATTTCTAAATTGTAATAGAATTGAGGAAATCTTTCTTGTTTGATTGTGGTACAGACCTCTCCCAAGACAAAGGGAGCATGGAGGTGAAGAAGATACCTTTGGGTTTATTTTCTTATGGTCGCTGGAACGTGTGAAGATACTAATCATAATGAAGGGTCTCTCACTGAGACCGTCTGTTTTGAGAAATAGAAGTTGGGAAGATAACCTTTATTTTTTTTTATGGGATTTTAGGCCTTCTTTGGTAGAGCTTGAACGTAGTTAATTGTATTTCTTTTACATGCACTATATTACACTTTTTATAGGCTTAACCAGCTGAAACAAAGCCATATTTTTCCTTGAAATGTATTGAAGCTGCCACTTCCACCTTGAGAGTCTGATACCAGCCTCATGTTGCTCATTCACACCGTTTGAATATGATGGATTGCCTGTCAGGTTTTATATAACAATGATTCCCATCATCACTAATATAGTGAGTGACTGTGCTGCCCGTCGTCTGCTCTGTTGCATAGACTACAATCTTTTGTGCAGTGAATTACTCTGAACAATGTAAGGTCTTCATTAAACTCAGATTCCTGTCATCGTCTTGCTTTTATGTGGAAAAACAACCATTCTGTTGAATGTGAGCTAGTTAGCGCCCTTATGGGTTTGGTAATGAATTACTATGTTCTGTGTGCTACTGTCATTACTCTGATAATTTCTTTCTTGTTAATTACGTCACCTAGTTTAAAACAGTCTGGCATTCACACTGGCAACCCGTGGCCACCTTACAAGGAGAGGACGGCTCTACATCCGTGTTACAAAGGCCTCATCAAGCTGTTGCACTGCAAGACGCTGCACATTGTGATATTCACTCTCCTTTACAAGGTGAACCTTTTTAACGACTATTCATGTGGTATATTACGGGGCTGATCTTGCATCTCAATTAACTTATTGAGCTAAATTATAAGTGCATGTATATGTAATTGGTGGAACTGTCATATCACTTGGCAATGATTTGATTTGTACATCAAGATATTGGCACAATACTAGACAGTCCATGTATAGAGGCATAATGTAGAAAGAAAAAGACAAGTGTTGACAGGCAAACAATTGTTTAATCCTAACAACAGGGGCATAGTTGGTATCAGTAGTGAGGGCGATGCTATTTGTCTGCTCTTCAGTATTAACTTATAGTTTTATTTTTCTAGATATGGATGGATCATCAGAACATGTCGGAGCATGTGCTGTGCATGGTGCTGTACTTGATCGAGCTGGGTTTGGACAACCAGGTTCAAGACAACAAGGAGGATGAGGTGAGATACGGGTGTCTGAGTTACAACCAAGCTTCTCACTATCCAGACTTCTAGTGTCTATCAGTGTCTCACCAGATCTGATGCTTCCAGGAGCCTTGCATTGAGGAGCACTGCCATGACAGCTGGTTCCCTGGCACAAACCTGCTCTCCAACCTGCATCACGTCATCAACTTTGTGAGGGTTCGGGTTCCTGAAACGGCTCCTGAAGTGAAGAGAGAGGCCCCTCCTAGCACCAGCACTGAAGCTTCTTCTTATGGCCAGGTAAAAGGTAGCTCTGCCTGTGAGCTGAGCTTGATTACACTACCATTGATTACAGTGTGATGACGCTGTAATCAAAACAACTGGAAGTTAAACCTCTAGTGACTATGCTGAGGCCAGTTTGTTGTTTACTGTATGGCTCCTCCCAGTACAAATGGCAATGAATTAAACCAGTGGGTGGGCAAGAAAGCTGAACTTCAATATGCGCAAGACCCAGACATTTTTCTAAGGAGATCCAAGCTAAAAGGTCAATGATTATTAGACTTTAATTCATACAATGTCCAAAAACACAGGCCAATGTTGCTATGTATCTGCTGGAGGCAATTGTCTGCTTAAAGGTTGGCCATGAACACTTGATAAATGAAGAGCATACCAGGCCTGTAATGCTGTCGGTTTTAGAATAGAATAAGGCGTGGTTTCCACTCGTTCAGTTTGACACACAAAATGGCGCTAATGCTGACTTTTAATTGATGGCTCTGTGCTGCAAGTAAACAAAATACCACATGGACCCACAGTATCATAAACAATATAGATATATGAACGCTTATTTCACATAGCAGGTAGTGGCTGAATCTAAATAGAAAGTGGGTTATAATGTCTCTCACAACTTTTAGAGGCTGTGAAAATATGTAATTAGCTCCACCTGTTGCTCTTTGATTATCAGCTGATTGGGACTTATCATTATACTTCATTACTATCATATGCCTCTTGCACTTTCATTCCATTCAAAGGAGTTTCACCGCCCTTGCTACTACGTCACAAGAAGCCCTCCTGCACAGCCAAAGGGAGCGTAGCCAAAGTTACGGTCTTGTCATCAGCGTGAGGTTGGCAAGCAACCAGTGGGAAGTACAGAAAGTGATTGCTCCAGGCCAAGAAATTGTCCATAACTTAGAAGGGGAAACACTTTTTTTTTGTTTTTTTTTTTGTTGAGAGGTTCCCATATCGGTCTTCACAGGAAGGTTTGGGGTGACATCCCTTAAGAATTCATTTCTGGTCCAACATCAATTTTTCACCAACTTTAAAGATGGATAACCATGACATTGTGTGTTCATGGTCCCTATGGGATACATCTTGGTTACTTTGGTGCTCTCCTTACCTTTTCATGCTCAATGTAGCAGTCAGCATTATATGATATAGTTGGCACATTAAATCAACAAAAACTTGTTTCGTCACATTTTCTTTGAGCTCGCTCTGACATGATGTTTGTATCATCTTTTTTTCCTCTTTTTATATCATTACTATTATTGTTGTTCGTTTTGCTGTACTTGCTCTACAGAACTCAAGACGTCTTTCAGGGAATTGGAGAGAGGTAGCTACATCCTTTTTTATAAAAAAGGCTGATGGCTTTAATGCCATATGCAGCTGTGTTTGTCTACTTTTTTTATCTGAGTTATGAAAGAATTTCTTTGCACCTTTCAAAGGAGGTCTGCCTTGGTGTGTTATGGTGTGATTTAAATGCTGTGCTTCAGCAGTTTCCTTCCCTCTTGACTGCTGAAACTAATTACATGTGAGATGCAGGTTTGGGTAAATGTTTTTAACTGCATGGCAATATGATTGATGTTTCCTTAACTGGGCTGTATTATATATTTTTATTCAACAGTGCAGCTCAGGTCCTTTTTCATCAGGTCAGGTCATGGCTGTCCTTCAGGAGGCTTATGTGCCCATCAGGATGATTTGAATTCTCTGCAGGAATATGGTTGTTCCGGTTGGTATCGGCAAAGTTATTTGTGAAACGTCAGCGGAAATTCTATAATGGGCATTTAATTGTATGTGTATTGTGCTCGTCTCACTATGGTAATGAATCACCCCTCCAATCCATCAAAGTCCATCAGACTACTAGTGATGTCCTTTTAGGAGATTGTGTTTGTGCTCTAAGACGGATCTGACAAAGCACCCAGATGCAGGTGGAATAAAGGGATGCTGGTCACGAGAGCTTTCTCTTTATCTCTTTGCATGTTTTGCTGATATGATGTCTGCTTGATACTTGCAATGTGCTGTGACAAATGATGTTTGTGTGGTACATTATTTATTTACGTACCACATGTTGGTTGCATTGTGTCCACATAGCATTGGGCGTGACATTAACACTGCCAGACTTTGGTGTTGTCACCTATTCAAACATGTCGATGCTGTTCTATGCTTTCCTAGAACCTGCGTGAAGCTCAGGTGTTCAGCCTTGTGGCGGAGCGGAGAAGGAAGTTCCAGGAGATAATCAACCGTAGCAACACTGAAGCCACCCAGGTTGTCCGGCCCAAGAGCTCCTCAACGCGTTGGGTCCCACCAGGCACACCCCCGCAGCTGGTAACCGAGATCCTGGAGATCCGGGAGAGCATGCTGTCTCTCCTCATCAAGCTCCACCAGAAGTTGTCGTCCAAGCAAAACTCTCTGTCTCCGTCGTGGCTGGAGGAGATGGACATGAGCCGGCACACTCACGGAGATGGCATTACAGCAATTGAGCGCATCCTCACCAAGGCGGCCACGCGCAGCTGCCAAATCAAGCGTAGCATCCAGGACATTTGTGGAAAGGTGTGTCCTCCTGTGCCACCAAAGAAGAACAGTTCCACTGACAAGAAAACCATGGATAAGGAAGAGAGGTAACATAATCGTGTACAGTGTTTCTTTGTTTAAATAACATATTCGGCACTATGATTTTACATTTACACAGGTCCGTGGTGCATATTAATATCGCTCATTATTTCTTTTTTGTGGTTGAAAAACTAATATTCCACAAACATGTGGCCAAAGCAGCAGCAGATTATGCTTTTTCAGCCAAATTTACTGAATTTTAAGATATCAAACGGTCTTTACATTTTTCAAACAATTGTGCAACTATCATGTGTTGCCATGAACTACGTTGTTCATCTTTGCACCGCCATGAAAATTTGGTCTATTGGCTGTTTGAAAAATCAAATCAAACTCGCTGGGGGTTTCTGACTCCTCTTCATTCACCCACTAGTCCGTGGCTCCCATTTACTTCCTCTAATGATGATGGAATGGGCTATAACCATTTCATAATTGTCTGCTTTTGGGGTTTGGCTTCACCCCACATACATGGGTAAAGTGTTGTTTCCAAGGCAACCATCAGGCAGTAGTGCGGTCAGTGGCAGCGGGAAGTGAGAAGCCGCTGCCCGTTCCTCATGCAGGTTGTTGGCACCCCTGAGGCGTCAGTGAAAATTATTGTCAGCATTTGTTTATGTCCTCTTATTAGGGACTTAATTTACAATCAGCCTTCACTGTGTGTGTGTGTGTGTGTGTGTGTGTGTGTGTGTGTGTGTGTGTGTGATGCCCTGCACAACAGCCATGCTGACTCCCATGTTACTGTAATGCTTTAATTAATGTTAAGTGGGTGAGTGTATCTTTTCTAATGGGAATTATTAAATTCCTTTCATAGAATATCACAAAGAAAATGTCAATGATCTAAAAGGTCTTATGGGCAAGAGTAGGAATGAGCAGGATTTATCTGTTGTGGTTTATATACACATGCCAGCGAGTTGAGTGACTTTCAGTCTTTCCAGCTAATAGGCCTAGTATTTGTATACAGATAGGAGAATTTAGTGGACCTTACCTGGGCTTTTGACTCAGATGGCACCGACTACAGTATCAGCCCAGGCCGAACAGATCCCTGTGGGGGAAGAGACGGAGCAGTGAGAAACATCCCAAACACAGTCAAATTAAAATGAGAGAAGATCGCGGGGCAGATACAACGTTTTTATTTAGAGGGATTATTTTTGTATGACCTTGTTTTTGCGCCTCATGTATGTAAATCAGTATTCATTTAGTTTTGGACTCTAGTTAAATTCTGCATATTCTACTTTCAGACGTCAGAGAGCAAGAGAGAGACAACAGAAGCTGCTTGCTGAATTTGCCTCCCGACAGAAGAGTTTCATGGAAACAGCGATGGATGTTGGTAAGAAAAGGCCAGCTCACCACTTTTTTTTTTCTTCTTCTTTTCAACTGGTTGCCTCAGTTTTGTGGTCTTAGACCTTTAAACTACTAACATCGGTCGCAGCAGTCACTGAAAGAATGTAGTTTGTAAAAAGGACCAAATCGTGGCAGGATGCTCTGCAGATCAGGAAAGCAGCTGCAAAGGGTAAAATGTGCTCCCACAATCTTTAGTTTGCATACTTGCAGTAACATAGCTGTCAATCAAAGCGCAGTATTCACTCTACTGTCTCTAGCTTAATGCTGTTCAGCCGAACAGGCAGGCCAAGGATTGTGAATGTACTTTTTTTAAGTTCCTAACTCCCCATCGTTAACACATGCATATGGTGAGGTGTGTGTGTGGGGAAGTTGCCTAACAAGTGCACCTAAACTTCTCATTTGTGTCTAAACCAGTGAGTTTTAAAACATGCATTATGTTTGAATAGTCACAAATTGTGAGACCATATGCTAATTTTTAAGTCTAAATGTGTTTACAAGTCTATAAAGTATGATTATTTATTTTTTGTTATTAGTTTAGTTCTCGTGAAATGAACAAATTTCTCTGTGTGGTGTTTAATTAACTGCAGGCCTCCTCTGTATAATTATGTAAACTGACTTTAGTATAGAATGGAAATTCTCAATTTTCACCGAGCACTGTTCTGGATATTGATGCTTCTAGCAAGGACCGAGTACAGCTGCGACATCCTCCATGGTAGAATGTGCTCATCAGACTGGGTTGGTTCTGACATGGGTGTCCACGACCTTACAGAGCATAAAACACACAGTGACACTTTAGTTTGAAGGACATCTTGCTCCTGTTGGCTGAAATAAACCTTTCATTGTTATACATTTTCATTGGGGCAAGGTGACAGTGGGGCGAGTCCCTGCTTGTAGAATCTGTAGGCCTGTTAGGAGAAATTGAAAGGAGAGCGCTCCTGTGGGATTGTGGGTGGCTGTTGGCTGAGGGCACATACATACAGTAGGATCAAAGCGCTAATAGTGGGTTGTTCTCCGAGGGCCCACCTTGACACATCATGGTTAGTGAATGAATAATGGCTGCTGTGATCAGACGGACCATTCCGGCAGGACTGTATTATGACCTCCTCTGCACGCTTCCTGCTCAGCAGTAACTTTCCTTGCTGTACTTCAAACTCACTACTGGCTTTGCATCATGTCGCGAAGTAAGATTTAAACGGGATGGGAAGATAACAATTTAAATCAAGTGAGTGCAGTTTAAGATGTATGCAGATTAAAAAAAAAAAATAACTTCTCTGGGTCTTTTTGTGTTTCATACGTACAGAACAGGGCTTGAAAGAGGCGTACGCAGCTTCCCACGCACAAAGTTATGATCTATAAAAACAATCCTGATGGGAGACTGTGTGCACCTCTATGGTAACTCTGATCATGCATACAGCAGTTTGGGGACTGTGTACATTGTCGACACAGATGGTAAATTGAAGCCAGAATGCACAATTATGCCTCTCACACATTTAATACAATTTAATATAAAACATTAATTATAGATCCATGTTATCATAAACATTCCAGCTATTGACATAACTATGCCATTAGCATCTATCAATTGTAAAATATATCAGCCAACTCAAATTTTAAATGAATTATATTCAATATAATACAAATGATCAAATATAATATTGGATATGTATAATTATTGTATCTATATTATAAAGGTATTGAAGGGTCAATAAAATTCCCTAAAAGAATATTGCCCCAGTCAATAATTAGTTTTAGTAATTTTTTCCCAGCTTTTCAGATATTGTATAGATATATTTCCTTCATAGTAAAATGGAGGTGAATCAAATTTCTTATGTTGTACTTGAAATGAAAGTTTGATGTACATTTTCAATGTGTCTTTCCTGTCTCTGTTAATCCACACTGAGAATAGTTTTAACTAGAAAGAGCTGTTGCAGTTAAATCTTTAAACATCATATTTTAGTGTGCCAGTCACCTGTATTGGGGACGGATATGAGTAAACCTGAAGAAGTTATCCCAAACCAATCTGAAAGGGGATGGTCAGTGTCATCCTTAACCAAAGCCGCATTCTTTAAGAACAGACTGACAGGAAAAATTACAACTCTATCGCGAGCGTACAATACTTTTGAAGAGGGTTCACAAATGTATTCTGTAGGAAGCATAAAACAGGCGCACTAACAGTTAGTGTGTCCTTGTTGCCTTACCGTGTGTGTGTGTGAGGGTGACTCCGGTTACTGGGTTGGCCTGGGGCTAAAGCTGCTGTAGTGTGGTTGACATATAATGCTTCTTTAATTTCCCCAGGAACACCGTGACCTCTCTTGAGAACATATTCTTCCAAAAAGCAATAAATCATTTTCCTACACAGCTTGACATTTGTCCCCAATATTTACTGCTCAAATTGAACAAGGTTCTTAACATTTGAAAGTAATTTCACATGAGCGATTCATTTCTAGTGCTGTGCCAATCATGAAGAGTGAATTTACGTCTGTTCCCTGTATTGATAGACCTAACGTACTTAATTGTTCTTCCCATGACTGCCTGTAGTAAGAAAACCACCCACAGGAATTACACCAAAATATCGAAGTCAGAAGTGTTTTCTTACAATTGGTTATTTTCAGTGTAAATTAGAAAGCAGTGTTGTGTAACTGAATGTGGTATATTGGCCTGGTATGTGGCCTTTCAGACCACATTACCTCTGAGTGTTTGGTTTTCACACAGTTGGATGCTTAAATGCTTACAGATCGTTGAATAAGTTCTCAGTATTCACTCAAAATTGCCTTTTCAGGATTTAGTAATTATTGACTTCAGCTGTTGCAGTGTATCCCAATTTCATGTTATAACTTTGAACATTGTTGAAGGGAAGCTTTTGTAAATTTAAGATTTGTACTTGTTTTTGTGCTAGAATCCCCTGAGACTGAAGCAGCCATGGACCTAGGAGCGTCTGAAGTGATGGAGTCTGAGGTTCTTTATGACTGCGTGATCTGTGGCCAAAGCGGACCGTCCACCGAAGATAGACCCACTGGCCTAGTCGTTCTCCTCCAAGCATCCTCAGGTACAGCATGTCCCAGCATCCTCCCTTTCATTATCAGATGGTGAAATGAATAACCTACACAGGATACATTCTTTTACTGGGACTACAAATTAAACAGCCACACATGACCATTTTAAATCTGTGTTTGCAATCTAGCCTTTTAAACCAACACCTTTTGATTTGGGGAATTGTGATGATCCAAAAATGATCAATTGTGTAATGACAATCCCAATCCTTGACCTTTTTTTTAAATAAATACTGAATGCGTTGAATAGATTAATCATCATCGTAATTCATAACTGACATCTTTGATTGTCTTTCAGTGCTCGGGCACCGCTGCCAAAGCAAAGAGGCTAAGAAGCTACCAACTAGTGATGAAGAGCACATCTATGCTGCGGACACGTGTGGAGTGGCTCATGATGTCAGGCTCACGCTCATGCAACGGTTCTTCAAAGATGTAGGTGTCTCACGAAATATTGGCTGCTCTATACAGGAGAGGAATAGGCTGAAAGCACTTGGAGCACAATTGTAAATATAGATTTATGTTAAATAACAGCTTCAGCAGCTCTAAGAGCAGTCTTTCATCCTGTCTGTTTGGATTTCTTGACATTAA
The DNA here is from genome assembly GCA_038501785.1 of Myoxocephalus aenaeus. Taxonomy (NCBI): domain Eukaryota; kingdom Metazoa; phylum Chordata; class Actinopteri; order Perciformes; family Cottidae; genus Myoxocephalus; species Myoxocephalus aenaeus. Next base: position 253,467 of record JBAMJR010000154.1, read on the forward strand.
GTTTATACTGCGAGTCAGCAATGTGAGCATCTGCTGACATCTCTTTAAAAGAATGTAGGATGTTAGATGGTCCTTGTTATAGAATACAAATAGTAGAATACAAATGAATATACCAGTAGGCAGAATTTCCAGAAAAATATCTCATTGTCATCACTAAAAGGTTTCATTGAAAATTGCTTTGACTGAGCTGCTTTCATTTGTTGTCTATTGATCAGCTTGCAATACAAGTTCAAAGGAAAAATGATGACACAAGTTCAATTGGACATGATCTAATAAAAAGTCTAATAGGCTGTTAAAAGATGCTTGATTTGAAAATACCTCATCAATAGGGTGTTCATTGTAGTTATTTCAAACTTTAAAATAAGTATTTATTTATCAGCAGCACAATATATACAAAAAGTCCATGAGGTTGAATGTTCAAAGACATATTTGCGTGCCCTAATGGATGTGATTTTTCTGCAGAGTTCTTGTCTGCAGTCGGTGTCAATAGGTTGGGACGGAGGCGTCTACGTTCAGACCTGTGGACACACCTTGCATATAGATTGCCACAAGTCATACATGGAGTCTCTGAGGGTAAGAGAAAGCTTGACAGCAAGACATGATTAGTCATCTAATTACAGTAGCTATTTGACAGAAAAAAATATCAATAACAATTGATTAATTATTGATGTCATGAGTCAAGTGAATATACAAAACTGATGAGATTTCCTTAAATATGGGAAGTGTCTTACTCATCTGTTTGTTGTGATAAGAAATGTAATACCTTTTTTTTTTTTTTACCTTACACAATTTCAGAAATAATAAAAATAATTGAAGCCCTAGATCCACTGGTTTAGTTGTTTCCTTGTGTAGATGCTGTATGAACTAAAGATTTGGGCTCACCTTTTCAGAAATAGTTCAGTCCGGCGTTTCACTTATAAAACGTCCCGTGCCAGTTGTCTCTTCGAAGTTAAATGTGACCCACGCAATCTAAACTAAAAACTTGAATGTGTCTTTCCAGAATGACCAGGTCCTCCAGGGTTTCTCTGTTGACAAGGGTGAATTTACGTGCCCACTGTGTCGACAGTTTGCCAATAGTGTTCTTCCCTGCCGCCCCGGGCGGGGCACTGAGGCTGGTGCCTGGCACACGCCCACAAACAAGAAGACGTTGGTGCTCGTCAAGGAGGTGGAAGATCTTCAGGAGAAACTTGGCCCTTTCCCAGTAAGTGTTACAATAATACGAGGAGCTTTACTAAAAGTATCCTAATTTTTTACGATACTCAACTCATTACTAATTGTTGGCACTATAGACTGTGATTGTAATTACTAGAAACAATCTGCTTACTCTCGAATTTGTCAGGTGTGTTGATCTTTGATGCAGATGGAACAGGGCTGTTCTGTTTAAGAGACTTTTCTTCTTTTGGAGAATTCATCAAGCGCCTGGCATTGCTGACGTGTCAATAACTACCAGCGGCACAATTCTGTAACTGAACCCAAAATCTATATGGATGGATGTCATTATATTTCCAGAAGTCCTGGAAACTGCTTTAGTGAAAGTTACAAATGGATAATTCCTATGATTGTTTGCTGCTGTATTACACTGTGTGCAGTGTCTTTTGTAAGGCAGATATTTGGGAAATGTGGATGCTATAAGCTCATTGTATCGAATATCCCAAACTGCAGTCTAAACTGCTGATGGAGGGGATAAAGAACAAGAAAGGGTAGGAAGGAAAGATGCATTGTGACTAATTCCCTGCTGATGGATATGTTTAATAACGCACTGTTTGACATCACAAGAAGGTTGTAGACATACAGTAGCTCTAAGTCAGTCTCTGTTGCCTACATCATGCATTTTCTTGTGCCAGTACGTACAAATGAATTCAAGAAATCATTTTGACCTCATTTTTCTGTTGTGTTTTTTTATAGACAGAATCCAACTTTAGTAAAGAAATGGAGCTGGTTATTAAAGACATCAAGAATACCACCCAGAAGAAATACATGGACTATGGCAAGAACCCTAGCTCCCCTGACAATGATTTCCTCTTCATGTACTCTGTGGCAAGGTGAGGACCGAGTTTCACTGACTTTAGATGGGACTCAGCTCATGGAAGAATCAAAGACAGTTTTATTGCCGAGTAGATTTGCACATACACATCATTTGTCTTGTGGTGCATAACAATGAACACAGTGAAAAAGTAAATATATGATAAAGCAAGAGAAAGTATGAAACAATATAACAAATATGTAAATATAGTGTATATCCTTAATGAGGATTATGTCAATTTTACACTAAATGTAATTATCTACTTGTTGTTCTTGGAGGTGATGGGCATGTAATCACTTAAGTGAGGTTGTACATTTGATCTTTGATTTCGGTTGAAGAGCCAAAGCGCAGCGAGAATGTGTATACATGTACATACAAGTGTATCGAGGTGATTTGGTGTGCTTCGAGCCAGCCCCACACTGCAGTGTGGATGGGCTGAATATTGCCCTTTCAAACATAATCGCCTTTACTTTATCCCTTTCCTTTTCCCGGAAACTGACAAATACGACCTCAGAAGTTGTTGTATGTGTGTGCGTCGGTTGTCAGAGTTAAAAGCAATGGCTTCTTAAATTCAGTACTTCATTGCCATGTTGATAGGAATTTGCCTCAGTGCATCTCTTAAAAACAGACAAACAAAAAACCATAAAATATAGGGAAACCTGTTATACATTCAAACATGCATACTATGAGGACATGATTTAACCCTGAAGTGTTTTGTGCGGTTACATTTGTTTTTAAGCGCTTGTTTCTTTGTGCTGCTACCTATGTACTTTTAAAGTGCTTGATGGCTGATGCTTGTTTTACTACTAAAGATACCTGTGCGTCTAATGTAAAGTATTGAACAGCCTCACGCTGTCTTACAACTGAAACTGTGGAATCCCCTTCCAGGGGTTTGAAGAGGGAACACGCAGGGGGAGCAGTCAGCGATCACCTTTTGCGTCTTGTGTCTGATATGTGTGGCACATTTGGAGGAGATATAGAGAAGGTCACAGCCAATGATCTACTGTGTCTACTGACCTCTGTCTGCAGTCCTCTTTCTGCACCACCTCACACAGCTTTACACAGATGCTTGCACACAACTGACAGTTGAGACCAGCGAGCCGAATGTCTGCCTGCTCTTTCGCTTCTCTCTTAATGCCAGTTCCTCAGCTTGAATAACGATGATTGTCCAAGCAAAAAGACAGTAGTGTTCTCTCTCTGTCAGTTTTACTTTGCATTTTAATCCAGAAAGGTGCCTTGAAATTGAACTGAAATTCAATACTGCAGTTGTTGCATAGCACTTGCACTGAATCTATTGATTGCTTTGTGTTTCAAACTCGTTCAGTGGTCTGTGAAGGTGTAGACTTTTCTTCATACTTGTCATTATGCTGCTGCATTGGTCCTGGAAGTGTTGAACAAAAACAGCACCCTTAGCATTAGCAGCTTTGTCTTTATAGGCTGCAGTAAAATGGTATTGACTCTTACTCTATCTTCACTTATTAGGTCTGAGTATGGATTTATTTCACTTCCACTGGCTGAATTTTAGGTCTTTTTAAGTGGTCCTTCACACATTTCCTTTTATATTGCATTTTTGTGGAGCATCTTGGGGTGAGCTATTGGTCTAAGACGGTATGACGCAACTGCGATGTCCCACTTTGATTTTGGCATGTCACCTTCTCCCCACCCGAAAAGGCCAGAAATATAATCTTGAAAACCAATTACAGTCCTTTCTCAGGTATATGTATCTTCTCAACGAGCTAGTCACAGGTCGGAGAATTGGCTTACCTTCAGTTCACCTTGGAGTCTCTTACTTCTGAACACTACCATTCGAGAAACGCTGCCCTTCCCGGAGCACAACCATCCAGACCTTCAGCCCACCCAGCGCTGTGGTTCCTTCAGCCCTCCACCCTGAACAGAAAGATCCCCTAAGTGTGTCTGGGTGCCTGTTGGCGCTCTGAAGTTCAATGAACAGCGCAAATTGCCTGAGGAGTGGAAAATTCCTTTGTCACAGGGGCACTCTTATCAGCAAAAGCCAGATGGAGCTTCACCGTGGCTGCATTATCTATGTGAAATTGCTTTTTCTCCCAGGAAACCCAAGGATTTGCCCCCGCCTCCCTGGCCCATAGAAAGAAATGGCCAGTGGCGAGATCAAAACGGGCCCAGATCAGTCTTATTTTAATAATGCCTATCTTTTTCCACCATCTATGTACTTTGTTAGAGCTTTTAGTTTATTTTTTCACTGTTTTGGTATTGGGGAATTAAGATTCAGGAGTGAAATGTGTTTGGATATGCATGGGAAATGCACATTGGGGATTATGCATGAACTGTGGTTGAAACAGCTTTTATGCTAATAGTTCAGCGTGTGTAAAATCAGTCTTGGAAAGCTGTCATTTACTTGATACGGAATTGCTGCTTCAAAACAGGCGCAGCAAATGGCTTGACTAGGCAGCGTCTTTCATCTTCCAAATCAAACTGGTTAAAAAAAAAGCCAGCCTACGTAACCAAAAGCTGAATATGATGACACGCATACCTTTATCCTCTCTCACGCTTGAAATAAATAAACATAGTAATAAACAGTGTGTGAGATATATGCACTTGTTGAACTGTTGTTATATGCGTACCTGCTCCCTAACAAAAGTCATGGCTCCTTCTCCTCAGGACCAACCTGGAGTTGGAACTTGTGCACCGGGGTGGAAATTTGTGTTCTGGAGGGGCCAGTGCATCCGCCAAACGCTCATGTCTCAGTGAGTACTCCTAAACCTCTTCCTCTTTGATATCTCTCCATACATGATCTCCTCTGAGTCTTATACGTTTGCTAATATGCAATGTTGTGTCTGATGTGTTATTTCAAGGGGAATATTTTGTTTGGGTCTTTTTTATTCATGCAGATCTTTGACTGGTTAACTTTTCTGTTAGTTTTCAGTGACCTGCAGTGTTTTCACTGCTGTTTGAATAAAAATGGTAGTTTAATGCTTTGCCATGGTTAGGTTGGCAATCATAGTGACGTGTTATTGCGGATGGCTGCATCATTTCCCATGAGCCTCTGTGTAATAACGTGTCTGACTTGAGATCAAACCCTTTCTTCCGTGTAACAGCTGAACCATTAAAAGAAAAAGAAACAAACAAATGGTCGATTAGCAGCGACAGGCAAGGATAGATGCTGTCCCATGTGAGCTGTTGGGAGCAGTCAAGGTTATTGAAGCAGACAAATGGGTCAAGTGCTGTTTTAGTTGATTGTGTCAAAGTTGACACGGGCATGTGTCGAGGGGATGAAAACTGATCTTAGTTCCTCAAAGTCAAACATCAACCACGAGCATAAATGTTTGGATGCAGGCTGGGATAATGCGATAGTGCCTATGAAGGCGTCAGAAATAAGTTTGTTATACAATCTACACCCCATGTTCTGTTTGTTTAATTATTCACCGAAAGTTGGGGCTGCTGCACTGAAATGGCCTGTCATCCTTGAGTGGCTGAAAAGAGATTTCACATTGGAGGTTTGCCATTTTTGAGCTACATTAACTACGTAGCCATGCTGACGGCCAAATTTACTCAGTTGCAGTACATTAGTGTTCGTTCTTCTTAGGGAAATGGATTTGAAGGAAAACGGCAGACGTGTGCTAACTGAGAGCTCATGGGGTTCCTAAGCCTGTTTCCCAGGAGGCACTGCTTCAGTTCAAGTGATGAGGATACGATGGACCACGGGGCAAGCTGCCTGCAATTCCCTTGAAATGGGCTAAATCCACTCTGGAGAGTCAGCCTCCAAATAGCATGCCCTTGATTTACTTAACTGCAAACATTTGAATACATTTTGGGGACCATGTGGCTGCTACTGTGTCGGGAGTTAAAGGGCATGTTGAACATGTCGCTCTCAGTTGTGCAGACCAGCAGTGCTTGGTGAGTGCTGACGGCTGTATTTGTATTATTTAACCCCGCTATGTTTTTTTTGTGGTTGATATGACTTTACATGTAGGCCACTGTCTGATCAAAACATGACACCCTGGAATTTGGAAAATTATTATTAATTAATGCTCAAAACATGCACTTAATATGCTCTCCTCAGACTCCAGCCAGACAACAGTGATTTTTATCTCGCTGATTGTCACAACACTACATTCAAACTGGACGGACCAAATATAACTGCTCAAAACCATCTTGGTTTATCTGCCACTGTTCCAACAGTAACCAACTCTAGTTTGGTTGAAATAACCCCTTAATCAGCAGATTTAGAGTGAGAAGTTCTTCTGTTATATGCGCTCCTTAAAGCCACCAGACCGTTCCAACAACATAAAACATTTTAACTGTTTACTAACCCTGTTTTCCGCTCCGTTTGTGACATTGAATCGGGAAAAAAAAACAGAAATGCATACTCATCTATACTGGCAATGGGAATCTATTTATAGCGACTTTTCTTGTGAAAACATGCATATGCATGCTAATAATGGGGAAAAGGGGTATATTTTTATGAAACGAGCTATTTCAATATATTTCCATATTATACCTGAAGCTTGAAATAAGCCTGTATACATCTACATATTGCAATTTTTATGACATGCATTTTATTCACCTCTCCTTTATTTCTCGTTTCCTATATCTCCCGTCCTTCATCCAGGTTAATTCCTGTGTGGTAGTGAGGACAAATGGGATGCAACAAAGGACTGCTCTATGCTTTCTTTATGCTGTATCTTTGTTCACCTGTGGAGGGCAGTGTTGCTCCAAGAATTGACGATTCACAAAAGTCAAATTGCAGAGCTGATTATTTGAAGCACTTTGCTGCATTACAGCATCATAATTCCCTGTAAAACAAAATCAAATAGGATTAGTGTTGCTTATTGAAAAGATGTTTGGCTATACAGAAGGTTGACGAGTTAGTTTAGTGGTGCTGGTTTCAAGCACGGTTCATATGGGATTTATATCTATTGCTCTTATGCTCTTTTAATTTCTGGCTTTTAGAGGACTTGGATTGAGTTCAAAATAAGAATACATTATTGTTAGACTAATAAGAAAGACAAGAACATGTCTTCACTTTGGATTCATTTGATTACTTGACATCTAAAATGACCTCCTGCCTTTTGCCCATGTTGCGGTTTGCTGTGATGTCGGAAATGTTGTTACTTGTAACAGGTTTGCTCTGGACAAAGACAATCAAGGCTGTGAAATGTCCTACTGTTAAAAGCTTTGTTTACACAGGAGATTGTGTCTGCGTGCAGGGGGTCTCCTCATGTTCCATTAGTTTCACAATGAACAGGTGTGACCTGACCAAAGATTTGCTCAAGGCTATCAAGCACTACCATGTATTCATCCGGCCTGACCTGGTTTTATCTGAGCCAAACCATCAGCCTGCAGTCAGTTCAAGTCCACTGCTCTCATTTGATCAGCACTGGTTGCTGCTGGTGGACACTGAGATAAACAGACACTTGCTGGTTTTGTTCCTGTCAGACCTTGTCAGGAACATGACGATGTGTTTTTTGTTTTTCCTCCTTTCTTTCAGATCAGCTGTTCCATGTGCTGGCCATGCACATGCGGCTGTACAGCATTGATTCAGCCTACAATCCCTGGACTAAGCTGACTCAGGTTACACAAATCAGAGAGGCAGAGTGAGTGACTTTCTCTATAAAGTACCTCTGCGAACAGTAAATCTATAAATCTGTTCATACATTTTTCAACCCCCACCCCTAGTCTCTAATTTCCTTTACGCTTTTCCTTCCTCACATAAACATGCAATCAAAGAGCCACTTTGTCCCCTCTCTAAACGCCACCATTTTGTCCAGCCCCCAACAGCCTTTCCTCCACACAAAGAGGAGCTAAAAACAGAAAAGGGACCATTTGTGGTTTCCATAGATACCGATAATTGCTGCATCTGGCAAATTACCGGGCACTCCACAGAAAGCAAAACGACCCTGTCAAATTCACCGTACTGAGAACAACTGCACCACAACAACGCTGTGCCGTCACGGCGTCTCGGCTCCCAGCTGTCCACCTAGCGTCAACGGAAACTCGTATTTAACAAAACACAAAGGAAATGGTTTCTACCTCGCACACTTTCTTTTTCTGTCTTGAATCGCTACTGTATGTCAGTACATGTTTCATGCACAAATGTGTTTGGTTGTCAGGATTGATGGTGGAAAAAAAATAAAAATAAGCTACTGGCAGCACTTAACAATAGAAAATGAGCTTGAACAACCTTTCCTCCCTGTTAGTGTAGTACGACAGCTTCTACACCTGTTACTATTCAAGGGCTCACAGCCATACAGTATGCTCAGAGGAGCCATTTGGTGTTTAAAAATACGTTGATAGAGTTTCAGGAGGGAGCACTGTCGTTGACACCCTTAGGCAGTCAACCTGATATAGACTCGTTAAATAGGACAAAGAGAAATGTTTCTACATAGATCCAAACATTGCTCTTGCCTTATTTCTGTTGGATGGACCAAAGAGGTATGCATCAAGGTTTTACGTTGTAAAAATATAGTTTGTATGCAGTGGTCTTAGCAGGGTTGAGCACTCTGTCCTCTAAGGCTTTCCTCCAATGCACAGTGGAATTAACTGGTGAGTGCTTTGGTAATGGAAGGTATTATTCTTTTAGTGCAGTTCCTCTCATTCAAAGCCCCCAGAGGCCTTTCAATAGTAGAGTGGAGATTGGAACCTCACTAAATTGTCAACAGAACAAGAAGACATTTAAATGGAGATGGCACACGATGTGAAAATTTAACCAGGGCTACATTAAGGAAGTTGGTTGGGGAATGCAAGGAACGGGCCTTTTCATGACATGTATTTGTTAAGCAAATTTCGAACGATCTACATGCCAAGACCTTTTTAGAAGTCCATTTCAGATGAGCAATACATCACCGCCTTTAATCAAGCATTTAAAGTGATGGCTTTTTAAGATTCTGACATGACTGTTTCTGAGGGCTTTATTCACACAATAGGACATTCACGGAAAGAGACAATGCTCACATGATATTTGAGAGAGAGAGAGAGAGAGACGGAGTAGACAAACATGTTAAATTATCATCACATTAATGTAATTAGTTGCATGTCTGAAAGGGCCTTATGTAAAAAAAGTAGCACAGCCCGTATTAACCATAGTTATAATGGCTGTGTAATTGAAGAGAGTACTTGTATTTCACAATTTGTGTGGCCTTATTGGTTTTAGCTCATGAATAAATGCATGTATTGCCTTTTTTCTTTTTCTTTTTTTCATCACAGTAGCTATTTGAGTCATTGAATGCTGTTTTGTATGTCTTGCAGTGGCTTTGAAGAAGAGAGACCTGAGGTACCCATGCTGTTTCGAGATGTCGCATCCCTCCTGATTATCTTTGTGCTAACAATGCCACAGCCTCTGCGAAAAGGTACAGTTCCTATGTCTGCATCATGAGGCTACAAGAGTAGTGAGTGTCTCAGTGGCTGCTCCACAAGGGCAGCCCCATTATCTGTAGTAATCAGTGCTGAGTGCTGGAAAGAAACATTTCACGTCTCTTATCTATGCTCCTGTTGCCGTTATTTGGCCGTGAGGATCAGAGAGAGACGACCCTGGTGATGGGAGGGCTGCACCTCCTTTGCGTGCCCTTCATCTGTGGCTTGTCGCCTCATCTCTATGTTGGTACTTCACGAGAAAAGGCGGAGGGCCACCCAAAGACCTGGACCAACACACTGCAGGCTTGTTTAACAAGAGAAGTGTCGCAGCAGGAAGATCATTTCATTGATGACAGAAATAGGTTGAACAGCGGCAAGGACAATTTTGAATAATTGTTAAAAGGGACTTTATTGGAAATTGCAGCTTTGGGTTGAAGCGGTTAACATTTGAGTTAAAATCATGAATTGTAATTTGTTACGGTTCTCAAGGTGGTGTTTCACAGCACGTAGCATATCATTGTTAACGGCTTTTTCTTTTTGGAGAAATAGAGAGGTTGAGGCATGATCAGTCCCTGAGGGATCCTTTGTTCTTAATTGCTATAAAGGGATGGCCTCCTTTTTTAGTTCTACCTTTTTTAAGTCTGCTCTAACAGTTTTCTTGAGCAGGACTGTGGAGCTGTCAGTAGCAATTCGCTGGAGAAGAAAACAAATGGCACTCTTTGTGTACTTTTAAACCAAATTTAAATATCCTTCAGCCTACATTTTCCTCCTGAAACGCTCTGCTAATTATTCTGCACTTATCGACTGTTCAGTGAGGCTCTCTATGCAGAACTGAGAAAAACAATGGCCCTGCCAGCCGGCTTTTTTCATGCAGGAAGATCTTTCACATTTACATATTCAAGTAATGTTATACGTTAAGACATAATACATTAATTCCGTCTTAATTCATCTGTGTAAATTGTGCTTCTCCACTTTTATGTTTTCACGTGGCTCAGTTTCTATAATCAGTGTTACCTTCTCTCCCTGTGTAGAGCACTTTGCATGTGTGGTGAAGATGCTGTACAACCTGCAGTTCTCCCAGGCTCTGGCTGCAGTCTCAACCAAGTTCAGCCCAGAAGAAAGGCAGGCCTGGAGCACATCTGGAGCACTCAAGAAGGTAAAAGTGAGGTCACATGAGCCTGATTCATAATAACATGCTGGTGCAAAAAAGTATTCCCCTTATTTTCCAGTATCACGCATAGAGTAGGTCTTTTCCTTTTTTCTTTCTTCTTCCTAAAGGATGTGGACTAGGAAATAGTCACCTTTGTATTATATTTACTCTCTTTTATTGAGCTCGTAATTATTTCTTGTTTATTTGTTGGTTTTCCTTTGCTTCTTGTGTAGATTGTCTCCGTAGTCGGTAAATCTCTGTATATCTCTAATCTGTTTGTTAAACTTATATATAATGTTCTAATAAGAAGGTCATACTGTAAATATAATGGCAGCCCAGCAGAATAAAACCTTTTAGATCTGCTGTAATAGTGTCAGGAGAACACTTTTTTGCTCTGTGCAGTTTCAACCCTGCTGGGCAACAATTTCAAAAGGTGTTGAAAGTCTTCTTGTATCCCCTGCTTGTTGAACCAGTTGTGTCCTCTGATTGTTCCTCGAACTGGTCTATGACTTAGTATTGAGATGAATTGAACCCCTTTCGGTTTCATTTACATGAGTTAAACAGTCGATCTTCATTCTCTCGGAAAGTGTGATTGCTGGAGAGTATTGCATTAATTGGCTATCTGTCTTCAGTCTATTAAATCTGTATTAGTGAGTAGCTGGCTTGAATGTCAAAAGACAAATAGCTGAAACCCTCCTCTTTAGGGTGTTTCCATCCATAATGGAGGTTTGGATTAGTATCTTCCGCCTACATTGTCATCAACAGCAGTCCAAGCATTCACAAGCTGCCATTAAGATGGATTTCAAATCCACAATGAGGATGGCATCCATATTTAGTTGAACGCCATTGTAATTAAATTGAAGTTGTTAAAGAAGATGCAGTCTGAACAAAGATCAGAGCCTAGTGGGAGGAAATCCATGTATTTTAAATTCCTCGCCTATAAATCTATGACAAAGTACAGCAGCCGAGATAAGACTGCTGTTTTATATTCTACCACCTCCAGCTTGATAAATGCATGCAGCTTTTCCTCTAAAATAAAATACTCGCCGAACCGGTTGAATTTTTATCAGAACAAGCATTCAGTAATGTCTCAACCACTTATCAGATATTATATTGTAAGGAAAGAATTATTGCCCGTTGCTTATTCGGCATAAGTCATTATATTTTACTGTGCACATTTTATACCAGGAAGTGGTAGCATTCTGATTTCCAATATATATTGTGACATTCTTATACTCTGACAATAGATTGATGAGGCCATGGCCATTTGTATTCCTTCTATGTGTCTTTGTCCTTGGTTAAGGGTCACGTGGTTGTCTCATTTATTTCGGGTTCCCTTTGGGCTATGATAAATGTTGTCTGCAGGAAACAGCAGGTGTCCATCTGTGAAATCATTCAAAGGGGTGACTAAGTGACTCAGTAAATAAGTGGTGCATGCCTTACAAGAAGTAGGGCTAATTTGGACCTCTGATATTTGTCATGGCTTCTTCAGTTGGAGCTAATTTTAATACCTAATTTTGCAGGTGTACCAAGGTTTTTCCATCCTCCTATAGATGAAAGGCTTTTTTCATACATAGATCAAGCGTTAGGAGGGACCGCAACAATATGGAGTTATTTATTTATAGACGGCGACAAAATACTTTGGTTAAAATATTCTCCCCTTTTTAATTCAGATCAAACGTGAAATTGATGGATTAAAGTACAAATCGTGTTAAATGTTTGATTAAATATTGTGCCAATGTTTTGCTTTTCTGCCACAGAATGTTGCAAATGCTGAGACGTCTTTTGAAGTGCTGCTCAGTCACGTCATCAGTGAGCTCTCTAAGGACAAGAGTGTCTACACGGTGAACACTGAAGAAACATCAATGGTGAGGCACTAAAATGACCGTTGCTGCCTTCAAGACGGTGCTCCCTCTCCCCTCAGTCTTGTCTTTGCTCGGCTCTTTTTCATTTTCTTTTAAACAATGAAATGGCCATTACCATGAAAAATAGGGGTCTAATGTCTCCACTAATCTCCAGGGGAGATATCTATCACAGTGTTATCAGCAAGCTGTTGGCTGGTTATTGATCAAGTGCTTCTGTTATTTCCCTCCCCAGCAGAGCTCCAGTGTGTGGTCTCCACAGTCTATTGAGTTCAGCCTTCAGCAGTTATGTCTGCCCTTCCTGCGTCTCTCATGCCTCCTGCAGCATCACCTCTACGGCGACGACCTAACTACCTGCCTGGTATGTTTTACAATCAACATCATCCAACCTGCTGAAGCTACCCTACCAATGTATCTTTGCAGCAAGACTGGTCGATATTTTGACTCCTCTTGTCTCCATTGTTACATTTCTCATGATTTCGACATGAAACCAGCATGGTTGACGTCTCAATACAAGAAACACGACAAACAGCTCATCGGTTGACTCAAGCTTGGATCCGTTTGACTTGACTCATGAATCAAAGGTGTTGGTGAAAACAAAGAGTGACCTCACCAGTTGTTTTCTTCTGTTTGTGTGTTCTCAGGAGGGGGAGGAGTTCACGTCCTTGGCCGTGTGTTTGGGGCTCTTACCCTCAGCCCCTGAGCCCTCCAGCATCGTGCTCAGTGCCTCATGTCTGAGGTGGCCAGTCGGCGCCTTTGGCTTGGTGACACAGTGGTGCGCTGAGGTCACAGGCCTCTCCCAGATGCAGGCTGAGCAGTCATTGGTATGTGTGTGAATTTCAGACCAGAGGGGGAGAAAAACAATATACAATCACATAATTTTAATTATTTTATATATTTTACAATCCCTTCTAATACTGTTTTCATTGTGCAGCATGGGTTTAAATTCAGAAAAATATCAGCATGTATTCGAATGAGAATTTGAGCTTCTGGAGTTTCAAAGAAAGTGTGAATACTTTCTGTACACTTCAATATTCAAACCATGTATTTTGAACTCTGTCCTGTAAACGATTCATGTACCTCAAGTGCTATTGACACTTTGAAATGAGTTTCAACCTTGGTTGACAAGGTCCATAGCTGTGAAGGGTCTCTGAGGAGAGTGACTGGCATAACTAGCCATGTGTCTTATGCCCTCGTCCTCCAGAATTTCAGTATCCTTGAATGTTGTTCATCATTTTGTGAAAATGTAGAGTGTCTTGCATGTCAATTTAGGTTGCCAATACTTAACAAAGTATGTTATTTATTATTACATCTTAGAGCCGAAGGACGAAAGGAAAAGGAAAACTTGGTGAATTAATTTTATTCAGTGCAAGCTGACGGCAAGTCAGATCTTTCTGCTTTAGAACATATATCTCTTGTGAGAAGCCAGTATCTTTATTGAGAGTTTGGGGAAGAGTTTGAAGATGAAATGTATTGACTGCAGTGCACAATATATTGATGGCCTGATTTCAGTGTTTTTAACATACTTCTGTATTTCTTCTCCTCTGAAGAACATGCTTGTCCAAGAACCTCAGTGGACAGCCCCCCGCCTTCTGAAGCTACCTGACAACTACAATATCGTCTTCCAGTACTATCACAGGAAGGCCTGCACCGCCTGCAAAAAGGTGCCGAAAGACCCCGCTCTCTGCCTTGTTTGTGGCGCCTTCGTCTGTCTCAAAGGCGTGTGCTGCAAACAGCAGGGTATCTGTGAATGTGTTCTGGTAAGTTCCTTAGGGCTTCAAAATCAGGGCCTTATTATGTTTTTTCTTCTTCTTTCTATTCCATGTGAATGACAACAGAACCTAATTTATATGTTTTACAAAATTACTTGTATACCTCATTGCAAGATCAATTTACATAGCCAGTGTCCTGGTGATGATTTTTTGATCTTTTTTTTTGACAGCACTCCCAGCATTGTGGCGCAGCTACAGGCATCTTTCTCCTGATAAATGCCTCGGTCATCATCATCATCCGTGGACATCGTTTCTGCCTGTGGGGTTCTGTTTACCTCGATGCCCACGGAGAGGAGGACCGCGATTTACGGTACGTCATAAATGCCACACAGTATTATGCATTTCACTATATACAGTTAAATATTTTTCATAATTCTGTACCATTCTTTATGCATTTGCATTGTGGGACAATAGTGTATAGAAACAGCACACTACAAATAACATGAATTATTATAACATCATCATGATTTCTTGCATACAGACTTCTTCTTCTTTTTTTTTTTTACTTAAGTTTTCAAGTACGAACACACAGTTTTCTCAAAATCTTCTTTGAATTAGGAACTTTTTAAATACTTGTTGCTGCAGAGAAAACACGGTTCTCACACTTGTTTTCCCCTCTGGCTTTTTTCTAGCCGTGGCAAGCCGCTCTTCTTGTGTGAAGAGAGGTATCGAGTGTTGGAGCAACAGTGGGGTTCACACACCTTTGATCACATCAATAAGCGCTGGGGCCCTCACTATAATGGACTCTAAGATCTTCCAGTCCATTGACAACAGCAACGCGTGACGGAGATTTTTTTTTTTATGTGTCTGCCTCGATCAAATTATTCGGGAACTCTTAACGTGATAAACACAAACATCCCAGTGAGGGTATTGCTGCCACAGCCTTGGTTTATGTGAAGTTTGGTGTACAATCATGCCTAAAGATTAACACGTGTGTGTGTGTGTGTGCGTGTTTAAGTGATTTATTGTGTGGTTCTCAACAGGAAAAATTAAATTCGGTAAGATCAAAGTAAAAAAGCACAACTTTGCCCAGAAATTCAATTGGTGTGGAACAGGGTTTTGAAGCCCTTCATATTTATTCGGGTTTAAAAAAAGAAAAGAAATCAAGTGCTGAATGTCCCTGCAAAGTTTGATTACCTTTTGCACCATTTACAATGATGTTAATGCATATCCCTTTTATTTATCGAAATGTGCTCTGCTGTGCTGGCATGACTTTCAGGCTCCTGATGAGTGTAGCCATGTTATTGCAATGTGCACTCATTATCTGCTGACATGTGAGGGTAGGCAGGACAAGTCCACCCATCAACACACTAGAGTTTTTTTTTGCAAACAAGCAAAGGCTCTTTTTATGGGTCTAGTTGCAATCCATCCTCAGGAATTTATTTTGTGTTTGCTGTTAAAATACGTTTTAGATATTTAAATAAATGCTGCTGCTGCTCATTGTTCAAGTAAGTAATTTTAACTTTCTTTTTTTTTTTCTTTCTAAGTTTGTGCTTGGAGTTTATTGGAGATGGCTTGGAATGTTGACTCACTTTAATGTTTAAGGAGGTATGCGGTCACCTCAAAGCGCTCACTACAGATCTTGGTGTCCTGCCCAATTGTAAAGCTCTTTTTGTTTCTGGTTGGTTCTGATAAGAAACTCTAATACCAACTCTTAACACAGCTAAAGCTACAACCTGTCAATGAATGATCAATTCGTTGTCATCGCTCCACAAAAACCTGCAGTCAAAAGAATTTAAGTAGCCGGCATTTTTAAGAAAAAGTCATTGCTGAACACCATAACAGCAGAAATATTTGATTGCTTCTGTCAAAGTTTTCTCAAGATACAAAACTCTGTGAAATTCAGTGACATTCAAGTTGCTTTTGAGAAGAAATGTCAATAGTCTTCGCCCGTCTGTGATGACAAAATAAGTTTTTCCCTTTCATGCTTTTGATTGTTGAGTCCTAACTGCAGTACAGAGCGTTTATTGTGATGACTATCCCTTACTTATGCACCATCTAGTTGTGATTTATAGTTGCATTCCAACATAACAAGATTATCAGATTTGAGTACATTGTGCATGAAATCCTTTAAACCACCATTCGTTAAATTGGCTACATCATTTTTTGATCATATTTTTCCTGGAAGAGAGGAAATTTATCCAGCTGTGCCTGCAACATATATTTTTTCGAGTGAACAGCACACTGCTGATATCGATGACGTCTGGTTTTGAAATGCTGGGCCACTTTGTGCTGCATCGAGGGATCTTTAAGGAACAACTTAGCGCTAGAACAACCTTCCTCTTGAATTCATGCATTCTGTTTTCTGAGTTTTTCCTCTCTTCTTTATTTTGCAGTCCCCACTTTGTAAATGACCGCAACCAAATAGCCAATAAGTAATGGGTGTAAATTGTAACTGAAAGCTCTTGTGTGTTCTCCTGTATGACTGAAGAGAGAATACAGTACATTACTGTAGGTGCTGACTCAAACTTTCTGGGTTTGACCAGAAAGTATGACTTGGACATTTAATGCAAAATGTAACATATGTGAATAAAATATAAACACACTGATTTGTGTCTCTTTTTGTTTGCTGTTGCCAATTTTTTAGCACTACACAACTATTACTGACTTTCTCTACTGTTTCTGTCCGCCGTGTTAGAGCAGGGATATCGGTTATGTCAAAGTACTCCATCAATGTCATACTTGCCTTTGTCAGTTATTAAAACCCTTCATCTGGAAAAAAATAAATGTATATGAATATATTTAGTAAGTAAAATAATACTGTCATTCTGTATCTACATATGACTATTAAGAATCTGTTCTAACTGACGTATTTGAAGTAATTTCCGTGAAATCTGACTGACATGAGGACTAGATTGATGCGAAATGGGACTTCACGCCACGGCTATCATCTTCGCTGCGTAAAGCTCAAATATTACATTCTGCCTCAATCCACTGATGTGAATGAACTGTAGTGAGGAAACGTGGCTGGTTTGATTTAGACATCCACCTCCAAACTGTGTCCACCAGGGGTCTCAGTTCACTGGAGCTCATGGATCATAACCTCCACAGACAAATCATGTGACCTTTGTGCGTGTATAATGTGACTTCATACAAGAACACACTTGGTTTCAAAATCCAACTGAGCAGATGCATCAGTGCACAATACTGAGGTCATTTAATTATTTTCAGTGTATGCTAGTTGTAAATGGGTTGGTATTTTTTTTAAAGAGAAGACAGGGGGGAAAAAATAAACTTAAAGAAATGTGTCATAAAAGTATTCACAACTTACTGTATTGGGAATTTTTGAATAAAGTGTGTATCCAACAGCACCAGAAATACCTTACATTGCCATGTGACTGAGCACGTTGAGGGTAATTGGGTCAACATTTCATAAACAAGGGAGGCCCTCTGGGTAATGACCATCGGCCACACAAAGCCTCTCTTTTCTGCCAATTAGGCCAATGAAAAGAAGAAGGAAAAAATTGACCAGACGAGGAATTGTATCCGGGGTGAACGTCCGAGGATGTGAGACGACAGTCTTGCAGAGAGATGCTGGTGCTCGAGGTCGTGCTGCGGCCAGCATCACTGGACGTCTCCTCGTTCACCTGTCCAGGTAGGAGCACTGCCGACCGGACAGCATTAATAGACTATTGGAGCTGATGTTGGTCCGCTAAGAGCTTCCGGTCTGCAGAACAACATGCTCGGATGTCTATATTGTTAATAATTAAAACCCCTCGCTGGGTAAAAAGGGAAATCAGTTCGGACATGTCGCTATGGACGGTAAGCTGCACGTATATACTTGATAGTAAATAAAGCCAGTAACAGTTTGGTTTGTGTAAAACTCATTAGTGCTGGCTGCGTTGACCCCGATGGACAAAGATAAGAAGGATACAAGACTGAGCAGTAGTCGGCTGATGTCTGAAACACTTTCCCCTGTCTTGCAGATTTTAGAGATGGAAATACGGAGGCTCCGTACTCAAGGTAGGAGTCGTTTACTCATCAGTAGGCCTGCAGATAATGCACAGGCCTGGATTACTGTATTGATGGTGCTACTTATAGGCTTTACTGTGCAACATACAACACATATAGTGGTGTTCCTCGACTGTATTAACTGCTTTGTTTAGCATATCCAACTTTTAAAATCCTCAACAAATAATTACAAACCAGAAAAGGGAAGAAAACAAATACAAATTGGTCTGGTGGGTCTCACACCTACAGTATTTTAGAGTTGTTTTGGCTCAGTTTTCCCTCCATTCAATTTGCTAAATTCATTCCATTAAATTATTCTAAAGTAATATTCACCTTAAAATCTAGGGCACACAAAATGAAAACATCTATCAAATATGATAATACATTACATAGTAAGTTTAACAACACATCACAACGTTGTGTAAGTGTTGCAATAAATTAACTATTTCTGATCAAAACATTTTGTCATAGCTAATTTGTCATGACAATAGCAATTACAAAATGACTGTCATTCCTCCAAATGACAGTATCTCAAATGATTCTTGATTTTTTGTTGTTGTGCTATTTAAAGTTAAAGAGTATGCTGCATTGGTCTAAATATAGATAGCAAAGTCGACAGTCAAACTTTACAGAAAGCCTTAAGTAAGGGCAAAATTATGATTGTTATTGTATTTCCCTGTATTTTAGTTTGTCTGTTCAATATCCCAACAGTTACTTCTCTTTCAAGACATCAAATTAGATTAAATATTTAAATCACTTGTAGTTTTAATCATCTAAAATCCAGAAAGCTACAGTGATGATGTAATTCTGGAAAACATAACGTTAAACCACAATTTACAATTTACACTCAATACAATGCATAGTTTTGGCAGTAACTGTTGTTTCTGTTGCATCTGTACATTTACAGTAGTAATAAGATATGAGGTGGCTGTATTCAGAAGACTGAGAATCTGATTTAGTGTTTACTTTAGAATTTTGTATTTTGAGGTCAGAATAACAAGTTAAACCCGAGCCAAAGCAATCTTAAAATACTGACACATGGAGATATAATTGTCAATTCTGTTGGAATGATGCTACAGTTTGGTGTTAAAAATACACATAATTTCTAGAAATAATGGAATAGCTTTGCTGCATTTACACAAACAGTATTTCACCATACAGTATTGCTGCTACAACAGCTGTGATATTTGTGAGTAGATGCCAGAGATTCATTTCTGACAATGGTTCACTTTAATGATGATGTTGGCTTAGATTGATGGTTTGTGTCTTCAAAGTTGTCTTTTGGAGATTATTAATTATGCAGGTGGATTGCTGAATTTAAGGGGATTTAAACGACACGAAAAAAAGGCCTTTGTTTCTGGTCGTGTGAGGCTTTGGTGGTCCAGGGTGAGAACAAGGGCACCGTGCTTTCAGCCTGGCTCATGGCTAGTGGAGGTTTACTGCAAAGCCTCCTCATATCCCCTTAAAAGGGATTATAGTCTTTTTTTCCTCTCCAAAGACTTACCAAAGGGTTTTTTTTCCTCTCCAAAGACTTACCAAAGGGTTTACCAAGTGGAGTTCCCGCAAGGCTTTACCAGAGAGGGTTTGGATTGTGCGAGTTTGATGGAAGCAGAAAATTAGATTACTGACTTTTACTTTCTGGTGACAAAGACGGTCCCTGTGCTGCAGCTGTTAACTTCATCTAAAGCTTTTACCACCTCCAACAATCACTGAAACTTGGAATTATGTGCCATAAATGCAAATGTTGGGGGGCATATTATTATGCACAAGAGCATCTGCATTTACTATTATCACAAAGCAACACATAACCAAACACACATCCCAGTAGTATTTTGATGATGATCATTGATCATTTTAAACTCTATTTCACTGTTTTACAGAGAAGCGCTTGAACATCAGCTACAATTTCCCTTTTGCAGGTCTGCTGACAGTACGGTAAACAAAGGGTAACCTGAGCGCTGCACTGAGGACCAGTGGTGTCCTGTTCTAAAGCAGCAATGACGTGTCTCCATTTAAGAGAACAACATTTGGGTTTTCTCTTTGTTTTCTGACAATAAGACAGAAAATGTCTTTGTGGATGAGAACTAAAGTTGAGTAAATCGAATTAATTTGGTAACAGTAAATAAAAAAAGAGTGCTCTGATGCTAGCAAATCTGTCAAGACTCAAACAGAATCAAGAAAAAATTAAGACGTCCATCATGCTCTCAATTTTAGAGGCTAATTTTTTGTTATGACCCCGTAAAGCATTGCTATGTCTCCTTACTACCCTTCTTCACAGGTTGCACAATGTATACAGATGATAACTAGGTCTAGAGGAATATCCTCATCAAGGATTAGACAAAAGATTGAAAAAATAATCCTAACTGCAGCAGAATTATGTTTTTCTGCTTTCTCGTTAGATCAATCCTGTGACCCACATGTACTTCATTGTCGATGTATAGCAGAACCCTCTTGTGTGTAATATGTTTTATTTGCACAACAGATGCAGAGAAATAAGCTTAATCATTTCAATGAAATTCAACTTGACTCCTTTTGTTTCTAGTTGCCTGAGCTTTGTAACAAGTTGATAGATTATTTATGTGCCAAGGAGGGGCTTAGGGTGAGAAGGCTTGAGATCCGTTTGGCCTCCAAAGGAGGCATGAGTTTTAAAACATAATGAACATTTTAGCTTTTTTATGTAGCAAGTTCTGACAATGTGAAAGCTATTTCCAACTGCTGTGACTATCTTCCACTTAATAAGATCCCTGGGGCTCTAAACTCATGGCAACGGCAACATCCAGTGTGGTTTATCATGTGGAATGATGTCTCGATTGTTGGCATATTGTCTCGTGGAATCCTTTGCACTGGCATACAATATCTGCACTGATGCTTATTACATTGTTGTCACTGGTTCAAAAGAAACTAAAACAAACCTTTCATATGAAGTAATAACGAGCTCAATGTGTAAATAACATTATGTACAGAAGGGGAGACAGGCATGTCACGTGACCTAGCAACTATCATGGACTTCCTGGTAACCTGTGTGCAACCTGAGCGGCTTCATATCAGCCACCATTATGAGTGGATACATCTGCCACCTGAATATTTAACAGTGCTGCAGATCAGGTGGCAGATTACTGGTGAATTATTAATCCCCATAGATTAGCATGAATTAGACGGGAGCGTTTTGGTGTGAGGGAGAGACAAACACTTTCACAGAAACAGGTAGGTGTGACTCTTGGCTCTATGATCTTTGAAAATGTAATTGAATATTTCGGATGAATAAATAGATGCAGAAAAGTAGATGACCACATTGGTTCTTTGTGTGTGATGGTTGCAGACTCTCGCTATGGACTAAATGTCTTTTTTTGATTGTTGTTCAAGTAGTAGGTGAGATTATTTGAGCTGTGTAACCTAAAGTTATGCTTGACTGATGCACATTCTGCTGTTAAAGTCTAGTTATTGTTGTTTTGTTTTGTTTTCAAAACTTGTACTTCTTATGTTTACAATATGTTTATTATTAGACATTAGCGTCTAAATGACTAAAACAATAATATTTCTCATAGAATGTGAAGTTGCACATCTGAGGCTGAAACCTATATGTTTTATAGACTGCAGGAATGGGTTGATGTTTTAGAGTAGGTGTCTGATGCAGCCGGTCATTACGACGACAAGCTGAGGAATATGAGCCGTCTGTTTCAAAAGTTGGTGAAGGTCTCTTGGCAACAGGTGACTGGTGATGTGTTCAAAGCATTGTGTAGATGCAGAACAGGTTAGACACATGTTACACAACAGGACGACAGTTATAAACGGCAAGTAAACAGTTTTAGCTCCTCTTGATTAATAAGGCAGGCGTGATGCATTATTCACAGACAGTTTAAGAAGGGCGATTAACTTCAGTACATCAATGATGGATTATTAGACGGAAGATGAAACCAAACTTGTAGCGAGGTGATTCAGTATTTGCTGTGTGTAATTATTATTTATGTATGTGTCATGAAAAACGCACAATTACGAAAGATATGTTGGCTAGTGCTACTATCACATGTATCTCCCCGAAGGACACAGTGAAGGGTATCGGCGCTGCACAGAAGAGCCGCATATCCATCTAATATCTACCTGGATGCCGTTGCTCAACCTGCATCCACAACAATTCATAAATCAGTCCTCCCCGTGTGAGTTGCCGCAACTTCCGAGGGTTAAACATCATTCACGTTTTTTTCACATCAATCAGCTGATCTCGACTTCCCTCCCTCAGGGTCACACTGTGATGCATAACACGTGTATGACAAGTGCCGCAGTTGTGAGATTGTCCACAGGCGTTCCTCTCCATCATGCTGATCTGGAATACGTGTCATTTTGAAGAAGTATAGGATGCATGTACTCCAACATGGCAACATCAGTTCATAATTCATCATGTTGTTCCGGTTTAGCTGTTTTGACACGTAATGCTTTGCATCGTTGGTCACAGAAACATCACTTGTAGACTTAAAGGATCATTTACATTTGGGCTTTTGCATCGCTGTTGATCATTAGCCCTTATTACCTGTATATAATGTAAATCACTTTATGAAACACTTTACATAATGATCATTTCACAAAACAGTGCGTCGCCTGTTCACCGCACATTCAGGATGACACTTGTCAAGTTAATCTCTGTCCAATCCAATTGATTTTGAGGAGATTGCACTTCTTAGTGGGCAGTGACGAGTTCCTGTGGAGACGGCTAATTCAGTGTCTCTGTGAAATGACACTTGTTGCCCGTCCTCTTGAGGAAGCAATTGCTGTTGCTATTGGTGCTGTTTTATCATGATCACAAGAGACTCTTTAGTTGTAATTTCTCAGCCCTGATGAGTCAGAAGAAAATAACACTTGCCATGTAAGTACAGTACAGTCCTCTCCACCTACAGCTGTCTGCTTTTTTTTTTTGCTTGGATTTCTCCTGCTTTAAACCTGTAAAGTGGCTCCCTAGGCGAATAGTCGTTTCACTGAGCTGATGAGTAGGCCCTTGGGAATAAATGTACTGCTTTGTGCTATACATACACAGCTCTCCACAGTTCTTTTTTCTTTTTTTTTAACTTACCTGCTTCTCTGTGATGTAATTTGTAGGTGTGTTTCTGTCTTGCTGAAACGGTGTTTGGTCTGTTGAGGCTCTACTGGGAAGTTATTCACAAAAAGCTTTGTTTTTGTAGAACAAAGTATTCGGTAGAATTGTATTTACATTTCTCTTATGTTCTATTACTGTACGTTTCCACATCCCTACAGAATAATTTCAACAAATAATGTTTTTTTTCATTTTGGCTTCATATAATTATATATTTTGAAAAGTCTTTTTTTCCCTCTGGGGTTGTGTTTATCCTCTAGGAGGTCACTGTATGGACTGTATCCGTATAAATCCAGCATGATTGGCATGGAGAACCTGGGTGATCCATCAAGTAACTGGGATATAGTAGAGACCATTGGTAAAGGAACATATGGGAAAGTCTACAGAGTGACCAACAAGAAGGATGGGAGTCAGGCAGCAGTGAAAGTCCTGGACCCGATCAATGTAAGTCCCTATTACTGTGGAACCTTTTGCAGAATTCAAAACCACTGTGACTACTGAATGTTGTCTATTTTCCATTTCCTGCAGTTGAGTTACACTTTGACAATATAATAACTGTCACCTTGCAGACATCAAAACCTGTTTTAATTAACTCCAAAGCTGCAGAACCATCGTGGGCTTCATTAAATATTGTATTAATCTAAAGTACTTGTAAAATCCACCAGAGTATCCAGAAACTCATTTATTTAATAATTGAATGCAGTGGTTTCCAACCTTTTTGACTTGTAGCCCTTTGAATTGATTAGTTGCGGACCATCATAGAGGATTATGGGTTAAGACTAAAACAATTAAAAAAGATTTTCTTCCCTCATTTTATCTGATAATTTTTTTAAGACCAACCAAACATTCGAGGGATGTCTGAAAAAAATTAATACAATTTATAATCGCACATATTTGTTTTGTCCATCTATGTCTAGATCAGTCTGACTACTTTGGTCCAGACCAAATCATATCAACAAATTTGATAATTTTTTTTGTCATGGAATTTGGTGTAGTCATCCACAGAGTGGCCTGCATGGCAGGAGACTCTTAGTCTTGTTTCCTGCTTTACTATCTTGTTAATTGTCTCGTGAACAATTGGTTATATTTTGTAGAGGGTCCTGACCCATGGGTCGGGAACCACTGATTTAATTTAAGGTGCATTATTGTCATACTTTTGCCTACTGTATATGTTGTGTCTACCTCATTTAGCTGCATAATTTCTTTTTAGCTGCATGTGACATGACTATGTGTAAAGTGAGCAGCATCTGCCACTGGTTATGTCTCAGTTTTAAGGCAACAAGGACACAAGATTTTAGGAAAGACAGTTTTTTGGCTAATGCTAATAACCTGAAAATCAAAACACCTAATCTCTGTAATGTCTGTGACTGTTCCTGTTTACTTACCTGTAACTGATACAATTGAGCATTGGCCTTGTATATTGCCTAATATTATGTTGTCTTTATGAGTCAGCCTCTTTTTAGACAACGTATTTATACAGTCACAAAGACTATATAAATAAGTCAGATATTAAAGTAAAATTATATATGATAATAAAACTGATAATTCATTTTAATTGAACAATTGATGTGCAGTTGTAAGACTTGTGTATTGTTTTGCTGGCTAAACTAGATAATTCACATTAATCTGACTGTGCCTTCCCACCGTGTTAGTTTGAGTACCCCAAAACCATCATTTTGACAGTTTTGTATGACTGCAAGAATTCATAATATTGTGACAGAAGAAAAAACAAAAGCAAAGACTAAAACCTTTGTGTCTTTCTTTATAACTATGTGACTTGGTTCAGCATGCGAGCCATTCAAACAGAGTAAGTTGCCAGTACTTTCTCCTCCTCTTGATGCAGTTGTACTTGTACTTGCTCTAGTGATGTATTTCAATGTCTCCCCTTTTCATTTATTCCCTGTCATGTTAAGTTTAACACACCCTCACCAGAAAGCTGCTGCATTGTCTGGATCCTCTCTGTATATCCGTTAATTTGTCTGTGTGATAAGACGCTGTAGCCTCTGCATTGGCAACGTATTGTACTAGTGAGACTTGGTCTTAGGCAGCCTGTGATTGTGTCAATGGAACAATCCCCAGCCTGGCAGTGCTATCCACCATGGGGCTCCCCTGATGGCCATGAAGATGAAGCTGCCTCCCCTCTCATCCCTCTCCCTGATTAGACTGCTGACACTATCACTCAGACATCCAGGAGGAGAAATTCTGCCTCTCTGACTGGTGCTCTTCCCTTCCTCTGAGATTTACTTTGATAGAAAAGAACTGCCAGAAAAGAAATAGTTTAACATCCGGTCCCGTTCCTTCCTTTGTTACTGACTTTATAACCCCGTCTGTGGTAGTCTAATTATAGTCCAATTATAGTTACCTAAAACATGTAGGCAGAAATGCTGTTTTCCTTACATTTCAACATGTTATTTGCTTCATACTTGCATTGCTACATGCCCGTTTTTTTTGCTGTTTAAAGGATGTGGACGAGGAAATTGAGGCAGAATACCACATCTTGAGGTCCCTGTCCAACCACCCTAATGTGGTGAAGTTTTATGGCATGTTCTACAAGTCAGACCAGTTATCAGGGGGACAACTTTGGCTGATCCTTGAGGTGAGCTCTTCTTAACCATTTAGGATCACATTCCCAGCCATATTATCCATCTATTTAACAATATTTGCAAATGAATTACAAAAAGAATCGTTGTATTTTTGTATCCAAAGCAAGATATTAATGTGGTAAATGGCAGGAAAGGAGAATGCTAGCCAACGTATGTGGATGTAAATGATCAAAGCTGAAAAATCAGCTTTGCACAACTGTGAAACTGCTTCACCACCGAAGGTAGAGATTCCTGTACTTGTTTACATGACAACTCCCTCCCAAAACTATTTGAAACTTGGTTGCTTATTTGAAACACCGTAATACTTTAGTCGTTACACAATGGGCCACAGTTTGTCACAGCAACCCACCTCCATGAATGTTGATGCTATCATGCTGCCATGTGATTCTGCATTGCTTCCTCTGACTTGTGTGTGCGCTCTCTCTCTCTCTCTCTCTCTCTCTCTCTCTCTCTCTCTCTCTCTCTCTCTCTCTCTCTCTCTCTCTCTCTCCATGAATCCTAATCTAGAGTGTTGAGTGATGTACGAGTAACCGGAGTTTCTCTGTCTCCCTCCCAGCTGTGCAACGGCGGCTCTGTCACAGAACTCATCAAAGGCCTGCTCATGCGAGGCCAGAGTCTGCAGGAGCCTGTTATCGCACACATCTTATGCAGTGCCCTCTTGGTAAGGTGGCCCGCTGCTAATGTTACAGAGGAGGTGGCATGCAAACATGCAGAGAGCGTGCTGAGGATTTATTTTCAGCAGGGGAAGTGTGGCAGTCGGTAATGAATGTGTCTCACTCTGACCAGCTGTGGGACTTCTTTTACATACTTTGTTCTGCATAAACTTTAGATGCATCATATTCAAATTTATACTAATGACAGATGACGAATAATGGGATGGTGATTCATGCTGGGCACCTTGTGTTTTCTGTCCTCTAACTTAAAAGGGTCTCCAGCATTTGCACAACAACCGAATTATCCATCGTGACGTCAAAGGCAACAACATTCTCCTGACAACTGAGGGAGGAGTCAAACTGGTGGACTTTGGTAATGGTCTTTGAAAGAGGCAATTTAGTCAATTCAGGTTCTGCTGGAAAGAGAAAAATGCATCAAGGTCTGAAAAATGTCTCTCAGCTTTAGCTTTGCACTGAAGTGCATTGTCAGATAAATTAAGTGTTTTGGGTGTTTGACTGATCCTTGAGAATGGTCAGCAGCACATCCCTGCAATGTTGTTTGTGAAGTCAAACACAAGCAGAGGATGAATCATTTTATGTGCTGTACACTTTAGTCCCTTGCTCACCATAACGTCTTTTTATTTCATGGACCGTAGCCTTAGCCTGAGGCTATTATTGCTCATTTAAATTGCATTATTTGATCCTTTGCATATTAAAAGGAAGCTGTTATGGTAAATGACTTTGAGTCACCCCTAGGCATGTTTATGTCCTCTGTGTCATGGAGATGAAGTGGACTCATGCTGATAAAAATCTGTCCTACATAATTTGAAATGATTATAGCCCATTATTATTACCGCTTGGCAGGCTGCCACACTAAATTATATGCCAGGATTTATTGATTCATTCAAACATTTAGTCATTAATTGTATTTTATTCTTAGCAAATTCCCACAAACAAACATACCAATCTTGATTAGTATAAGAAGTAGTATTATTTTCATTTTCTTAATTTTTTTTTTATAGGTGTTTCAGCTCAACTGACCAGTGCACGATTGCGGAGGAACACATCAGTCGGGACTCCGTTTTGGATGGCTCCTGAGGTCAGAGTCTGTACGCTTCAGTTAACACACACGTTTTAATGCCTAATTGAACATTTTAGATGTGCAAAATCTCTTATACGTGCCCCAAAGAGAGAGGTAGAGAGGCTCAGTTATTTCTGTGTGACTCCCCTGTGTCATTGTGTATTCCCCTCCATGGGTGCAGCGCTTGAGGTTGCCTCAAGGTTAATAGCTGGGAGTCTGTGGCCCCTCGGCTTACTCTTTAGCAGAAATGAGGTGCAGTGATTGGGCTGTGAGGGAGGGACCTCAGGGGCAATTAGAATAAACTCAGCTGTAAAATGTAGTGTCAGTTATAATTATTGACTGTGGAAAAGAGGGGCTCATACCACGGGCAACTGAACTGACCTACCTTTTAGTATTTAAATAGTCCATAAAAATAGATATTTGTAACTCTGCCAGGTTTTAGATAGTGCCATAATAAGGAAGTTATATTCAGCTTTATGATCCGCTTGAACATTATTTTCTTTAACTTATTACTTAATATCTCTAAGGTGATATTGATAGTGCTTTATTTCAAGAATTTGAGGGGAAACAGCTTTTTAGGACTTCTTAACTGTTTAAATGAGTTGTTCAGATGGTCACAGTCGTGTTTTATTGCCAGGTCATAGCCTGTGAACAGCAGTATGACTACTCGTACGATGCCCGCTGTGATGTGTGGTCGCTCGGCATTACAGCCATCGAGCTGGCAGATGGAGATCCCCCGCTGGCTGAGCTGCATCCAGTTAAAGCCCTCTTCAAGATCCCACGGTGAGTCCACTAGAGGGCGCTCCTACCACACAACAGGAGGCTGCACACACAAGGACACTCAAAGACGGCTTTCTATTATGACAGGAGGACAATGGCAAACTGAAATTGACAGTAGAGGTGATGAAAAGAATACGTGACTTTCTTGACAATTGAAAATGAAGCGTTAAACCGCGTATTTTTGGTTTAGAGCCATGTTTCTTGTTGCCATTGTCTTATCTGAAAGGATAAGACGAAGAAGCATGAATAATCAGTGTTTAAAATCTTCATCATCAACAAAATGTTGTAGTGTTTGGCCTTAAAATTAATGCAGTCATTCAATCTGTAAAAATATTCACTGCTGGAGACTGCTGTGTCTGATGATCATTTGAGAGCTTAGTGGCTACACGCGGTTGACCTTTTGTTATCAGCACAATCGTGCAATTATCTCTCAGTTAGGTAGAGATATGCCCTTCTGATTGCAATTTGCATTGGTGATTAGCTCCATTCACATTGAGATGAGGCTGTCACCTCCTCCCCGTCACAATGTTATCTCCACCCTGCCAAGCCAGAAGAGGAACACGGAAGGTTTGTGTGGCAGAAATTATGGAGCTAACGCAACATTTCATCAGCACCAAATTCAACCAGAATTTAAGATAATTACAAGAGTAAGGACGGCGCGGAAAAATGAATGCTGCTAATTCAGAGTTAGGCTTTTCTTAGATATTCACCTTATAACGCGTCACCTTTTCGGTGGAGTAGATGTAGCTCTGGGGGTTGTTTGTTAAGGAAAAGAGCTACCTGGAACAGGATAAGTGGTTTCTGTCAAATAGCAGCCATAATCAGAGGGGGCATATGCATTTCCATTGTCAATGTCCAATCATATTTCATTACTGCAGATCTCTTCAACTCTTTGGCTCTGGGGATAACTAGAATGTTAATAGAATTGGACATATATCTTGAACTGACGTTTCTCCGTCTCTGTTCCAATCAAAATATATATTTTGCCCTTTTGATATGAATTGGGACCTTAAAGGCTTGGTGGTTGTGGTATAAATCACAGCGAATGTGTTGAACCATGAAATGATTCTGTTAACATGTCATTTATCTCAAATATATTTTCCCATCATTGCTGCTCGGCAGACAAAATCACAAGGAAACGTGGTGTAAATGATGACTCCTGTATGAATTACTTGTATGAAATGTGTTTCACCTTTTGGGCTTTTAGCGGCGGTGAGAGTGATTTATGATGATATCAGAGAGATTCATCTTTACAGGTTTTGATCATTGCAACGTTTTTTTTTTCTCTATTTAATACGTCATAAACCCTTACCAATGTGGCCTTTTCTGAAGTATTGTCCTTGGATAGTACATGCTTTATGAAACCATACAAGCACTTAAACATGCAATAAGTATTTTCATTATTCTCATATTTTAACGTTGCACACAGTAATGTGTTTCCAGACTTTAAATGGTTCACTGTCATGTAGTTAAATCTTGTATGCATCATCCGCCTTTTCATTCCTCCTCTCTGAAACACGTCTAGATAGTAAACAAGAGTCAAAGAAATATACAAGATATAAAATCAAGAGAATATTCCATGTCCAAGACAAATTCACCCTAGTGTGATTCCTGTTATGCATTTTCTTATACGTTCAAGCCATGGTACTACTTCTCCATGATGCTGTTAGTTAATCCTTCTGTTCTTTCTTTTTCTGATATACATAAATAAACATAATATATATAAACAAACACTCAGTGTAATCACCACTTTGACTACAGGGGCCAGCAGCAGATAGCCAGTATGTCACAGTTTGTTTTTTGTTCGGGGAAACCTGCACAGGTGGAAATGCTTATATCCCAGCAGGCTATAAAGGATAAGAGGAGCTATGATATCTGTCAGATGGGACGCTGATGAGCTCCATGAATTAGGGTCACCTTGGTGCGTCGTCTGTTTGTGCTACAGAAATATCTGATATTTGATGAGCTGTGACATACGGCTGATCCGTGCATTTGTTTAAATCTCAGGTCGATCATTACTCAATTTTGTTGTAGTTTCAGTTGTTTTAATTTAAGTTGAATCCAAGGCTTTCGTGAACTTGCCCTTTGTTATGATTAAAAGTAATTGAGTGTGTTGCAGTGCATATGACAGACATGTGATGTCCACGGTGACCATGAATGAAGGTAACGGAGCATGGCAGAGGGTAAAGTTGTAAAATCATCAACTGCAAAATTAATTACAGACAGATACTCAAAGATGGTTTGTGGTATTTAATGTACAGGAAGGTTAATTGGTTAAGCAGGTTGTCTCTTTGCTGTGCATGCCTGGAGTGTCCATGTAAAGTCAAACCAAAGTGTGTGTAAAATGTGTTGTAAAGGTCAGAGGCAATTGGCAACGACGTCCAAGGTTGTGTTTATTCGGCCAGATCCCTGTAGATATTAGCCACATATTTAACAGTACATGTATCTGTCTGAGTGGAGACCGGAACGAACGAGATAGAAGACAGTAGTAAATGATGGCCTGTCGGAGGCAACAAAGGGTAATCAAACTATGAGACTTGAGGAGAGAAATCCACACCAGCGTGCTGGTAAGAGACAGCTCTTCATGGAAAAAGAGTTCAAATCTGTGCAGCTGAACAGCCAAGGGTGAGAATATCAGTACGGTTTCTTGGGTTTCTCTTGGGTTTACAATGAAATCTTTTCTAAGAAGTGAAAAATCAAGTCTGGGGTGAACTAAAGACATGTCTTGCTTGAGTGTTGAATGATATGTTAAAACCATGCATTACTGAACTAGGAAGATGTATGATAATTGCAAATTTGTTTGCATTTTACTTGACATGTATTTTTAAATCCTCTCTTGGCAAAACTATTATTCATGACAATACTCTGAGTCAACAGCCAGCAGCTTGTAGGTTTAGGTCAATATGTTAGCATGCTAACATGCGCACAATGACAATTCTAACAGGCTGATGTTTGGGATGTATATTGTTTACTCTGTTCACCATTTACGTTTAGAGTGTTGGCTTGCTAACTCTTGCTAATCAGCACTGAACTCAAACTACAGCTGAGGCTGACGCTATCATCAGTTCTGCAGGTATTTAGTCATAAACCAAAGTATTGAAGAAATTATTGTTGTACGATTTTATTATGTTTTCGGGTTGTCCCTTCGTTTATTCCTGTGAATGCAACATCTCAGGAACGCCTGGAGAGACTTTCTTCAAATTTGGCACAAACATCTGCATGAATCTAAAGATGAACCAATTATAATTTGGTGGTAATATCTGATAAAATTATAAAGTGAAGACATTTTGGACAGACATTTTTTTAGATATTTCAGTCAGGACCATAGACTATTATCGGTGGTGGACCGACCAACTGACTATGCCAACCCTAGAGCCATGCCACTAGCGGGGCTAATAATTTCAGATTAGTGGGCATTTGCTTTGCATGTATTTTTGGATCCTTTCTCTGAGAGCCTTGGGCACCAAAAATGTCCCTCAACAACAATGAAACAATTCTCGATGATTACGATTGATAACTTGTCGGCTTTTCAGTCTGTCACACAAGAATGTCAGAAATAATGCTGATGTGGAAACTGTGTGAAGCCTGCCGGGGTTTCTCTCAACACAATGCTCGCTGTGATTGTGAGAAACATTTTTTTTTGGGGCTTTGATTTACTACATTTCCATTCTATGTTTAAACGTTTGTATGACGTTTGAATAGAGTGACACTGTGACTTAATGTCCCAGTGTTCCCATTATCAGACACTGATGCAGTCTTGACCCATTGACTGGTTGGATGGTTTTCCAATCATGACTAGAGGCTCTAACATCTCTGTTTTTGATGATGTTATTTTACTGCTCTGTGTGGTGTCCAGTACTGCAGCATTTGGGAATGTGGCAACCAAAGACATGATAAATGTAGCAGTAGCTCTGCGTGATCATGCATATATGCGCAAAGAAGTGCTGCTGCTCTGGCTGCAGTGATGGATGAGAGGAAATTTTAAGCAGGTGGTCCATTCGCTGAATAAGTCTTTATTTTAGACTCTGTAGTCATTCTCTGTTCAGTCTGAATAAATGCATGTGTTTCTGCTTTCACACCAATTCTCTCTTTTTGCTGAAAACAGGCAAACAACCAAATACATGAGTATTTCACCAGTTATTATTTATCTTGAGTGCTGGTTTTTTTGTTTGTAAGATTTGAAGTACATCACCGCCCACTACCAAGAAGGTGATGCAAGGTCACTTTAAGATAGATTTACAATATATTTCTATGTTTTTATTATCCTGCATTACAACTCAACATTGCTGCCTTGTTTTGGTAATTCAATCACCTTCATGTTGTCTGGCATAGTAGACTTTGGAGACTGTTTTTTTTTTTTTTTTAAATCTCAATACTGATACTGATTCAAAACCTTTCCTGGGTTCGTTTTATGCGAGCTGCATGGACAGATGTTAAGTGAGCACTGACAATATTGAATAAAGCGTCACAGTTCATATGGGAAATGGGGGAATTATAAATTCTGCATATGAAATATTAAAATATTACATTGGCCTGATTTTTGTCTTCCTTCATGGCTTAGTTACAGCCGTCAAGTGCTGTTGACACCTCTGTGATTTTGCCTCAATCCACTCTGAGTAACGTCTGACAGTACAAGCTCTGCCTGGACCTAGATTTGAATAAGCCATTTGTGTTTACAATATGAGCCAGCACTCTCACAAATACAGAAAGAAATAAATGCCTGCATTTGCTAAGCACAATGAGCACACTTGACAGTGTTATCAGCAGTGTGCTGCTATATTGACTTTCTAATGTATAAGCAGTATGGTACAACATCAAGGCGAGAACGTGTCTGCAGGCTCATATTAGAGGTTGCATTGAAGCAGTCAGTTACTGGCTTTGATCTGCACTTTGGAAAGGATTGCCTGTCTGAATCCTTATCAAAGACTCGACTAACTTAGTGCTGCGGAAAAATGACAGATTTTGTACCCCAACATCCTCTCCGCTCTTCCAAAAAAAAGATGTTAAGTATGTTGTCATTCAACGTGTAGCTGCATCTACCTCTGGTTTGAATGTGATAAACAAAATTCATGCCGTTTTTTTTTCTTCTTTTCCTTTCCACGCTTGAGATTTAATGTCCTACCTGTCTGTCAGCTTTGTGGAACAACACGTGTGAACTAATTAGTCCAGTTAATAAATGTCTCCACCAGGTCTGTCACTGTTTGCCTGACAGTGACAAAAGTCTCAGCCTCCAGCTGTCAGCCCTGCAGCTCCCTGCGAAGATGACTGTACTCAGGCCGGTCCAGCCTTGGCTCCGCATACAGACCTGCCTCCTGTCATCTTGCACACTTGAAAAGTATTAGCCTCATTATAGATGGCCTCCGTAAATGCTGCTGACAGAGGTATAACTAGCTCCCATAACTTTTGGCTCCCAATGGCAGATGCTTGCTGCCAGACAGTGGAGGAGCTGTTATCATTTGTCACTTTTTCTGTGGCTGCCACAGACCTGGACCCCGACCAGCTTGTCCTCGGACCAAAAACTCTCACAGGAGTCTGACGGTCACACTCTGCCTGCCAGCGATCATTTGTCAGCTAACTCTGGAGACTAACTCAGTCTTTAGTTTTCAGAGATGATCATGATGACATTTAAATGTTCAGCTCAGTTGACTTTTGTATGTGTGATTTTGTTTCAGAAACCCTTCCCCTACATTACGAAATCCAGAGCAGTGGTGCAGAAGTTTTTGCCATTTCATCGGCCAGTAAGTGTCCTCTTACTTTAACCTTTCAACCTTTGTCCTCCAGTTATTTAAAAAAAAAAAAAATGGCAGTGAAAGCACACAGCATCACACAGCCCAGCACTATTCTGAGGAACATGAGGCTAATGAGGCGGTTTCAGATTTCTTTAAGATATGTAGGTATTTATTTATTCATTCAACAAAAATATATCTCAAATTTAGTTAATTCAGACTTTGTTTGGTTAATAAATATTGATATGGATATATTTGGTGCAGAGGCGGAGTAGCGTGGGATGTTTTAGGGCTTGGGTAGGAGGAGAGTTCTTCATTTGTATTTACAGCATAGTGTACAATCTTTCTACAAACTGTGTTCAAGCAGTTCATTTTAGTTGATTGTTGTGCATCCACTTGTGAATGTAACGTGACTAAAAGTATATTTTACCTTAAACGAAAGAAATTGACATTTTGAACTGTAAATGTCACTGGCAAAGAAATAATTGTCAATAATAACCATGAACCACATATAAAAGTATATCATATGAAATAAGGTTAACATCAAATGTACATGAAAGCAGCCTGTAAATCATTTAGAATATCCATTTATTGTTAAATCTGTTATCAAGACATTCAAATCTGTGGCTGAAAGTAATGTTGAACACCTGCTGTTGATGCTGCATATAATACTTAAGATGATACACATTCATTTTACTGAGCTGCTGCTCTTGAAAATAACATAAGCCAATTTAAAAAACAAATGTTTATGTAGCATTCGTCCAGAATGAAATGCTAAAACGTGTACGGAGAAATACTTTTTTTTAATCAGGAACAACTGAACATTAGCTTTAATACATTTAATACGTCAGCGGGTGGGAACATGGAGGAAATTGAAATATTTGAACATGGTGGGAACATGGAGGAAATTGAAATATTTGATAGCCATATTATATCAACCCTCTCGTCCTTCTGTTCATTGACTTTCATTTGTGTAAATCTGCCGCAGAGGAACAAACTAATTCACCTGAGTTATCAGTTCTATCTGCGGCCCAGATAACTTATCATTTCCTCCTCAGTGCAAAGCTAATAATGTCAGGGGTGGCTGGTAAATGGGTGCTCGGAATATACAACCTTAATATCCAGCGCGCAGAGCAGAGGTGTGTGAGGCTGACCCATAATGAGAAAATCAAATTAAATTTGTGTGGAGAACTATTCGTGTGGCTAACATTTATGTTGGAGGTTTGCATTGAAATGCATTAACTGTAAAAAATAAAAAAAGTAATTGAAAAAAACAAACAGACCCTCTACCTTGAAGGCCTGTTGGCTTTTGTATGTGTTACTCTAATATTGACTGGTCAGGACCCAATCCAGGCATAAACCAGTCAACACACTTTGTAGTGATATTAGTTCTTTGTAGTCTAATAGTAGTTTTTACAAGAATATACTTGCAATGCAACTCTGTAATCTGTGGTAATGGATTGTGTGATATCATATCAGAAATAATCTCCCCCGCACAAAGCCCAGCAGAGCTCAATGTGGGGGGGCTTGACAATGTTATCAACCTTTGCAGGCTGTTTGTGAAGCCTTTTCAGCCCGGTCACCCCTGTGTGTGTGTGTGTGTGTGTGTGTGTGTGTGTGTGTAGAGGAAACTGAGGTGGTGGGGGGGATTCAGCGATAATAAATCCATCACCAGCGTCTGTCTCTGGCTTGTGCAGCCAGAGAGCTGACTTCTGTGACAAAGTGGCCTGCCGTTCAGCATCCCGGCAGCACAGCCCTGCTAATAGCAGCAACCTCTGCTTAATGTCCTGACGCTAATGAATTCATGGAATTAACTTTCAGAGCTGAACAAACTGATAAAAGAAACAGAATTCCAGTCTAGATTAGGTAGCAGGAATTAGATTGGTGTTTTTCTCCTATCGCCTAGCACACACACACACACACACACACACACACACACACACACACACACACACACACACACACACACACACACACACACACACACGCTCAGAGTCTTTAGCTGAACAAGTAATTGAACAGTACAAATGTGGATTGTTGATGGATAATTGTTGATGGATACATCGTTAAGTACAAGTGGGGATTTCAAGTATTTTAATTTCATAGTTTTTGTTTCATAATATATAAAATTGCCAAAGAGGAAAGGCAGTGTGTCAATATTTTGAAACCATTTGTATCAGCAGCTAACTGATGCAGAATTGTGGCCATGACACAAAGTGACATCCCCTAAGGGCAAACACTGCACATCACAGATAGGACTTACTGCTGTGCCACAGCAAGGCTTGTTTGGACTCAGGGGCCATGGTGATTGTGACCATGTGGTACTCGGACAGAGAACGACAGATTAGTGACCCCAGACATAAAAACACATGCAGCTCTCTGCTGGGTGTGAAGGTCTGTCTGATCTCAGCAAACCAGCTTCCTACAATGTGCAGGTGATCGCACAGTTTATCCTCAGCCGTTTACGTCCCTCTGATTTGAAGATTGAAAATAAAAAGATAGATAATGTTGGAGGCTTTTGTCTGTCTGAACGTGCTCAAAGCCTCGCCTCTATTTATGTGATTGTAAGGTGTCTGATAAAAGATTTTGAAGCACGTCCATCTGTGACCCACCTCCTGGAGCATCCCTTCATCAAGCAGGCCCACGGCAAGGATATGGCACTACGGCAGCAGTTAGCTGCTCTCATCCAGGAGCAGCACGAACTTGGCTGCATAACCAGGACAAAGTAAGTCCCTTGATTGTACATTCTACAATTGCTGAAGAAATAACACACTACTGTGACAAAGCTGGTCGCTTCATTTGTGTGCTGTCATTAAGAGTATTTGTTGCACCTGATGGGCACTGGCTGAGTGGAGATATACTTTCTGTCCAGTAGGGGGCAGGGTCTCATCTTCTTACACTCAGAAATGAGGATGAGCCCCAGTAATGGACATTACAGTGTCTGATTAAAGAGAAGTTAGGGGAGTGTGACTAATTCAGAGGGAGTGATTGTGCTGACTAACCTTAGATTAATAAACGCCATTTAGGCCAGTCGATGTAGCAACCGTCTGATGGGAAGTCCTTTGCACAAAGCACTTCCGTGTGATTAAACCAATCATGGAGTAAATATTCATTTCAAGATTGATTTACCTAAAATAAGTGACATTTCAACTCTACTTCTTTTTGCTTGGTTTTGAATTACACAATGAGAGATATTTTCTTTGCAGATTAAAATGGCAGCTACTGTACACGTTCTTCGATAAATAGATATCCGATTCAGATTCAACTTCATTGTCATTGCACATAGTACAAGTACTGTGACAACGAAATGGAGTTTGCATCTGTCCAGAGTGCAAAAGAGAAGCAGTTAAGGTGCAGTGCAATGTGGTGGATAATATATGAAGGGACAGGGCGTGATTTCATGAGCTTTTGTCCTAAAATGTGTGATGATGAATAGTTCACCCAGACACCGTCAGGGCAGCAAATAACAGAGCAGAAGTCTCCTGTTATTTACTGGAGGAATACTGACTTTGGCACTGCTTAATCTTCATTATAAAGGAGTTTGCTGAACCTACCCTTGACTGAGAGTCTTGATGTTGTGCCAGCTCTGTTTACTCCCGAGAGTGTGCAGAGTCGGTGCCTGAGCCTGATCCCGAATTCCTGTCCACAGTGAAAGTGGATAATGGGATTAGGAGCTTGTAGGGCGAGAACTGGGCTCGCCTAGTTCAGTCTCTCATGCCACAGATCAGCTCACAATGACTCCAGATAAGAATAAAGACATAGAGAACTTTAAAGTAGCTGCCGTAGGTGGAATAGTGTGATTTACTTCAAAGCAGGAGCGAGGTAGAGGCTAGAGGTCTCAAGTCCCTCTCCAAAGGGACACGATGACGAGTCTTCACTTGAGGGGGACCACATATTGAGCATGAGACTTTATTTCTGTGCTGTTGAATTTATACAGAATACAAAGGCAGAGGAGGAAACAATTCCTAACCTGAAGCCTGAATATTTTTATTCATGGTTTGATTGATTATTTATTATAATAGAATATGGATACATCTAGTTTAAAAGATATATTTCATTGTTTTGAGGATTGAGAAGTAGAAGTGTTTTCAATGTTTTTTTCTTCAGTTTTTTTTCAAGGGCAAGGCTGGTGTTACTGAAGACAATTCCTTTGGTTAAACACTGTATGTAGTTATTGGTTGTTGTTTTCTTTCACCAATGTAACAAAACATCTGTGTCATTCTTTTTACAAACATTACAAAAAAATTAGTAAATAGGGCCTTTTTCGTGGACTATTTCCAATGAGGGTATGTCGCCAAATTAAAACATGTTGCGCCACACAAACTACTTCCTATGTAATGTTGAGATTAGTGTCCCTAAATATTCACACTCAGTAACTGCCAGGTGTAACTGTTGCATAGCTATAGTTATTGAGTCATATGTGCATATGTGACACCTGACACAAAATGCTGTTTATTAAAAACACAAACGTAAATAATAAAATCTTTCTCAAATTACAAAATGTTATGCTAATGATGTTAGACTAAAACATTAAAGAGCTTTAGTTTGGTTAGCACGAGTAGATATTTCATTCTAAACTGCATTAATACTAGTAACTTTTAAACGAAATTCTCCATCTATACATGTTTGTATAAAAAAAAGTAAGACTTACATTTATAAAAGATTATCAATTAATGGTAATTTATCACAAGACCCCCTGGAACTGTTATATTTGTCAGGTATGCTTTAGTTTGTGATGCTTCAGTGGCTTCCTGCTTACATAAAGCTCATTGAGAGATTTTATTGGCGAATGGTGATACAAATGTTTTCTAGCAACAATTGCACAAATGACTGAAGCCTATATTGGTGCAATGAGGTGAAGTAAACTAGCTAACTAGCTAATCATTACTATCTTTAAACACAAATTGATGGATGTACAATCAGCTGGTGCAACCCATTCCTGTTGTGTTTTGACAGTATGGGATTGACTTTAAGCAATATTCAACGTAATGACACTAAGTGCAGTTGTGAGGCTCATTGGTGTGGTTTTGACAACAATAGAGCTCTATAAAGGAGTACGATACATCAGACATTGTCTACACTGACAGTACATGTTGTTAGGATCAAATTAGTGTTGGTTTGGCAGTTTTCTTCGGATTTCAAGACAAGAGTATCACCAACCATATCCTAGAAATGTCTGATCCACTACACACTGGAGT
The DNA here is from genome assembly GCA_038501785.1 of Myoxocephalus aenaeus. Classification (NCBI taxonomy): domain Eukaryota; kingdom Metazoa; phylum Chordata; class Actinopteri; order Perciformes; family Cottidae; genus Myoxocephalus; species Myoxocephalus aenaeus. The sequence goes on from JBAMJR010000154.1 coordinate 292,678, forward strand.
ATATAATGCATATGTACACACACATATAGACACACAAAGCAGTCGGCACTCACAGACACAGCTCTCTTTTGCTCTCTTTCACACACACTCTGGTGTCCCCTGAGGTTTTCCACAGCCCCTTGGAGGCAGCTGGCTCTGTGCTGACCTCTGCCCACTGGGGCTCATTGGAGAGTGATAGGTCAAAACACAGATGAAGTGCAATCACAGCTTGTGATAATGGGAGATGTGTCCCCCGGGAGAGCTTTAAGGGCTTCAAACAAACCGTGGAAGTGACTGAGTCTTGCATCCAGCAGTCAACCTACTGTTTCTCCTTTGGTGGTCACTTTACAGCTTTCTGAGGCATTATCGTGTCCTTGGCTTCATACAGGCACGAGCGGATCAATACTCGTAAAACCCTCATAATAGAGAGCTGTCCCGATGATGACCTGGTAAACTTGGAGTTCTTAGATGAGGTAAGATTGAATGTGTTTATCTCATTTTGTATTGATCAGTCCAATGCATAATGTTCTTGATGCTGTGTGTGTTTTTATTTTCATTTTCTATAGGAGACAATAATCAGCCATCTCCAGAAGAGATATGATGACCTGCAAGTGTACACTTATGTTGGCGACATCCTCATTGCGCTCAATCCTTTCCAGAATCTTAGCATCTACTCTCCCCAGGTTGGTTATGGACCAGTTACACAAATGTTCCCAGTGGTTTCCGAGTCTCAATGAAAGCAATGAATGATTTCTCATGAGTCATGCCACTGGTCCTGCCCTAGTGGATATATTATTATTATTATTATTATTATTATTATTATTATTATGTTTAGGGGCTTGTTTATTGTTTTGTTTTAAAGTCTGTAAATTAATTAGTGTTTTTTATAATACCTGATCAAAATAAATAAATGACAGTACTGATCTGATGTTAAAATACCACACAAAAGTATGCTCACAGCATATGTCTACAGACAGCGATCCATCTGTTGGATAGATCACCAAAACATATTCTACAAACGTTCTCGATCTCCAGAGGATGAATTTCGTTTACTTTCGTGATCCCCTTCAGGAGAACAGTGGCAGGTCCTGAGTCTATTACCTCCAATGCAAGAAATGAACGTTAGCACAGATTATGGCGATTCTTTGGCCTGCTAGTCACCAAAGTAAACATTGGACCCGTTTTTCACAAGCTACATATCGTAAAGCTGCATGTTTCAGACACATTCAGAGCAAATTAACTTTGTTAGCGACCTTTCTCTGTCTAATAAACAGAGATCTGTCAATCTCACGTTTGCGAACGCCCTCGCTAACACATTTTTGTAATGCTAAATAGGTCTTTTAGCTAAGTAAATATCTAATGTTAGCAAAAGAAAATGCGCCTTAGGAGACAGGAAGTGCATACCATTTCAAACCACTGGTGTTGCTGAAATGTGGCATCTTTGTATATCCAGTATCTTTGTCATTGTGAGCATGCTAGCATGCCGATGTTAGCATTCAGCTAAAAACACCACTTTGTTGAAGTACAGCCACTGTGAGCATGGCTGTAGACTATGGCTGTTTAATGCAAATATTAAAAATAGGTGAACAATTTTTTGTAGAAATAATAAAAAAAGAAAATATGGTGCCTTTGTTTAATGTGCTTTTTCTTAGTTTTCTAAACTGTACCATGGTGTGAAGCGGGCTGACAACCCTCCACACATCTTTGCTACGGCAGATGCAGCCTACCGAGGCATGGTGACATTCTGCAAAGACCAGGTACTCTACAGAAAAATAAGTTGATCAGGGAAGACTCGGATTGTAAAATTGATAAAATAAAGATGAAAATTATATAATTTTTTTTTTAAATTTTTTGGAAGGATGTAGCCACCTTTTGGAGTGTCCGTCATGTGGTGAAGTCTTTTGCCATGTTTAAATAATATAAATATTCCTTTATTAATGTTTTAATCACTACATTTTTGTTTCCTTTTGTTGTAGTGTATCATAATCAGTGGGGAGAGCGGCGCCGGGAAAACAGAGAGCGCTCATTTGATTGTCCAACATCTTACCTTCTTGGGAAAGGTATAGTAGCAGTGTGGCCATCTTTTCTTGTACTTACTTGTGCTGAATACTGCACGAATCTCAACATAATAGTTGTATGATAATTATAGTTCAAAGAAGCATGTTGCTGCTCTTAGGCAAACAATCGGACGCTGCGTGAGAAGATCTTGCAGGTGAACCCCCTTGTAGAGGCCTTCGGAAACGCCTGCACAGCCATAAATGACAACTCCAGCCGCTTCGGCAAATACCTGGAGATGAAGTTCACACCCACTGGAGTGGTTATCGGGGCCAAGATATCCGAGTACCTGCTGGAGAAGTCAAGGGTCATCAAACAGGCTATGTATGTGCTGCTCAGGCTTGGTCTGACTGGAGAACCCTTTGTCACACTTCTAACTGCTCTGTTTGTTTCCTTTCAGGGGGGAGAAGAACTTCCACATATTCTATTACATATATGCTGGGCTTTACCACCAAGACAAGCTGAAGACTTACAGGCTGCCAAACAGAACACCTCCCAGGTTAGCACAGAGTTTGACTTTGACATGTTCATAGTAATCCTGCCATCTTTCCCTTCTCATCATGTCGAAACATCAATATTGATAGTTGATGTTGCATCTGCAGGTATATTGACAGCCAGCACTGCAAAGTAATGCAAGACATTGTCTCCAGCAAACTGTATACGGAGCAGTTTGACGCCATTCAGGAGTGCTTCAGAAATATCGGCTTTACTGAAGAGGTACTTCAATACTGTATCAAATGTATAGTACTTGGCGCAGATCAATTACATGCTATAATGTTTGTCTTTTTTGTTCTCTTTTTTGTTTAGGAGGTCAACTCTGTGTACAGAATTCTCTCAGCTGTTTTGAACACCGGCAATATTGAATTTGCTTCCATCACATCCGAACACCAGACTGATAAGAGCGAAGTGCCTAATTCAGAGTCCTTAGAGAGTGGTGAGATACAGAATATTGTCCATGTGTGAAGCAATACTTTTTTATTCTTTATCCAAAGAAAGATAAGTAAAATGCTCTCCTTCTCTGCAGAGAAGACTTCAGTTGTTTTTTAAGAAAGAAACCCTTCTAAGAAATGTGAAGGTTTTTATGTTGTGTTATGATTTATGTTTTGTGTTAATAGTTATTGTGTGACACACATTGTTTTACTATGACTGGCAACATTGGATGTCATATAAACCTTTGTGGACATTTTTATGTGCATTACACTTAAAAAAATATATAAATCCATCACATCTTGTTCCCCAGAAAACAGTGGTCAGTTCCCTGTAAGCAGTTCTAATCATGATACATTCAAAGCACATAATCCCTTTCAATTTACATTAAAAAAAAGTAGCTTAGACATTCACAATAAGAGATGACTGGTACCTATTGTTATGCTAATGATAAAGGCTGATGAGCTCTTGATTATCAAACTAATGTCTTTTCTCTCAGCTGCTTCTCTCCTCTGCATCGGCCCTGAGGAACTCCAGGAGGCGCTGACCTCTCAGTGTGTGGTCACCAGGGGCGAGACCATCATCCGCACCAACACCGTGGACAAAGCCGCCGACGTCCGAGACGCCATGTCCAAGGCCTTGTACGGACGCCTCTTCAGCTGGATAGTCAACCGCATCAACACCCTGCTGCAGCCTGACATGAATATCTGGTGAGTGTTTGCTGGTGATAAAGATCTGTGTGGACGTTTTTTTGTAAATCTCTCCTCTTCGATAATCTTGAGCGATCGCGCAGCGTTTCTGCGAAGCTCTGATGACCTTTATGGAAGTCGGTAGAGGTAGATGCAAACATGCAGAGGAGAATATCAATGGGCCGGCACAAGACAAGCAAAAGGAGAGCAAAAACAGTTTTAATAAATTTTTGATACAGAGTTGCGTGCAGAGAAAATAATGTTCAGATGATTAAAAAGACTTCAGAGAGACTGCAAAGAGGCTTTTCATTGATCCAAAAGAATTCCTTCATAAATATGAGCGTCTCCTGTCAAGGAGTCGTCTCTCAGAGATGTACAAATGCCAGAGCATTCCAGTCATCTTTGCCGTTTCCTTATTGCCATTAACAACCCTCGAGCACAGGCTAAAGGTGACCTCTACATACAGCGGGTAATGACTGATCATGAAAAGTAGCAGCTTGAAGCACTGAATATGAAATGCAGGGTGTTTTCTTCATTCTGTGCTGAAGAAATATGTTTTGTTTGTGCCAATATTAAAGATGACTAGAGGTTAAATCAATAGAGACTGAAATAAAAACATTTAAAAAGCTCTGATTTCGTTCATGATTTCTCATTAGACGACTACGCCGTCCAGACCAGACTCTGTTTTTGGGTTGATCTCCGATTGTCATTAAAGTTTTATCAATCAATATGCCTGCTGGGGATTAGCTTGTTCTGTAACATAGAAGAATACATTTGTTTGTCCCCTTTTCCTCCTTTGAAGTGCCGCAGAGAGCGGCATGAATGTGGGAATCCTGGACATCTTTGGATTTGAAAACTTCAAGAAGAATTCGTTTGAGCAATTGTGCATCAACATCGCAAACGAGCAGATTCAGTTTTACTTCAACCAGCACATATTTGCCCTCGAACAGGTGAGTTTGACACACAGGGAGGTTATTGATATAGTATGTCTGTGCATATTCAATATGCTTATGAATGTCATGTAATGTGCTTGAAATTAATGCATCCACACAACACTCACAACAATAACACTGTATATACATTTTTACCTTTAAAACACTTACAGTCATTTTAATATTGTTTGTGTTTATCACATCCATCAGGGCAGAGATGCTCTCAACGTGAAGATTTTGCTTTTAGCCAGGCTGTGATGCATAAAGGTTTATACTGTTACGCACCACCAAATTTCACTCTTAATTGATTTAATGAAGTTGTTTACCCTGAAGTGCTATAAGTCTTTATTTTCCTTGATGGAAATGAATAGACATTAATCAAGAAGCATTCTGCAATAATGCCTTTTATTTCTGTTTTAACTTTGCAACAGACCTTCTAAATAGAAAACAAAACTAAGTACGGAAGGGACATTTTATTAATTTTAATACTAAATACTAACTGTTTTATATTTATATTCATACAGCAACACATGTACCGAAGAAAACACAAGATATAATACAAATAAGGTAATTTATTGAGGCAGGATTTTGCACATGAAATCACCCAGCTCATTTATTTATTTATCAAGCCCTCTCCAGCACCAGAACTGGAAGCGACAATCACCATTTACACATTAATTACAGCAGTGATCATTGAAAATAAGGTCTTTGAGTCCGTGGAAAAGTTCCTCTTCAGAAAACAAGTGCAAGCTGCCCCTGATGAAGGGCTGGTGCTCTGTGGAAAAGGGATTTTTATTTGGTGTCTTCAGTCTCGCTGTACGCAGAAACTGATTATTCTGAGTTAATGACTTAAACATGAAGACGGTTTAGATCCATTGGTTCCACTTTATTAGTAAAATATATATTTAAAACAACTTTTTGATCCGAAATTAAATAGATGCAATAATATGATATGACTCTGGGTTATTTGCAAAGTGAAATAAATTATGAATAAGTAAGTGGCTCTATTTGTTAGTTCAGAGCTGCTCGGTTTTATGCATTCAGTAAAAGACTCTATTATGCTGTGAACTTCAGCAATAGACACACACACACACACACACACACACACACACACACACACACACACACACACACACACACACACACACACACACACACACACACACACACACAGCCGGCTGCAGCTGTTTGGTTTTGTTGACTGGAAACTCTTTTTTTTTCCCCCACACATGCACAAATCATATTTAGCCCAGATTGTTTAATTGGGTCATTTAGAGAAATCATCAACTAGATTGTTCTACATTCACTGGTTCTAATTAGATGGAATACCAGAGCGAGGAGGTGGATGCCAGCCTGGTGGAGTACGAGGACAACAGGCCCATCCTGGACATGTTCCTGCAGAAGCCCATGGGTCTGCTGTCCTTAATGGACGAGGAGAGCCGCTTCCCTCAGGCCACTGACCAGACCTTAGTGGGTAAGACTGGAGCTACTCCTTGCACATGCTTAGACAACAAACAAACAACAATCACCGAACATGAACATCAGAGGACAGAGCTCACTGCTTCTTTGAATGTAGCTCCAGCTCTCACCACTCAGCTTATGTACTTTAAAAAGTTCCTACCTGTGCTGCTTAAAGCATATTTTTTACCTTTACATTTGTTCTCATTTGTTGCCAACAGATAAATTTGAGGACAATTTGCGCTGCAAGTACTTCTGGATACCGAAACGTGTGGAGCTTTGTTTTGGGATTCAGCATTACGCAGGAAAGGTATCAAATGAGTCTGTGCAATACATCATTGGTTATATGAACAACAAGGAAAATGTATTAACAATAATTATACTACCGATATTGCCAGGGCCTTTACAAGAGGTAATGACAAATCAGAGAAAGAGAGTCAAAGCTTGTGTTTTATGCTCGACAGGTAATGTACAACGTGGATGGTTTTTTGGAGAAGAACAGAGACACTCTTCCTGCAGACATCGTTGTAGTTCTGAGAACATCAGAGAACAAACTTCTGCAGCAGCTGTTCTCAAGCCCCTTAACTAAAACAGGTATGCTATGATACAGGCCTCAGTGAAACATATAACAATGTAGAACATCTCAGCCACTAACGGGCATTATTCTACCACTAACCACAATGGAAATGGTAATGGAAACTTTTCTTTGAGACAAACTATTGTTAACAATGCAGGGTTCTGACTGTATTACTCTTTGAATTGTGCTGGTGTCTACTGCTTCCATAAATGTTCAGGTAAGTGGGTTTCTTAAAGATGCGGCTCCCAGGCATCTCCTACTTCCCCTTCATTTCAAGCCTCTGTGTGCCGTGCTCGAATAAATCTGCAGTCTCCATTATCTCTTGAGAGGCTCAGCGCTCTGCACGGCGCTCTGTTTTTATTTTCACTAAGCTGTCCCTCTTGGTTTCCCACGTCTGAATGCTATCTACAGATTGTGGGTGCAGTGGGATATTTTTATGATAAGGTTTCTAAATACCCAGGGGATGAAGAAACAGTATTTAGAGAATACAAAAGCCACTCTTCCCACCTCTTTTCTGTTGGTAAAATGAAGGTAGAGTAATGTGCTCGTCATTAGCCGTGGCTGAGGCCTCCTGGTCACTTGACTTAGCGGAAATGCTAATAGATGTGTTAAATTATCAGATTCCCACTTCCTACTTTATTTCAGCTAAGCCACATTATGTGATTCACTTCCTTTTTAGGGACCTGTAAATGTCTGCTTTCAGTCCCAGTGGCATTAAAAGGAGCTTCAATTTACAAAAGGCACCTTAGCTGAGACTCCAGTAGAAATCTTTGTGATGTGTCTGTAAACTTCAATTGCAGGTTGTGCACAAGGGAGCCTTCAGCCACTTCCCTTCTGCAATTAACGGCTTCAGAGGAATACACCCTATAAAAACAAATTTAGTGCACACTTCATTTCAGTGCACAAAGGCAGTGAATAGATACTAAGATGTGCTATAATGTTTACTGCTGCTAACATAGTGTCAGTTGGATCTAAAAGCTTCTTTATTTCCTTTTTGTTCTCCTGAACTTTCTCTGTCCTGTCATTCCGACCAGTGAATCAAGTTAATGTGATGATTTGTGGCAGAAACAAACTGTGTTGGGCAGTTTGAGACTTTTTACCCCAAAAAATCTCTAGCATAGTAGCTCACAGTAATTATATTCGTTTGCATGTTCACGTAAAGGCAGCATGACTGCAATATGCTCGCAGTTATTTCTTTGGAGTTGGAGGTCCAATTTTCTTATTGCAGTTTGTGAAACTGCAGATCATCTCATTAGATAAAAGATATGAAACGCTCTACTCCGGCTTATCATTCTGGAAAAGATGGAGAGCTGTTTAAAGTGAGATACAGTATAGCATGAGAAAATTATAAATCTATTCTTCAGGGTAAAATTTGTGGGGGGATTTAATTTGCATTTTACTTCACATTATAGATTCACTGTTAATCTGTGAAATTACCATTATCTGGAGGATCTGATGGAAATCTGTTTTACACCAGGGTGGTTCCACACTCTAGGTCACCTCCTCCCAGTGTCACCACTAGGGGACACCCTCGTAGATCTGCAGCCTGACACTGGGATGGAAGTAAAATAATAGATCTGGGATGTCAAACTACACACTAACAGGCAGAGAATGTTCATGTTTCTGCTATGTTAAACAAGTTTAAACATTCCACATGTATGCAACATTTCAGTAGACCACTCATTCATTCCACACATCAGATTGAGAATGTGATGTTCTGCGTATCGATGCAGTTCATGTTTGGAGAACAGTAGAAAACTAAGAGGGCCCCAGAAAGTAAAAAGCTCCCAGGCAGTGAATAGCAAGGCCACTTGAGCCCTGCAGAATGTGGGTCCTTGAGACTTGGACATATGGTGGTGTTTTGTCAGAGGAAATGGGATGTATTTGCATGGACAAATTCATCAGAGCCAGGGCCTTTCCCAGATCAGGGGGATCACAGTGTTTGAATTGGCTGAGCTCAGTAGGGCCTACCGGTGCCTGGGCAGCCTGCGGTCATAGTATGGGTCTCTTTTGGTGTGTGTGTGTGTGTGTGTGTGTGTGTGTGTGTGTGTGTGTGTGTGTGTGTGTGTGTGTGTGTGTGTGTGTGTGTGTAGCCACAGGGCGGCCTGGCACATCTGCACACACACACACACACAGCACCTCATGGTGCCCCTTTGTCAGAGCACGATGAAAATGGAGGATGTGCAGAGTGATGTGTGTTTTGTGAAAAGTTCATAGACAGTGGATTGGAATATTTTATCTATGGCAGGGTTTTTAACTATTTAGAATGTGTGCTATACGTAGAAATAAAACAAATACTGGTACTGTTTGAGCAAGACCTGCACTTCACTCATGCAATTTGTTGTCATGTTGAATTATTAGTATGCAGGCCAGCTGAGCATTTGACATATTCATGTGATTTAACTTACAAGCTGATGTATTTTACTAAGTCTGATTTGCATGGAGCATCAAAGATTTTACACCTGGAATATAGTAGTTCTCCTAATTTAAGATGAATTTATGTGACTTAATTTGACATATTTCTAGCTGCTTTAGAAAAAAAAAAATTATCAGGCAGAAATATGCTCTTTGAAATGTTATGAATTCATACTTTTTTTAATAGTTAATCTGTGTGCAGACAACCATGACTTAAAGCTGTCTCATTAAGGAGGAAAGCTGAATATTGTGAATGTATATGCGGCTCTACCATTTGCTTGCAGGGGTAGATTTACTCAAATACTGTACTTTGGAGGTGCTTGTTTTTTTAGATGTAGTTAAATGATTTAAGTGGTGAAATCAGATTTGCCATGATCTGTTACCATTAATGTAGTAATGCATCAGTAATAATAATAATTTAACATGACGTATCACTGCCATTTAGCTGCTAATACTAAATATTTCACACGCAGTATTTTTATATTGTGGTATTTCTACTTTTACTTCAGTAAATGATCCTTTAAATTATTTTATCCAAGGCAGAGTTTAATTTTACAATAATGGTTGCTCATATATTACAATGTTAACACTGGGTTAACAAAGCAAGCTCCACAACATTCTCCTGTGAGACATCAGGGGTTAAAAGTTCAAGTCCATCTTTTCTACTGAACAATTTTCATTGCTTTTACATCTTCACATGAAGCCACAGTTGCAGTTCTGCCGTCCTCTGCAGCTCCGTCTGTCTCCCTTCATGTGAGGAGATCCTCCTGTGTAGAAATGACAGGCTTCTCCCAGCGATATGACACATTTGGCTCTTTGTTCTCTCCCAGTGGAAGCCTGTTTCATCCCAGTGGGCAGACACCACAGTCTTTCACTAGACTTCCACACACTCCCGCTACCAAAAGAGACACTCACCAAGTCGTACTTTTGTTCAATTTTTCCCGTAATCGTGGAATTGGAGAATGTTTTGAGTCAGCAGTGGGGTTTTTGACGGCCCTGCACATCAATAGCGAAGAGCCAGTTTTACTAAGTCACATGGTACAACATCCTTTGATAAATGCAACACTGTGTTGTGTCACTAAAAGCCAATTACACCATGCTTTTTATGATTGATCTGCTCTGACAGTAGTGGATGGCATTTAAATCAACAGCCCCCGGAGCCATCTCTAGGCATAAACGGTGGTGGTTATGGAGGGTGAGGAGGGTGGCGGGGGTTATGGGTGCTTTAATCTCATTTGCTTGGTTGCTGAGTTGAGTTTCTAGATCACATGTTTTCAAAAAGAGAGCGGGAGAGCGGCGGAGATATCTAGCAAGCCTCTGCTCACTCAGCTCAGTAAGGCTGCTCTCTCTTACAACTTTGATTGTCCCCCGTGTCGACAGCTCGATCCACAGCTTCTGAAGTACAAGACGCACACTGGCACTCATAAAAGCGTGTAGGGAGGTGTCATATTGAACGCGGGATTGCTTTTTAATCCCAAGCACATTGACTATTCTTGTCAATAGAACCCCAATACAACTGCCAGCTTGAGCTTTTTTTTTTTTTTTTTCCTACAGGATTCTTGCTGGGCTTAATTTTCAAAGTGAACACACAGATGCCAAGGAAGGCTTTTTCTCTTTTTGCCCCCCCCCCCCACACACACACACACACTGCTCTGCCTCACTCTGTGTTTGTCCTGGAAGTCCATGCCAAGAGCAACATGCGTGAAGCAGAAACGATCAGTGGGACTTCCCTCCACCGCCTGTTTCTCAAGACTGAATGACCTGATGGGAAATATCCCCCTCACCTGCTCCTCTTGTAATTATTAAGTTTTAACATAAAACTATTTTTCTCTATGATTTTATTTTCATCATGTATCTATTTAAAACTGCCTCAAGCTGGAACTCAAAACATATGCGGCATTCTTTTTTTAACTGAATCCACTGTCAAAGAACAAGTCTTCCCTTTTCTTGCTCGTCTATGTGTTTGAATAATTATAATTCACATCATTAGACAAGTTCCCCACTGTATCTAAATTAGAAGGTCTTCTTTCAGGCTGGACATCACAGGTGTTCCCTTGGTTTCATGTCTCAGGAGACAGAAATCTTTGAGGATGCTGACTATTAACCCATGCTCTAATCATCTAGTCAGGAGGGGGTATGAAACCCGCCAGAAGAATGAATTAATACAACCCGCCAAGGAATACATGAAGAAAGCGGCGAGTGTCCATTTGCAAGGCTTAGGTACAACTGTCATAGTTTCTCTCATCACGGCGCAGCCCCTTCATCTCCCCTTGATGGTGTCATGGAAGTGAGAGGCGTGAAAGCGCAGTGACACTCCATGAGCTCGTTCCACTCGCAGCCGCTAATTCATCATGACAAATGTGCTCAGATGATCTGGCCCAGCAGCACTAATGGGGAGAGGAGAGAGCGCACTTCATTTGCACAAGACCCACTCCAATTAATCCATCCAGCTTTACTCTGGGCTAATTGGAGCGGGGCCCTGCCTGCCTGTGTGCTGGTAATATACCCGACACAGTTTAACAGCTCCTGTTCTCAAAGATCATACTTTTTTTGTTTTTTTTTTCAGTTTTTTTTTGTTGATTGTGCCGAAGGGGCGTTTGAGGATGTAAAATCTGTCCCTGTGATCCTAAACACAAGGCCCTCTCACAAACATGTGTTCATAATGAGCAATTAACTGCTCATATTTCCATGTTATCATATTTTACACTTTCCTTTCTTCTATTTTTAGGTTGAGATTCAGAACCTGTGGATACTCTTTCAAGCACATTATTAATGAACATAAAAGTGCATATTTTAATGTGACAGAATATCTTGTATTTAGTTTGTTTACCAAAATGTGTTAATGGCAGAATAAATGAGTAGATAAATAAATAAAAATTAGCAGATAACTGTCAAATGCTAAAAGCAGTATCATCACTAGCTTAAAAGACTGTTTTGAGTGCCTTTGAAGTTCTCTCACATCATGTGTTTTGGCCTGTTTTGACTACAGCTGTGTGTGTGTGTGTGTGTGTGTGTGTGTGTGTGTGTGTGTGTGTGTGTGTGTGCACGCGCACCCCCATGAGACACACATTGCTTTGGATCCCTTTAAAACCTTTGGCACAAGTATGGCGTTCTTTGTCTAAAGTTAGAAATGGTCTGGTTGTTAATTAATCCTTCATAAATTGCTTTTGATCTCTTCAGTGCTTGATTGATGCTTCTAATACACACGTGATATTGCAGTCATCTGAGAAAGGCAGGCGCTGATCCAGTGTTAAAGTTTTTGGCTCGTTGTCAGACCATGTCCTCAACAACTGACGTCAGTCTTGAAATTATATAGCAGAAGCTGACTATATTTGCATTTTAGGAGTTCGTCGGTGTGCGGTAGAAAATCTAGAACAATTGTTGGCCTGTCACTTCAGCTTTATCTTAAAAAACTTACAAAGGTTTTCCTCCTTGCCATACACGGCTGCTTGGGTAATGCTGCCTCCTGTGTCTGCAGACGTATTTTTCTAAAGGTGTGTGTGGCACATCTGTGCAGCTATTGTTTATTCATGGGGTAAACCCTTTGAAATGTGTTAAGATACTTCCCACTCATTATAAAAATCCTGCCACCCATGGATTAGGACTTTGATGTCACCAATCCGGCTTCAAAGGCTTCTTTCACTGCTATTAATCACAGTTTAGCCTCTGAAGATATAGCCAGAGAAAACATTTGGACATCTTGTGCAGAAACTTTGAAATGTTCAGACTGTCTTGCATATGCTATGTTCATATCCTTTCCGCTGTGTGTGGGGCTGTTGGACTGCTGTGCACGCAGCTGCACTCCCGAGTCCATGGATTCAGCTCAGATTTAGGCTCCCTCTGAACTGTCTTTTATATTGTGCTGCAGTATGAACATTACTGTTAACATAGTAGTGTGGCTGTTTATTTTTGTTTTCCTTCTACCTTTGTTGAAAAATAATATCGTCCCAGAATGTTGACTGTGTTTCCATGTTTGATATTCACTCTAAATAATAATGTATTCTCTGTGTTTCACACAGCTGTTCAGACTTTTTCGAAGCTTTAAATAAGACCTGACGCGACGACTTATGACTGTTTTCACGGGTTGGTTTTGAACAGGAAATCTGGCGACTTCCAGAGCCCGGATCACTGCTGCCTCCAGATCTCTGCCACCGCAGCTCGGTTCAGGACGCACTAAGGTGAGCTCCCGTAGCACAAATCATCACATCTGAGAACATCATGTTTTTTTATTTGTTGCTCACAGGCACTGCCCCATAAGAAACCCAGTAAAACGTGTGCTGTGAAGCATATCCATATTAATTGACTACCCTGTTATGTTTGCTGTCTTGCTTGTGGTGATGCAGCATCGCCATCTGGCATTTGGTGTCTACGGCATGAAAGTAGTTTTCAAACTCATCAGCTATTATTGTTTTGTTGTTAATGGGCACTAAAGTAACTATAGGTCTTCTAAAATCATCTGGAATAACTGCATCAACAGTTTCATGAGTCTAATATTCCACAGTAAACACAAAGGCTCACTAAGAAGCACACTGAAAATGTTTGCTCCCAATATTGTTTCTGTGTTTTTACTGAGGCTCTATGCAGAGTTTCTTCGAGCGCCTTTTTATGGTGTCACACACACTACAATGTGTTTTAGCACCAGAGAGTGTATTGATAGCAAATACTTTCAACTGTTCTCACTCTTGGATTCAAACATGCTTGATTTCATTGTGTCTATTTCATATTGTCTGAGAAGATATGACTTTTTTTTTCCTTTGTGGAATTATTTGTGATTGTTCTCTGTTTAAAAGAAGGAATACAAATAATTCACATTATGATTTACAGTAGAAAACCCTGAAAGGTGTATTTCAGCTTCTTGTCTTTCCTCTTCTCTCTTTTCCTTTATTTCCATGTAATTCGCCAACATGTGCCGTTCTCAAAGTCTCCCAAATACCTATTGAAGGTAAGACGTATGTTGAAACCAATCTAAATATGTTTATAAATCATAGACCAGTCCCAAGTTACGGTAATCATGATTGAAATCCAAATTCAAAAGTTTAACTATGTTTCACTATCTTTTGGATTGTGTGCAGCTTCACTTCTCTGACATCAATCACTGTCTGGCTTTGGAAAATGTAAATCATTTCTTTTGAACTTTTTTTTTCACGCAGCCACAAATCTGCGTCATCAATGTAAACAAATGCTCTGCGATGTGTCTTTATAGAAATACTAGAAACACAGGCCGAGATAACTGTGGAGAAACTTTGGTGAACTTTGCCTATAAAGTACCTTCTTGGTTATTTTTGAACAAGAAGGGGCTTCTTTTAACAAATCAGTGTGATTGATGTTATATGTATGCCGCCGTCATGCTCTCAATCAGAGTTTGGGAAAGTTGACAGAAGCTGATACTTACAAAAAGTTACCAGTGCGACCAGATTAAAGCAGTGTGACGGTTGTTAGCCGAGTGGAAGTAAGATAACCGTTTGTACTTCTGTGTGATCTGCTTTCAAAAAAGCAAAGTGTCAGGCATCCGGTTCCTCATTCCATGTAACTCAGTTTACGTTTGACGTACCTTTCTTTCTCTGCACTACGGTGGAATAAAGAATTAAGATATGCACTTTGCTACGTAGACTTACCATAAAATATCTATTGCATCATTAATTTTGATGAAGCCATGAACTGCGAAGACCATTAAAAAGCTTATATTGTGTCCTCGTTAATCCGTCGTCGGGATGACTGTCTGCTTGGTGACGGCTGGTCTCATTACTCAGAATGCTCTGCAGTTTACCCGTGCCCCACAGCAGTGCAGACTTATTCTCTAGATTGTTAGCTTTAAGTGTTTATGGGGCTATGTTATACAGCCGGGACAGTTAGCACAGCTGTGTATCCCCAACTGGCCCATTTGGAGGAAGGAGACCTGCTGTAATAATACCTTTATCTCTACAGGGCCCGCCGAGGATGTCAGGTTGCAAACAGACTGAATCTCATTGGAATCTGCTGCTTTTGCAGTGATGCTGTTGGCCTGAGTCTAGCCTGTTTGTAAACCCGGCGTGTTCATTGTGAATGTTTGTGTTCAGGTGGACACCATGGAGATGATGCGTCACCCAGAAGAAACCACCAACATGAGGAGACAGACTGTAGCCTCATATTTCCGTGTAGGTGTTTTGATTTTGGGACAGAGAGTTGTGGAATTCACTGGTATTGGTATCGACATTTAAATGTCTTCGTTATCGTGACATCAATAGAAAACAATTACATTGTTAGATTATACTAGCCTGCATCCATTGATGTTGGTTGAATCATACTGTATGTCTCTATTTCTGTTTGATGAGTTTTACATTTGAACCTTTTTATGTATGTACCACTGTGGGAGATGTATGAAATTAAATATTCAAACATTTTTGCTTGCTTTAAAAAAAAATGACTCAAAACCTGAACGTAAGAAATAATTCACAAACAGGTTTTTTGGAGTCACAACCATTTAACCTATTTATTAATTAACAATGACTGCCAGGTCCTGTTGGGATTGATTATGCAGATTACTATTCCCCTTTCTATTCTGTTTTTAAACATATCTACATCTGGAAAATGTTGATTCTTGACATTTAAGTGAACATCTTTATAATTGAACTTACTACGGACTGTGGTAATGTTAATTCATATGATAACTGTTCTTTTTTCTTGCCTTGTTTAGCCTTTCTCATTGTCTGTCTGCAGTACTCCCTGATGGACTTGCTGTCTAAGATGGTGGTGGGTCAGCCACACTTTGTGCGCTGCATCAAACCCAACGATGACAGGCAGGCGCTGCGCTTCTGCAAGGAGAGGGTGATGGTGCAGCTGCGCTACACCGGCATCCTGGAGACAGTGAACATCCGTCGGCAAGGCTACTCTCACCGCATCCTGTTTGAAGAGTTCGTCAACAGGTAAGAGCGCTGTCAAGACAGGCAGCTCCTACACTCTGCAGCAGGCACGCGTGGAGCGCCGGCACAACCCCAGAGATAGTGCAGAACAAGTGAGCCGTGCTCTGCATCACACAGAAACACGGGTTCTTTAATTAGGTAGGGGTACAAGTTAAGCAGAGCAAGAGGCTGACTAATTGGCATTCATTAGTGATAGTGCAAGACAAAATCCTACAGCTCTTTTAACTGGGTGGATATTCTAGTCTGGAAAATATGGATGAAATTCAAACAGGGAGGAACTGTGATTATAAGGGGTGATGCATTTTAATGGTTTTCCTTTTACTATTCATAAAGAGTTTGTTCTCAAACTCAGTGTACTGGAAAAACTTGAATAGTCTGTGTGTCGTGTCCCATTGGTATTACATTGGAACACAATTAAAACAGGATTTCATCATTAGGGGGACTTTACGTAAGGGTGTTGTTTTTGTTTAAAAAAATGTGTGACAGGACATGATAACTGTTAAAAAGTGATACGCACTCCTGTTCAAATGTCCAACTCCACATTTACACAGTGTAGACCTCAACCTCAGCCCTGTTCAGGGAAGAATGTTGTAAAATGCAAGGACACTTATGTTTGATCAACTTTCCTTTGAAAAATATTCCTAATGTGAAGTCTTGATGATATAAATGTAATTAACTTGGGCTTGTGGCCTGTAGGGGAAAACAAGTTTGAGATGGCTGGTTAGTGTCACTGCTTTAGGGACGTTTTTAAAAATGTTACTTAATTTTGGCATGTTTTTTTCTTGCATGTCCTAGTTTGGTCCCAATATTAAATAGTGTTTGACTATTAAAAATCATCAAAAACCTAAGCTACAACACCTGTGCACTAAGTGTGTGTGTGTGAATGAGCGGGTGTATTACCACTTCAGACTACATTTTAACCTTGCTATTGAATCCATATGATCCTACCTGAGCCAGGCTGAAATCATACAGACAGACCTGAACTACTAAACTGCACCTTTACTGAAAACTGATTTAAATTTGTGCTCTCATATCAAAGGCTCGTCTGATGTTGCCAAGCAGTGCTTTGTATTTACCATCAAAGAAATAACAGGTATCAACAGGAATTAGAATGAAAGGCTGTAGACTGAGCCGGGGAGGGGAGTTCAAAGAAGTTTTTCTTCTTGTTGTTCTTCTTTTTGACCAACGCCAGAACACAAGAGATGAACCAGTCGTTGTGGAGCCTCAATGTCCCTGGGCAAACAGTCAGAGTCACTTTTGTCATATACTGGTATTTTGTAAACTACAACAAGAGGATCAGTGGACGGATCTGGACAATATGAGTGATAAACATGCAGTTGAGCTGATGAACACTGATAGGCCCGGGCTGATGGGCATCTTCTGTGGCCATTGAAATAAGAGACGATGAGCCATTCAAAAAAGCTCCAACAAAGGGCCTCTGTTGAAGACTCATGTCTCAGGCAGACTCACTCTCTGCTCTGACTGAGCTGGCCGTTTTAGCGCTGTGATGATGCTGATAGTAGCTGTGTTCTTCACCAATGTTGGATTAAATTACTTTAAAATGTTGGCATTTAGTAAAGAGGAGCTGCATGTTTGTCATCAGTTATGTAACGACTGTGTGACCAAATATTTGTAGAATAAAACTAACTCACTTTCTTGCTTTGAGTTAGATGAAAAAAAGTATTTTATTGACAACAAGCAGTAATCCATTATTGATACTGATGTCTAGCTGTTATTTTTCACAATGTGCTCTATTTTTCTCGACACATCGTCTTTGTGTTTTACGGCTCAATTTCCACCAAAATGGTGTGACAAAAAGATGACAAAAAACTAACATTACCACTCGGGTAGGGCTATTCAGCCGTTTTGGTCTAAGTCGACAAAGATTTCTTCATTTGATTTATCGTTTTTTATGATTTTCTTAAAGCTGAATGTTTATTATGTATTATTATTATTATTATTCATAATAAACATATGAAGACATCTCTGGGAAAACACAAGATTTAAAGTGGTGTTTTCTGTGATTCTTTCTGGAGAAACTTTATTTCGTCAAAGAATCAATTAGAACAGCCCAATTAACCCTCAAAAAGTATTATTATCTTTGGTGTTTTTTGTGTGTTTTGCTTTCATTTTCTGACCACAAAATCTTCTTTACATCATATTGGCTCATATCGACTCTGCTCTTGAGGTGCTATAAGTACATTCAATCAAATATTTAATTGATTTCCCCTCTGCCTGCTCTTGTAGATATTACTATCTGGCGTTTCGGGCTCACCAGATGCCAAAGACCAACAAAGAGAACGTTGTTGCAATACTGGAGCGTGCCAAACTGGAATCCTGGATGCTCGGGAAGACAAAGGTAATGTGATTATTACACCCAAAAAATAAAACAATAAAGAAATCTGTGTTTGTATTATACATTTTACCTATAAACAGTACAACATGTACCAAAAAACATGTATAGAAATGTCAGTAGAGAGATCTAGACTGAGATGCTGGGATGTTCTCACCTTAACGTCTGGTCAGGTTTTCCTGAGGTACTACCACGTGGAGCAGCTGAACCTGCTGCTGAGGGAGGTGATAGCTCGGGTGGTGGTGATGCAAGCATTCACTAAAGGCTGGCTTGGCGCCCGACGTTACCGAAAGGTGAAGCAGAAGAGGAACCGCGGGGCCATTATCATCCAGTCAGGTACACTGGTCTTACTTAAACAGTAAACAAATGAGAAGAATGGTTCAAACTTAAGTAAAAAAAAAAAGAAATTCCTGATGTATTCTTTTATCCTGTTATGATGAAACAGGTGCACATTTAATGTGAATCTTACCGCTGGTTTCTTAATGACCTCTGGTCTATTATGTGTCGGTGAGTCTTCATAAAAAAAGAGGAGTTTGATAACCACAGCTTGACCTACAAAGGTTAAGAGCAATGCTTCAGAGCAGACAATAAGACCTCAGACAGTTCAAAGGGATCCATCCCTCTGCCACCTGGTTTAGCAGTGTTTTGAAGTGGGGTCTTGTGTAGTATGTGCAGTCTATTTTGTTTCACAGAGGCAGGTCAGCAATCTCGTGCACACACACACACACACACACACACACACACACACACACACACACACACACACACACACACACACACACACACACACACACACACACACACACACTGCCTCTTTCTCTTCCCCTAGCCTGGAGGGGCCATGTTGCTCGGCAGAACCTCAAGCAGATAAAAAAAGAGCGGCAAGAGGCCGCAGTCCGCATTCAGTCAGGTAAAGAAATGTTTACATTTTTCTTCTGAAGTTCTTCATATATTCAAGTGTCCAGTTGAAATACACGCCACTTTTTCCTGCATTTTCAAAAGGGAAAAAGGGATAAAGGCCTGAAAACCGTACTTCTTTGTGAAACACCTTTTTGATCTCAATGAGTGGCCTACGAAACAGTAATAATTAATTAATAATGCATACAGAAAAGCTTTTGAAAGTTTGTGCAGCATTTGGTCCCCATGTTTCAGAAGAACAGTGCATACTGCGATCCTTTTTCCTTTCATCTCTTTCCCAGTAAAGGCAAGAGAGGGGCTTATCCCTTCTGTTTCCTCACGACTTCCTCTCTCAAATTCCTGGCCTATTACACAGCTCTCACATACCAGAAACAAGATGCCTTTTTATACTGTCAACCTTTTCATCTGAAATGTAAATTAATTCTTACTCAGTGTGCCTTGACGAAGATCAAAGTGGGCACATTAACCTTCCCGGGTCCCCCCCGCCCGACCCCCCTCTTGGAGCCTCTCACTGGAGGACAAGAAGGGTGCCAAAAGGGGCAGGAGAGAGGAGGGCAGGGGGAGGAGAGTTGGCATTGTTTCCCCCGGCTCTCCTAAGGGCTGCCCTCATCTGGCACATGGAGCATCTCAGTCGCCTGCACACCTTGTGTAAATGTCCTCCATTAAAGCCCTTGTATATAACGATGCAGAATGGGTAAACATGCTTTTGGTGTGAGAAAAGCCTCTCCGTCGTTGCTGTCTTCCTCCTTAGAGTGGTGTGTTTGTGTGTGGCCGCTGGGGTTCAGGAGGGGGGGGGGGGGGACCTGAACCTGACATAAGTGGGGCCTCAGCCCCCCGGCGGAGCACTCCAGCACATTCACATTGTATGTTCTCTGCAGCTTATAGCCTTTGAGGTGGGCTGCATTTGCATTCTGAAAATAAACAGATGCCTTTCAAATGTATGAGCCTGGTGGCTTCTCAGATCTCAGCGGGGCCTGGGGGACATGCTCACCATCGATCAGATTAGACCATGCAAAATAGAACCATGGCTCAACAATGTACTTCAGCTTTATTTTCCTGCGCATATAATTTTACAAGAAAAATACAAAAGCCCGTTGACAGTCAGTCAGCAGGCTCCGTTTACCATCCATCTGAACCCAGTTTGTCTCAATAATCACACAATGTTTTCCCACTCCTACACTACACTCCTTGTATGGAGTGTAGGGCTTCGATAAATTGTTGGGAATTGTGTTAATTGCAACAATTACATTTGATATCTGCCTCAGTGGACTATACGCATGTTGTTTAGATGATTGACGGGGAGGAATATGGTTTTCTGACCATGTAGGAGCATGTCTGAAATTAACATTGTGTGCAGTTTACAGAGGCCATTGGGTGCGTCGGCACCATGGACCCCAAAGACACCCTGAGGCTGGAGGAAAGACCACCAAGGAGGAGCATATGGGGTGAGCTTCTTGACCTTGAGGGTCTGTTCTCATTGAAAGATTTACTTCCTGTGGTTAGATTTTTGTTTTGTCTTTATTGTTTCTTCTTACGGCACAGACAAAACGCTTTAAATAGGACCAACATTAGACACGGCCTATTGAGAAAGAGCTCTCGCGTACCCGTCACTCATACTCTTAGGTCTGCTGGATGGGCTCCTCATGCCCTGTAATGCGATGTTGTTTCAAGCAGAAGAGAAAACTCCTCCCTTAAGCACCACCTCTTTCAGTTTTATAAACGTAATAAATATCTTTCCACCAAGATAGCACACTTGTCTGACCGCAAATGGGGTTGGGCGCTGCACTGGTCTCCAGATGTACGAGCTGAAGACTTTGTGTTTATTCAGCATATGGGTAGGCCAGTCATTAAGAAAATATGTGCTAAGCAGGAGGGCAGCCACCGACTGAACAGCAGCACACGTGGTGTAGCTCTGTACTTAGCTTTTCTCTGCACCACAACTCTCACAAATCATTTATTACAAATCCCTTAATGTTAGATTTGAGGTCACATAAAAATGTATCTAAGAGGAAAATGATGCCGATTTTTATTTATGTGCAGGAGCTCCAAAAAAGAAAGCAAGAACATTCCGATAATGACAAATATGAAATTCATTGCCTTTCAGTGCTCATCTTAAACCAAGTCATGTGTATAAACCTTGTTCAAACCTCGGGTGACTTTTGGTCAACGCTGTGCAACTCTCTCCAGACTCCAACTCAAAATACTAGATTTACACATCTGAAAATGTTATGCTTGTTGTATACTCAAACCAAGCGGAGCCTCATCTGGGATTTTTCTCTCCGTGTTTACAATCATATTCCTTGGTGAGAAAAACTTCAAACCTCCACTTAACAATTCTGTTTAATCAGTGTTGGAATCTCTCCATATAGATTTATTTTGACATGATCTAGCCCATTTTTATCCTGTAAGATCTATGTTCTCACCTACATGCTGTTCTTTTCCCTTTTGATATCCTTACTCTGCCACGCATGAATTCTGTGTTTGCATCCAAATAACAGAGCCTCCAGTTGCATCACCAAGTCCAAACTGGATGAGATTTTGTTTTTCTATTCTCGAAGCATGAATGCGACTGGCATGCAGCATTGTGTTGTTGTCTTATTTGGTGTTTAAAAAAAAAAAAATACAACAGCGAGTGATCACACACAGAAACATGTCTCTGCAAATTGCATAATCATAAACCAGAGTTGTTTTTTGTCTATTAAACAAGGAGATGAATACAATTCACCCGCAGCTCTTACTACATGTATGTAGTAAACAGTTACTAAGACTATGTGTTTTTGTGTAGCAGTTTATGTTCATGTCAGTTAAAAACGCGTCTTACTTTCACAGGTCTAAGTGCAACGAGGAACACACGGATCACATACATAGAGGAAATGTAAGTAACAGAATAGCAATGAGCATTTTCTTTTGCCTGGCTTTAGCTGTGTATGTAACATGCTGCTCCTCTACAAAGCAGCTTTAACCCAGATTATTCTTTGGGAATTTTTTGAGTCCTTGAGACAAAAGAGTTCTCTTGCTCCAACCTTCATCTCAGCGGAGAAGACAGGGTGGTACAGGAACGAGAGAATCAAAAGGCTGGAAATTCACGGCTGAGAATAAATGCTCGCTCTTCCCTGAGGTGATTTGTCTTTGCGCTCCTCTTTCTACAGATGTTAGACCCCTTTTTTTGTAAAGACCTGAGGTTCTTTGGTAGCACTTTGATATCCTGCTCGGATTCAATATGTGAAATAGAAGAGCCACTCCGTGACTTGGAGCACATCACAGTCTTTGAAGTCTGATCCAATTTTTGCTGCTCACCATTTGATGTTGAAAGGATGAAATGAGGAAAATGTACAGTTTTTGCCAGTAACTCTGCTGAGCATATGTAAGATTAAAAAAGCAAAATCCTTTGGAGGATGTACTTAGAAATGTTAAGCAGATTAATACTTTCCTATAGCTCTTTTATTCAAAGATAAAATTAAATATGAGAGGAAGTCTGTATGAGCTGTTTTTTTACCCTCACAATTAAGTCAGTGTGGTGCTGTTTGCTAGGAGGTAGGGCTCGTAAAGGGGGATATGCAATTGCATTAGCATTTGATTAACATTGCAAAGCACATTAATGGGTTTGAGTTATATGAGTGCCAAATTGTAAATAAATGAATACAGTGTCTTCATGACTAAATTGAAGAAGAAGAAAAAAAATACACACATTACGGAGCTTGCTTTAACTTGTGTCTATTTATCTGCTGCTTTCATTGACATTGCTCTTCTGGGTGTGTTTACGCCTCCCCTCTCAAGGTTGGCCTCGACAGCCTCGACAGACAAGTGAAAGACATCAAGAGAGACAAAGGCAGAGCAGAAGACAGTGTAACGAAGCCTTGCAGGGAGACAGCTAGACTGCGAGACATGCAGTGTAAACAAGGTAAGCCCGAGCACAGAGCTGGCGGGTGCAGGTAATTACACAAAGAGACAGCAGAAATCCCGCCTTAATGGATAAAGTGCCATTTTTAATACGGGGCCCCTTTCAACCTTTCATCCCAACCAATCCTCTGCTGCCATTCTTTGTTGACAGCAAAAAGAGA
Organism: Myoxocephalus aenaeus; assembly: GCA_038501785.1. Lineage (NCBI taxonomy): Eukaryota > Metazoa > Chordata > Actinopteri > Perciformes > Cottidae > Myoxocephalus > Myoxocephalus aenaeus. Next base: position 315,941 of record JBAMJR010000154.1, read on the forward strand.
GAAGCATTATAGGTGATCATTTCTCTGGTATTTTAATAACGCAGGTCAGCTCATCATAAATGCCTCATGGCAAGTGTGTGGGGGGGGGCTTTGGAAGTGGCACGATCACTTCAAAGCTTTCATTCTCCCACACAGCGAGGCCTTCACTAAGGATCTCATCAATGACTCTAATAGACCTGCACAGTAACGGTGACAAGAAAATACACAAACCCTGATTTGTTGAACATATGTTTGGTCTGCTTTTTGCCCCAGGCGATGAATTACATTAATTTCTGCTGCCTACAAGGCTGAGTGGGTGGCTGCGCAGGGGGCCTCCGATTACAGCCGTCACCCAGCCCACCACTGGGGTAGCCTGGGTAATAGGAGCCCGGCCCTTCATTAATGTTATTAGAGGGGTATGAGGTAAGAGACGGAGGTGAAATAGCGTTTAGCAGCGCGGCTGAGAGATTACGGGGATTAGACATGATAATGTAACACAGACAGGGCTCTCCAGCAGGCCTGGGATTAGTGTCAGCACGCCACAGCAGGTCTGGGTTAGATAGCGGCTAATTCGGTAATGCTGCATACAGGTGACCCCCGCTCCCAGGCATCAGCGCTGCTGAAGGGAAGCAGTGTTTGATGAATTTATAATGTCAGAGTAATTATGGAGGTAAATGTTACAGTGAATGCCAGTGTGAGGGCACTTTGCTCAAACATATGTCTGTCCCGTGTCATCGTAGCTCCCAGTCATTTTCTAAAACAGAGTTTTGAACTAACAAATTACTTTTGTCTTTGTAGTTTGACACCCAGCTACCTAAGAGGAGGGTGTTTCATTTGATGTGTAAAAGTCACATTCCTTTGCACTTAGGATGCCTCTCAAATATACAGTGTTTAGATGATTTCTTTGCTCTATCATAGTAAAGGTGGAGCTTTTGAACCATGAAATGTAGCACACTGATCTCCATCTTTTTAACATGAAGCAATGTGTACTTGCAACGTGTACAATGTGTACTTGCCCACTTTATGGGCTGTGGCCAGTGTGGGAATGACTTTTGATCTGCTCAGATTGTTTAATTTGAAGGATTTTTAGACGAACGGGAATAGCAAGAATATGAAATTCTGAATTATAACTAGAAATCAATCCAACCTAAAGTCATTTCAGTCTAAAATTCAAGGTCATTTCAACATCTCAAAGAGAAATCAACTTGTTTTTACAGGAATTTTCAAGAAAGTAGTGTCTTTATCTCGACAAAATAATACAGGTTGCTGTTTAACACAAATTAAACTAAAAGTTTAATTTCTTAAAGTTTAATTTGTACCAGAAAATAGTTTTACTTTTTAGAATAAGAATGATTTAAGGACTCAAGTTGGTAAGAGGAAGGTTGTTGCAATGAGTTATCTTGGGGACCCACTGGGGGATTCACACCTCCAGGTTGAGAACCACCTGAAACCAAAAACCTTTCTAGTTTAGTCGCATTGGCATTATTTATTGCAGTAAGTCTAACACTCACAGACTTCTTTTTGTTATTAGGTTAATTGAAGGGTCTCTGTACTGAGTAAATTAGCCTTGGGCACATGAATAACATTTAATATCTGACAGTTGAGTTATATTCTATGTAAATGCCCTGACAAAAAGAAAATCCTCTTCCTCTTCCGCCATGGGCTTATTTTATGTGGAGAGCACAGAGATTTTCAGGTATTCATAGTCGCCCCTTTTCCTGCCTCGTTTATGTTGCAAGGTCTGCTTGTGGCTCCGACTTCTTTAAGGAAACCCCATTTGAATATGTTGAGGGAGGCCACGGTGGCTCAGGCACCCGGGGCACACTTTGATCCCTGCAGATCTGAGAGTCTTTTTTTCACCCCGAGGTTGAGCGAGTCATGGAAGCCTTGCCCTGCCAGATGTTTGGAGACCAGGCTCCTTCCTGTGTCTCCTCCTGCTGTCGCCTCTGGTGATCGCATCGGTTCTCTCGGGCTGGAGCTCGACCTGGAGTGTTTCAGGACACCAGTGGAGAAAAACAGAAAATTAACCATGGAAATCAAATTACCCCACCCCTGCAGACACACACACACTCGTGCACACTCGGCTCCCATTAATGCCAAAACACCGGGGCGTGACCTGGAAACTCTCAATGTGTTTGACGGACGTTGAGAGTGATTTAACAAAGCCTAGTGTTGCGCTCAGCCCAGTTCTCTCATGTGTGAAACAAAGCAGATTAGAGAGTGAGATGATTTGGTTGTGTCTGTTTCACTATATAGCCGACATCAAGCAAGGCAGCTATTCTCACTCTTTAGCAAAATCCCTGCAGTGTTGCATTTTCTGGTGGAAATAGAGCATTAAAGAACTCTGTACTCCAGGCGCACTCAGATGTCTGCAGCACCAACCTTTGATTTCCCATGTTTTGTCAGAGAAAAAGTTAAACAGACACAGTGAAGTCATGTAAGCTGCACACCCAAGACGATGTCACCTCTTGTCACCTGTCTCCCGAACCTGAATATTAATACAACATGTTTGGAAATGAGTCACAGAGGCGTGTGCAAAAAGAAAGCCTTCGCTAGCAAACAGCAGATATGATCAGAGTGCTGCTTATGCTCCTCAGCGTGGTAAACAGGATGGTGCTGAGGATCAGTCAGAGCTGACTTTATGGTTTATGAAAGCTGAGCTACTTATGTTAACAGGCTTTTTGAAGATTATAGTTGTGGTAAACATACATGTCAAGAGAGAGGCAGTGATAAAGTGGAGCCACAACACAGAGACCAATTACCTCTGAGCCTTGGAAGATAGTTAACCTGGTCGTTTGAAGGGATGAGAAAAGAGAAAAATGAAAAGGGTGCGGAGAATAGTTGAAGTTCATGTTGACTTATTGGCTATAGTTATCGCCCCTCGGTGCATAACACGGTACAGTCAATAAGAATTGATTTTGTTTGTAGCCCTGAGCTTTCTCTGGGCTTTATAGCTGCAGCTGGGAGAGTTCATTGGAAATGTGGACGCTGTTTTACCCACACTGAGGTCAAACCCACACTCACTAAAACGTCTCACTTTCCTCTTTTCTCGCTCCCTCCCTCAGCCCTTAAACGTCTTCCCACATTTCCTCCCACAAGGTTTGCAGCCACCAGGTGCTGCTCCACAAACCACCACCACCACCACTTTCAAAGGAGCATCAGCATCACCATATCAACATGCATCTGCGAGACAAATGATCCACCCTCTCCATGTTCTCTAGACAAATACGCTCCCACCCTCTCGCTGTCTCTCGGTCTTTTGATTGATCTGTCTGTCTCCACATATCACAGTGTCTCAACCGGATGCCGTCAGTTTTAGGCAAATTACAGGCTCGACATAGCGGCAGCAGAGATTTGGAAGGGATAGGAAAGACTCAACTTAACGGAAGGAGTTGCCTCTGTCTGACGCTACCTACGTAATCCTCTTAATGTCAGTGGGAGTAGTTAACAGGATGTACTTCCAAACTACTCATCATCACAATTCCAACAGAATAATCTCCTCAGACGTAAAATCTAGGTGGAAAATGATACTCCAAGTTCTCTGTAATTTCGCACAAGGATTGACTCATTTGATGTAGTTTAAAACAAACTTTTTTGAAACACAGAGCCATATTAGTTTGTTATTTCTGTGGACAAAATACAGTATTATATAGTTAAATTTTTATTGAAATGAAATTACAAGGGAAACTTAATGCCACTGGTTTGCATATTTAATCTATTTTTGGCCTGGTTTTCTTGTCATTCACGTCTCCCGCCTTGCTACTTACTCTTTACTTATCCTGCTAGGTTACGGTTATAAATAACATGTATTATGTCTGTGACAAATGATTGACCTCCACAAAGTTCAGATCTTTTTCCAAAGTCAAAGTTCCAAATCTGCTGTCAGGGGAAATGATTGATTTCAGTGTGAAAAATTGGTTATAAGTAACAACATCCTCTGTTCCATTAGTGAAAACAGATGCAGGAACTACTCTTTTCCAACATTATCTGTAGTACCACTTTGTCTTATAATTTAAAGCACATGAGTTGCTGGATGTCCAAAATGACGAGAGCGGCAATAAATCTCAGGAGTCCTGAAAAGTTCTTGAAATCCTTTTTAACTTCAGATATCGGTTTGGAGTCTTTGTATGCAACTGAGGAAGTGTGTGTGTGTGTGTGTGTGTGTGTGTGTGTGTGTGTGTGTGTGTGTGTGTGTGTGTGTGTGTGTGTGTGTGTGTGTGGGTTGCACATGCCTCATTTAGACATCAAAGGCCCCTGCTGATGATTTTTCCTTATAATCCATGCCTTTTGGTGCCTCTGCTCCCTCCATCTGAATAAACAAAGCCCAAGTGGTTCTCTGTGGTCTGGGAAGAAGTCAGGTGATTGCAGCACGTGATTTGGGAAGCAAATCGATACATCTCTAATGTATTCCACTAAAAATCCCTTTTAGCAGCTCTTTTATGTTGTTTCTGAGGGAGCATTTTGATTTTCAAGGGATTTCAAAGTGGTATTTAGAGATATAAAACGAGTCATCTGCTGCTCTTTGAAAATGAAAGAAATACCTATCTCAAAAGAATTCCAGCCCCCTTTATCTTAAAAAGCAAACATGTACAATATGTAAGTGTCTCACCGAGAAGAGCAAACTCTGCTCGGCTTTCTTTTGATATGGAGAAATCAATATTGTATGACCTGCCTCTGTATTCCCAGTAGACCGTTATTCCTCCCCACCCCAAACAGCAGACATTACCCATGATCATTTAGCAAACCCCTGGTGTGAGCCACTGACTGACCCCTTCCCAGCGCTGTCTGCCCACGTCCAAGCCACGCTCCGCTGCTGGAGGCCAGTCTGGCAGCCTTGTTGCCTGTAATATATCTGCAGGAGCAGCATTCCTCTGGGGCTGGCCTGGATCAAATGGCAGTGATTTCCCAAACAGAGGCACAGAGATGGGAGTTCTGACCCATCCTCTGATCTGCTACACGCTCTAATGGCTGCAGGTCAAAATGGATAAATGCTGATGCTCAACCCTCATGTGTCGTGTTTCAGGCTCCAGATCTGCAAGGGTCCATTTTAGGAAAACATCTTATTGGGATTTTCTCAACCAATATTGCGGTAGTGATTGAAAATGCAATCTTCTTTTTGTAAACGTAATTAAAGCCATTCTTTTTTAATAATACAGTATTTGTATTGTTAAACAAAATATGATTGAACCAATCTCAATAACAAATTGGTCTTGTGTTTATAATAATATTAATAAAATAATGCAGCACAATGGTGTTAATCCTAAACATGCTCACACTGACGATGAGCACGCCATTGTTAAACATTGCACAATGTTCACCGTCTTAGGTTATCTCGTTAGCATGCTAACATTTGCTAATTAAGCGCTCAACACAAAGCACAGCCGATGGAAATGTTATGTGTTGGGTCATAAACCAAAGTACCAGATGAATGTTTTACCCGACGATGACGCTCGATGAAATGTCAGGGGATCATCAAAGGTATTAGAATTCGTCCTAAGGGGACCATGAATATTTCATGACAATCCATCCAATAGTTGTTGAGACCATCCAAAACCACAACTATCAATCTCATGCTGGCGCGAGAGGAAAGGTTGCTACGGTTCATCATAGGGACAACGTATCCTCATACAAAAGTGCAGTCGTGTCTGGATAACCCTAGATTTGCAAAATCTCAACCATCTCGCCAGAGTTTCTCAAATCTAGGGTTACTGGTAACATTAGTTATTCTTTCTTCCTCACAGTACATTTAGTTTTTACTGTTTATACTGCACCCAACAGCTTGATGAGCTTAAACGCCTTTGTGCATGCTCAGAGGTTGCGTGCCATCTGTGGAGGCTTGCGCCATATAAATAAAGCCTGACAGATTGCAAAGCGCATGGTGACATGTTAATGTAAATGTATTCGATGGGGGAGGGGCTCTGTTTTACTTATGCATTTGAATATTGGTGAATATTGGTCTTTCAAGTCTTTGAAAATGAAATACCAAATACTGTTTACATGCCAGGGACATTGTTTGTATTGCATTTCAATTTTAAAATATGATTTAACGTTTGAATATTGTTCACTGTACAGCGGCCTGCGACTTCTTTTTGAAACTTAAATGTCAAACAGCTTTTCTATTCCACACCAATATGCAGAGAGCATGTTTATCTGGAAGCAGACGTAACTTATTTTTGGCCAGCTCACATAATTCATGTTCGATAGCTTAGTAAATTTCCCAACGACAGTCGCCATTAAAGCCGGTGAGATCTTTTAAGACACAGTTGGTACAGCGGAGGGTCTTCAGCCAACAGGGACTGAGATACTGGCCTGCGTACACTGAATGCAGAGTCTGCGTCACCTTCTTTCCTGTTTTTTAAGATAAACAAATCATATCTTTGTTGATAACATGGACTATGCAGACTATTTTACAAGCCGATTGAATTTTGAAACTTCGTTCAAGGACATTAGGATTAATTATTTGTGATTGAGTGCTTTGATGCAATTTCAGGGGAATAAAACATTTGCTTATCAAATCCATTACTGCATCATTAGCAGAACAATGTCCTACATACAGACGTTGCTTAAATTAAATGTAAGGTGCAAACATTTTATGTTAGTTTAATCACAACATGTCATGTGGCTCTTTTAGGTCTCACAAAGTGAAGCAGCTACGTTGTACAATTTATATCAATGTAATATTTGAACCTAAGTGCTTTTGATCCAGCCAAATTAGACTTCTTGTTTAGAAGATATACACACAGCCTTTTTTTTCACAGCTATTTTTCTTCAGCACATGAGATTTATCCAAATATCCTCTAATACTCAGGGGGTGACACGGACTCACACAGTGGACGGTTCGCACCTCTGAGGCACGGATAGATACGATTCACGGTAAAAGTTAGCTAATATCTCAGAACTGACAGGAACTTTCTGGGCATTTACAAAGTGTGACTTTAGTAAACCTGCACCGGTTTGAATAACATCAAGAAAGCTGAGGAAATATGGGGGGTGGAGGGGGAGCTTGCTCTTTGATGTATAGGATTGAGATGTGATGAGGTCTGTTCAAAGTGAGTACAAAGTAGTGTTAAGATGGAAAAAGCAAATGCAGCTTTAGTCAAGGTAGAGAAGCCGAGGTAGCAAGAGATGATGAAGAAATGTCCTGTCTCACTCGAAACGTAGGCAAAGAAGATGAAACGTTATCTGACATTAAATATAGATGCTTCCTTGTAAAGGTGTCTCGGCTTTAAAACACACTTTTGTAACCTATAAATGTTGAAACCCTGGGAGTGCTGTAGTGGGAGAATGTAATAAGCCTTCATAATTGTGTTATGTTTGAATAATCACGTAGCTCGTTATCTTTAGTATGTCAATATCCTTTCTGTGGTGCAATGAATAATTAATTATTCAGTGCACTGTTTTGAACAATCAGGGAAAACAACACTACGCTGGCAAAGAGTTGGTCATCTGCTTGAATGGAAGCAGCAGAGAGAGAGTAAAGAACAAGTCATTCCCTGAATGGGAATCATAAATTACTTCTTTCTCTAACTGTTAACAGATAAGCCACAGCTCGCAATTGTGTCATTGGTCTCAGGAAGAAGTAGGAGGGTGAACATCTACACTAGATTATTGTAGATCTGCTGAGTCAGTGTATGATTGTTTGAACTGCTAATGGTTGATTCTTCACTTTAACTTTCATCCAAATCACCACAACACTTGAATTTTGTTGGTGCAGCAACAAACTCTTTAGACTCCTTTAACCTCAACAATTAAAACCAAATTGATGCTTGACACCACAAGGCCCATGTGAAATAACATCACGTTGATGCCTTTAAAGGAATAGTTCGACATATTGGTGAATATTCGTATTCACTTTTTTTGCGGACAGTTAGAAAAGAAAATTGATACCACTCATTTGTGTACACTAAGTATGAACCTATAGACATTAGCATAGCTTAGCATAAAGACTGGAAACAGGAGGAAATAGCTAGCCGGGCTCTGTCCAAAAATAACAAAAGCCACATACCAGCACATTGGATTATTTTACATGTCTGTGTTTGACCAGACCTGGCTGCACTTTACTGCTGTGCACTGCTTCTATTTCTCTCATGAATTACTAACTAACTTCTTCTTTAGTTCATGTATTACAGAAAACTGTCTTCAGCAGAAAAATTGCAACTTTTAAAAGACAAAACAGACAATCTCAAAAACTCCCTACAACCTTCCTCATTAAAGCCTCCCGGCTGATGCAGCACTAACGAACTCCTTCAAATACTGGATAAATCAATGTTTCACTCCTCACATGTTCAATGCATTGAAAATATATCCTCTACTCAAACTAAATGTATTAAATTGTCCCACCTATTATTAGGTGTGCCTAAAACACTTAATTATCTCTGGCAAAAAAAAAAAATGCAATAAATGTTTACACATCTATGCAATATTATTATAACTCATTATAACTAATACATATTGACTGAAATACTGTAAATAAATAGGATTATCAGCACTTTAACGTTGCCGCACTTTTTCAGTCATTTGTAGAAGACCAAAATGTGACCATTAACTTTCATGAACTAATAACAACAATTGAAGACAACTCCCAGATCGGACAATGTTGTGGTAGTGACCTGTCAATCACAAGGTAGCCACGCTCTGAAGCATACCATCTAAATGGAACCATACTTTACTAAATGGAAATCATGCTGTATTGAGGAAAAGCTGTGTTGAAGAAACTAGCAATTGACTCATTATTACAATGTTAAAGTGAAAAGTAGGGTCGTTTTCTCACAGACTTCTATACAATCAGACTTCTTTTTGCAACCAGAGAAGTTGGCTATTGAACAAATGCAAGTTTAAAGCACTTCCACATTGGCTTTTCAGACCTGTATGTTGCCTCCTGGTTTCAGTGTGAAGGAATGCTAAGATCTCATCTGAGCTCAGTGTAAACACGTTCAACAACTACATTTCTCTTTTTTTTTTGGTTTTGGTCACATGGAAAGTAAAAATTCGTGAATACCTCGCACCACAGTCTCCCCTCTGCCTCCTCCATTGTAGCTATTTAGCTAATTGAACTCTAGCATGCTATGCACCTGTGAGGACACATATAATCAGATGTTGTTTATATGTGTGGATTTATGTAATGTTAAGCTCTTATTGAGTCAGCCCATCGATGAAATTACATAATCTTCAACCTCAGCCAATGTAAATTTAAAATCAATTCTGCTACTTTGTCACACACGGGTGCAGATTTACAAAGTGGAGGGCAGAAACTGTTTACTGCTGCTGTCATCACCATCAGTATCATGTCGGTGCTTGTTGTTGTTTTGCTTGGTTGGATCACTGCCCTCATTTTTCCTCTGTTGCAGGTCCAGTGATGAAGCTGCAGCAAAGAACTCCTCGCCGGCGGGGCCAGCAGCCCAAGCTGCTCAACAGCCCTGAAGACAGCCTGTACTACAACCAGCTAAATGTGAGTTCAAAGTGCCGATAAAGCCCTTTGTCTGACTTTGGTTCCACATGATAATACAATTAAACCTACCTGTGCCAGACCCTGGAGCCCCACCCCCACGCTTCTCTGCCTCTTGTCTTGAACATGTGCTTATGCTCTTTATCTGTTGCTTTCATGTCAGGATGTCTGCCTTCACGGTGAATAATTGATGTGGTTTATCAAAGCTGAGCAAGATGCATGCTTCATCAGACTCACTTGAGCCCTTTGATCAGAAAAAATTATGCTGTGACTTCTGATATTATCAGCATCTGCTCGCATTCAACACAAAATCACTTTGAATTAAAAATTAATGACTCTCTGCTCATCTTTTGACTGTGTGCTCTTGGCCCTTTCCTCAGAGAACTCTGGATTACCAGGGGAGCAAGAGGAAGCCGAGAAAACTTGGGTAAATAACTGCTTTCCTACTTACAGCAACTCTAAACAGAGCAGGCCCTTTGTGGAATAGGAGAATCCAGAAATGGAGTTGTTTTCTTATAATGTAAATGGAGAGCCAAAAATAACAGGGTTTTTTTATGAGCAGTTGCTCTGCGTCATTAGAGAGGGGGTTACATATTAAGGCTTTGTCAGCATGCTAATTTTAATTGTTGAAGGTCTAACTTATATTTGTACTATAAATTACATCCTGGTTCAGCTCAGTATACTTAAGATGACTCATGTGCCTCAATGCTTTATCGCATCACAGTTACTTTTCTCTACTTTCTCGTCTTCTTTCCCATCACAGTCAAATCAAACTGCTGGATGGAGAAGATGAGTACTACAAATTACTGTCAACTGTGGAGTCGATCCCTGAGGAAGAGTACGCGACCGACCACCCCCTCTCCCACCCTTTCTAGTGGGCTTCTCGTCAGTCAGAGCTGAGCCTTACAAACCATGTCAACCGGTGAGACAGACGCTCCAGACATGTAGACAGACACTCCAAAGAACATCCGTAGTGTTAGAAGTGCTGTGGTATGTGGAGCAAGTAGCAGCCGGCCAGAATAAGCGACCTGTACAGGTGATGCCCTCAGCTGGTAAACCAAAATGGTCGGAAAGTGTTTACAGGAATGACTTCATCATGAAGTGAAATGATTACAACAGCATTGTGCTATTTTCTGTTTAGTAAGCCACCATATTTGTATAGCCATTAATGCCTGACTTTAGTTAGAGATGTTCAAATCTGCAAGAAGAGGGGGAAAAGACACCAAACTTTTTTCTAGTCCTGTGCTTGACTTGCTGCTGTTGCGCCTCTCAATGTGGCAAAAACGTGTAATAATATTATGGTGTTTGTCATTTTTTTGTCAGAGGCCTTATGCCCTTCATGAGAAATTATCATTCAGTTTACAAACTGCTGTGAAATGGTACAGATGTTGCATCAATAAATGAAGGAATGACAATACACGCAACACAAAGAATACATCATCATGTGGTGCACTAGGAGGGGAGGTTTGTAATGAAAAGCATTTTGCAAAGTCACAAAGAAACACTTAAATGCTGAGTATCCACTTGCAGTTTTAATGTCAAATGTTTAAGCTCTATGCCAGGGTTGCAAGAAAAAATTTAACCGACTCTTATTATTCATGTATCTGCTAACTATTTATTTATTGTTTGATTCTTCTCTCTTAAATGTTGAAAATAATGACAAATACCAGAAACAAAAGAAATGTCTACAAATGGTTTCTTTTGACCGTGTGTAGGACCATCAGTCAAAAAAAATCCCGTGCCCGTTCGGGGTGTGGCTGTTTGGAACTGGCAGGTTGCTTGGTTGCCAGTATATAAAAATGTTTCCTGATGGCGAAGTCATAACCTGCCGTACTCTGCCTCTGATTAGCTAAGTCGTTGCCTTCGTTGGTTGGGTTGTATAGGCATGAAGAGTGAGATAGGTTAGGCTGAGTGAAAGAATATCAGGGGAAGCCAATCAGAGGCAGAGTAGCTTGAGTCATGCCTTCGCTATCCGAGGAAAAAACTAATATTGTTTCCGTAATTGCTGCTTGCAGCATTGTGCAGCTCACAGTTGTTGAAAACCGGCCATTGCTCATTGGAAGTGAATGTGTCATGTGTCCAAATTGCGCCAACTTCGACACTACATGTCTTTGGCTCCCCATCAATACACCTGCCGCGTGCGAAGTAGATCGGCTGAACAGTTCTCAAGATATGCGACACAGACAGACACACAAACGTACATACAATGATTCCTAGCTTTATAGTTTGATTACATTTATAATGAAATAAGCTAAGCAAAAGAGAACAAATCATTTGATTTTTCATGCTTTTGTATTATCTCAATAAATGACAACAATAACTTTGAATTATATGGACCATCAGTTATTTTAGTTTACCATCTATTATTGTTTCAGCATTGTTCCACATTTACTCTAAGGAGCACTTCATATTGGAGGCAACGTGCCTCCTTTCAAATTCAGTGGTGTTAACCTGACTTGGTAAAATCTACCTATTTCTGCGCATCATGTCTATTGTCTAAAACGGATCCAGAAACAAATCCTTCTGAAACCCCAAACTCTCCCTCTGAGTTCTCCCAGAGCGAGCCGCCTGTAGTTAGAGGGGCTTTGTGCTGCCTGAGTGCTGGAATCACCACATATAGCCTCACAGAGGCAGAGCTAGACCTCACTTTGAATTTCACCCTAAATACAGGAATTTTCTTTTAAGATGTGAAGTGTCGGAAATACAGGGCTGGCGAGTTGATTTGTAGAGCTTTTTTTTTTCTTTTTCAATTTGCATATCATTTACTGCATCTCCCTTTGTTGACACCCGAGGGCCTGAGAGGAGATTTTGATCTTAATAGGAAGAGTAGGGTGGTATGACTGAGGATCTCATCCTCCTTACACTCAGCGGGGAAAACATTAGAGCTCTGCCTAGATAGCGAGACAGAGATAGCGGCTCACTTAGGTTCAGGTTCATGCGAATCCTGGTGGGTTTAAAGAGTCCCAAAGTGTTCATCAAATCTCACTGCTTAGTACTGTGGGGGTCAGACTCTGAAGACTGACTCTGCTTGTAGTGGAAGTATGGATACTTTATTTAAAAGTAGCCATTCAACAATGACTTACAATCATTTACAATGTAAATGTATTACAAGTACAAGTCTTGCATTCATGTTACAATGATGTTATAACATGTATAAGAATACCAGCAGAAAAATATACACATATTTATGCAGAAAATGACTCCTGTCATCGTTATATTATTATACATTATTGGTGTTTTATTACTGATGCATTCATGTGTAAGCAGCACTTTATGTAGCAGTTAATTGAGGTAGAGCTGTAGACCCTTTATGCTGTTGGGTAGTTTAATCTGTAGCAATGCATTTTATTTTATAAGCTCATATAGGTTATGCATATACTACTTCATCTGCAAACAAACTAGTAACTACAGCAATTATTAATACATGTAGTTGAGTAGAAAGTTACAATATTTCCCTCTAAATTGTAGTAAAGCTGAAGTATTACGTTGTATAAAATGGAAATATTCAAGTAGTTTCCAAAAAATGACTTAGGTACAGCACTTGAGTAAATATACTTTGTTACAATCCGTCATTGCATTATCTAAAAATTGTGTTTGTCATTTTTTTCATATCAATGAATCCTGTGGTTGTGTGAGATTTGAGATATGTGGACCACTGTCCCTCAAAAAAGACAAAGATGAAATCAGCTGTTTTTACAATCACCTAATTAAGCTGCATCAATAAAAAATGCATAGTCTCTTCAAATCATTGTCATATATAACTAAAAGAAAATCTAAGAATAATACCCCAGACCGCTGGCAGTGGTATAATGTGGTGTCACAGTTCTTTCAGAAGCTTTTCACCTCCGGTTGTAGCCAAGGATCCTGCAATAATTAAAATCCTCGTTGTGCATTACTCCCTTGCTGGGATAGTTGGTTCCTCTGAAGAGCAGTCTGAAATAGGTCACCCCAGCACCCTGTAGTGCATCTTAAAAGTACACTGAATCAATTAAGTGTGATCATGCTCCCTTGATTATTTTGGCCCTGTTTTGCCACAGAGAGGAATTTCAAATAGGCTCACTAGCTTGAATAACAAGGTTGGACTGTGGTGACAAATGGTTCCAGAGTGGGTGTTTCTTCCCCTGTTTTTCTCTGCCAAATTAAGTCCCTGGCTGATTGCCTTCTTTAGCATATGAGAGGAGGTGAGCGGAGGTGTGTGTGTAATTACCTTGGTTAGCTGATTATGTGTTGCAAAAGGCAAATGTTATGAAATACTGTCCTCACTCTCGCGAAAGATGTTCTGACCTCATGAACTGAAGCTTCTGCGTTTGCTTGGACTCCTGGTCTTCTTGTTGGTCTGCAGGCGGGACACTGAGGGACAGACGCTGTGTCGAGTCAGTGTCGGAGGCCTGACACCTGTGTTTTCTTTAATATGTCTGCGTAAATCCAGCTCCCTCTTGTTTTTCCTCATTAAATCTGACAACATCTGGTGTGTGAGAGAGGACTCCTTTAATGTGGCTAACGTTACTGCTGATGTTATTCTTGCCATTTTAGCTATTTGCTTCATGCACCGCACTTTCATTAAAGCAACATCCATGGTAGCCCCAAACACTGTTATCCAAAGTTTTAAACCACCTTTATGAAAATCGCTCGAGCCACAGCCTTAACAAATGATGAAAAGCTTTTATTTTCTAAAGAAGCATACTTACCTCTTCACCTAATAGTGATGTCTCACTTCAAAGAGAGAGCACGATTAGGCCAACATTGTCCTGTTTCTATATCCGTTGAGTTCAAAGGGAGAGTTTGAATACCAGTATTTCATGTGCAGCCTTTTCAAATACTGTTTTAATGCAGTTTACGTGCTTTTGATATATCCAGATGTGTCAGTAGAATATATCACACTAAAGTATGATTGCATACCACAGTTTCTTTAAGTAAAGATTGAATGCCACGTCATACTTTTTGTTCCCACCGACTTCAACGACAGGGGACAAACATACATCTATAGCTACAAACCTAGCATTGTGAATCTCTTTACCGGCTAATGATCGGTGCCAAAGAAAGCGACATACATGAGCGTCAACCAGATGTCAGATGTGTGTTGAGGGCTCTGAGCAAAAGAACATTCCCTAAAGACGGTATTAATAAAGAAACTGGTTGAGCCGGGTAGAGACAGAGAGAGAGGCATAGAGGAAGGAGGAGATAAAAGAGTCTGTTGAGTAGGCTGCATACATCAAAGGTCTCTTAATGACAAGGGATGCCATTAGGGTTACAGTGGCTTTTGTTTCAGCTTCCTCACACCTGCAGTTTGTTGAGGGCACTTTATGCACTGTTTTGTTGTTAACATTTGCATGAGTATAAACTGCATGCATGAGGAGATAAGAGTTTGTTCCCGGCTGCTAATCTTGGTGGTGACCAAATGTTTTGGTCAGAAAGAGCTTCCTTCACATTTGCATGAAATAAATGTAACCATTCAGTTGCTTCCTTGTGTAAAAGCAAATATAAAACTAGAAGAATGTTCATGTAGAACAATAAAAACAGAAGGGAAAAGCTGTTATCCTCCTCGCCATAGAAGATACTGACATTAAAGTTTTCTCGGTGCCTCCGGTGCTGGAATGGGATTTGACAAATCAGAGCGTGAAATTGTGATTAGCCTCTCTCAGTTTGTAGAAGGAGTGGGGCACGAGCAGACTTGGCATGGCCAAAGGTGTAACCTGTTATGTTTTGCCCCGGTGGTGCTTTCCCAGATGGTGGGACCAGCTGCCATTGAATAAACGCTGGACGGGTAACAGTGTGAGAATTACCACGGCCTTGTTTCAGTTTGGGAGGCGTTACAAAAAGCTTGTCTTTTTACCACTGCCAGGAGCACGGACATATCACCGACCAACCTTTTTATTGAGGTCAGAATAAAGTAATGTCCAGTACAACTGTAAAAAAAAAAGTTTCTTATTTGTGTAGTTGTCAATGGAGACCGCCATGCTCCTGAGGTCACCTGCTCAATGGCCTTTCCCTTTTTTCAACTTTATTTGTATTGATATTTCTAGGCTAAATGAGTGGGTTGACATGAGCGACCATGCACTTGTGGAGGAACAGGGTCCTTTACCGACAGATGTAATAGGTTGATCTTATAGGCAATTTTATGTCGATAAGATTTGTGTGTGAATGGATTCTTTCCAATATTTTACATATTGTGTCATAGTCTTAAGATAAAGTTCAATTTCTTCATATACTTTATTTTCCCAAAGTAAAATCTTGAATTACTTAAATTAACACTTTCTGTTAACATTACATGTTGTAGTGAGCTAAATAATCAATATTAATGTTACAAATCTGAACAATACTTACTGCAAAAGTGAAAGAATATATAATAAAACATAAAACCTGGAACCACCTGTTCTTAAATGCTGACGACCTCTAAATATCTGAGGATCATTTGGTTCATGCCAGCTCAGTATATTCGGGGATCTTCTTATTCTAATAATTCCTGGGAGAGCACTGCAGGCTGTAACCTTGAACATCATCATAGAGGGGGAGAGTTTCCCTCTTTAGGGCGGGATTAACGCATCCAGGGTGGGCTGAGAGAAGGTAAAATGACCTGTCCCGCCTTTTGTGACCCCAGGCCAATCCTGCACATTGCCATGGCTTTGCTCTTTGCTCTTGAATATGCAGAAATTCCCAGCTTCATAGGCTCAGAAGAGAGAAAGAGAGAGGGGGGGGGAGTTGTATCGCATTGCAGGGAAAATTAGTGAGACCAAAGTTGGAGTTTCTGTGTGTTGGGGGCTGCGAACAATGGCAGCTTTCTGTCAGACAGCAACTTCAAAGGTCTGCTGAGTGACTGCTCTGAGTTATACATTGTTGTAGATCACTGAGGAAATTCACAGATGTTTTCTCATACGAGACACCATTATAGCGGCTCAAGTACCCAGTAGCCTCGAGCATTTCTCCCTCTCTCTCCCACACACTCAAACTCACTCTCACTCTCACACATGCCTCCCCCATCCCATCCCCATCTTTTCTGATATCTCTTGTATGAGACAGATGTGGAACCTGTTTTCTCTCCATCTGTCCAGAGAATATGGAAAGTTTTAAAAAAGAGCTTGTATTGTGGTGTTGCCCCCTGACTCTGTCAAGTCCACCGTTCTCACTGTCAGGTCGGTCAAAATGTTCAAAGTGTCAAGATCACAAGCAGCTCCGTTTTCTCAGATCCATTTGCGGTCAATACAATTATATCAAGTGGTATATCGCTCAAATTAAATGATTTCAATTGCACGATAGTGAAAAAGTGTTTAGAGTGTTCTGCACATTCAGGATTGACAATGCAGTTTTTCTCTCTCTTCTGCAGATTGCCTTCGTCAACTTTGAACCGGATCTAAACAAAACTCAGCAACACATTTGATATCTATTGTAAATGTATATTTATTTCTAATAAACTGACATTTTCTATGAGTCAAATAAATGTGTTTAAACCGCTGACTTTTGAGCATTGTGTATTTTTCTTCTTCACCTGTTTAGTAAATGTTTCATTTTGTTTTGCAACAAATTCAGATTTCTGATCCAAATAGAAATGTGAGCCACCAGAAAGTGACATATGGCTTTTTCTGGCTTTCATAGATTAAAATACCTGCTTCACCATGCTGCTCTATAGATGCCACGACTGTGTGAGCTTTGTTTCCTGTAACCACTGCAAGGCTGTATTTTATTTTTTAAATATTTTGCTAATCCCTAAATGCAGCCTCATACACATCTCCACCTCTTAACTGTATTTCTGTCGATCGACTCTCTGCTTTACGCTTTAGTGTACTGTATGAAATATACGGATAGTACAGACTGATTCCATGTTCAAACCTTTGAGGCAGAAACTATTTCTGTGGGGGTTCCTCCAACTTAATTTTTCCATCAAATACCGCAGGAGAAATTTCTTTTAGCCAAACCACTGCTGAGGTGACCCTGTAAAACGTGAGGCATGGCCATGAGACGGTAACGGTTTGGAGCAAGTAAATTACCTCAGGGACTGGACATTGTGTCAAGCACACAGTCATGAATTTCTTACAAACTATATCAAAGTCCTGCTCAGCCAAATCCATCCCTCAGCTGAAGTCCTATTGAGATGCATTAAAATGTAAGAACTTGCATTTAGGGCTGAACCGAGTATCTCAAAGGAAGATATCAATAATTTGGTAATTCTGATGGTTTACAAAATTCATGCAGTTGTCACATATGTCTGAAATGTGCCTTTGCAGAGCATGACAGCTCACATGTAAAGCTGATTTAAGTGAAAATCCACCCTAAATCTGAATTAATATCTGCTATTTCAATGTCCTCAAATCAGTGCTGCTGTTCAGGATCATAGTAAATCTTACTTCTGTTTTAGGTGGATTTCCCCTTTACTTTAACAGTTGTCTGGTTTGACATTAGAGAGCAGATTACAAAATTTGACATTTATCTGACATTTAAACCTGGAAGTAAAAAAACAACTGACAGCACTTTTTTTGCAAAAAATACAAACTTTTAAAGTAGACTGTTAAAATATTTACTGCAGTGACGCCAGTAATTAATTGGTAACAGCTGGTTAACTGAGTACACAGCATTCAGCATTCAGTCATTTTATAAACCTCTCTTCACCTGCTTTGAGCTCCACAATGTCAAAATCCCAGGCGTATGTATTACTAACTCATTGGATAAACACCAGTCAAAGGAATGTCCACAACCTGGCAACCTAAATCATGTTCAAAAACCATTTGGTCATTTTAAAATTATAATTTTTGGTCAAATCTTTAAATACTAAAATGCACAAAGTGAATAGTAGAATTACCAAGGCGCAACCAATGGCTATATAAATGTTTAATAAATAACCTACGATTGCTTTATAGATAATTCAGGATCCCTTAATATGAGCAAGTGTTGGGTTGCCAAGTTGTGAAGATCCCACTGACGGTTGCTTATCCTTTGTTTGGGAATAATTTAGTTAGAACATTAATACATGCTCATCTTTTTTTTCGTGCTGGAGGAGGATAAACATCAGCAAAAGGTTTTTTTCACAACTTGGCAACCTCAAAGTTGTTCTTCTTAGTTGCTTCAAACTGATTTGTAAAGCATTAGTAAATGACGTATTAACCATTAGTAAAGCATTAAGTTATAAACTGTGTATAAAGGGTGCCTTCTTGAAAGGTGGTACAAATATTTCATGATCATGAAAAAACTTCCATTCAACATTTAGAATGTGACCTGTAAGATGAATTTTCAGGTGTAACTTCTAAAAGTATTCACACGCTCTGGTAAAAAGCAGATTTAATACAACGTGGCTCAGGATTCAAAGTGTAGTGACCTTTCTGTTTTATGCATATTTGTATATGTTATGCACAATAAACTTCACCCACTGCTGCCATAACTTGATGTAAACAAGGTTAATCTCCACTATTTCTTATTTTTAATCAGTCAACAGTGTGAGTACACCACTCCTGTAGCCGGTTGTGTAGTTTAACATGGCTCCAGTGCAGCACAGCAGGGCTCCCCCTTTCCCTCACGACCGTGTGTAAAGCCGTGGGAGAGGACTGGGAACATTAATCCCTTCAAAGGAACAGATCTAATTCAAAATCTGCCGCTCCAAACTAGTTGAGAGGACAGTGATTGTTTCTTCAGGGAAGCCAGATAAAGATCAGAGAGTTGATATAGAAAACTACAACTTCCATTTCAACTGCTCTGCCACAAAAGTTTGAATATAATCTTAAGAAAACTGCATACATTTGCCAACATGAAATGTTCCGTAAAACAATAACAGGACAAAATATGATATTGTATTTCAGTTTAGCCTTTGTGTTAAAGTTCCCATATATACATTATAAATACATCGGTTTCGATTGGATGCTTCAGTGCACGAGACCCTCTGTTCAACTTCCTCCCCCGACCCAACGAAACGACGAGTATATAAGGAAACATAATTGAGACATCCCCATTTCAAGTGCTGCTTTTGTCACCTGATTTAAAACAGAGGTTTCCCTTTTGTCTCATGTTAAGTAACATGTTATAATTTGAATTAGCTGATGGGAATTTACCCTAAGGCTCTCAGCTTACATTTGGATGCTCAACAAGAGAGAGAGAGAGAGAGAGAGAGAGAGAGAGAGAGAGAGAGAGAGAGAGAGAGAGAACAAACTAAATTAGGAATAAGGTTCTGATAGAACACATGATTAAAATGAGTGAAGGAGAATTAAGTTTTTAAATAATTCAGAGAGGGTATAATTAAGTGTTTAATGCTGTGTTGTAGTTCAAAGGAACAACAAAGAAAATGTAATTCAAATTATAAATGTAAAAGAGACGCAGATTCTTGAGAGATGAGAACTTTGTGTTGAGTCACTTGATTTGGTCTCTTTCCTCCATCAAACAGTGAGGCAACGCTCTTAGAGATCTCCAGAGATAACAATGTCATATTGTCACATAGGGTTCTGCTACAAATCCTTAATTACAAAAAGAGGATCAGATGACTACAGCATCCAATACCGGGGTCTCCAGGCGGCATGGGGGTCTTTGATCAAGAAAATCCAATTATTTGTGTATATACATTTCCCACATAGTGATTACTTCATTAATTGTCCCGCCTTTATCTCCTCCCTTCCCATCCCCCCTAATAATCAGCTCCTTTATCCAGACCAACAAACACACCATAGGAGCTTTGTGGATTCAAAGGATTTGCTTTCCCCTCTCAAAGAGCCGCTATTCTTTGATGATTGGGCAGCGGCAAACTTCAAAGTAATAAATCTTATTTCTGACTGGCTGGCGGCCCACCAAAGTCCTTATCAAATTCTAAGAAGTGATCCCTCACTCTTCAGATAGACCAAGGATATCTCGGAGAGAGGAAGCACTGGAGAGTGGAGACCTGCTCGACGCGACATATTCCACTGCGAATGCACACATTTACCTAAATTAGCGATTTTATTTGTCTTTGTTTTCATCGAGAGGGAGGAGGACGTTTACCATGGCAGCAGTGGCTGTACTGCGGAATGAAACACTCCAGGCTTTTCTCCAGGTTTGTGCGCAAGTTTCTGTTTACTTTGACGACTTTGGTAACTCGTAAACTTGCTCATTTACGTCTCTTTTAATTGTCTCGTGTCGTATAATTGTATTCCTCGCGCTTATTGTTTGCGTCTGGATGACTTCTTCTGCAACATAAATACAACTTTTGAGTCACATCGTCACGATTCAGGCGACATTCAGGATCGATGTAGACACACCATTTCATCTCTTAGTTGGATATCAAAACGTAGCTTATGTGTCTGTGTTGTTTTTGTTACTTCGTGAAGTGTTTTGAATAATGATTGTAATATAGAAAATGTGTGTCTCGGTTATCCAGGATCGCACTCCAAACTCCTCTCCAGAGAACTGCAAGCACTCTCCGCTGGCTCTCCTGGCTGCCACTTGTAACCGGATCGGGCACCACCACGGATCAAACCACACAGATTTCCTCCAGGTCCCGTACGACCCAACTCTTGGCTCCCCTTCGCGTTTATTTCACCCGTGGACTAACGAGGGACTACCTCAGAGCAGCCTGGGCTGCAACTCAACTTTCGGACTATCCTCCAAGCCGCAGCTGACTGCGCACATCCAGAGCTCCTTCAGCTCGCACCACGAGCTGCCCCTCACCCCTCCGGCGGACCCCTCGTACCCCTATGACTTCTCCCCCGTGAAGATGCTGCCATGCTCCATGCAGTCTCTGCAGTCCTCCTGCCCACCCACCTACGTCCCCGCCGTCAGTTACGCGGCCCCAACTCCCATCCCGCCCGCAATGCCAACTTTTGTCACGGGACCCTCCGGCCTTGTGCACCAGCAGCAGAGACAGTTGTCCCCAAACCCTGGAGAGGATATTCCGTGGTGGAGCCTCCAGCAGGCGAACCACGTCACTCACTCGTCCTCTCTCGGTCCCCATCGCTTCCAGCTGCAGAGGGGCTTGGTGCTGGGACATACGGACTTTGCGCAATACCAGACGCAAATCGCGGCTCTGCTGCACACGAAGTCTCCTCTCGCTACCGCGCGGCGGTGCAGGAGGTGCAGGTGCCCGAACTGCCAGTCCTCCACGTCCAGCGACGAGCCCGGGAAGAAGAAACAACACATTTGTCACATACCGGGCTGCGGGAAAGTTTACGGGAAAACTTCTCACCTCAAAGCGCACCTGCGGTGGCACTCTGGGGAGCGGCCGTTTGTGTGCAACTGGCTGTTCTGTGGCAAGAGTTTCACCAGGTCGGACGAGCTGCAGAGACACCTGAGGACTCACACGGGGGAGAAGCGCTTTGTTTGCCCGGACTGCTGCAAGAGGTTCATGAGGAGTGACCACTTGGCGAAACATGTCAAAACTCACCAGAACAAAAAAAACAAGTGCCACGACAAGACACTCGAGCAGCACGTGAAACGGGAGGACACGAGGAGTATGTTGTAACACACCGTGTAGTCTGGTTAAACAGCAGAAATCACGAGTGCAATACAGTCAGTCCCACGTTAGTTTAAGTACTCAGTGAGCTGCGTTTTTTATAGGGTATTTCTCTTTAATTTGTTGGTTTCTTACATCCTGAGAATAGTCTCTAACATTGCTGGTCTGTGTAGCCCATTTTTGTATATATATATATACATATATATATATATATATATAAAGTTTCATAAGTTAATTTGGGACCATGGAGAAGTTATAGCTCATGAGTATGAATTCACTGTCTATATCATGTCAAGGAAGACAAGTTTTCAACTTGTGTTGTGATCATTGTCTTCGGTGGAAGATCACACTCAGCTGTAAATTATATTTAATAGCTTTTGTTGAATGAAAGTGTCAGTTTTTTGCTCCATATGGGGTGTTTTTAAGCATGCTCTTGAAAAGATCTGCTATTGTTGATATGACCCAAATACTGTGTGAGAATAAAGATTATAACGTTTTCCTCAACTCTAAACTCGAATAAGTCATTTGATATCCCTGATGTGGGCGATGAGACAATCAGGTTTTATGTGTAAAGAAATGGATTCAGTATTACCTGGATTAGTGTGCCTTGTGAATTGTAAAACCCAGCTGTTCATTTCCAACTATTTTGTTTAGTAAAATCAAAAATGTAAGTGTTTGAGGACTTTGAAGGAAAAATGTGCTAATATTTAGTTTCCAGCTGTTGGTAATAGAAAAAAAATGGAGTATTTCAACCAAGATAAAACAATACTTATTGTCTAGTCTGAAAATAAATGATAAAAAAAAATCAAAACTTTGACCTTCTGCTGTTGTTGTTGTTGTTCAACATTTAACAGAAGCAACGCCATACAGTGAGTCTTGACTGTATTTGAAAATCTTCACAGAAATCATGAGAAATGTACATAGCTGTTTAAAAATGTACAGAACAATGTTAAACTGTGAAATATAGCATGCAAGCCTTGAAATTTGGCCGCCAACTGAGTAAAAACTGACATAAAGCGTGAAAGAAATCCATCAACCGTAACCTGAGCGCTTTAAAGGTACATGCAGATGCTAATATCTTGGAACATAAATTAATTAAACCCCAAACTCAACAAACAACAAACAAAAAAATTTACTTTCCAGAGATAAAAATGCAAACAACCCTCAAAATAAATACAATTTTACATTAAGCTCTTCGGAGAATATCGCACATTTTCTTCACAGTTGATGTTAATTGTTCTACCATTAAACTCAACTGTGGGACAGCTCTAATGTGTTAATGCACTCTAATAGATGTGGTATTTGTTCTGTGCCTCTATTTTTGCATTTTACTTTTACCTCTGAAGACTTTGCAGTGACACCGTAGGCTGAGATGAGACCCATTAGCAGAGAAACACTTTTAGCTGGAAAATCACAGGATTCATGTTACACACAGAATGTGCAGCATGTTTAATATCTCTCCTGTCTGACTGAGTCACTCCAAGCCTTAATGGACAGTTAATAACACTCCAGTTTTTTGTCCAAAAGAGTGGAGAAATAATTGCATTTATAGGGCAGGTTGCACACTGACTACCCTCACACCTATTAAGTGTCATGTAATAGTGACTTAAAGTGCAGTAAACTAACTACTACTTGAAGATCATTATTGTATTGTGTCTTCCTCCACCCAGATGTTCTCATGGTGACTTGGGATTTAAAGTAACCTGCAAAATAACTTGATTTTCAAACCGTGAGGCAACTTCTTCCACATAACTAATCGGCACAGAAACGTGGGCAACTTTTCAGTAACTATTAGATCTGATCGATGATACAAACATCCAATTCAGTAAGTCAGTTCTTAGAGAGTAGTGTTGCTGCCTGTCAGCAGGGACTCTGTTGGATTCCTGTCTGTCCTCTGAGGGATCAGTGAAAATGTCACAATGAAGAGAACAACCGCTGCCTTTCATTGATAGTTTCAACTGTCGGTTATCTGCCTCAACAGCGCCCCCTATCGTAAGTAGCCTCAGTGATTCATCAGAGCAGAACAATATTGTGACAAATATAAGCGACTACCATATCGGTCCATTAGTATTCAGAAAAATACAACTAATATATAACTATTTCATACATAATTAATACAAGACAACAATCAAATGCAAGTTAGGTTTGCAGGTGTTGTTAATGTTTGTCAGATCTATTACTTTTTAATGATAATTAAATTAAAGAGACAATGCAGAGTTTCTTGTATCTATAAGTTAATTATATAAAATATAATGAATACACTTGTAATTTATATGGTCAAAAATTACTCATTGGACCTTCAAAACAAATAAAATGTTGTGCGCTGCAGTTATTTATCAACTAAGTTTTGGGGCACAATTTGTTATATCATACTGAACTGTATACTATACTATTTTGTATATACAGCCTTGTTGTACAAGTGCTGCTAGTAGATGCAAAAGTGAGCGTTGTATCCAGTTTGACCAAATCCCAAGAACGGATAATCTTCACGAATATTAGCATTCATCACAAAAAGAGGAGGATATGAAGGAACCCCTACAGTAACATGATGAGATGTGACCATTTGAACTGTAAAGTCTTTATCTGCAAATTCTATGATCCTATTATAAAATGATGGCTGTGGATGGATATGTTGAATGCAGCTGACTGGCTCCACACAAAAGCATTGTTCGTCTCTGATTTGGCTTCATTGTCCAAGATGCAGTCATTATACTTTAGCACCGTAGGAGGCTATAATGCTTAATTAGGAATAGAAAGGATACCGTATGTCGTGGCTTATAGGTTTATTTTCTTCAAATAATCACCTTACAAATGCCTGTCCATGTATGATTTTAAATTATTTCATGTCTACCGTCAAACAGAAAGAAAAGCGTCATTAATATTATATAATAATTGTAGCTTAAAGGATCATTCCTAATTATCTCAATCTGTTTGTCATTCCCTTCAGGGTTACAGATGTATAAACTGCATTTTAGATGTAAGCAGATACATTTTAAAGTGTTATATGTTAAAAAATCTCCTCAACTATAATTCCTGTGAGGCATATTTAACTTGTTTTTACAC
Source organism: Myoxocephalus aenaeus (assembly GCA_038501785.1). Lineage (NCBI taxonomy): Eukaryota > Metazoa > Chordata > Actinopteri > Perciformes > Cottidae > Myoxocephalus > Myoxocephalus aenaeus. Next base: position 340,822 of record JBAMJR010000154.1, read on the forward strand.
ACTAATAGTATCCATATAGCGCTAACTCAATGGCCAGTACCATGGGCTGACAATGGTAATAGTAATAGATACTTAATATTTCTGTTGGGTTATTTACCCAAACTAAAACATGGTATGGTTGTGAACTTTTTCTTTTAATTAAAGGTTAAAAACAACATAGATCAGAGAAATATCAGACAGTAATTAACGAGCGTATGGATAAGCAAATAAATATAAACATATACATACATACAATACATACATACATACATACATACATGTATACATACATGCATACATACATACATACACGCACATATATAAACAATTAACTATGTTGAAATAGAACATTTGGTATGGTTATGAACCATTATGGTCTACTCCAGCTCGTTTTAAACTTATATATCACTATCCGTTATTATATGTGTATCCTTCGCATTTTTAAATGTCATATGCATATCATTTTGTACAATTCATTTATGATGGTTTTAGGGTAAAGCATGAGCTTGTTGTGTCCAACACTAGTCATATCCAGTTTGGTAATGTAAACTAAAATTTGCCATTGTTTAGAATCTGTGCTATTGACTCAAACTGGGTCAATCTCTAAAGTCATAAAAGATATGTATTTATATCCATACTAATTATTGATAATGTTTATCATTTAAAATGTTTACTCATTATATCTATTGATTGAGTATGTGTTTATTTAGGAATGTTTTTTCTCTCTCCCCTTCACAAACACCATCTGCTGATGAAGGCCATTGGATGCGACTTAAAGCATCCGGTATCCAATAAGTGAACCTTGTGTCAGTACTTTTTTTGCCAATGTATTTGAACTTTCAGGATTGCTGCATTATTTCACTTTCATTTTTGGATGTTAACGGACATTTTTAGGAATCATACAGATGACTTACAGCCTCAAATGTAAAATTGAACAATTGGTTGCAGTCAGGTGAGCTTTGGGGATCAGGTTCAGTCAGCAGAGGGACAAACTCTTTCATCAGACGTGATCCCACTTCACTGTGTCATTGGCTCTGCAGAGGCTGTTCAAAATAAAATGACTGCCAAGCAGTGGCATGAATCAAATCCCTGATGTCAACAGCTGTGCTTCTTCTCTCTGTGGAAGATGGTTATGTACTGCCGAAAGAATTTGCTGCTGATGTTACTTTAAGTATGGCAAGTGGAAAAGGTTTGTCTGGACGTTTGGATAAATAATGATTAAATCTGTGAGTAAAGCTGGACTGTAAATGCCTCTGTGTCAGTTTAAAGCCACTGAAAGCCACTGAAGTATTTCAGTATTACATCTTTAGTATTTGAATGTGCATCACTAAATGGGCAACAATTAATGTTAAAGTTCAGAAACAAACATTCAAAACAAACCTTATGTATGCGTGTTAAGATGTGAACAGTGCAAAGGCTCTGATTGGTGCACAGAAATAAGATGAAAACAATCCAAACCGAGCCCCGCCCACCACGAAAACAAAAGCTATCTGAAAATGTTTGTGTTCATGGATCCTGCAGCTCACAATAAGCTGATAAAGAAAAGTGGTTTCCTGGGCCTTGAAGTACAATATGACACTGCTGATGAATCATAGTACTAAGATCAGTCACAAAGTCAAGAGTCATGAAACATTAAAGATTCAGTTATAAGACAATATTTTGACTTTTCAGGTGTTTTCAGGAAATGTGTGTGATATGTGACATAAAGGTGAGTCAACCAATCAACCAATTGACCCAAAAGGGCAGATGGTTGTGCAACAGTTAAACAGAAATATTGCACACAAACACAAGTTAATATCTGTTCATTGGGAATAGAAATATAAAATAATCAAATATTTGGAATAAGATTTTCCTTTCAGAAATTGGCTGAGAAAAGGCAGATGGTATTAGTTTTGGCTAATGAGAGTCTAAAGTCCTAACAGAAACGGAACCAAACACTTACTTGATGTTTTATTTCCCATGGTCAATAATAAAACCATGGTACACATTCATACATGATGGACAGACTTACTGAAGAATACAATTTAATGTCAGTTACAGTTCAATCATGGAGTAAACTTTATATTCATCTAAATTTGCTTCTAAACTATGCTAATAGTATACGTAGTAGCTCAGTTTCAGGCGCACCACTTGGTTCATTTTGTATTATTACTTGTAACAAACCTGATGCAGTTCCTTAATTATTTGGTAGAAATATTTTTTTCCTTTGAAGCCAAAAAGGAACCTTTTAATCGGGAAACTGTCTCTCTAACGGACGGGACAAGAGATGTTCAGAACATGGACGAACAAATCTTAAACACAGAATCTTGAAGCTGATCTGACTACAACGAATCACCACTGGGACTGAATCGGTAGCTTTTAGCAGGAGAGCTCCACTCACTGGTGACTGAGAGCTGTGATGTAGTACGTTACCTCCTCAATGAAAGCTTTGTGAAATTCTGGAGAAAACCCCCACATAAACATGGGGGCGGGGGCAATGGCCCCTTCCCCACAGCACACCCCACTTACTCGGACCCCACACTTCAAACGTGGCCTTCATTTTGATCTCAACTACACACCTGTAAAGTTGTGTCACTGCATCTTCCACGGCTGTGACACTATCGCGTTAACAAAACCTGTCAACAGACAGAAATACAAACACCTTGTAAAGTAGTCGCTACATGAGACGTCTCCAGGACAACAATGTGCCATGATGACTCACAGAAACAAACACCAGCCACCACAACACCAGCCACCACATTGTCACGGCTAGTAATGATGTGATGCCATTAATAAACATTGTTTCGGCAGCAAGTGCCCCAAAACAACATATGTTTACCTTCAAGTTATATGTATGATTGATTACTAAATGTTTGGGCTTTGAAAAACAAACTAGATAGTCAGTAACGACGAATCTGAGTGAACGAAACGATTTGGTTCGGAGATGTGATTCATAATTTCCATCTGTGCCCTGGACTGAGGAGTTATCAGGTAGCTTCTTTCAGACAACCCACTCTTTAAAGGGGAATTCATGTGAGAGATTCAAACTCAGCTCTTCTGTGAGTTCACACGGGCGCTTTAATAGTCTCTCGCTGTGAGAAGGTGATGGGAGGTTTTCATGTCTCACAGGAGACCAGTTTAAACTGCACCCAATGGTTCGGACAACACAACAGACTCCTTCTGTCAGAGGCAATAAACCTTGTTTTGTAGCAAGATGACCTCATGCTGAATCCCATCTGCAAAGCACAACAGCAGGAGAATGAACCAGTAAAAAGAAAACAGTGGTTTCTTGGTTCATTTAATTTAGGCTACACGTGTTACTTTACTTTAGAGATGTCATTGCTTTATAATTTCATGGAGACATGAAGATTTATTTTCCATTGTTAAATAATTCCTCTGATTGTAAGTAGCAATTTTGAGTCATTTACATTTTTATGAGAAAATTAAAGGATTGTACTTGCATATTTTAATTGGATTTTAAGGAGAAAGGGGGTATTGGGTATTTAAACCATGAAGAATTGTTAAATTAGATTCTAACTTTGACATGTTATACCTAGACATTGTTGTGATAGAGAGAACATTTCATGCCAGTTCTGATTTTAAATGGGGACTCTTGAATGGAAGCTGCATGTTTTATACATCAGTGCAAAGTGATTAAAATGTAATTAAAATGTGTTATTTGTTTCATAGCTGGTTTCCATCTCTTTATTGAATACATAAATATTGTTAGATGCAGATAAGCATTTACATCGCTTCACAATATGCCCAACAATACAACGCAGAACAAGTACCTACTCCCTGCGGACGAGTGTCTTTATCTCGAGCAATCAGGATCCCTTACTGTCTGTCCTTGACCCTCTTTGAGCTTAAACCTTGGTCAAATGAAGCGGTAACATCCCTGTCTTAAAAGAACATGGACATGCATTCATGTATTACAATAACCTCTTATATATCCATGTCCCTCTCTCGAGCCTCACTGGCTCCGGCTCAAGTGAGAAAACCCACTTACAAGCAAATCTAAAGCTCACTAATAAACACGTTATTTCAATATTTTGAGTCTTTAAAAACAAACAATATCTGTCATATAAATATTGTGAGTTAAAAAGCACAATATTTGAAGTATAAAGTGACGGGAAATATAAATAAGCAAAGTGCAAGTGAAAAATTATACTTAAGTACCATACTTTAGTAATTGTACTACGTTATATTCCACCATTGTCATCACATTCACATTACATTTCTGTGTCCCCTTAAAAAAAAAAAATAATAAAAAAAAATAATACTTCTTCTACAAAACTTCTTTTCAGATCAGTCAGGTTGCAGCTTTCTCTCACCACTGCCATGTGACATTGTCATGTGACTTGTACAGGAAGTAAGTGTTCAGAATCAAACTGCTTTTCAGCCACAACAATCTATCTGTTCCTGCGTGCATCCTCAGTCCTGTGCTCCCATCGTCTGTATGTATCGGTTTATCTTCATCATACCTATTTTTCTTAAGGTTTTTTGTGTACAATATGTTCATTTTCTGAGTTTGTATTGAAATAAGCTCATCTGTTCAATGTTTTCTGACCACCTTTTGTAAATGTAACCTCATTGGAAAGACTTTATTTGTGTTTCTATTTTCAGTTTCCTAACAATTGCATAAGTCTGTAAAGTTAGTGAAAGATGGTCATGTTTGGGTAGAGGACACTATTCAAGGGAAAAAAATGACTCCAAATCACATTACATGTGATTAACAATCATTATTATGAAAGAGTGTTAAACTGGAACAATTCTTGTTGATCATATTATACTTAAGTTGTACTAGAGCAACCCAAATGGTCAACTTTAAGTAGGTTTAGTGCCGGACTGGACTAAAATAGGACTATTTTCAGTACTTAGATAGCGCTCAACAAATAATTGTTGTATAATCTGCTATACTTTGAAATATGTTACAAATAAACGCGCAGAGTATAATTGTTATTTCAAATGTGTTTTAAGTACACTAAGTAAATCATGTTTTAAGTCCTAATTTACTATTAGTTCATTTACAGAGATGGTTGCAGTTGGATGGTTTAGTCCATTCAGTCGTAACCTAGGGGTCGGGTCGCCTCCAAGGGACCATACATCTGAGAGGTCATGAGATAATTAATGATGCCGGAACAAAGAAAAAAATTGATTATTGTACATCAATTCTGATTAATATTTCAATATTTTAAACCCTTTGGTAAAATATAGGAGAGTTTACTTCTACAACACAACAAGGGGGAATGTTTTTTTCAAACTCTGACACATCTAAAACATAACAAGGAGCCTCAACTAGATGTGCAGGGTTACCACAACAGAAAAATAGTTGCAATTTTCAGATTACAAGTTTAACTTTTGTACCACACAGTGGATGAGATGAGCCTTGTTGAAGACTCCTCTTGATATTACTAGTAGGGCTAAAGTATGGTGTGATGAACTGATAAGTAGGTGGCGGTAAACAATCCTAGTAAACTCAACTCTAACTTTGATATAATTTGTCATCATTTCTAAGCATGTAAGGGATGATTTCATAGAAGAATCAAAGAATGAGTTGTATTTTAGAAGATTATTATGTGTTGTTATGCTAAATGTATGGGCAGGAATTATAACAAATAATTGTGGAATAAAAAAGTGTAATATTTGTCCCTGAAATGTAGTGGAGTAGAAGTATTAAATTGCATGAAATGAAAATACTCACGTGAGTACAAGTACTTGAGTAAATGTGCTTGTTGTAATGTAATGGACTTCTAACATTCTGGCTACACCCTGAAACTGTCCAACATGTTGACTGCTGATGGAATCACAGCTTCACCTGCTTTAACAAGATCAAACATGGCTTTTCACTCAGTGCAGCGTTAGACAATTTTATCCTTGATCCACAGTGCTGAGCTCTGGGTTAAGAGTTGAACGTCACCAGCATGCATCTTCTCTCAGCAGGGGTCTGTTGGCTTGAGGCTGAGTTTTAGAATAGTTGTCTTTAGACTGATTGATGAAATATAACTTTTGTCAAACTTATAGTTTTATTAGTTTGTTCAAGTTTTTTCTTTTTCTTTTCTTTGGATAAGGATAAATGGAGACAATACATACTAAAGTAAACTCCAGGGCACTCTATTTTTACAAAATGTCCTGTATTTTCATGGCATAGTCATAGACCTAAAAACAAACTCTGACACATTTTGTCATCAAGTCTTCGTCAAAGACGAGTGACCATTTTATAGTGGAACTTTATTTGAGTGTTTTTAGTGATATGTCTATGTCTATGTATTCAGGGTAAACCCAAAAAGTAAAATGGGTGCATGGGTGCTTCTTGAATAGAAGCGTGGACTGAAAAGAGGTGAAGTTTCCAAGATGAGGGAGAGACCATGTGACACCAGTGAGACGCCGTGCGACAGTTGAGGGCAATTCACAGACAGCTGCAGGCTCAGAAAGAAACAAGAACAGGACCAGACAATGTTTATCTTTTCAAGGAGATTTCGTATTTATTTTTACTGGCTTATGTCCAGCCACAATTCAGACATATATACTTGTTTAAGTCAGATTCTGCTCACAGATAGCAGGGAAATTAGTGACAAACAAATACAGGAATAGTCTTTTCTCACTGACACCCCTCCTCCCCACTCTCTTTCTCACTCTCTACATTTGGATTATGCTCCATCTTGTGGACAGTTTCATACAGCTAGTGAAAAACAACCCCACCCCTTTTCCTTCTGGTTTTTACATCTTGTGTTGTTGTTTTTTACACCACTCCCTTGCAGCTAAAAAACTAAAAGACAGGGGAAAACCTTGTGAGTCATTACAACTGCAGGGTGGCCTCTTTATAAAGACTTCATGAAAGATATTGGCTGGGGAGAGGTACACAATAGATTTATGACAAGGAAAAATGAATTTGTTGTAAAGCGCATTGATTGTATTTAGAGCTGGGCTATGAAACAGATGGAGAATCACATACCTGCAGGTCCAAAAAAAGCAGGTTCACTGTGTCTCAGTTAATTTGTGGTTATTTCATTAAATGCAAATTTGCTAAAACTGTAATGATAAGGGCCTTAAAGGTTAGGTTCCCTTTTTTTCTATTTGAATACAATACTTGCATGCATTGTAATTGTGTCATGTGAAAAGACAAAATCTAGAGTCTTTATTCTGTGCATAAATGCATTTATATGTTCAGTTGAGGCTAATATGAGTCCTCAGCAGTCTGTTTCAGCCAAATCAAGTGGGTATCTTTTTAAACTCACAGTATTGTGATTATGACATTCCCTCTTTGTGTTTCTACAGACAATATCTCTGTGCTAGCTGCTGATAGTAGCCTAACAAAAAGGGATGGAAGGATCTTTTTAAACAGGAGGAACAGTTTGCAGCAGCTCATAACTGTTTCAAAGTACATGTGAGTATTTATTTATGATCGATTTAAGAGATGTAAAACTAATCTTTCAGGCAGATCCTGCATTTCCTCTTGTTCCAGCCTGCTCAAAATCTGTATTTGTATGCATTGTAATGCATTTCATACTGTGTATATTGCCAAATTGATTTATTTTTAGTTTAATCACCAAATCCTAACAGACACGCAGCAATTCTGAGGAATAAAGCAGGAAGTCAAATGGGCCCAAATTGAATGTTGCCCCTTTAGAAGCATGGGATCAGACTGAGAAGCTGTCCAGTGCTGAAAACACTTAATACTGTCCTATACGTAATGCACAGCTGTGTATGCATTTCCTTTCAACAAGCACAATGACAAAATGACCTTTAATCAGATTCATGATACAAGATAACATATCTCACAACAGATGGATGATTGCTTGTGATTGGCTTGTCTCTTGTATGTCCACAGTGTCCCAGCGTCCATGTATGATGGTGACGTGTTCCAGATTAATGGCTCGGTTTATAATTAGCTTCATGGTGTATATCTGGAGTGGCCCATTTGTGTCTCTGCCCCTGTAGGAGTCATTCTTGGGTTCTCACTGCCACCTTGTGGATGTGGGGGTTTTCGTCCTTTCAGCGTGTCATGTCGTATAGTTACATCTTCACCGTTCAAAAACCTTCCTGTCTTGCACAAAAAAAAAAAGTGGTAAAGGAAGATCGTTTGTGGCAGGTGCATATTCTAGATGTAATGTCAAAGCGTTATTCTTCAAACGTTTTTATTTTTTGGGGGGTTCGATCTCAGTTCATAATGTCGAGATGGAACTCGTTGATATTATTGGGGTGCGGGGAATAAATAAATAAAAGCAGTTAAATGCGTATTGAGGCACGTGATTGTGTCTTTACGGTTGTCCTCTTGTTTTTTTCCACAAAGAACAAATCCCAGCGACCCTCTCCCTCTCCCCCTCCCCTCTTCGATTCTGATCCCTCCTCACGTACTGTGTTGCTCATATCATCAAACTTCAAGTCCACGTCCGTGACCAGGATTCAAACCAGAACTATAGATCCGAAGACAAGCAACACTTCCAAAGAAAGTCACACTTAAGGGGCCGTTCAGTGTCAAACCTGCAGACTTGCCTGCAGACGAGTCCGATCCACAAATATGCAGCACCGGTGGAGGTTCTTGCAGTGACTCATTCGTGCGCAACGACAATAAACAGACAAGGCTTTGCTTTAAATGTCAGCAAATCAAACCGACCGGCAACAAAAGCAAGGTCACCTTGTGCGGGGTCCAACAGGGAACTGAAGCTCGGGTCTGTTTTCTCTCTTCCTTCTTATCGGAGTGTTTCAAAGAGTAACAGCAGTAGTCTCTCCTCCAGGACAGAGGAAATTCACTTTTTGGGGGGGACTGCACCTGTTCACCTGGACCACATCATCACGGTATGTGGCTTTATTCATTTGTCTGGTCTAAGTCCAAACTAAACGAACTTCTTAATTGTCATTGGAGATGCTCTAACAGGTGTTTAATACGGTTTACTCCCCAGAAAAATTATATAGTTAAGTGACAGAATCGGCTTGCAGTTTGTGAATGAATTGCATTAGGTTGCACAGGTTTAATGGTTGGTGGTTTGGAAAGATATATATATATATATATATATATATATATATATATATATATATATATATATATATATATATATATATATATATATATATATACATGCACGTCGTTTTTTTAATCTTTTTTTGACGATCACGATCAGCAATGCATATACTCACCGTGAGCTGATATGTGTCATGCAAGTGTGGGTCTAAGCTACTGATGGCCATATTATGAATTTGAATAATGGAGAAAATATTCTGCTCTTTTTTTAGGCTTTTATTTGCATGCTCCTTTGCATATAGCCTTATCTCCAGATATGCAGTAGTGGGTATTTCATCGTAGCCTTGGCTATATAACAAATAGTGCTGTGCTATTTATTACGAGGCTGACAAACATGAAGCTGTTTTAGCCATCATCCATCCTGAGCAAGATCAAGATATGATGCTGAAATAACGTGCTCCTGTTATTGGCTCAAGCGAGGATTTGTCTTTGCTCAGTGAACTGAACTCATCTTAGATTTATGATTATTTATGTTTTAAATGTTGTGGTATCTTTTACCGACTATCTCAACTTGTAAGACAGACTGTGCCCTTGTCGTCTACAGGTCTGTGTCCCCAACTTGAGCATCTCTTCATTGTAATACAAAAAAAAATGTGCAAGAGGCAAATAAAATACTGTATATTTTGTGGGTTTGTACCTCTTTCCCTGCCACTGAGGTTGGGCTGCTTTTAATCTTGGTTGATAGGCTATAAAGAAAGATTTTGGGGGCATCAACAAGAAAAAGTGACCAGGCTTTTTGAGGTGAGGACTTTGGCACAGGGTCGGGAGTGATGGCGGCGTCTGCACCCTCCTCCTCTGGCGGGGAACCGGATCCCAACTCGACAAATTTACGACCACCGGGCTCAAGTAGGTCCATCACAGATAACATGCTATTCCACGTGTGCTATTTACTTTGCGGGCAATGCCATTCATCATTCTCATCGAGGGAGAGAAGGGGGGGGGGGGGGGGGAAGAATCCGCTGCCATTTGAGAAGGCTTCCTTCGCCACAAATCATCGCTGCATTTCATTCACCATACCGACCTCCCGGCTTCTGCGTGACAGACGAATGCTGCTGTCAAAAGCTGCTGTCCTCTAACGTTACACTGGAGGCAATTAGCCTGGGCAACAAGCCCGAGGCTGCACCACCGGAACATCCTATTAGAAAGGCTAAACATCTAATCTGTATTTCCAAAAACTACAAATTAAAAATTATTATCATCATTATTATTGGCATATTATTAGGGGTGGTGTATTAATATATTCGGGGTCCCCCCCCCCCCCCCCCCCCCCCCCCCCCCCATTGGTTTGGCTTAAATGTGCTCTGGCTGAATAAAGTGCTTGCATGTAAAAAATAAAAATTGCCCCTGAAGTGGCTGTTAATTCAGCCATATTAAATTGCCCCTAATGGCACATTTAAGCATTGTAGCCTTCGAGAAGGGGCACTGAAACCTACAGTCCTTTCTTTGTCAGCTGATTGGAAGAAGAAGACAAAAAGAGCCTGTTCCTTCCAATGAATAGAGATCATACAATCAATCATGTTACATAGATGTGCTCCTGACACAAGAAATTGTTATTTTTACATTGTTGAAAATAAAATATCATGCACTTACATTGAACATGAGCTATTTCTTAGTTTCTGATTTTAATATCGGAATGCCTTTGCATCGTCAATGGATGAAAAACAGGGAATGCATCATGTTAAGGCCCATGCAGAAATTGCCTGCAGCTACAGTCTTCAAGCAGCACCTCTGCAAATATTTGTCAGCACATCTGTTCTTATTTATGTTCTTCTTTTTCTGATTATTTTTTTTAGTTGTCCCTTTGTTGTCCATCTCATTCCCTCCGACTTGGAGACAATCATTGTGGGGACTGAATTGAAGTGCTTCCAGTGAGCCGAGCAGGGCAATGATGTATCTAATGATCCAAAGCTCGGGGTTAAATTAGGATGTGGGAATGGGACTGCCCCCCTCCTCCTCCTCCTCCTCCTCCTCCTCCTCCTCCCACTCCCACTCCCACCCCTCCTCCCCTAAATTGCTGCTTTTGAGGTTTTCGTCTGTGCTTCATCCAAGGTGCCCCATCCCCTCTCTGGCTGGAAGCCCTTGATAACGCAGTAATTCTCTATCTGTCACTGACCAGCCGGCTCGTGTCTACCGATGCTCGCATTTTACCAGCATCAATTAGAACTTTAACCTGGCGTGGTTCCAACCGGCTAATTAATTTTAAGTCCTCGCCATAGGTTATGGACGGTGGCATGCAGTGAAAATAGTCTAATCCAGATCCAGGGGCCCGGGGAGTGCCGCTTCAATGTTTAAATAATCCCAACACACATCCATGCTGGCTATTTTTGTTTCAGCATGCGACATCTCTCGACCTCATATGGCTCTCCATATATTTTCAGCATGAACTTGTTCAAGATAAAAATGACTGTGAGGCCTTCTAATTTATATATAAAAAAATATTTTAGGCTATGATGCCTGGTGTGGAGTTGCCCATGGATGTACTAGGAAATTGGGAATGAAGATATGTGGTAAGTTACTTATTTATTTTAAATAGAATTACGCAAAATATATGAATTGTCAGGAAGAGATAAGAATACAATCCACGGTGTTTAGTGTTTAGTTTAGCATGACTGTAGGCTATTCATGGGCCTGCATGCTTCACTCAATGCGACTCAATGGAAATGGATTCCTGGACGAACAGGATTTCGAAAGAAACATATAAATAACGATTAATCATTTAGATTAGATACGATTACGCCTGATCATGGTAATTTAACTAAAATAAAAAATGCAAGTTATATAAAGTTGTAAAAAAAAAGAAAAAAAAACATCAATTGAATTGAAGCTGATGAAATTTAAGAGGAACATTATGCAGAATGGATTTTCCGATTTTCACTTTGAGCGTCTATTTTAGTCTCACAGCACACCAACCAAGGGCGGACTGACATCTACCATGATGGCGAATGTCATGCACCGGTGCGCACTACAATTTTCTGGCATTTTTGACCGACACGTTCTGCTGGTTTCATTATGGCCATTTAATTACACAAGACCGTATAAAGCTTCAAAATACAATGAGGAGGAATGCAAACGTGTTGTCTGCTTGGATTAACATCAGGGAAAACAGGTTTAATGTCAGGTTTAAAGTAGACTCTTGAACACTTTTCATATTTATATCACTATATTGTCCTCTGCAAGGCATAGATAAATTCACAAGTTTTAAAATGTGCTTTTGTACCGTGTTGTCATTGGCTACTTGTGCTGTTTGTCCTTAATAAGAATTTACAGCCGCTACATGACGGTCTTCGGTTTTGGGGGTTTGATGTTGATGTCACGCGAGAGAGAGAGAGAGAGAGAGAGAGAGAGAGAGAGAGAGAGAGAGAGAGAGAGAGAGAGAGAGAGAGAGAGAGAGAGAGAGAGATATCAGAAACGGGAGAGGAGCATTATTAGTGGGCCTGTTAGAGCCCAAAAGCTTCAGTTCTCACAATGTATGGGGAGTGTCATCACCTTGCGGACTCCTCACCTTCTTGTAATCGTTTAGGGTTTTTGCAGAAGAACAACAGTTTGGAGGAGAGGAGCCGGTTCGTGAGTTCCTTGAAGGAGCGCGCAGCCAAGAACCTGCTGTCCTGCGACAACACCGAAGGAGAGGCGCATTACAGACGCACGGAGACCGACTTCTCCAACCTGTTCGCCAGAGGTAGGCTGAGAAGAGGAAGAGGAGGACGAGGAAGAAGAACTCTGTGTTTATCTTTTGGAATTAAAAAGTGAAACACTTAATATGAAATATACCCCACAACTTTGATAAATCAGACATTGTGTGGACACTATAATCTGTTATAATGACCAAATATATAATAACTAAATAATATGATGATGAATCAGATTACTAATGCCAAAAAATAATTATCCAGCCATAATGGAACTGCATTTGTTAAATGAATCCCTCTTTTAACCCAACTGTTGGAGGATGTGCTGAAAATGAATTGAATTGAATTACAAGTAGTTGTTAACTTGCTGACAAACCCAGAGATCACAGGAAGGTCAACAGTGGTGAAAGGACCTACAATCTTTGGTTAAAGAGACTGTTTATTTTTATAGATCTGCTGCCCGCCAAAAATGGAGAAGAGCCGACCATGCAGTTCTTGCTGGAGGTTGTGGAAATCCTCACCAACTACGTGCGGAAGACCTTTGACAGATCCACCAAGGTCCTGGATTTCCACCACCCCCACCAGTTGCTGGAGGGCATGGAGGGCTTCAACCTGGAGCTCTCCGACCAGCCCGAGTCTCTGGAGCAGATCCTGGTGGACTGCAGGGACACCTTGAAGTATGGAGTGAGAACAGGTGAGAACAACGAGGCCTGAAGGCCTGCAGCGATCAATAACTCTCATTAGCTTACATGCCAGGGTAATGATTACAGATAAGCCATTTTCTTTCGCTCATTCTCAGATGATTACCTGTTTTCAGGGGATTATGTTGCTTTGTTGTCTCTTTTTCACTCGCAGGTCACCCCAGGTTCTTTAACCAGCTGTCTACTGGATTAGACATTGTCGGGTTGGCAGGAGAGTGGCTTACCTCTACAGCCAACACTAATATGTAAGTACTGTGAGGTGTCATTCATAAATGGATTTTTTTTTAAAGATAATGTTTGCCCTCCATAAGAAGTCATGCAGATAATATTTGAGATATAAACAATAAGAATTAGATCCAGTTAGGAAGTCATTATATTCATTTTATTCTCAAGCCTCATTGTATTGAAATAGCCCGTAAAAGAGACTTTCAGTTTGAGGAATAAGTGAAGGGAGATACAGTAATTACTGTCGCTGTCTGAAGAGTACTGTGCCGGCTCTAATAGACTGTCCATCAAGCATGCAGGGAAATAAAAAGACATTTGTACAGTTACTCCCCAGTGTTTTGTAAATGCTGGCCTGTGCTAAGGCTGTGGTCACATAATTCAGCCCTGCGGGCAAACTAAATTGCCTGTTGATTTGCGTTCACAGTTTACATGGCGTCTTTGTTTCGTCTAGTTCTTTGTTTCATCTAGTTCTTGTGACATAACAATGCCCCTCAGACCTTCTGTGCACAGTATGGACAGCCATCAGTGGGACTCAGGGATGAGTTTTGCCATTGCAACAGGAAACTGAGGGGTGTTGATGCATCTCTGTTCTCATTCTCTGTATTGTCTTGCATGTATTTGTATAATTGTACTTGTGTACTTTATGAACTGGTAGCTCAGTGTATGATGATTAACTTTGGGAAGAAGACTTGATCCAAACTCTGGACGTCCTGGTGGCATAGTGGTCCAAGATGCAAACCTGACCCTGACTGGGTCACGTTTTCCCACTCAGGGAACGTTTTGATTATTAATGCCTGTACACTTTTGAAATCACTTAACAATACAAAAATATTACTTAAATAAATATAGATAAGTGTAAATGGCACAAAGACTTTGTACAACTATTTCAGTACCACTTTGTTATGTGCTCTTTTTAAAGGCTTTATAAGTTGTAACAAATGACTTTAGTCATGGTTAATACATCATGTATTAATGGTTTAAAGAGCAACATGTAACTGGAGTCAAATTCCATGTATGTGTAAACACACATGGCCAATAAAGCTGATTCAGATTCTGATTCTGATTCTGATCAGTTATACGTCATTCATAAGAGCATATGGGTTGTCTGGTTGTAAAAAGTCCTCTTTCACTGACTGGGCTGTATGGCAACTTACCATCAAAAGACATTTATCAACAACTTATTCAGCATATATTACTAATAATACATTTACAACCAACATATTACCAGATAGAAAGGTTAAGCACCTGAAAGAGGGATTTATTCATTTTTGTGTCGTATTTATGGCTTAGAATTGATCTATACAGCTCTGTATACGCTATTTTATAAAAGGAAGCCTTATTAGAAAGTGGTACCCTAATTTGTCATTTTTATCAGTACAAATAAAATCGGTAAAAATTCTGAAGAACAAAGATTATGAGAGTGTAACAAAGGTGGAGTTTAAACCTTTATTGTTCCCTTTTGCTAGTTCAGCCACCAGTCTATCCTCAAAAAAGCACTGTCGGCAGCTCCTGTGTCATTGCCAACATCGCCGAGAAAGACTCAAACCTGAGGATGGAGGTCGCTTACATACTTGTAATTTACCTTTATTAATTACTACATCAACCGTAATTACCCCTGGCAGATATTGACTGACACTAATAGACTGACAATCACATCCAGGTCTTACATAATCAGAATGACTGAGCGAAGTCTGCATGAATGAATGTGGTGAAATTAATGTGCGACATCTGCGAAGTGGCATCTGACTTGTTTATTTCTTTCCCTCTCCATATTACTGTGTGTGCATACTGAAGATGCTGTGGGGCACAATGCGACATTCTGCAATGTTCCCCTGATTCATTTACTTTCTTTGCATGAATGGACAGATACTTATGTAATTATAAGAATATTGGTCAGGAGAAGATGGATGAGCCTTCCTGTGTTGTAATTCCAAATCGACTGTGCTCTTCTCTGAGGCAGAGGGGGTTCAATGTACTCTGATAAAACTGGAACTAATTGTATACTTGGGAGGTTAAAACATGCAAAAACCTTCCTGGACTGAAACATTTAAAGGCACCTTAAACCGCTTTGTTTTGTGATTGTAAGGGAAAACCATTCTTATTATTTATCCAATGTTTTTTTTTAAATAATTTGAACCCATTAAAGGTGCATTGTTCATATTTAGAATATTCTCATTGGGCTAACATCGCAGTTCTCGCAAATTTTCTGAAACAAAAACCCGCCCTGGATGCTGTACCAATGAGCCTGAGACTGTGAGGCGTTTGCTGTGTCATTTCCCTGCTGCAAAAGGCCATTACTAAAACAACAAGATGGTGCTGTCACTGAACTGTGACTGTGTACACTATACTGTATCTGTTCCATTGCTGTTGGGAGAGCAGCATGCTCAGTAACCATGCTGTACAATTAGAGTACACAAATGCATTTAGTTGAATATTAGTGTATTTCATATTGATCCCATCAGTCTCTCTTGCAGCCTGTCGGTGATATAGAATTTTACTTGAATGAAACAGCAGAGAGAAAACTGCAGTATTTATATACTATTCTTTAATGGTAACATTATAATGTATGTTGAATCAGGCTTTCATCGCATATTACAATATTTGTTTATTTTTGGGTTGCTTCAAGGTTCACCTATGAGATCGCCCCTGTCTTTGTGCTCATGGAGCAGCTGACCCTGAAAAAGATGAGAGAGATGATCGGCTGGCCTGATGGAGAGGGCGATGGGATATTTTCTCCAGGTCAGAGTCAAACCAGTAACTCAATAACTCATGCAAACATGTTAGACTCTAGACTTACTTCAGATACCACCAGATGTTCTGGGGTCTTTGTTTTTTAATTTATAGTTTTTACTTCTCAAAGAACTCATCTGTTTTCCAGTGGTGGAAGAAACACAGAGGTGTTTTTTAAATACCACAGTGTAAGAATAGTCATTTGCAAGTATTCAAAATGTTGAAAGTGTTGACATCAAAATATAATGAAGTACTCATTATGCAGAACAGTGCATTTCAGAATAATATATAAAAGCTAAACCATTGCTGCATAATGTGCAAGCATCTCTTACATGTCACATGTACCACCTTATATACTGTGTGCTATTAGTGAGTTACTCTATAATGATGCATGAAATGATCTGTTGATTACATTTAATTGTAATAATCTGAATCTGCAGTAACAAGTAAATAGTTTAAAGGTAGCAAAAAAAACTTAAAATAGAATACTCAGGTCAAGTATCTCAAATATGTACTTACTTACCGTACTTACTTTGTACCTGTTGGTCTCTACAGGAGGAGCAATCTCTAACATGTACAGTGTGATGATTGCCAGATACAAGTTCTTCCCTGAAGTGAAGACCAAAGGCATGGCAGCTGCACCCAGACTGGTCCTCTTCACCTCAGAGCATGTCAGTCTCCTCTATCTTTGTATTACTTTACCTTTATCATAAAGGTTGACAATCAGTATCTTTAGTGTAAAGCCAGCCTGAATTATGACTCATCCAATGTATGTTCTTGTAGAGCCACTATTCCATCAAGAAAGCCAGTGCAGCTCTGGGCTTCGGGACTGAGAACCTGATCCTTTTGAACACAGATAAGAGGTTTGTTTCATATACTGAACCCACATGCTGATCACGAAGGGAACAGATCAAATATCTGGATGTTGTATGTCTTTTTCTTCTTTTCTAGAGGGAGAGTCATTCCTGCTGATTTGGAAGCCAAAGTAATAGAGGCCAAGCAAAAGGTGAATGTCAGCAACAGTGACTCAGACGACGCCCCCTCTTACTTATTTATTTGCTTCTATCAGAGACGGGTACAATGAGAAACACTCCTCCGAGCAGGAGAGTTTGCTTGTGCCAGAGGTTTTTTTCAGTAAGGTTATTGCTTCTGTCTGCTCACATGTGACGCTGCCTCGCTCCAAAGTACCACTCCTGGTACTACTTTTTCAAAGGCAACGTGTTGTCCAGACTAGTAGAGACAGGAAAGCAGTAGGTGCAGGAGCATTAATGAAAAATGTGTTTTAGTCCATCTCTTTGATGTCAGCAATCAGAGGACAGAATGAACATAACAACTTGAATTCAGCCCAGAATTATAACCACTGTCTTTTTTATGTCTTTTTTTGGTGTGCAGGGGTATGTTCCGATGTTTGTGAATGCCACCGCTGGAACCACCGTCTATGGAGCCTTTGATCCCATCCATGAAATTGCAGACATCTGTGAAAAGTACAACATGTGGCTTCATGTGGACGTAAGGCAATATGGATGATCTTAACAGAAAAATAACAGCAGCTTTAGGTATCAGCAACTGTAATAGATATTAGCGTCCTTACTGCCCTAAACGTGTTGTGTTCCTGTCAGGGTGCATGGGGAGGAGGCCTGCTGATGTCCAGGAAGCACAGACACAAGCTGAATGGAGTGGAGAGGTAAAAGAGCGGCAAACATGAGCATATCAATGACGAACAATGCAGTTGGGAAAACATGCCAATTTGGACACACATGCACACACACACATACACACACACACACAGAACTATGTTTACTGTTTCAATATCTGTGCAGGGCCAACTCAGTCACCTGGAACCCTCACAAAATGATGGGAGTGCCACTGCAGTGCTCTGCCGTTCTGGTCAGAGAATGGGTGAGACTGTGTTTTTCTCTTGCTTGCTGCTCACACACTTCTGCACCAGCAGGACAACAGAACTGTTTTTTGTCCGGTGGTTGGTAACCTTACTGTTTCTTTCCCCACGACTGTGTCCATTGCAGGGATTATTACAGGGTTGCAACTCCATGTGTGCTGGTTACCTCTTCCAGACAGATAAACAGTACGATGTAACATACGACACGGGCGACAAGGCCATTCAGTGTGGACGGCACGTCGACATCTTCAAGTTCTGGCTCATGTGGAAGGCGAAGGTGTGCATTTCATCAGTTGTTTTCTTGCTGAGCCTCTACCAACCCAGCTGTCAGATCTAGAATGTGATGGTAACACTTCTTTATTCTTTCTGTTTTTGATCGACCTAAAAGGGAACAGTAGGATTTGAGCAGCATATTGACAGGTGCCTGGATATGTCAGCGCACCTCTACAATAAAGTCAAAAACAGAGAGGGCTTCGAGATGGTATTCGACGGAGAGGTGAGATCATTATTTCACTGAACAGCAAATCTTTTTTAATTGAACCCTTAAATATTCACTATACTAATTTGTCAGATTCATCTAAATCTGAATTCATTGGATACTGATCAGCAAGAAAAACTGTCTATATGATGTTAACTATCTGGACTTTTCTGCTTTACAAAGCACCTGCTTTTATTTTGTGATAAACAACTGCAACAGTATATTTCATATCTTAACTCGCTTCGAGGATTGATTGGACCGTTTTGCATTGCTGACAAGTTGACAAGAGAAGCTGAAATTACAGAAGGCGTTTTTTATCGGCGCTCATTACAAATGTTGTCCCCGTTTTCTCTTATCAGCCGCAGCACACTAATGTGTGTTTCTGGTATATTCCACCGAGTGTGCGCGGCTTGCCTGATGGGGAAGAGAGGCGGGAGAGGTTGCACAAGGTAACAACTCATCTTCCGTATTTTAGGATACATTTCTAGTTCCCGTGCCCCATAAGCTTAAGTCATATCGTGTCTACTTAGAATTAGGGATTTACACAGCAAAATCATGGACATTTGGATGTTAACGCTGTATGTTTTTCCACAACAGGTGGCTCCAAAGATCAAGGCATTGATGATGGAGTCTGGGACTACGATGGTGGGTTACCAGCCGCAAGGAAACAAGGTCAACTTCTTCCGCATGGTCATCTCAAACCCCGCCGCTACCAGGTCAGACATCGACTTCCTGATCGAAGAGATTGAGCGACTGGGGCACGACTTGTAGGAGCCACACTTAAACCATTATCCCCCAAACATGTCCGACTCTGTAGAGCCTTGAGCTTGGCTTCATGTCCCCTTTGCCTCATAAAGACATTGCATTTTGCTTACAGATCTTCTCTGGCAATGCACAATAAATAATACGCCGTGTGTGTCTCTTCTCTGTCTCTTCTGTCTTCATCAGCGATGACTTACAGTATATTCAAAACATCTGCACACAAGGTTATCTGAGTAATAAAGGCATATCTGTGAGGGAATCACAAAAGCGCACTAGTATTCTTGCTAAACCATATTAACTTGAGATGAACACATATAATAATGTTGATTAAATGAGATTTAAACTGGTTACTTTCTTATTCAAAAATAGAATAGCAAGAATATCTGAGCACTTGAATGATTCTTTCTATAGCGGCTATAAAAAAAAAGTTATTTTACTGTTATAGGTATATATAGGTCAGCAAAAACCGAATGAGATCAAAATATTTTTCCACAAGTATCAGAGCACAATGTAGGGAACCGTATAGCATTATGTATGTACTGACTGTTGGTGCTCCATGTCGTCTGTGTAATTATCAAGCCAGATGCACCGCCACATTGTACCCTGTCTGTTGTTTCCTTTTGATATTACATGGGTGGAAATATATAACACAGTCATTGTACTTGATCGCTGTGTTTTTAGAGATTTTTGTGTAGATTGTGTATAGTATTGTTACATTGCCGTTGTGCCAAATGTGTCCTAGTTTTACAGTGAGAAAATCCTATATCTAAGTCGACCATACAGTATAGTATGTAATAGATGATTCACTTTATTTATATTCAGAGGTTCTAATTGTGAATAGGTTACCTGCTGTTCGTTTCCAGTTGTAATGTAAGCTTCCTATTGGGAAACCCTGCTGTACGATATCACAATGTTTTGAACAACATTGAATTATTGTAATGTATTTGTGAACCAAAGAAGGGTTGAGGTACATTTATGAACATGCCCTTATTCTCCCTTATGAATGGGTTCATATGTTTATATGAGAAAACTTAACTTACCGTCCTTAACTTTAGTGCAATCTATGTTTGTGTAACTGTGCAATGTCATTGTGATTCACTGACTGAATATCGTCCAGACACTTTGCTATATGTGGGAGGAAGCATGACTGGATTTGCGGCTGCTGCCGGTGCTTTGTTCATGATAGAAAGCACAAAGCTGAACCATAATCATAGGGCATCTTTTATTCTACAGACATAATGATTGTCTGTATTATAAGCTGTTAAATGGAAAAAAACTAATATATGCCACATTTTGTTTGTCTTAACATGCTCACTATAGTAAAATGTTTATGTTGAGAATAACAATGTGAGAAACTGGGATTATTTATCATAAAGAATTTAGCTTGAACAATGAAATGCACAGTGTCTGCTGCTGTAATATGATTTATTGAATAATTGTACATTCCTGAATTAGTGGGATGAAATATCCCTTGTTGAATTCAATGTAGGCACTTTAACTTCATGCCATCATTTGCAAAGTATTATTGTTGTATCCACAGCACAAATAAAGACATGAGCTATAGAACATCTGTTTTTTGAAGTTTGTAAAAGGACACATATATATATGTATGATGAACAACCTTAATTTATGTGTTAAATTGACAGTATCGTTACTTACACAGCTATAGGTATATATAAGCCACACACTGGGCTTTTTTAGAAATGAGCATGAAGCATTGTTATTACTGTTTAGAATCTATTGTTTTACATATTATAAAGACTATGCACAAGCAAATATATATTATGTTTGTTTGCCAAAATGTCATTCACAGACATAGAAATGTATGATATCCTCCATGTTGTTATTTTGTTAATTTGTTTGTTAAAACAAATTAAATCTAGATACATTATCTTGGATTTGGGAGGAATACTGCTGGTTTATAAAGTGCTGCCAACACTAAACAGTCACAGAGCACGATGATTAAAGGCAATTACAATTAGGAGAAGTCATTAAGCATTAAGGTGATGAAACAATGCTGTATGCTTTTTATTTATTTTTTTACTTTATCCAAGACAACATTGGAGTTAAAAGTCTCCGGTCCCGGCTCATCAGTTGCTGCAAAAGACAGGTTGAGTGCAAGACAGCTGGTATCTAACCTCGAAACAAAAATATGCAAAGAAAGAATGTTAAATATATGAAGAAAAATTCACAATGTGTTAAATCAATCTTGGCCTGATCTTGTCTTTATAAAGGTGGGAGACAAGTTAGTGTAAATGTGCATTTTTTTCCTTTTTTTCTCATAGATCTTCTCAATCCACCTGGCTGTCACCAGCCATTGGTCTGATTAATCACCCTGGAGAAATCTTTTATTGGCTGATCATCTCACAGCTGAGATTTCACGAGCACCCCCTGCCAATTCCCTCACTCCTCTCATTACTCACACTTTTAAGATATTTATCATAAAACACATTAGACTGTGCTCTCTTAAAAACAAAATCGGAGGTGCCTATTTCAAGGCTCTGCCTGGCTGCGTTTTATTTCGCCACAGCCGTAGAGGGACTGGCTGTTTCCCTGCTCTCCTCCCATCCTCCACCACAGCAGACGCTGCTTCTTTGTTTCATGCTTCAGTGCAGCGATCATTACAGAGCCGGTGTCACTGGCTGCTGTGTAAAGTTACAGGGAACAGAGGATTAAAGGGATAACTATTTAAATAATGGGGTAATAGAAATATTAACCCCTGACTTCTTCCCACATCTAAAGGGAGAATGTTTTTTGTTTTGTCATTGATACGTGCCAGAGGGTAATATCACGGCTAATTTGGAAGCAGGTGTTGGAGAATCTTGAATTGAATGTAAATTAAACTTTGGCCACTCAAAGTATGTAAGTATACAAATATCAGTCAGTCTATTTGGTAAAATGCAATATAATAGTAAATCAAGATTGAAAAGAAGAGGTTTTAATAGTATTTTAAAAGGTTCATCACATTAATCAACGATCAGTATCTCCATCAATTGTAATTACAAGCATAATTAAACTTTGATCAAGAAGGTTTCAGGCCAGTAAAATAATAAAGAGCTGCAGCTCTGTTTTTGCAGTCGCCTGTCTGGATGCTGGGTGGAGCCGGTGCTGAACACCAGACTGTGAAACACTTAATGGCTGTCTCTGCACTAGTCTGTTCACCCTCCATTTCACACTTGGCACACACACGCACGCACGCACACACACACACACACACACACACACACACACACACACACACACACACACACACACACACACACACACACAGACACACACACACACACACACACACACATATAAAGGACTCAACAATCGTTTGAATACTGCAAATTAAACAAAGACCACCACATGTATTGGGCGTGTTGCGTTGCCTTTTTTTCTAATGTGTTAATTGCATTTCTATTACGACACATTTTTCAAATATTTTTATGTGGAGGCAAAGTTCCCTCTCACACAATCAATAGGTCATTCGCCCATCTATCCTTCCTCAGCTGTGTTACTCCTCTCTCTTATATATCCATGAATCTCGTCAGTGGTTTCCTGAAGTGCCAAATATATCTCCCGCCCATGGGAATCACTGCCACATTAGCTTCCTGATAGATACTGACGTTCCCATTGTGTAAGGCAAGTCTAATGAAATGATGATGATGATATTGACTGCGGGCTGCTTGCCAGCCCTTCCCCCTCCTCATCTCCACACACCATTAAAACACACACATGCACACATCCACAATTAAGCCTCAATACAATCTTCTTCTTTTTACCTATTCAACATTATTTAGAAACAATCCATAGTTCAACATGGGCAGCATTTTTGCTCTACTTCAATTTAAAGGTCAATAGTGTTCTGGTGTAAAAGGTGTTTATGTGTCACTGCAATCTGCTCATTTTGTTCATAAATTCAAATAGCAATTGCAGCTTGACATTAAAAAACAGAATAAATTGTAACACCTTAAGGCCTCTGACTTGTAAAGTAATTATAACGGGTTACACTTATCTAAATAGCCCTCTCTCATTGACTGTGTGTCCAAGGCTTGATTAATCTTGGCAGAAAGTAAATTTTAAGCAGAAGATTAATAGTCCAGAGACTGTAACTTGCTTGTCTCTGTGGCTGGGGAGTGTAAACCTAATGTGGCGCTTGTTAAAGTTGAAAGGCTGCTACTAAATGTCTCTGTTGGACATTTTTCGAAAAGAATAAGCATGAGCCCAGGAGCAATTACACTGCACCTAACCAAGTGTCTGTGTGGTGATTGCTATCATGCATGCTAAATGAACAAAACAACCTCTAAGCACATGACAGTAATTTAGTGCGGTCTGCTGCCTTTTTTTAAATAGGAACTATGGGGAAGAGCGGGACAGGAAACATGTGTCTGATGTTGCTGAAATCAAAATGATAAACAACAACAATAACGACGTGATAACTACTCGCACTGGTGTTTGGCTCTGCTGCGCTGTCATCTTAATGCAGGCTTTTCTAATTCACTTAGCATTTTATCTCTGCTTCCCAGCACAGCAGAGTACATTATGTCAGCATGTGTAAGCGGTCTTTCATCCTGCAAAAAAGGACCTCTCGCAGACATTAAGCAACTAACCCTGACAACAACAGCTTATGATGTTTGTCGCTGTGACTTTGCTTACTCGGTAGAAATGCAGTGTGTGAGTGAGGGCACAGCAAACAGGGGGACATATACATCTTCATCAAATTATGGCCATTTTCATTTCTGGCCACTTCGTTGTTAAAGTAGTCTTTGCCTCCTCAGACTTGTGGTATAAATGCCTGAACAAAAGTACATCATTTTGCAGCTTTAGTTGTAAATTCCGAGGAAGACTGAAGAAGTATAAATCTGAAAGAGCTATCCAGAGCAGTATTCGCAGAGTTTTAATGCATCAGCAAGCTTCGGCTGAAATACAGAGTTTATTTATCTGCTTCTTGAAAGAGAAAGTGTCACCATGTGAAGTTTATTTCTCACCGGTAGTAGATAATAGATGTGAAGATCTCTTTGGGAACAATGAATGATGACATCTACGTTTGAGATTTGTATGCTATTAATTTTTCTTAAATGTGTCAATTTGAAAAGTAAATTATGTTTGCCGATTTTCTAATTGTCAAATTAATAAGAAATGCCTTCATTTTTCCTTGTCAATGTTTGCACATCTTTATGTAGGATAAAATAGTGTAAATTATTAATTGTTCTAAAGTGATTATATGAATCACAATATTGGTTTAGACCACAATGTCAAGAACAGAATCTTCTTGTCAGAATATATCACACTGATGCTGAACGCCTCTTTTGAATGAGGATGCGTTTTAAGCTCAAAGTATCATTCAGCGCAGCCTGCAGAGACCAAATCAAGGTGAGTTCCAGCGGATGCATAGACTGACAGGATAACTGATGATTGATGAGGAGAATCACAATGCTGTGCAAGTTTATTTCAAATTATTTGATAAGAGCTGCTGCACTACAGAGATATTCAACTACATATACATTAATCGACTCCTTGAGCCCATGTTCTTTATGGCACTGATGATATCCTTTATTATCACCGTTTGATCAAGGAGACCATTTTATTCTCTCACATCTACCCCGCCTCTCGTTTCTGCTCTGACATGATTGTTCGATCAAATCAAAAGCAGCTGGATTCTGAATGGGAAAAAAAAAATCTACTTTTAAAAGTAAAGCTGAGGTTTTCACTGATATTGCTCAGCTATGTTAATGGTTATATATACGGTGACAGGAAGTTACTAGCCAAGAGGCTCATTACTCATCTTCCAGATAATGTAAGGTATAGTCTTCATTACATCTCTGATCAACACACCTAATCGATGTGCTGGATTCAACACTCCTGCCATCGAGTCTTCTGTGAGTCAGTTTGTGGTAAGTAGATTAAACACACTATGCACCATGTGATCACAATACAAGCTAAAAGCATTAACATCCCACAGATGTTCGCACAACCCCACAAGCAGGACTATTCTTAGTTAAGGAAATTCCATTGCAAATTTGCAAATGCAGATGATACATGCTGTGAACCTCGGGGCCCCTGAGGGCCCCCGAGGCAGTAGGTTACCCAGCCTTATCAGTTAAAAATAGCTCTCTCTTCCAGCCCTTTGCTCATTTATAGGCTACATCTGGATCATGAATATGTTGATTTCAAAGCCTTGCAGTAGACATGCATGCCGTCGTCACACCGCTACCCCAGAGGGTTGGTTGCACCAAAGCGGAAGTGTTGGGAACCAGGAAGCGAAGGAAACACTGCACTGTTGCTACGGACGGACGATGGTCCGGCGCAGGGCCGTCTGCTAGCCGACACTCACGGGGACATGGGCGGGTCTCAGAGCGTCGAGGTGCCGGGCGGAGGGACGGAAGGCTACCACGTCCTCAGAGTAAGAGCCGCTTTCCCGTTAAAAGGCAGAGACAGCTGCTGTCTGCTGCAGGACAGAGGAGCTCTGCTAGCTGCGTTTTAGCGTCTGCAGACTATACTTAATATCGTCTTCATACTGGGACAGGTTTTAAAGGGGGTTTCGCTAACAGTCAATATAAAACATAAACAAACAAAAAAAAAGATGTTTATAATGTGTCGTTTAGTTGAATTTACTCCTCTAGGTGTATTTACTTAATATTTGATATTAGCTACGGTTCATTTCTCAAGTTGTTTTGAAACTGCTTGAATTCATGTGTCTTGACATGATGAGTTATAGTGTTCACGCATGCGCAGTGAGTGAACACCATCACAGGATTTGTAACCTTACTTGTTGCCAGAATAACCGGTGTGGCTACTATCGTTATAAACATATCCAGGTAAGAAGGGTGTGTGCCTTCATTAGGAACAATCTTACATTCTTTTTTTAAACTGAACTCGCCCCTTTACCGGTTTGATACAACTTATTTTCTCAGTTAATTATATATGACATATCCTTAACGTCTCCCTAAAGCCAAACTTTAAATATTTCCGATAACTGTTGCTTGTTTTTGACTGACGAGTAGTCAACATACTGCGAAGTCCTCAAACACTTTCTGTATTTCGGTAAATTTCCTGACATTTTCCATCCCTCTATGATTTTTTTTAAATCAGGCATGTATTACTCTCAAGGAAATACATTTTCCTCGTCAATGCGCTCGTCATACACGTGTGTTCCGTCAGTTTAAGCAGTTCCACCATAAGCCCCATCTTTTTGTGATTCAATCTCTAATGCAGGTTATTGTTCCCTCAGGAGGTTGATAATGGATCATACTGATTCAAAACTACCATCATTTATCTTTCCTCCAGTATTTTACATTTTCATCCATCTACAATGAGCACATATTGTATTTTATCTCAACTGGATTTAGATTTAAAAGAAATATGTATATTTTGATTTGTCACAATGGATAATACATTCAGTGGACACTGTGTAGGTAGACCCCCGTTCTCCCAGAACAAAGTCTACAAGTCTTTGGAGCATGGATTCGACAATGTGCTGGAAACACTCCTCAGATATTCTGGTTTTAGTTGACATTGTAACACCATGCAGTTGCCACAGATCTGTTGGCTGCACATTCACCCTGTACATCTCCAGTTCCACCAAATCACAAAGGTGCTCTATTGCAGTGGTTCCAAAACCTTTTGTCTGGGGACCCACTTTTTAAACATGACAAACCATTGCAACCAATTTACAGTAGGCCGTATCTACACTACCGTTCAAAGGTTTGGGGTCACTTAGAAATGTCCTTATTTTTCAAAGAAAAGCACTGTTTTTTTTCAATGAAGATAACATTAATCAGAAATACACTATACATTGTTAATGTGGTAAATGACTATTCCAGGTGGAAACGTCTGGTTTTTAATGAAATATCTACATAGGTGTATAGAGGCCCATTTCCAGCAACTATCACTCCAGTGTTCTAATGGTACATTGTGTTTGCTAATCGCATAGAAGACTAATGGATGATTAGAAAACCCTTGTGCAATAATGTTAGCAGAGCTGAAAACAGTTATGCTGGTGAGAGAAGCTATACAACTGGCCTTCCTTTGAGCTAGTTGAGTATCTGGAGCATCACATTTGTGGGTTCGATTATACTCTCAAAATGGCCAGAAAAAGAGAACTTTCATGTGAAACTCGCCAGTCTGTTCTTGTTCTTAGAAATGAAGGCTGACCCCAAACTTTTGAACGGTAGTGTATATTTCTTGAAAAGAGCGAATTTGTTACATACAATGAGATCGCCTGTTAACTGCACCTACATTCATTAATTTTGTCTCGATTATAAAGTATTTAACATGTGTATATGTGTTCTATAACATATGCATAAAACAAAGTGTGACTTATCAAAGGTATATATACATCTTCGGAATGGGTGGTTTACCAATTCAAGATAATATAACGTGATGCCGAAATGACAGTAAAAATGGTCAGGGTCATTCAAATTTGCTATACTCTTGATTTATAGATAAGGCCTATTGTGAATTGGGTCACAATGGTTTTGTAATTTAGTAAGTGGGAAACACTACTCTGGCTACATCTCAGAATGACAATTTACACTGTTTGCAAGGTTTTATGGTCTCATCTTGATGATGCTTTCACTACAGGTGCAAGAGAGTTCCCCTGGTCACTGTGCAGGACTGGAGCCATTCTTTGATTTCATCATTTCCATTTGTGACACTAGACTGGTAAGTGTCCTATAATTGCAGTAATACAACTTACTGCAGCTATTGGACCAGCTTTAACAAGTGTTATGACAGATAATTTAATGTTTTGATCTCTGCAAGAACAAGGACAATGACACCCTAAAAGAGCTGCTGAAGATGCACGTGGAGAAGCCCATCAAGGTCCTGTTGTACAGTAGCAAGACACTGGCAGTGAGGGAGGCGACAGTAACGCCCAGCAACGTGTGGGGCGGCCAGGGCCTTCTGGGAGTCAGCATTCGCTTCTGCAGCTTTGAGGGAGCAAATGAAAATGTTTGGCATGTTTTGGTGAGTGTGCTGGTCTGATGAGATTGACAGATTTGGCAAAACATTTCATGAGTATTTTATTCATGCAACATGCATAACTGCAAACATTGAATTGCAAGTAATGGCAAAGAAGTGTAAAATAACATTAAAAGATAAACATGAGCTTTGTTTTCACAAAGTATTGTTGTCTATCAGCTAATATGTTGATGCTATATGTTTTGTATGTGTGTAGGAAGTGGAACCAAACTCCCCTGCAGCCTTGGCGGGTTTGAGGGCCCATGCTGACTACATTATAGGAGCTGACACTGTCATGAACGAGGTACTTGCTTTGCACATTAGTAGTAACGTTGACCTGATGTTGGCAACATGTTGACCTGCTGTGAATCTCTGCTCTTCCAAACAGAGTGAAGATCTGTTCTCCGTGGTGGAATCCCATGAAGGGAAGGAGCTGAAGCTGTATGTTTACAACACAGACACGGACAACTGCCGCGAGGTGGTCATCACGCCAAACTGTGATTGGGGTGGAGACGGCAGGCATGTCTGATTTTTACTTCTGTTGCCAGGTGAAAGCTGTGCATTTTGGTTTGTTTTCTTCCCTTTAGGAAAATGATGGTACTTACGAGACCCTTAATACTAGCTAATTTGGCGAAGGCAAACTGTGCAGTTATTACGTATAACAATGTTGCAGATGTGTCCCTCAACATTTGCTTCATGACTAACACATACCTCGTATACATCAAACCAATATGGCAAAACAAATGCAGGATTCTAACAATAATTGTGTCTTGATTTCACCTGATGAAATCTTTAGGTGTTGGTCAGAACAATTTTCACAACTAGAAATGTATGTATTGGGTTTTTATGTTCATACACAATTTTTGTTCCATTTTAGTCCAGAATTTGTCTTTAGTTTGGTTCGATTGTTTTGTGAAGATTATTTTCAGTTAATTCTGGAGATTTAAAAGCAAATAGTTGTATTCCACATATATACACACATGGATTTATACATTAACATTTAGTAAAAACACCCTGAAAAACAAAAAGAAACTAAAAAGTTACTTTTTGCGTTTTATTTTACTGCCTTTTTATTTTATATTTAAAATGAATTGTAAAGAGAAAGATTGCCCTGTTTAGTGACAGCTGGACTTAGTAATAGCATGTTTGTGGAAAACAGGCACTGACTGGATGGGGGTCTTTAACACTAGCCGGCCATCACAGCTATTATACCAGATGATTTCACATTGTTGAAATGTTTTTCCATTGCCATTTGGATCCCCCTGAGAGGACATTTGTCATTTCACATCAGCTTTAAGGCCGCTATGAAATGTTTGGACATTTCCCCTCAGTATTTCTGTCTCTCCAGTCTAGGGTGTGGGATTGGCTATGGCTACCTGCACAGGATACCTACACTGCCATTTTTAGAGGGCAAGAATATCAGTTTCCCTGCACAGACTCCCAGTGAAGCAGCTACTTCACCTAAAGATGGCTTCACAGAGGTAGCTCAGCATCTTACATAAAGCAATAATTGCTTCCAGATCTTGTCAACATTTACTGAGATAACGTCATTCTGGTTACCAGGTCCATCTCTCTGCTGTCATCCCAACCATTCCTGTTGCCGTGTCTTCTGCTGCTTCGACTGGATTAGAGCAGTCTCTCGCCGGTGTGTCAGTCAGCTCCAACCTGAGCACATGTGTTAGCAATCTACAGACAGGTACACTATAATATTCTGTTTGAATTTGATGTATGGTTGACTATTGCAGCTTCAGTAAAATGTACGTGGAAAATTCAACAAGATGTTGCTTTAACTAATAAGAACAAACTGTGTAAACATGCAGACAATAACATTGGTAAAAATTGTTTCAGGAGCTCCTACCAGCCACAACCACGCCTCACAAAGCGCTCCCCTGTCAGTCAGTCCTGCTGCCACGCTACCAGGTTCGTGGGAATTGTTTTAGGAGGTTATAGCTCCCCAGGTGTGGTGCCAACGCCAGCTACTCTGAAGCCAAGCGTACATAACTTTTGCCTGCTGACCTAGCATTGTCTAACATATATATATTTATTGCACAGGTTTAATTCCATTACCTGGAGGTCTTCCACCTTTTCCTCATTTACCAAATCTAAATGTAACATTGGGCCACGTATTTCCACCTGGAGTTGGTGGATTACAACATGCAGGTATTGTTCTTTGAGATTTTCCGTGGTAAATAATCTTCTATTCTATATTTCTTTGGCCCCGCACCAAAGCCCTACAGCCTTAACATACTATACTGTGACTTTTTATACGTCGTTTTTATGACACACTTTACTATGACATACTGTATGACCTTTTATTACCATTTGACATCCTATATTTTCACTGTTTTATGCGCTACTATGACTTTTAATGGCATACTAAACTGAAATATTTTATGACGAGCTACTTTTTCAAGATATACTATGACTTATTTTTTTTAAGACAAACTATACTAGGACTTTTAATGACACAATATGGACTTGTAATGACATACTATGAGCTTTTGTATGACAATTTTGTTGAAATAATATATATTTTAAAATGCACTATTTTGACTAGTGTTTGCTATACATTAATACTTATTTTAAGGAATAATTTTACTTAAATGTTGCACATTTGAAATGGGTTATTCTACTCTAATGATTGTGTTGTGCTCCACAGGTCTTCCACCTCTCTCCCTGCCAGGTGTAGCTCTGCCTCCGTCTGACCTTGTTCTTCCACCAATCACTGCTAATGCATCTCCTGCCATTACACTGTATACCAGTACCACATATCCCTCCTCCACTATCCACATGAACAGTTCACTGACCAGAACCCCCATCTCATCATCAGAGGCCACCTCTGAATCAATAAATATCACAATAAGTGCAGACTCATCTTAGCAGAGCACACCGATTAAGGTTGTCAGCTTGCTCTTAAGTCTTAACACAATATAGCCAGTCCATAAGATGCACAACTCCATTGTCAAGTTGTTCCTACACACGGTTACAGATGTATAAACTCAAGTTTCTCTGGGACACCTGAACCACGTGCTGGTCGTCTCCATATGAAGCGTGGCCGTGTGTCCAGCAGTGGTCATACATCTATAGAGAAAACAAGAATCACATTGTAAAAATGGTTAATTACTTAATAGTAACATGTGTTAACAAATGTGGCTTTTTGGGTTTGGTTCAAAGAAAGTGTAAAATATGTGGGGAAACTGTTTACTATTAAACTGTGCAAGTCAGTTGCATTATTTCTTTTAGTGCTCAAATTACCACAGAGCATTTGAAGGGTCACAATGGGAATTTTCATTTCCTGAACTACTTATGTGTTCCCTCATAATATTTGTTGCAGCCCATCAAATCCTCAGCAACAGTTTTTGTCCAGTTCATTTTTTTCCCCCACTGGTCACAATCAAAAGGACAGACGTCCGTCTCAGTCGGCCCCGACAGCAGTCGGTGAAAGAGCTAGGTATCGATCCAGCTGCAATGATGAGCTCAGGCCTGAGCCACACACAGCCGAGATTACACCCACACAGAATGGTCCCAATCAGCAGAGGTTTACTACTTAATACAACATTCATATTACAGCTCAGCCTCTCAATGGATCAGAGGAAATGCACAAAATATTGCAAGGTACCACAAAATAAAAAAATCCCACTGATCTTTCAGTGGTTCTGTGAACTGCTTAGTCTTTAGGGGAAGGTGGGGTAGTAACTTATATTACTGGGGGTTTTCCAATGGAAAAATCCCATTTGCTCGCTGTTGCCATTAAAACATAATATTTTGATTTCGTACAAAAATAATTTGTAAAATCGATATCATTACCTTGATTAAACGGATGTACTTTCTCCATCTCAGCCTTTGGTTGTTGCTTTGTTTTCTTCTGCTCTTCTCTTAAATGGTTCATGTTGAGCATCTTTGGTACACTGAACAATGCAGTACCAAACACAGCCACAGAGCGTCAGTGTGCTCTCAGACAATGGAGACTAACACTGGCAGATTGCACCAAGCAGCTATCATCAGGCAAGTATGGATGCTAATTTAGGAAGAAACAGACCGATTCTACAGTACTATTCACTGGGAGGGGAAAAACATTTCCTGGCATTTATTATTCACTCTTAGCAGAACTGTACAATTTGTACCCAAAGTGGAATATACAGCCCTTGAAAAAAATAAGAGCAACACAGCAGCAAAATGAAATACTAGTTTGCTTGGGGAAATTCTAACTTTTTGTACACGTTGCTGTTACAGTTTTAAAATTCACCTGTACAACATATACAGTTTCCAATTTATCTATTAATTAATATTCCTGCATAGGAGTTTATACATTGTAATGTTTCTACATTTGGTTACTTTGTGCATTAAACGTAAGTACGCTGTCCCAACCTACATGTTACTAGATGCCACTTGTATGCTACACATTACATTCTCATGGCTAAGTAACTCAAATTAAAGCCTAAGATTTGTGGATAAACAGAACATTTAGCCAAATCATTCGTGAAATCTTTGTAGTTCTACATAAAGACGACTGTCCCCACCTCACCAGTAAATTAACTTCTAGCAGCTCAATCATTTGCACCCTAGCAGGACCATGTTATTTAATATCTAAACGGTGGGCTGCCAAGTGTCCCTTCGGCCCTTTAAGGCTTTTTCCATCTGCAACATCTGAACGGAGCATCCAGTCACATTTTCTTCAAGGTACGTCGTCAGTATCAGTGCTTCAATCGGACCCCCAAAAGATCCTTTTACCCATGTCCTTTTAAAAACACCCCCCTCACTGTCCCTCCACTGATCAAGCCCTGGTAAACAATTAGAAGCCTGGCGCAGGTCCGAGGAGGCCAGGTGAGATCTCCCCACCAGTGTCCTGCTCCTCCTGTTGCCGGCTGTTCGTTCTCCCACAAGCCAAAGCCTCTGAGAAGCTCTGCGGGTGTGGGAGCAACTTAGCCAGTTTGCCTTTTCGTCACAGTACGGTGCTGTCAGTATGAGACGATACTGGAGGAGGCAGGTCCTGAGCCAGCAGCATTTATCTGCAGATTTCCAGAGGAGCTTGACCTTCGCATGTGAGGGAGCAGGTACGGGTCGCTTCCCATCTGGTGGACGTCGATCCGGTCCTCCTTCCTGTATGCCAAGCACCGCCTTATGAAGGCCTGGAGGGGGAAGGGAAGAGAACAGTGTCAAAAATGTGCAGGTCAATCAGGTTTTTTAAGATATTATTTCATTCATAATACATTACTTTTATGCAAGTTCACCTACCTTTGCTTCATTACTGGAAACAGGCTTGACAGGGAACTGAACATCTGTAGCTTTCAGTATGGTGTTCTCCTGCAGGATGTCCTGTTGTGACTGATTGTGGCCGAAGGGCTAAGAAAAGTAGAAGCAGTTCTTAATAATCATGCAAGAGATTACAAAAACATTCAAGGGAAGAATCTTTATTGCCCTCCTTACCTTCCTGCCATACAGACACTGAAAAAAGATAACACCGACAGACCACACGTCCACCTTATTGGAGATCTTTGGAGGTTCTTTGCCAACCACAAAACATTCAGGAGGCAAGTACCTGGCCAAAAAAATAGAAACAGTTTAGTGGAAAGCAACTAGTACATTTACTCTGAAAGTACTGTAATTAAGTACAATTTTGAGATAATTATCCTTTACTTGAGCATTTCCATTTATGCATCTTTGTAGATATATTATACTCCATTACATCTATTTTACAAATGTCCTTAGTTCTTTTATATAGCATCATATTTTGTGTTGATTTTGGGGGTCCCTGTGGATGAAAGTAGTGGTGGGCTGGAGTTTGAGCTGAAGGAGTTTCTGGGTGAACCATTAGTTCATCTAATCTTGCACGGAAACTGACCCATTGGTACCAATCAAACATTAGGAATAACTAAATTGAAATACCAAATCTTCTCGCTGATGGTCTCATGTTTGTCAGTATTAAATTCTGACTGTTTCATAACCAGTTAAAAATTGCTCACAGTAACTTTAAGTTAATAATTGAACAGAGTATTTTTAGTGGGGTATTTCTCCACTGAATGTTATTATACTGAATGTGATCTATGTCGAACATTTAGTCTCACCAGTAGGTCCCTGCACCCTGTGATGTCAGATCCATCCCATCCACGCCATAGTTGTCATCATCCATGATTTTTGACAGACCAAAGTCAGTGATTTTGATTTCACCACAGGCTGTGCCATCCACCAACAAGATATTGCCTTGAAATCAAAGTAAAAGAAGTCAGCACAAAAAGGAGAAATGGCATACCATTTATTTGATGACTGCCTTAACCCACTCAATTCGCACAATCTGCTTAGATGTAGACCAGCATATATGTGAGGAGTCATTTGTCCAGAAGCACGTGCTTACCTGGCTTAAGGTCGTAATGGATGATGGGGGGTTTGATGTCATTCAGGTATCTTAATGCGTTCACAATCTGCATGACTATAGACCGTGCCTCCTTCTCAGACATTAGCTTATGCTGTTTCAAGTAGAAATCCAAGTCGTTGCCTTCGCAGTACTCCATGACAGTGCAAAACCTAATGAGGTAATTGAGATTTAGGGCCCACATCTAACAGAAACCAACTTAAAAGTGCTATAGATGCATTCAAAACAATGGATCAAGTGAACTAACGTGTCTGTGTCCAGTGAGAAGTAGTCATAAAGTTTCACGATTCTGGGGTGGTCCAGCTCCTTGTGTATTCTGTACTCTCGGCATGCGTGTCTGTGGGGAGGAAGATAATTATGCTTCTATTAGCAACCAAAGCATGAGGTGTTGGAGCTGTATTCTGCACCGACAGCCTGGTGATCGGGCTTATAGACAGGAATAACAATACACTGCAAGTAAAGGACATCAGAACAGCTTGTCTAAGTATGTCACAACAGTTGAAACACTAATTATTGTATACTGCAGATGAGATTACATACAGTATTTCCACATGGGCCAACATACTTGTGATAGTTCTCCTTTTTCTCTTCTCTCCAGTTCTTGTTAAGTTGATGGATTTTCACAGCAGCATATCGTTGCTCAATCAAGTCAAAAGCCTGCACAACATATGCACAAAAATGTTTGCTTCCATTTGAAAAGCTGCTAAAAGTATTATTTAGCTTTGACATTTGTGATATAGATGTTTAATGACTTACCTTGTAAACTTCACTAAAGCCCCCTCTTCCTAGAAGGTATAGGAGCAGATATCGTTCATTCAACGTTGGATGATCTTTAAATCTAAAATAGAAAAAACACAGAAAACAATCAAAATTAAAAGATGGATGAGTCAATGACACATTTTTCAGCATAAGCTTTGTGCCAATACATGACTTATGAGTAAAAAAGGACAAGAAAACTTCATCCATTGGGCAGTTGCTCAATATCACCACTATGGATGAGGACTCTGACCTTGTGTATACATCATGTTCCAATGTCAATGCAGTAACTGTGAAAGAAATTGAGTCAGACTCACTGGGAACTGTCTTCATTATTTATTCTCTTCAGCTCCCGAATGTGAAGGTTGCGCACTCTCTCCAGACGCTCCAGCTCCGCCTGGATCTCAGCTTCTTCCTATAAATGATTCAACCACACAAACACACAGAAGGAACTTCAGAACTCTGACTACAAGGAGAGGAGCTCATCAAAACCCTCTTGTACACAGCTGACTAGTTCTGAATTAAATATTTAACGGTTGACTTAATAAGGCGTCTGTCCGGAGCTATCCATGTTGTGCATTCATCGTGAAAACAATAAACATGTCGACAAACTATAGGCTCACTCCATCCTTAAAGTGATTCACACAAAAAGAACAGTGGTTCAGCTCTGGAAGCCGTACAATTGGGCTGAACTTGTTCAATTATCTTCACATTGAAGACAGGCTATTTTACATGTAATAACTGACTGACTCCAATTAGGTTTTAACTTGTAAACTGTATAAAAGTGCCATTCAACCGTATTATATTTCTGGTCTTGGATACATTGTGAATCTTATAAAATGTGACTGTACAGGAAAACACATTAAATAGATGTTTTATTATATTTTTCATGTCGCTGCAGGTTCAGCATTGGGCAAACCTTCTTGAGGTGTCCAAGTCGCAGTTTGAAGATCTCTTCCTGTTCATGGTACTCTGCTAGTGTCAGCCTTTCCAGAAGAGAGATAAGAGAAGAAGAAAAAAACTTGCTTTAAAACAGTAGGGTATGCCAAATAATTGTATACACTGCTTTGAATGGCTGGTCTGATATCTGTGATTTACACTAGGCATGGACTTACAGCTGAGGTAGGCTGGGTTTTAGAAAGGGGTCGTTTTCTGCTCCATTCACTGCCTTGGTTTTGCGTTGCTTTGGCTCCGAGTTTGTGGTTGGCGCTTGGGAGTTGCTAGAGGATGGAGGTTTCCTCTTGGCTAGGAGTTTTCTCTGCCTCTCAATGTCCTCTCTCTGTTGGTTTATGCACTCTTGTTGTCTGCCGATGGAAAGCAGTGCTATTATTTTATAGTATATATTGTATATTAGTACACATGCTCCACTACAACGTCATATCAAAATAATTCATTTGACACCATGATACACAAGATCAGCAAATATGAAAGTTGCATCATTTTTTGGCTGCACCAGAAACAAAATGTTCTAAATTTAAAACGATCTAGCAGTTTGGGCTGATCCTTAGAATATTCATGGCTAGTCGTGCACATGTGCAGAGAAGCTGCCAAACATTGAACTATTATATATCAGAGTGCGCTTCACTGACAGTAATGTTTCTGAAAAAGAGCTTGTTTCTCTCAGGTTAAACAAATGTAAAAAAAAATAATAATAACAAGAAAATAATAAAAGCAGCAAGAAAACAAAAACAATCTCACTAGAAAAGCTTCTTACTTCACAAGGTTTTGGAAAGCATAGCCATCAGTCCACTGTTCTGTGAATGATGCTCCATGTCTCACTGTAGTGAAATGACCTAAACGAAGTCTATCTTGCATGCTTTTCTCCCGACAGGCTTGCTTCTCCTGGGTGCTCTGAAGAACAATACAAAAATAAATAAATAAATAAATAAATAAATATATATATTTGCATGCGGGTTTGCAGACATTATTTGTTGAGTGTTCATAAAGGGTTAAGAAAAGCAATATATTTACCTTTTCTATGAGCAACTTCTTGCTCATAGTGATGCATTTATTCAAGCGTTCCTTGTACTTTTCAAGTAATTTTTGTTGTTCGTCTATCTGTCTCCTGAGATCGCAGTTTGCCTGTGATGAAAGAAAAAAACTAAATCAATAGCTGCACAAATTATATTATTCTTTCAATCCACTAATTATTTAAAATCCTAAAACATACTGTTTATAATGTTGACAATTAAAACCAATGAAAGGCTGTTCTATTATCAAACATGGTCCAATTTGTTTTGCATTTAAAGTAACATCACAGCCCAGTCGGGACTTTCTGCACAGTAGTAAAGAGTGAGACTTTCTCCATTACCCGAAGCAAATCATCTATTCTCCCTTCCTTCTTCTCGAGGTCGAGATTCTTAGTGCTTTCAAGGGCAGCCAACTTCAACACTGTGAGGTCAGTCTAGAGTGGAATACAATGAAATAAGTTGTTTAAAAAGCTGCCAAGAACAAAACATTGAAGAGCAATTACAAGGAGCTGGTGGT
This sequence comes from Myoxocephalus aenaeus, assembly GCA_038501785.1. NCBI lineage: Eukaryota > Metazoa > Chordata > Actinopteri > Perciformes > Cottidae > Myoxocephalus > Myoxocephalus aenaeus. The sequence goes on from JBAMJR010000154.1 coordinate 378,780, forward strand.
TCACAATCACCCCTCTCACCTGAACAAATTTGACTGCTATTTGCTTTGGATGTGCCATGTGGTCCCCAAAACACAGACTAGTAGGAGGTGAGCTATTTTGTCCAACCTGCAACAGAAGAGAGTCCTTCTTTTAAGACAGGGCAACACCAAAAGTAGCAGGAAAGAGATTTGGAGTACAAGTTTAGGTGTTACTTACAGTGATACCCTGAGCAGAGTGGGAATGTGAGTTCTGGGGCGATCGAATCACTGGTGGGGGACCTCTCACAGGACTGGACCCATTTCCTGCCTGGAACTAAAAGGTTAAGAGAGGAAAAGTGACATCACAGCCAAACATTTGATAACAGCAGACCCACTGTGGTTCTTTTTCCTTTCTTTTATCACGGTACTGGCATTTGAGAGACAGGAAATTAAAGTAGGCTTCAGTGGTTAAAAGACTAATGAAGTGCATATTACACGCTCAACACTTCCTTTAAATGTATGAAAACTTACATCAAAATAGTCACTTATTTTGGGTCCTCGCACAATGGATTTCCCTATGAAAGGAAAAGAGGGAGTTGAATGTTGAATATTTCTAAGATATAATGTAAGCAAGAGAGGAAATGTAACCAGTTTAACACAAAGACACTCACCTTGGCTGCTCTCTGATTGGATCTCAGGTTTCCTTTTTCTGCCTCTGACCGTTTCTGACTGTTTCTTCTCTGGGGTCTGAAAGAGAAATGGTTTTGACCTTTAGACTTGATGTTTATATCTTATCAAGTTAACAATAAACTGAGCCTGCATTACGCATTTATTCCAACATTGAATCAAATGACTCAATGTAAAACAAAAGTACTGCCATGATAGAATTTGAGCATAACAGGTTGTACTTTGTCTTGTATGACTGCTCTCATTACATTTCATGTCAGTTTTGTCCAGTCTTTGTTGAGTGATAGAAAAATCAGCCCGTGTAAGAATAATTCTAGTTTAAAATGTAATACTATACATACCGAATAAGCAGGAGAACTGCCTCTTTTCACGTCTGACCCCTATCAAGATGAGAAAGACAAGATTTTTAGACAAACATCATCCAGAAGAGCAGCAAACCTGGATGTAACCTGAAGATTCTGTTTACAAGCTAGTAAAGACCTTTCACTACATCAGTGCTTCTTTTTAAATAGAGGTCTACAGTACAAGTATTCTTCAAGGATGAACTATTTAATTAACAACACATTTTTCACAATTCTAGAACCTTACTTTAGCACAAGGACTACTATTTCATAAACTTAAAACACACCAAATCCAACCAACGGGTGCTGGTCTGGTGCTTTCCCCTTATGTCCGATTAGGAACAATGTCACAAGGGATTGCTGAGCAACGGTAATTGTTCAGTTTTGGTATGAATAGCAGTTTGTAAAGGTTAATTGAGCTGGTCAAAAAAGCATTAAAAGGGATTCTTATCTTCCAAAGATATATTTTTGAAAACTTTTGACTAAAGAACCTATTGCTAACAACCGCCTGATGTATACGTTTAAGTTATTAATGGCCTTAATGTCTGTCAGCCGTCCTGTAAAATTCATTCATCAGACAGTTTTTATTCATATTATCTTTGCTGTCCCTTTTGTTTCGATAGATACGAGTAAGGTCTGTGTTGATTTATTTATTTATCATCTATAATTTCCCTTGAAACTGATATGTTCATTTTGCACTAAAGTTCTTCATAAAATGAGAATATCTATCTATATAAACACTTTATTGTGATGTATATTGTTATCCTGAAATGAATGACCTACATTGGGATAGAATAATAGACATATTGCCCGGACTTGGCCATCATTTTAAGATAATTTAGTAAGTAGGTGCAACATAAACTTCGTCAACACACGCTGTTTAGGATTATCTCTTGAATGACACACACGCCAACACAGACACACAGACTTCAGTTGAGCTGGTCTTTCAATGTGGTCGAGGACACATTTGTGTACACGCTGTTAAAATAATATGACTATATGCTGACCAGACCACCTCAGAATGTGGTCCTCAATACATCTTGGGTCCATTCACACCTGTACTTAGAATGTCGACCTGCGATCGGATCACCCAAGACGCACGTTATTGCCAGATCTGAACAGGGCCTATAATCTCACTCATGAATTGCACATCTCTACATCAATAAGCAAGAATAACATTTACTTATATAATAAATTAACTTATTTCGAAATAATAATTCTTCAATAGTTTTGTGTACCTCTGACTCCTTGTCACTGGAGGATCCAAGGCTTCCAAAACTTTGATTTGAACATTCATTATTGGTCAATCCCTGAAAAAAAGAAAGAAAAAGAACTTGGGATAAGACATGGACACTTAAAAATAGCATGTTGATCAATTATGATGTACTAACACCGACACAGATTAATATTCACTCACTTTGGTTCCCGCACTTGTGCTGCCAGTGCTGCCTCCTGTGCTACCGCCAACCCCGCCCATAAAGCGTGCCTCCAGCAGCTCTTGTCTCCGGGGGTCCAAGCTGTGCAGCTCCTCCATGGTGCCTGGGAGGATTAGCAACAATATACAGTATGTCTGTTATTCAAGGATCGGTTTAATTGAAGTCTCCTTAATGCTCCCACTCAAGAGAGGATGACACAGTCGCAATGAGATTGGGAGCAGAATTAAAATAAAAAGGTGATTTATTTAGTCACAAATACAGTCTCAAACCCTCACAGGTGATAACATACTAGTCTAGACCAGAATATAGGTCAGGGCAACAAGGTATGACAAAGACTGGTTTCAGCTTGATACAACAACAAAAAATAGACCTTTAAATAGTTTATGACACTCAAAATGCAGAGTAGATGTCCAGAAGTAACAGGCAGCTCTGCCCCACAAACGCTATTATCCTGAGAGTCGAGGAGCAATGTTTCAAATGCTAGGCACTGATGAATACCATGCTCCTGTGGGACTGTTACGTGAGCTCCCTGGGCTTCAGTGTTGTTGCTGACTCAGAAGGGTCTGCCCACTAAACCTGTGCTTTAATGAGACAACCATTTTGAATCTACAAAAAGGCATCAATTTAAATGGAGAACCTAACGCATTGAATAATTCATCTCAATATAAACAAAATCACAACAGCTGGGGACAGAGCAAACAAACAGTTAAATAAAATATAGAAAACATGCTAACCCTTAAAATGTATTTAAAGCCACATGACAATCAACTATGACAGCAGACTATGGAGTTAACTCTTCACTATATGACTAAAATGCACCGTAGTAACTAGAGATTACATGATATCATCTAATTCTCTCTCAACTAATTGTCATTGTATAGTTGGTGGGTCATTGCCAGATAGAAGCCTGTGCTATATAGTTGTGATGGACTTTTCCCCTTCCCTTTATTGAAAAAAATAAATAAAAAATAGTATCGTCAAATGAATCGATAATGAAAATAGTTGCAGCCCTACTGAGAAGCTCATTTATTTACAACATACTTATTATAAAACCACAGACTTAACTCATGTACTATGCAATGAGGAGAATATGTAGAAAGTCAATACACTTGTGTATACAAAGCAACTACTTTGTTGACATGTGCAAATTATAAAACCACACATACAAGTTTCAGTGTCCCAACAGCCTTAACAATAGATCAACAAAAATCCATTGATTTTAGCCTCTAAAACCAAAATACTGCCTGCTAGATAGAACTGGAAAGAAGCCCCAAAACAGGCTGGTGTGAATATACACCTCATCTGGACTGGGAACACCTTGGGGTCCCCCAGGAAGCTGGGGACGGTTGCTTGGGAGAGGGAAGTCTGGAATACCCTGCTGCCCACATGACCCTTCGATAAGTGGCAGAGGCTGGATGGATGGATGGCAGCTAAATTAAGTTATACATTATAATGCAGCAGCCAGCACAAAGGCCCATTTCAGTGTACAACATTAAGTCACTGAGAAATGTGTCGTAACTGTAAGATACAGTTGACTCACTAACTAATAATACTGACGTGCAACTATTTTCCAGATCAGCAGATTATCACGCAGGTGAACCCCCCCCACAAAGAAAACCACAGAATGGCTGATGTAATTACATCAAAATCCACTAAATCAATGTCATCTGCAAAACAGGATGCAAAATATATAATTGTATTACTAGTGTGTTATCAACAACTCAACAAGCACAGGATTGTATCTGGCTACAGCTAAGGAGCAATGACCCACCAACTATACAATGACAATCACATTTTCATAGTTAGATAGTTTTGGGCAAATTCTTTCTTCTTTTTTTTGTTGACAGAATTAACCTGCTGGTCACTTGTCTGTGTTCAGTGATAACTTAAACTGTGTTACATGGGATGAAAACCAGATTAATTGATACGATTATGACTACTATGATACTCTGTACATCATTAGTTGCAAGTAGTGCGCTGAACTGCAATGAAGTGACAAGTCTAGCAGCACAGAAACAAAGGATATGTAGGCCAAATTCTGTAGTTGAAATTAAATTATCAGACGCATATCATTGTATCAAGATAAGTACAATGAATCATAATTATAATCTGCACGCAAATTATAACTGGACCTAAAATAATGTGGTTTATTGAAAGACATTTTTCCTGGATTAATATGTTTTCCCCCCAACTTCCAACCTAAATAGTTTATCAGAAACCTCTCGTCGTCGTCTGCACTACACATTCATCACATAAGATGGAAGCAGTGAACAAATATGCAGGAGTTTAAAAATGTGAACTAACTTTTGCCAACACACTCTGGCTTGATAACGCCTAAAGATCACATCAACAGTTGCAAACCCTCCCATGCTTGCATGCGCAGGTTTAAAAAAGAAAAATGTGAATGGGACACATCTTAGTTACAATCAGGCACAGGTCCATTTCCTCTTCCTAAAGCATCTCAGAGACTCAGTATGCTTGTCACATTTCCCATGTTGTGTCTGTGGCTTCTAAGTAAATGTGCAGTCTATTTTGCTGAAGAAGTCATCTACTGCAGATGTCTTTAATGACTAGATGAACAAGAAACACTATTTTGCAATGAGTATACAGCACTGCTAAATATTCAGCCCTGTAATACCCAAGACATACAGAGACACTTTTTCCTCACTTCATATGCAACTATTCAAATGAATAGCATTTTTCACCTTTCTCCTCAATACAGTTTGGCTGGAGAGTTTAATTCATGTGGTGAGAAATGTTTGAGTGTTCAATCTATTGTGTTTAATTATATGATTGTACCTATAAAAACATACTCTTTAGGAGGTGGTGTAGCTTCTGGTTTTCAGGACAATCTTATTCTAGTTGGTGTGAGATGCCTCCATAAAAAATACCTCACTTTTCACCCAGATTGTTTATGCCAGTTTCACGTCATAACTACATATCAGCTGTGTGGTTTTCCACAAGGATTTCCCTTTGTCTCAAACACCAAGGCCTCATGCATAACTATTATCTATATTCCAGCCCCTGCAGGAACATGTGGTTGAACCCTTACAACTCTTGCTGAGGATGTCATTTTAACTCTGTGCTGCTGAACAGACTGACCACCTGTTTAAAGCAGACACTTGGAAAGTCATAAAAAAAAAATCTCTGGCATACATTGGGTTGGATTACTTACCTCGGTTAACTCATTGGCCATTTAAGTTAACAGTACAGACAACAATAGTCTACCAATTCCAATATGTACCAGTGTCATACAAATGTAGGCAGCGGTTATTAATTAATGTAAGTTAAATCAATGCATAAAACATGAATGCTGAGACAATTAGAAGCTACCTCAAATGGTCAAAGCTAAGTAAAAGTCCTCAATCATCACAATATCCTGTGGAAACTACCGAGGGAATAAATAGGTGTGATACACATAAGTGACAACTACATTGAGTCACCAAAAAAAGACCAAATAAGCTTGTGTACGTGTGGGTTAGCAGCCTGTATCCCACGGGACATCTAGCGTAACATGGTGGCCTTTATCGTTAAGTTAGCGATACTAAAAAGGTCAAATAAGGCTACCTACCCTCCAACACGGCGGCATTAGCATTACACCCAATGCTTACATTATGGTCTGCCATACTGTCAAAGACCATCGACCGATCCAAGACAGTTAGGGTGATGATTTACGTTAGTCACACATGCAAGTTAACGTTGCATATGTCTACTGTTGATAGAGAAACGCCACAGTCTAACGTCACACACAAAGGATAGCTAACACCTAACTTATCCGGTGGCACACCGTTCACCCCCCCCCCAAAAAAATGCTGGATTTCTCTCCGTGCATTTAACGCTACTAATCCATTTTACATCCATCTGTAAGTTAACTAGGGTCCGCTCTTGTAACGGCAGCGTGCTTAAAGAAGGATGCGCCGATTGCAGCGGCTAGCCCGTATTGCTCACGTACAGGTTTATCGCCATTATGCACGTTTTTGTCAATAGGTTGCCGCACGAGCCCGGTCGCAGCACGACGGTCCCGTGTCTCCTGTGCTAAGTTACCAGCTAGCCAGACGGCTCCACCGACTCCGGAGCTGACGCGTTAGTGCAACGCTAGCTAGCAAGAGCTGGGTTTCGCCACCAAGATTTGCTCGGTCGTTTTAACACAATTTCCCGTTCGCTCTGCACAACATTACTAAAGGGAGCAAGTAGAAAACACATGTACGTCTTAATACGTGAAACGATACCTTCCGGGGCCTTCACCACTGCCGTGGTATGTTGCTGAAAACACAGTCCGTGTTGGGGACGTGGAGAGCTGGGACCAAAGATGGCGTCCCCTCCAAACTTCCACTACTTTGGACACTCATCAAGCTACTTTTCGTGTGTTGGTACTGCAGCGCACACGGTTAATCGTCCACAAAGGCTGTGCAATTGATCGTCGGGACATGCCACAGTTCGTTTTACATGGACACGATGACTACCACTGAGTTAAAGTGTCTAATCATGATCTGCTTTTGGGGCACAAACCTCTTCACACCACACCACAGCAGAGCGTCCTGGCTCCGGGGCCACCTCTCCGTCTTCAAGTGGTTGCCAATGAAACGTCATAAATCGTGTGCAAATTTCTTATCGCGAGGGTGATACATTTTTTTCTTAAATTTAACGACCACATGAAGCCCAGACATAAAGGCTACTTAAAGTGTACACACTTCTAGCCTGAACCACGCATAACTACATTTTAGGTATAAGTTGTAAACTGGTGGAAAACTCACCGGAAATTATGATGTTTAGAGCAAACAAAAATAAATATCTGATTTTTGTTTTTTCTTTGAAGATATTCAATTACTGTTGGACGATATCAACTGGTTGTGGAAGCCCATTTCAACCAAGAAAGGAAGTAATTCTGAACATTAAGAACATTATGACGTGCTATATAAAAAAATCTGAGATATGTCATAATATATTCTATATTTCATAATGAAGTACCTTATACATTTGACTAATTAATTTAAAAGTTTGCCATATCTCATAATGATAACTTAATAAGACAAACGTTTGATTTGTGTCAGAATTTTGACATTTAGTATATGTGTCACTATTTTTTATCATCATCTAATTTGTCTTGTCTGTAATATTTAACCCAACCTAAGGATGAATAAAAACTAACATATTTTATTTGATTAATAAATCAAAGTTTTCCATTTGAACCTTACAAAATTATCTTGATATAGTCAAAGCATTCAACTCTAGATATTAATACAGTGATCTTCAGTATACAAAACCAGTATACAAAAACAGCTTCATTCAACATGTTTATTGCATAGTTTTGTTGTAGTACACATACTCATTTGGTTATGACAGTTTTTCAGGATTGAATGAATAGAGCAAAACATAAAACAAAAGGCCAGTGAATATAGTGGGATGTTAAGATGGTGGAGGTGGATATAATTTCCTGTACTTGCTCTGCATCCAAACTCGGTGCATTGCAACTTTCTTTCCTCTGTTCACTTGGAGTCGTCTGTCCTCCAGATTCTGAATTTCTTCCAGTCCAGCACTGGAAAATAAATCATGAACCTCTTCTGTAAAAATAAAATAAAAATAATAATTAATACATATGTAAATAAATGCCTTTTCATTGCCTCTGCATAGGTCTCAAAGCCAGCGGCTGGGAGCTAAGGGTGTAATGGCCCTAGTAGTGCAAACAGCGGCAGCAGTGCTGAAAGGGGCTCACATTGCACAAGCATGCACTCAAGATGAGAAGCTGGCATTACAACCATAGATTACAACACACAGAGGCAGAGTGACTTCATTATCTACTCGGGTAGACATTATTCGACTATATCTTTACAAAGCAAATAGTTGTTTGCTGCTACTAATGCCCTGAATCCCGTATGGAGCACCTTTAAATATACCTTGTAAACATATTCCAATACCCACAAATACCCGCCAAGGTGTTAACTCCTCCAAAGTTCCTAAAACCTCAAAATTCCCAGAAAGAAATACCAAGGACATCGCCCCAGTGTCCTCAAAAGTAGTTTCGGTCCTGTCAGAAACTGTTAGTGAGGAGAAGAAGATCTCAGGGTTCAGAAATACCTTTAGTGTAAAAGTAAACGCAGGTTCCATCTCCTCGTGTATAGAAATTTTCTGATAGGCACCGTCCTGATTGTAAGAGATTAAAAGGTTAATAAACAAGTACAGATGAAGTATATTAAATTGTCAAAAACACTCCACACACACACAGCAATGTATAGATCATATTAAACTAATTAGGTTAAGTAGATAAAATGGCTGTATTCAATATGTGTTACTATTTGGATGCTCACCTTTCTTAAACCTGAGTTGTGAGAAGTCATATCTCCCGTAATCCCGGAAGAGAAATATCCCTCCGTGTTTCAGGTATGTCGAGAGTCGGTTCACAATTCCTTGCGTTCTGTCAGTGAAATGTCAATTAACAAACCCCGGCCATCCCTCAAATGTCAACCTAACCACTTAATATGTTGTACTCAGTGACGTAATACAGTTAGATATATTTTGGGTACGTAAGGATGAACGATTTAGACAAAGCTAAATGTGATGGTGGGTTGTGGAGGGCTAAACAGAGGGACCTGACAGGTAAGACATGATATAGGCTCTCTCTGTCTTTTAATTTTCACCTACCGCTCCGGATGAATGGAGGAGAGCACAAAGACTGCCAGAATAACATCCAGGCTCTGAGGAGGGAAGGGAAAGGAAGCCATCTCCTCGCAAATGTCATGGACAAAGGCGTGACACACAGAGTCATGGTAGTCTGGATGGTCCTAAATGAGGAAAATAAAGTAGGCTGGATCCCAGAATGTTTTATAATCACACAAAGTCAATTTTCAAATGATATCTTATATAAATTTCAGCAACTGTTCAGTGTTTGTATTGCAACCATCTATAAGATTAATACTATAACAAATGTCACAGCACTAACAACAACTAATTTCTCCCTGCCATAATTTCACTATCATATCTGTCGTAAATAATGCAAGGGCACTGAGACTTTGACCTTTGCACTCCTTCAGTAAGTACAGTATAATTTTGCACTTAATCTAAATCAGGTTAAAATGTCAATATACAGTATCACAAGGAATGCTGCAATAAATAATCCAATAGAAATATCACATTAAATTATACATATTAATTCATTTTCTTTTGGAATCTTATTTTATATTGTATAATAGAAAGACAGAAATTTATGTTTACAATTTGTTTTGTCATGATCAATATTAGTACGATAAATACATCACTGACAGTTTGACTTCATATAGGTTAGCTTTGGCTGTTGTTTAAAAAAAAATATATATATGAGATATAAGTCTGAATTGCTTTAAAAAAAACGTATCAACCTCAATACAGTTTATACTGTGCATGTTCATACCGAGCAATACTAGCAACGCTTACCTTGACCAGCTGGATGGCACATGGGGAGAAGTCACAACAGTATAAATATGCGTCTGTTTCTCTGTGAAACAGAACAGACAATTTAAGAACCCTTGAATGATTACAAATACAGTAAAACTGCACCTTTTCTTTCATGGTGCGTTACACTTCTCCCCACTACTGTTGATGATGACTGAAACAGCTCCTCTGGCTTGAACTAAAACCTGAAGTCTCTCTCAATACCAACAAAATGCTATTTTCCTTTCTCACTAATTGATTTAACCAGAAACTGATTTGAGTGCAGATTAAGCAATTTCAGGGCCACCCTCTAGGAGTCCTTGTGTAAAGAAGCACAAGAGGGACTTTTTCTCAAAAGACATTTTGACATTATTGGCTCATTATTGTGTGCATTTGAATGTTTTGCTCATGTAAACATTGACATGATCCACATCGACGGTGTTGAAAAGATTAACTTAAATGGGATATATGGAAATATACAATATTTACTCACTTTATGGAATTAATGATGGGAAACGCGCTGTTACCAACCCCACATCCAACCTGTGGAAAAAAGCGCTGTTATCTAACACTTTTAGTATAGCAACTTACAGCCAATCATTGCCACAATTGTGTAAAGGTCCACATGCAACAATCTATATTAAAACAATCAGAATTAAAATCAATACATGTGAACAGTTTTGAAAACCTCCAAGATCCTGAAAGACGCATGCTGGCCAGGGAAAGCAGGAGTTTGTATGGCAGCTTCATTTTGTTCTGGTGCTGCTCCCTGACAGGACTCCTTCTGATGATTGGTGGCGTCTGTATTTCTGTGTGTGAGTCTGTTGTGTTGCTGGTTTCTGGTCTCTGTGTCTGTGCTGGATCCAATCGGTTGCGGGTGTGACGCCTGCTGATCACCCAGACACCCGTTTGTGGTTTGACTTTTTGCACATGAAGGAAGCAGTTCTGGGAACTCTAAAAACAGCCACTTGCGATCTTTAAAGAACTTTTCCTGGTGCATTTTGTAAAACTTGTCCCAGTATTGGGAAGCCTCTGTGTCAAATTTACCTGCGTAGAGAAGACATTTCATATTTTCACAAAAATGTACCCTAATCAAATGGAACTTAGAGAAATATTTGTGCAGGGATACATTCTTGCCTTGTTCCTCTAAAGGAATGTGTACGCAGGAATTTTCTTTTGCCTTCTGCCGTGCGTTTTCTTTATCCTCTTCTGTCCATTGCACATGATCCCTAATAAATAAAGCATTACAAATGCTATTGTTGATACAGCTGCTCAACTAGTAACTCATGAACATAAAGCAAATATAAAACTGTAACATATAAATTCACTGCACACCTATTCTGTAATCCTACTATCGCCATGAAAGGCATATACAGATGGGTGGTAAATGTAAGAATAACTGCAGCACATCACTGACCACATGTTGTGCTTAAAGATGTCATCAGTATTGGTCAGAATCCGTGACCCAAGTGGAGCTGAAGGTCTTCCTCCTGTCCAATGTAGTCTTGACGACAATCGGCTGAAAAGGTCAGCCAATTTGGCAACAGAGAAACTCTGCAGTTTATGCATTTATTCTGTAAAAACACAAGAAGAGTAACACAATTATTGTTTTAATCTTCAGGCAAAGACAAGACCCCTCTGTACTCTGTTAAAACCACATCTGTTTTGGTTGGCAGAAGATAATATAATGAAGACACTTTTCAACAAAGTTTTACTTTTGGCAAGACAGAACATCCTGGCTGTACCCTTGACTGTTACTGTTAGAATGTTCAAGATGTTTTTTACATGACCCCACTGACCTGCTGGTGTTTCAGTTATTACCAGTGGTGTATAAAGTACCCAAAAGCCGTACTTGAGTAAAAGTAAAGATACCTTACTGGAAAATGACTCCAGTAAAAGTAAAAGTCACCTATTAAAATACTACTTGAGTAAAAGTCTTAAATTATCTGATATTTTCTGTACTTAAGTATCAAAAGTATTTTTCTGATATAAAATGTACTTAAGTATTGAAAGTAAAAGTACAAGTACATGCTTTTAATAAAAAAGCAAAGGGTCAGAATTTTGAGAATTATGAAGTTTATTCTTTTAAGTGCTGTGGTCACCATGACCAAGGACCAGGAGTTGTGTTGATACAATAACTGGGTTGGCTGGGATCATCCATATATATTATGTTCAACATAATATATTGTACCTAAGTATACTTTTGCATCTACTATGAACTTATCATCATAATTCTCCAAAAAGCAATATGACACTATGAAGGACTTGTAACAGTGTGGTTATAAGTATGCTCATTCTGCCCGCCGTGGGTCTCTTGGTACCGATCTGTGGGTCTCTTGGTACCGGGCCACAGAAAGAATGAATGAAACATTTCAATTAAATAAAAAAAAATCAAGGCCGGAAAGATGTTTTATTGTGAAAAATGACCGCATACATCCGTCTGTGGTAACCTCAGACGGAATCTCTTGACACATGTCAAGATGTTACGTTACTCTAAAAATGAAACGTAAGTCTGTTACAACTCTGTCGGTGATCTGGAAACCAAGGCAGAGTATCCTGAGATCGCCAAAAAAGCATGAAAACCTGCTTCCATTTCAACATCCTGTCTTTGTGCAGCGGGTTATAAGTTAAGCAGTAGACTGGACTAAAGGTTTAGTTAGCAGTAGAGTCAGTAGACTGGACATAACGAACACACGTCAGGTGTCGTTGTCTCCCGTCTCTCCGAGGTCGGACCCGGTCTGTGAAAATATTGTCTTCACGTAACCGGTCCGTGACGCATAAAGGTTTGGGAGCGCTGGACTAGAGGATGTAGAGGGCTAATGCAAAACATTGTGATTCGCAAAACCTGCTTGGTGGAGTCTGTGTTCCACCACAGTCCCCGATGTTTCTTTTTTCTTTTTCTTAAGATAGATTTGATTTTGTAGCGAGTAACGAAGGTTTCAGGAGAAATGTATCGGAGTAAAAGTATCATTTTTCTTTGCAAAATGTAGTGAAGTAAAAGTAAAAGTAAACAGAAATATAAATAGTAAAGTAGAGTACAGATATCCCCCAAAACTAACGAAGTATTTCTACTTCGTTACTATACACCACTGGTTATTACATACTTGTGCTGTGCAGTCAAACGTCTAGTGGAGATCCCAAACTTTACACAGGTAAACACTTTTTATATAATGATGCACAACAAAGTATGAACACATATATGTATTCCGATCTTAAATCTGCTTAAGGGGAAATCAGACTATGGTGTTAATACAGCGATGCTCTGAGGGCGCTAGCGGTCCAAGATGGATGCCGTGTGCCTGAATTGTTCGACTAGAAGAAGACGCTTGACGAAGACTACAAATATGGAGCGAGTGTACAGTTAGCAAGCATTGGTAGTTAATTAATGCGAGACTATTCCACCAACTTTTAACTGCTGATATCGCTTCTTTATTTCGTCTCCGGGGAACTCCCCTGTTCACCTGACGCCAGACTCGTATGTAACAAATCAGGTACGACCTTTGAACGACGTAAACAAAATATCGAGCTAACTTTAGTTAGCATTAGTGTTAGCTGTCACCTTTTCGTGTTAGCTAACTAGCTAGCTGACAGTGAAGCTAAGAGGAGTTTCCACAGTAGTCTCGGAAAGATGGCCAGTGCTCAGTGAGGGGTTTGGACGGTATCGCCCTCACCTGGCTCTGCCTGTGCTCGTGGGGTCAGCTCGGGTTGTAGTCTCCTGTCATGCTACCAGAAGGTCCTCTTGTAGAAATACGTGCCACCTGCTGATGGCGCCGTGCCGCAGAAAAAGAGCCGTAAACGCCACTGAGCTGTTGAGCCGGAGGAGTCGAGGCATCAAGGATGCTGGGACCCTGATCAGACACAGTATGGCGGTCCTTCGAGGTATCCTACTTCAGGTAATGGAAGAAAATATACTTAAAACTATTACCTGTAGCTAGCTGGTTTCAATGGATGTTTTAATATATTATCTTCTTTGTCATTGTAGGACAACAGGGATTTCATTAAAGTATGGAACAAGAGCTCAAAATCTAAAATAATGTATGAGAATGGTAAAATCTACTTTGAAAATTACCAGAACTGCTACAGCTGGTGAGTAACAATATTTAACTTGTCATTTTTAGTCTTCAGCACACACCTTAGAGCTACAGATGAATTACAGATATTTTTTTAACTGGCATAACAAAAGTCATATCGGTTATAAGTTAAGTCAAGATCACTGCAGGACAGCTCTGAGACGCAGGTAATTTACTTACTAAAAGAAAGCAATAATTCCACACCATAATTTAAGTGGAACTGTGCAACTCAGTTAATTTGGTAGCAGGGCTTTTCACTCTCAATAAATAGCTTGCCAAACACAGTTTTACCCAGTTTATTAAGGTCATCTACCAAATTAAAACCACTGTGTTAGAGCACTGAGAAAATTAGTGTATATTGTCATGATGTTTATATGGCATTCAGGAGTATAAATGTATAGCGACAACAGAATTATGTTTATACTCTGACACACAATGAGTGATTACATCTTCTGGATTCAGTGTTCATGCAGAGCCTCAACTTCTATACAAACTGCCGAAGAGATCTAAATTGGAGAAATTTGAAGATGCCTTGCTGTGTCAGAGCCCACTTGTAAGTAACAAACTGAAGCAGATTGTTTCTTCTTCACTACCAGATTTAAACATCCCCGGTTCAGATTGTTGTTTCATTCGTCTCGTTGACAGGATAGCACGTTAGCCTCCCCCTCGGATCAAAGACCCAGCTTCTTGGCTTTGACCGCCAATAACTGGCTGTACCGCCTTTCAGCTGAAACAGGAGAAGCGCTGCAAAGAGTTTACCTGTCTTCAAAGCACAAGTTCAGGTATTGTCAAGGCCCTGACTTCTCTGTTCCTACAGTGACGATAAATAAATGTAGCTTATTTTCAGTTTTAAAACCTTATTATATATTTGTTTTTTTGGTAGGTATCTCAGCTGGGATGTTTCTCAAGAGATGTTTTATGTTAAATCTGTTCAAAACAAAGAAACCTCTTTAGAACGACAGGTAAGTTATAGTGTGTTGTGTGCCTTATTGAAGTCAGGGCACTTCATTAAGGGTAATAAAGCCGAGGATCTTGCTGTACATGGATTTTTGGCAGTTCATGAATTTTGATAGAAGCATTGCATAAATGTAGGAACATGTTTATACGTTCTTGTAATGATCAGTGAGGGAATTCAGGTATCACTAGTCAAGGGCTGCAACTTAACAAAAACAAAATTCTCCTTAATTGCTAATTTTGTATTCAAATTAAAATAATCAAGAAATCACAATGAGCAGTAAATTCTCACATTTGTGCTTTCTAAATTTGTTTCCCATTATTTTTGATTGACTAATCGATTTGCTCAACTGTTTATTTGTACTACTAAACTTAAATTATCTCTTGCGTACATCAGAGATGAAAAAATATGACAGAAATGTATCTTTTTGAGTTTGTTTTTTAAAATTCACAGGCGGGTATCACTCAGAATACAGTTATGCACCTGGCCATCTTTCATGTCTTTCCCTTACAAATTGTTGGCATTTTGGATATCAACAAAAAGGTATGCAGATTTGTTTGTAGTTTTATTGTTTGTATGCCTAAGTGGGTAATGTTTTAATTAAAATGCAAATCTTATTCTTTCAGGTATTTGGAAATGGTGTTACCGATGTTGTTCTGTCCAACGGTGTCCTTGTGGTGTCTTACAGCAACATGTCAGTGAAGCTGTACAGCTTTGAGCACATTGTTCAAAGGGTGGGTACATTTTAAAGAGTTTCCTGCACACTGCTGAGCATTCTGCATTTTTATTTAATCAGATTTTTCAACAGCCATCCAACGTGAATATTTGAATAGTCAATACTTTCTATTCTCCTGGCTCATCTTGCTGCTTAGTTCTTTGTATCTGATTAAAGGAATATCTATCTAACATTTTCTTTGTTTTCAGTACTTGACCGAGAAGCTAACGCTTGGAAAGCAGAGTTCACTTCTAGATGGCCAAACTGTGGGAGACATTCCGTTTGGTATCCCAGTAAATATACAGATCACAGGTGAGTCAATTTTTAAGTTTAGACCAGTGGTGTCTTTGTGTGAAACATTTTTAGGAAAGTAAATGTGTTTTTTGTGTGTTGTTTTTTGTCTCAATGCGCAGATCGACCTCCAGTGCTTTTCGAGGTATCCTGTGCTAATAACAGTGTCCAGATTGGAGGCTACCCATGGCATTACATCTACACACCAACGCATAAAAATCACAAGGGCACTCACCACATCTGTGCTCTCAAAGACAATACTATGGTAAGTTTAAAGAATTCTCTTTAACCATACACTTTAACATGATGTTTCAAATAATTTTGTAATCAGAGTACGAAACGTAGCATATGCTTGGCTATGATAGATGATATCCCCTATTCTTGTTGTGTGGCAGACCTCCAAATTGGCCAGAGCTATTGAAACTGCCAGGGTAAGAAGGGCCAGAGATGTTTGTGACAGCACAGGACAGAACCAAACCTGTAATTACTATTCAGAACCCCAGTCTTCTCAAGATTATTCCAGATTCAGTGTCTTTGGTGACACTGTTTATATTTATTTCTTACAAGACAACTAGGGCTGCATTATACATTGTATGGAGAAAAAAAACAGTGGTTGAGCTGTACTCGAACCACAGAGTTTGAGTGTAGTATCACAGAGATAAGTCGAGCGTTATCTTTTACACCGGGGGCGTGCACAGGTTATTGATGCTTGTGCACAAATCCAGTTACACATCACAGAACAAAACTTGTCATATAAAGAAATAAAGAAATAAAATCATACTTGACTTGCCTTCTAGATTTATTTATTTTTTAATACATTTTCAAGATCTGTAAGAGGAAACTAAGTTATAGGTATGTGATCATGGTACTATGTGCAGGTTTCTATACAATTTAATGTGATACTTTTTAATTTGATGGCATTAGGCATCAAATGGAATACAAAACATGAACTGCTGCTCTCTAGAGAGTGATGGGATTTTCTTCCACCCTGATGACTCAGGAAGAATCATTCATGTTGGACCTGCCACCATAAAGTGAGTGTGCTACAGTCAACATTTACATATCAAAAGGAAGACAGTGGTGAACTGTTTTTTTGTTTTGTTTTTTTCAGCCCATGTTCTGTGCTCTATGTACAAATAGTATGATCCATTTTTTTAAAATATTTATTATACTTGACATGTTCCATATGTTCCCCCCCCCCAAGTGTCCTGAAAATCCTTGTTGAACTGAAGAATGGTTTACCATCAAAGATAGTTGAGGATTTCTCAATGAAAATCCATCGAAACAACAATGTAAGTGTCATTATTCACCTACTAGCGAACTATAAACTTTACTCGCAACATACTTTGTTTACCTTGATCTTGAATCAGCCTCATGTACGTATGTATCACATGTGCACTATAACGACTTTGGTCGGACAGTTTTCGTGCCGTTGAAATGTAATGTTCTATCTACTGCAGCCTACCTCACAAGTCACAGTCACCTCATCGGGCCGCACAGTGAAGAAAAGATTTCTTCAACTGGATGATGATCCAGATCAAGAGGTAAGTGATTACGCTTTTATTATTGATCCAGTGTCTCTGTAAAGAAAATACTTACTCTACTGTTTTTTTAAATGGATGTAAAAGCACACAGTAGGGTCTAAGTAAATGATACAGTTAAACACAGTGGTTGGGGAACATACAAATCTCTTTGGAAGCCAGTAATAAAATCTAGTCTCACATATTTTTTTTTTAAGGTCTCTTCATATTCTATATTTTTTCTTATTGTCAACAAATGTCATGAAAAGACAAAAAGCAACAATACATTTTACAGACTTTCCGCATTGTGGAATATGAGGACGAGCTGGACCTTTTGGCAGTCGTGGTTACTAATGGTGTGGAGGGAGAAGGAAGAGCCCAAATCCAACTGCATGACAACCAGAGTGGGCAGTTACTGCGGACTGTGCATCTGGTTGAACCTTGGGATGAGGTGAGTGACCTGACAGGACTGTACCCACTCTAAGCTTAAGTGTCTGTGTATATGTATTAATGTGTGCTCTTTTAATTTGTTTCAGACTTATCCACACGAGTTGTTTTTTGACAAAGACACAATTGTTCATATTGAACAGAAGAACACCAGCTTCTGCTGCCATGTTTACAAGCTCACGGTTGCCAGAAAATAAGGCTTTAATTTTTCAAGATAATGTAAATATTTGTTTCCAACTTGTGTTTTTGGGGAGTTTTTCTGTAAAGCTCATATTGCTGTTTTTCACATCTGGATTACGGTCATGCCTATTGTATGAATTACATTAGAGAATCATTGTCAGTGCAGAGACTACAATGATCTAAATTACTGATAAACGTGTGCTGTCTCACACCTATAAACATTTTTATACTCTCTTTTAAATATAATGATTGTGTTTTTCCAAGTTACTCTATATTGCTTCTCCCTTCTGTATTTCCACCATGTTCATCCAAATGTTAACATATTCAAAAGTGTCTTCGATGCAATGTTGTGAAACGTGTGCATTATTGGCTATTTGCTGTCACAACCCACAGTACTAATTTGTTAGTGATGTAAATTAGCATTCTTGCAAACTCAGGCATGTTAACATTTTGTATTTTTATACTGATAATAAATACATTGGAAATTGCCGGTTTTGTATTAAGCTACAGGTGTGCCCAAATGTTATATGCTGTAGTTAGAAGGTATTAGCAAAGGATATAGTCTATACTAGGGTGCCTTCAAGTACCCCAGGGGTACTAGTACCACCATTTGAGAACCACTGGTCTATAGTACTAGTAAAAACATGACTTGTAAGGATTACTCAAACGCATCACTGTGGAAGTCGGGAGCGCTGCAAAAACATCAACAGCTCACATGAATCGTCAATAAATATGTCTGTCTAATAATGTTTTGAGTGTGTGTAAACACACACACACACACACACACTTATGTAACCGTTGTTTAATCATCAAAGCTACAAAACCTTCAAATGTTTCCTTCAAACATTTGCTCAGCCCTCTGGGTCACGTGACCGAGGTCCCTCCTCAACGACTTCCACTTAAGTAATTGTTTTTGTGAGAGCAGCTGCTCCGGTCAAGTCGCGCTGTGCTGCTGCTGCTCAACAATGATGGAGAACTTCAAACAGTTCCTGGTCGCTCTGTCTGCCGCCGTGGCCGTCGGGATCGTCTCCATAATATTCGTGGCAAGATGGGTCTGTCACTTCAGAGAAGGTTTAGCCTGGGATGGAGGACAGGCGGAATTCAACTGGCATCCGGTCTTGGTAGTCAGCGGATTTATTTTCTTGCAGGGATTCGGTGAGGATTCTTTCTCTTGAATGAGTGGTGTGACAAACTATGCGGATGTTGCATTTGAAGAAATGCAAACAATTGCTCAAGGCCATGCTGCACAAGACTCGTGTTTCAAGGAGAGATGTTACTTCTGATTACGAGTGCGTATTTGTGACTGCGAAGTCCACCAACTTGAGTCGTAAAGTGTAGAAACCACAAATGGGGACGTTTGAGTAAATTATAAGTTTAGTCTGACAACACGGCTTAGCATCTTGCTTGCGAAAGCAACATGCTCGCAAGGAAGCAAGAACCTTGCAATTAAAAAGTAACTTGTATAATGACAAAAGTATGGCTTCTGGTGGTGTTGACCCTCAACTACACCTTTCATAACATACTTTAATGTGTGCCTGTCAGACATGAAAACATCACTTAAACAGATGCCTACTTTTTTATGTGAAAATGTGTTTACTGTTCTATATAAATTTGTCTGACTGGGACTTCTCTTGCAGCCATCATTGTGTACAGACTGCCCTGGACCTGGCGGTACAGCAAACTGACGATGAAGTTCATCCATGCAGGCTTGCACTTACTCGCCTTCATCTTTGCTGTCATAGCTATGGTGGCTGTTTTTGACTTCCACAATGCTGCCAAAATCCCCAATATGTACAGTTTGCACAGCTGGCTGGGCTTGGCAGCTTTGATACTGTACTGTCTACAGGTAAATAAACTATATCTAAAAAATAATGTGACGTAAGGTGATAGTAAACAAAGGCCCCTGGTTGTGTTTTGCAGCGTTGGTAATGACAACTACATAGTTTAATCATTTTGCACCTTTTATTGTTGCACTGTTTCAAACCTTTTAACCTATCTTTAATACTATTTTATGAAACTACGGACTGGTTCAGAACAATACATTGACCATTTCAACATATTTGCATTGCTTCAACAGCTTGGGTCCATGTTCCCTTCTTGTCAGCTAATGTCATTCTAATACACTGCAACCCTGAAAAACAGCTAACTCTTCTTAAAATGTCAAGTCATAGTGAACAACAGTCTGGTTTAGTACAATATCTGATAAGTGGATGGGTTTTTCTCTCCTTCAATGGGCAGCTTGTTCTTGGAGTTGGCATGTACTTGATACCATTTACACCTGCATCCTGGAGAGCAGCGTTTATGCCCCTCCATGTCTACGCTGGACTTTTACTCTTTGGCAGTGTAATAGCTGTAGCACTCATGGGCATCACAGAGAAACTAATTTTTGGCCTGTAAGTATTTTTTTTTTAAAGGCTTTTAGTAGTTTATAAATAATGTTAATGTGCTACTTCAGAGCAGGAATAACTTTATGTTTTGATCCTCATCAAAAGGAGTGACCCAAAGTACAAGGAGTCTCCCCCAGAGGCAATTTTCGTGAATGTTCTGGGAGTCCTTCTAGTGTTTTTTGGAGCTCTTATCCTCTGGATTGCCACTCGAACAACTTGGAAACGCCCCAGTGACCAGATCTTGCATACTCTGCATACCAATGGAGAAGGTGACGAAAACAGCAAAGTCGGTCCAGCCTTGTCTGAGCTGTCTGAAGCTGACGCTGAGCCCGGTGGGGATGTCAGGAGGAGGAGTTACAAATTAGATGATCAGGAGAACTGATTACAACATCACTGAGTCGGAGTCGCTACTGTCTCCAGTGTTGAATGTATGTACACCCACTACATTGGTCAGAGGAGGTCAAAATTAAGAAATGTTTATGCTGATCATTCTATATAACGTTCTCTTGTGCTCCTTTAAGTATGTATTTCATTGTGTTTGTATTAGTTTTCTCTAACATTTATTGTAAGCGCATATAATGGTGAGATGGTATAATGTGAGTATCCCCACATCACGTGACTTGTTATAAAGTATTATAACAAGTCACGTGATGTGGGGATACTTTCTATTCACATACACTGTGTAAATACTTTGAATGTTTCCATACTTTTAAATCCTTTGTATTGTCATATATATTTTTTACAAATTTGTGTAGAACCTACATTTAACAATAAATATGTGCACCTTCTAATGGCATCTTATAGTCATTGAATATTTAGATATATATGCAGAGAGAAGAGCACACATATCCATACAATAGAAAGTTATCAAATACCATGAGCACCAGTTTGCAGTTGTTCTAATGACCACATTGTATTATTTACCTTTCAGTTACAAAATGAACCACTAACATAAGTCTTATCCATCAAGCTAAAGACTTTCCATTTGATTCTCCATATTTGACCTCAGATGACAGCAGCACAGCTCCGTCAAAAGCGAAGCGCTTCTTTTTGGCTCTTCCCGGCTCCTGTATTTGAGTCGGCAGCCTGTTTGTTTTGACTTTTTATAGGCATTTTGGTGTCGGGTCGAAAACCTGCTTCAAGGTTTGTAATCTACATATCAATGGCGCATTAGCTGTACTATCACACACTTGTAACATTTATTGTCGTGTTTGTAGCCCGACTTGCTTTATTCAGCGTGTCGAGCTGACAGTATGACATCACTGCGGACCGACGTCCGGGTTAACGTCAACTAGCGAGCCGCTAACGATAAAGCGAAGCCCCAGCTCGAACAATACAGGGTGGGTTGGGTTGTGAACGTTACATTTGATCTGATCCGAAATACATTTTTATTGATTAAATTACATTAAACTGCGCGTGGTTCAATTAGTAAGTACGTGTCGAGCATCGCTAAGCTAGCTAGCTCTGCAAGCCCGTGTTTATAAGGGGCGGCCGAGGCCGATCGGAGGCTAACTTTGCGTGTTTCCTATTAAACTACGCTGCGATTAGTATAATAAAACACTACATAAACGCAGAGCAGTCTTGTTGTTTGAACGCATGTACATCAAGCTGATAAGGGCCATAAACAAGTGACTGAGAGACAGGCTAAACCCATGCTAAGCTAACTGGGTGTGAACAGTTGTACCAACAGCAGGGTGCGGCTCTCGGTCGGCGAACGTACGATGACCGGGCAGCTGTGGGTTTAATCAAGTGTAATGCAGCCGGGAGTGTTTAACGGACTCAGCTGCAGAGAAGACAGAAAACAGTGGTGGATGGTCATGTTAACAGCTGGGTAGCTAGCTGTCTCCATTGCTATGCAAGGTGGTGCTGAAGCTGAGAGCATCACCTGTCAGGAGACACTTGACTTTCTCACGATTTTAAAGTCTTTATTGGTCAGTTGACAGTGCAAGTACAAGGAGACCCCCTCCACCACCAGGACACCCTTGATGCTTGTTTTTTGTCTGATATACTTAACTTAAAATGCAATATTTTCCAATGTGTTCTTAACTGGGAATGAACATTTGAATGAAAATTAAAATATGTCGTTTGTATACAGCTGTGGCATCATGTCGGACAAAAGTGAGCTGAAAGCCGAGCTTGAAAGGAAGAAACAA
Source organism: Myoxocephalus aenaeus (assembly GCA_038501785.1). Lineage (NCBI taxonomy): Eukaryota > Metazoa > Chordata > Actinopteri > Perciformes > Cottidae > Myoxocephalus > Myoxocephalus aenaeus. The sequence goes on from JBAMJR010000154.1 coordinate 401,324, forward strand.
CGCCTGGCACAAATCAGAGAGGAGAAGAAAAGGAAGGAGGAGGAGCGCAAGAAGCAAGTGGTATGTTTAACATTTTGTAAATGTTTAAAAAAATCTCTGATATTGAATGCACAATTAACATGAAGAATAAACAGCATCAGAACCATGGCTCAGAGTGAGCATTGCAGAACTATTCATCAATTCAAATGCAAATTCTCTCCCGAACACTTGATTTTGTTTGTAATTTTTTTCAGTCAGAGGCATTAGATTAAGTTCAGCTCCTGGGTGTTTTCTTTTTCCATAAATCAATTTTCTTAAGTTTAAATTGGGTATAGTTTGTTGTCCATACCAAAGCAATGTATTGTGGATATTTAGAGATTGAATGAATGACGTGTTGCTCTGTTTTCAGGCGGACCAAGTGAAAGAGGCTGCACATCACCAGAATGATTCTGACCTGGAGAAAAAAAGACGTGAGGCTGATGCTATTCTACAGAGCATAGGCATAACCTCGGATACCCCTGTTGGTATGTTTTACATTACCAGTTGGTGAATTGTACATACTGCTACTGTGATATCTGCTTTTAAATTATGTAACCATAGGGAAAATACTTCTTTTATTACTTTCTTTACCCTGAAAATAGGACTAATTTATAAAATGCAATGAATTCATACTGTTCATCTAGTGTGGATGCAAACACCCTCAGCTAAAAGCCAGTATTTTAACCCCATAGTCCTCCTCTTGAGGTTAAAAGGATTTAAATATCCATAAACACTGGGACAAGGGGAAGCACTGAAAAGAAACACATATTTATAAATATGTGCTACACTGGTATAGACTGTAATACTATTGGTTTATAGAGTTCAGTGGGATTGGGCACTGACACTTTGCTAACAGCAGGTGGCAGAAGAGATCCATAAGAAGTATTGCATGATGCAGACAAACTAGAAACACAAATGAAAGAAATGCATTGATAAAGACCAAGTCAGTGTAGTTGTGTTATTAAAGATTCTTTCCCAATATGTGTGGATCTTGCCACAGCTCAAGTTTGTACCTGATTTTAACTTGTTTTGCTACTAATATCAAGTCTTCACACACATAGCACACTCACTCAAATTTAGCCGTCATAAAATCTACATTAGGATGGATATCATTCAGCTTGGATGCATTTAGTACTTTGTTATGACTGTAACAGATGATTATTATCTGTCTCGCTATGTAGCCCCTCCTCCCATCTCTCCAACTACCAAATCAGCGGGCACACCAAGTGAGGCAGGGAGCCAAGACTCTGATGGTGCCGTGGGACCCAGGTACACACACACACACACACACACACACACACACACACACTCGCCCACAGACACACACACACATGCCCACAGACACACACACACGATCACACACTATCACACACTATCACACTCCTCTGCAACAGATTGAATAACAACATTTCTTCCCAGCTTCTAGTACATTACAAGTGTGGAACAATGTCAATATCCCTCTTTATGAATAACTAATGGTTATTTCTCCACCTGAAGAATAGGTTTAAATGCTTGGAGCTTTATTGAGCTTTTTATGTTTTCTCAGAAAGTTAGTTGTGTGTGTGTGTGTGTGTGTGTGTGTGTGTGTGTGTGTGTGTGTGTGTGTGTGTGTGTGTATATAGCATGATTGCACGGGGCACAACTGAGCTAAAATCCATTGGAAAGTCTCATACCATTACTGTGAATAATGTCAAGTTTATGCCAACTGAGTGCATGTTTATTTAATTTGTGTGCCATTGAATTAGGACGATCCTAAATTAACAATAAAACAGCAGGCTGTTGTGATGCCTGGGGGACTTCTTAACCCCTAATTAGACCCCCTTCCCTGGGCTGAAATTCAAGCTCCCCCAGTGTCCCATCAGGCCCAGGGAAGCTGTTCCCTCTACGTGTTGACTCATTTCCCTCGCCAGCATTGCCATTTCCTACACACATGGAGGTCATGTTTTCTCCCTGAGGGTTCTCTCTCTCTCTCGCTGCCTCTCTGTCTGCACAACACTCTGAGCCTTTGGTGTGACACAGTTCAGTGTGTATCAGCCCCGCAGGCAGCACACTCTGTGTCATCTCACTCTGAGAGGCTGTGTGTCCATGCATTTTAAGCAGATACGTACCATTTACACCTCTGAGCGCTGTGCAGGCAGATTCAAGCTTGAACTGAAAAACAAACAAAAAAAGATCCAGTTTTAAGTTTGTTTTGATAACATGGAGATGTAATAGATTTGTGACGTAGGATCCAATCCGCATGTTGTGTGCCATAATGCTAACTGTATTTCCTCTCCTCATTTGTGTTCGCTCTTCTCTCTCACTAATGCTGCCTTGTTGCTGTGACACTAACCAGGACTCTGCACTGGGACTCTGACCCGTCCACTCTTCAACTTCACTCTGATTCTGAGCTGGGGTACTGGACACTCTCTTCTCTCCTTTCCTGGTCATGTTTCCTTCTCTCAATCTATGGCATGACTACTTTGTCTTCCAAAGTCATTATTCGGTTAATGCAGTCCAGGAAAACCTTCAAGTCGTGCATGCATTTAATTGATTCACACTGGTTTGCTACACTAATCTGAAGTCTCTGCCATCCCAAGAAACACTCATTTACTTACTTACTTTGACTTGTAAGGAGGTGAAAATCAGATGAGGATGATAGCAGAATGACTTTTGTATTTTTTTTCCTGTCAAATTCATTACAGTTCTGTGGTGATATTGAGCTGTGCAAAGTTTGAGTTGTTCTGTGCTTTTAGGCGTGGAACTCCAAAACTGGGAATGGCCAAAGTCACACAAGTGGACTTCCCTCCACATGAGACTGTGTCCTACACAAAAGAGACCCAGACACCTGTCATGACTCAGCCAAAAGAAGGTGATTCTCAGACATTATTACATATGTTAATCTTAAACACAACACGAGTTTTGTTTTGCTGCAAGAATTGTCCACCTCTTGTAAAAAAAATAATATTCCTTATGGGTGTTGTGGGCTGTGTGAGAGAACAAGTGTGTACCGGAAGTGAATAACAAGTGGAGGAGATTTGATTTGAGATGAAAGTAAAGGAAAACTGAGGCCCAGGAAACACAAGAAGTCAAAGGAGAGATTAAATTCAGAAAAACCCTGAACCTCACAAGCAACTCCGCTTTGGTATAACTAATGAGCAGGATGAGACGACCAATGACAGGAAGGAGAAATGAGATTTAGGGGAAAGATATGAAGCGCTGCTACTAACACCACATGTTGAACACATGCTCCATAAAATATGCAAGACTTGTGGGTATGCTGCTTGTTCTTGTATAATCTGCCCGACTGAAATCCTAATTAGTTTATTTTTATTTTTAAATAAACTATTCTACAAAACCTCCCAACTACAACTCTTGGAATGTTCCTGTCTTTTTAGCCATTTTTTCAATTTGTATGCATCAGCTGCAGTGGTGTACAATAACGAAGTAGAAATACTTCGTTACTGTATTTAAGTAGTTTTTTGGATTATATGTACTCTACTTTACTATTTATATTTCTGTTTACTTTTACTTTTACTTCATTACATTTTGCAAAGAAAACTGATACTTTTACTCCGATACATTTCCCCTGAAACCTTTGTTACTCGCTACAAAATCAAATCTATCTCTAGAAAGAAAGAAAAACACATCCGGGACTGTGGTGGAACACAGACTCCACGAAGCAGGTTTTGCGAATCACAATATTCTGCATTAGCCCTCTACATCCTCTAGTCCAGCGCTCCCAAACCTTTATGCGTCACGGGCCGGTAACGTGAAGACCAAACTGTCACGGACCGGGTCCGACCTCGGAGAGACAGGAGACAACGACACCTGACGTGTGTTCGTTATGTCCAGTCTACTCCTAACTAAACCTTTAGTCCAGTCTACTGCTTAACTTATAACGCGCTGCACAAAGACAGAATGTTGAAATGGAAGCAGGTTTTCATGCTTTTTTGGCGATCTCAGGATACTTTGCCTTGGTTTTAATCCAGAACACCGGCAGAGTTGAAACAGATTTAAGTTTCATTTTTAGGGTAACGTAACATATTGACATGTGTCAAGAGGTTCCGTCTGAGGTTACCACAGACGGATGTATCTGGTCATTTTTCACAATAAAACATTTTTCCGGACTTTTTTAATTTAACTTACATTTTTCATTCATTCTTTCTGTGCGGCCCAGTACCAAGGGGCCTGGTATCAAGGGCCCCACGGCCCGGTACCAAGGGACCCGGTACCAAGGGGCCCGGTACCAAGGGCCCCACGGCCCGGTACCAAGGGACCCACGGACCATTACCGGGCAGAATGAGCATACTTATAACCACACTGTTACAACTCCTTCATAGTGTCATATTGCTTTTTGGAGAATTACGATGATAAGTTCATAGTAGATGCAAAAGTATACTTAGGTACAATATATTATGTTGAACATAATATATATGGTTATTTTATCAACACAACTCCTTGTCCTTGGTCATGGTGACCACAGCACTTAAAAGAACTTCATAATTCTCAAAATTCTGACCCATTGCTTTTTTATTAAAAGCATGTACTTGTACTTTTACTTTCAATACTTAAGTACATTTTATATCAGAAAAATACTTTTGATACTTAAGTACAGAAAATATCAGATACTTTAAGACTTTTACTCAAGTAGTATTTTAATAGGTGACTTTTACTTTTACTGGAGTAATTTTCCAGTAAAGTATCTTTACTTTTACTCAAGTACGGCTTTTGGGTACTTTATACAACACTGATCAGCTGGCACGTCTTTTTAAGCATCTTTGAAAGCCTGGTTAGGTATTAAAAAAGCATTCAGATTGTTAATCGTTGTCCCTTCAGGTGATGTGCAGTAAATCGTGAGGTGGAAAGCAGTACGAGCAGGATGAAATTGTGTGATTTTGTGGAAAACTATGAGCAGAGCTAGTGAAGGATGAAGAGCATCCCTCTGTTACTCACTGCTCTTTACTCTGGACTCTACTGGGCATTGTAAAACTGTGTTAAACAATGATGGTTTCTGCCAGCTGTTCAACACAAGGCCCCCTTCCCCTCTCTGCCACTATGTAATCATTTCATCAACTCCCTCACTTCCCTGTCTTCTCCCTTCACCGAACAGGCACATAACAAAACACACTCAGTGACATTGTGCATTTTCACACCATCACTTCTGGCACTCTATGAGACAGCATCCCCTTCCCAGCTTGCTCCCCTTGGTGCATTTTTGATGTGTGGGGTGGCGTCGGGCCTGTTCTCTGATTGAGCGATTTATCGTGTTGTCAAAAGGAGGCAATGGCGCAGCACTCTCAAGGTCAGCAGGCGGTGGCATTAGAGGGAGCGGCCGCCGTGCCCTGTCTGCTGCACACCGAGGGTCCCCCACAGTGTGTGCAAGACATCTCTGAGAAAGGAGTGAAATATTTAAGATTTAATGTCACCTGCCCTATTGACCCAAAGAAAACCCCCTGAACAGTCAAGGAGAACTCATCATAGAGTGACATGATTCGTTTGTTATTAATGCGGACAGTATTGCGTCATGAATTGGACGGTGTTTGTTAGTCCAGTGTGCTCTGAAATCTCCTCTCAGATCTGTATGACTGATATTAGTTCATCTTTATTTGCCATGTTTGTGTCCATGGGAAAGTATAGAAGCATTTTTCTTCAGACTTGAATTAGTCTATTCCATCTGTCGGTCGTTTCAGGAAATGTGTTGATTTAAGTCATCAGATTGGTGAATTTCTGTGCCAGCGCCTGAGTATACTCAGACTGTACTAGTAGGTAATGTGCAGCATCAGTATGCACTCTTCAACAATAGGCTGTAATTATGGAATAAGATATTGTTGTGGGGTGGGGTGGTGGTGGTGGTGGTGTGTGGAGGGCTTGGTCTGGTGCAGCGTGTAAAAAGGCTGGTCAGGAATAGGAGTATGCAGAGCAGTAAATCTAAAATGTAATTGAATGTGATTGTTTTAATCACTCTGAATTAAGAGGCAGGTCAAAACCTTTTATCACAAAAGCCCTTGATGGCCTTCTTGTTTGAAGTATCACTTGTAATTGTGGTCAGCTTTTATGCACTCGATAATAAGAACTGCTTAATAAGATTTGTCATATCCCTCTGCCATTCAGTAGCTAATCATTCAAGTGGAAAATTTGGTGTATTCTTCATTTTATCTGAGTGTATAGTATTTGCACCTTTACAACCTGCTTTTTGTTCTCCATTTCATTTGACAATATTATGTGTTTGTATATTATCTGTGATTGACATTTTCTTCTGGACGTGTAACCATGTTGTAGGAGTTGAGAACAATACATTTCTTTTTCACAGATGACTAAGTCTTGAAGAGTGTCATCAGATTGACAAAAATCAGTTTTTTGCAGCCATTTATAATGTGCTACACTGTGACACAACCACAAATGTTGATGGTGTGCGCCCTGAGAAGATGGTTGATCCCAGTTTTTGCAGTGCATTTAGTAAACTGGCTAGAAAAACTATTTTCTGAAAAAAAGAAATTATAGTGCACATATTTGTGTGTGTATGTATTGGTAGTTTTGCTTTCTGTGGTTATTGGCCTTTGCACAAGCAGGCAGAGACAAAACCCTGCACGTGCTGAAGTCTGACCCTTATTGTGCTGGGGACATATAGAAAGTGGAAAACACCTGCAGAGGGAGGAATATACTTTGAACATTGCTGGGCGCATACCGTGTTTGCATTAATGTATTGTCCATTGAGCCAGAACCACCAACCCCCCACTTCCCCCCCCCCCCCCCCCCCCCCATAAAAAGCTTTTATTTCTTAAGTGGTACAAAAGCCATAATTGAGCCTGCTTTGAGAGGAGGTGTCAGTGTATGGGACATCGGTGATCCGGGTGAATTCTGTTAAATGCAACCCCCCCTCCCCCTTTCTCCACAACCCATCAGCGCTACTACCCCGCACTACCCCCCCTACTACACATCCCCAGCAGGGTCACCAGGATCACTAGCTTTTCTCCAAATGGCCATTTTGGCTGGCAGGTGCATTATACCCTTTATTTTCAGATTGTCTATCCGCTCCTAATGCCGGGCAGGTTGATTGCTCTGGCTGGCTCACCAGGGAAAGGGCTGACGAGCACGGCCGGGACTAGCTGAAAGACAGTGATTACTGTTTTCCTTTAAGCCTGATTGAGGCCCTTGAAAGGAATGATTTTAACCTTCTCCTGTTGGTTGCAGAGTATGGCCGTACATCGAAATGGTTTGTGTCATCAACCCAGTTCTGTAAACTCATCAGTGTACCCAATAACCTTCTTCCTCAAACCTCCGTCTGAGACAGGGGATAAATCACTTTGTGGACAAAGTGACAGATGACATTATCATTTAGATTATCTCCGTAGGAAGGACATTCTGGCATGCAGTGCTGTCATCTCAGATTAACTATAAGGCTCATACCAAGATAAATGCTTGTAGGAACCAGGCGAGTATTTCCCATCTCCTCATGAATCAGTTTTGTCCTGCTTTTGACTATTATTTTTTTTACATTGAAAGCATAGGCTATATACCGTCTCTAGGAAATGTGTGTTTTGAAAAAGCGCGTTCATCTTCTTTGAGGTAGAACCGGTGTGCAGTTTGCCAGCTGGTCTGCCCTGTATTTTGTTGTACATTCTCTGAGGTTGAATAGGAGTTGCAGGACCTCCTGCTAGGATGGTAATTGCACAGGCTTGCTGTTCAGGGAGAAGCTTGTCTTGGGGCAGCCAGGCGTAAAACCTCTGTGCCATCCCCATGCCACCTCTGAAGAGCATAAGACAATCCCAGCATCACCATCTGCTTTTGCACCATGCCGTCATCTGGCCAGACCAATGGGACGGGCCCGGGCAGCTGCTCCACACCCTCTGCCCCGCTGCCCTGTGGCCTAGAAGGGGGCAACCTGCCACTGGGACACAGAGGAAACGGCTACACTGACAGCTAGACCTTCCATTGAATGGCTAGAGTCTCATTAACAGTTGGAAAAGACAGGGGTCCCTATGACAACAAGACACCCGCTGCGCTGTGTCCCTTTTTAACACAAATGGCAAACGTCCCTGCTTTAGACGAGCAGGTTCCTTTTTTGAAAGGCGACATTGTGCTGACAAACCAAACAAATGTAAGGCAGAGATACAAAATCAGACTCTCGCTGTCCCCATAATCACTGTGTGGAGCTTTTATTGAAAAAAGGAAATAATAGAGGTGAAAGACGTAGTGACCAAAAGGTATGAAACATTTATCTGGAAGGCATTATTGAGCCTTGTCTGTAAGCGGTTTCTTAGAATTAAATTGTATTCCCCATTTACATTTGACAAAATTGATTTAAAAAAAAAATATGAATTTCCTGCGTAGGAATATGTTGATTCAGAGACATGGCGTGAGCAACCAGTGTATTTCCCAGTGTTTACTATAGTGTACTTTCTGATCAACAGAGGAAGAAGAAGAGGAGGAAGAAAGCGCTTCACCTCAACCAGTCATGGAGACTCAGACTGAGAAAGCGGACCAGAAAGTGGAGGAGGAAGGTACTTCACTAACACTGATGATGCATACTTGCAATACAAATGGAGCCACTTCAGGGAGTTTTATAATAGTTGTAGCAGCGTTCAAAGAGGTTTATATTCCTGTAAAGCAATGCATCATGTGCAATATCATAAAGGCAATGAGCAGCAGTGATCCGTACTATATTTCAGTTTGTGTTGTTTTTATTTGCAGCAACCCCCTACGAGCTGACAGAAGAGGAAAAACTCCAGATACTGCACTCCGAAGAGTTTGTGGATTTCTTCGACCATAGCACTCGCATTATTGAGCGGGCTCTATCGGAGCACGTAGACCTCTTCTTTGACTACAGCGGCCGTGACTTGGAGGAGAAGGAGGGGTAATAATAAAACAACTAGTGTTTAACACAAAAAACAACATGGTAATTGGTTTTTGTAGACGTGTTTTTATTGATTTGTGGTGCTTTGTTTTCCCCAGGGAAATCCAGGCCGGAACAAAGCTCTCCCTCAACAGGCAGTTCTTGGATGAGCGCTGGTCCAAGCATCGCGTCGTCACGTGCCTGGACTGGTCCACCCAGGTCAATTTTCTTTTCAACAACTTTTTGTAATTTAACCAACAGTTGAACAAATTTCTCAGAGCAGCATTTGGAAGTTGTTTGCAATTATCAAAATGTCAATCCTAAAAATGTGTTAATTGTGTTAAAATAAAAGTCATTATGTGGATAAGTGTTGCTAATTGGCTGTTGAAACAACTTAACTTTGCACAGCCATAATGCTTTATGATTGCATAGCTTGAGTTTGACAGCATTTACTTTTCGCCACAAGTCCCTCAGGCAAAGTACGTTATGTCCCACACATTGTCACTCAGTCAGGGGCCATAATGATTTGTTTCCTCCGGTGTCTAAGGTCATTTATTGCATGATTCAGCAATGACTTTTGACAGTGATTGAACACCAACTCTTTGTTCACAGTATTTACCAAGTCAGAGCGATATCCATACCCTTGTCTTTTGAAATTCTGAATTCACAAACTGTAAATCTCACGTCAGGTATTCGAAGCAGCAGAGGTTAATGGTTTGTTTACTTCTGGGTCGTGTTTCTGTCGTGATTCTCCGGCGTGCTTTTAACATTGACCACTGTTCCTCTGAGCACTTTCAGAACCGTAGTTTTTGGTTAAAATTATGAAAAGAAATAAAAATGCATTTTGCCAAAGTTCTTAAGGGCAGTAGGGCTAATTAAAGGAGTCGTACATCTTTATAAAAGGTTACTCAATCTTTAAGGCATTCAGAAGCACCACACAGAGCAGGCAAGTCTTTTCCACATGGAGCCAAGCCTGGGGGGCATGTCTGCCTCACCCCCGACATTCATTTGGGCTTTTTTTTTCTGTCACCAGTATCCTGAACTGCTACTTGCCTCATACAACAACAATGATGAAGCTCCTCACGAGCCAGATGGCGTGGCCTTAGTGTGGAACATGAAGTACAAGAAGGCCACACCGGAGTACGTCTTCCACTGTCAGGTACCCAAAGCAAAAAATCTCTCTGCTTCTTTCTCCCACCTCTCTCCCCACATCCTCACGGGGGGCTTCTTCCATGACAAGCATGGGACAACGCAAACCGGCCCCTTTCTGTTCCCCTCGTCTCTCCTTCTCCCCGAGTTCACCGTACTGTTATCCACCTCCACCACATCTATCCGTAAACACATGTTTGTGGGGCGCAGGAGAAGACCTGTGGTGCAGGAGTTATATGGAACCTGAGCGCTGCAGCGGGATTAAGTGTGTGGGGCAGGGCTGGTTATCATGTGCATCCAAACAAGGGCCCTGTGTTCAGACGAGCTAGCAGGGTGAGCAGCACCGCTCCTCCGCTCTGCCCAGCCTTATTATAATGCCTGCCCTGAGGCTCCTTCACCAAGACAAGTTGAGTAGAACCACATGTTGTTGCCGCCAGAGCGGATGTCGATGTAGGCGTATTGCTCAGATGAATAAAACTGAACAGAAGTGTGAATGAGGTTTTCCCTGTTCCTCAAAGTCGACTCATGAAAATCTCCTGAAACATGCGTCACAATGTTTGTCAAGAAAGGTCCCTATTAGAAAAACTATTGAGGTAAGAGTGTGCCAGGTGAAGCTTTGAGTGTGTGTAGGCCACCTTAAAAACAAACTCCAGTAATATGATACACGATAAAGTCATTATCCAAACATTAGTAATAGTCTTGATGACCAGCCTCAAGGTTTGTTTTGCACAGAACAGTTTTCTGACTTTGAGATGAAGAAGGAAAAGTTTTTTACTTTGTTTTTTTTACTCTACATTTGTTTATGTTTCCATTCATTGTCACCATGAACTAATTTGCAATGCTTGTATTATTTAGTATACTGGACTGAGTAAATTAATTAAGTTCTGTATTATTTGCATCTGCATTATTACACTCAGCTTCCAGTTTACTCGGTACACCGAGCTGAAACTAATGCAGTCTAATACAGCGGTCCTGCATGAAGGTTATAATGTAGTGATGTTTTAGAAAGGTGAGGCTACCCTCGTTATTATAAATGGGTTGGACAAAATAATAGAAACACCAATCAGTATAACACAGTACCACAAACAACATCCTCCATGAAGTTGAATCAGCACCTCTCTTGGGCTTGGATGCATTCTTGCTTTTTTGATTGGACGTGATGGTATTTCTAGAGACCTGTCGCCGGGCTGTCTCACTACAAACATGTTCTTATTCATCACTGGAGAAGCTAAAAATGGACTTTCCCTTTCTCTATTTCCCCCTCTTTCCGACAGTCTGCCGTTATGTCGGCCGCGTTTGCCAAGTTCCACCCCAACGTTGTGGTGGGGGGCACATACTCGGGGCAGATTGTACTGTGGGACAACAGGAGCAACAAGAGGACCCCGGTGCAGAGGACTCCCCTGTCGGCAGCAGCACACACGGTACACGGGACAACCGGCACAATGAGCTGATACGTCATGCCAATACAGCAGAAGAGTAAAATGTCTCCCTCCTTTCTTTTTGCAGCACCCTGTATACTGCGTCAATGTGGTTGGCACCCAGAACGCCCACAACTTGATTAGCATCTCCACTGATGGCAAGATTTGCTCCTGGAGTCTGGACATGCTCTCCCAGCCACAGGTAACACATGCTGTGTTTTTCTTCCATGGGTGGTCAGAGAAATATTTCTGGATAACATAAATGACTCGGGGGTTAAAGATTTAACCATCAAATTGAATTGCAATGCTAATATTATGTCACATTTTCAAGCTTTGAGCACATGTTTTACTTATTGTGTACTTTCTGTCTCTTCAGTCTCACATTCCACCCCTCGAAGTTAAATGTCAAACATTTTGGCCGGACTCCTTCGTTTTAGCGTTCCCGTTTGGTATTCCCCGTGGCTCATTTTTCACTTTCAAGGAAATTAACTTTGCTAGCCGTGTCATTTCATCTGAGCTGCCAAGACCTCAATGTCAAACTTCAATTTTTTTTTTATAAAGTGCTAGTTGAATTTAGATTATGCATTAATAAACTGTGAAGGGATTTTTATAGGTTGTGCTTGGCAGAGTGTATGTTAACATAAAGCTTGAGCAGGGAGCTTGTTAAAGATGTTTTTCCATGTTCCCTCTCCTCCACAGGACAGCATGGAGCTGGTGTTCAAGCAGTCCAAAGCTGTAGCTGTCACCTCCATGTCTTTCCCTCTCGGAGATGTCAACAATTTCGTGGTGGGCAGCGAGGACGGCTCCGTCTACATGTCGTGTCGTCATGGAAGGTGTGTTCATAAGCAAAACCGCGGTCCCCGGCGTCCCTCCCGAACACCGCCAGGAAACTGAGGCGGCTTGTTAGGCCCACCTCGGACCGAGTGTCAAATAAATATAGCCCACTCACTTCCCAGTGCAACGCAAATTCAACACTTGATCTCCTGCTGTTTGAGGTTTCACTCCTGCCCAGTTATCCTGTTTTTCTTTTCCACTTGTCAGTTGTGTTTGTAAAGGTCGCTCAACATAAACAGGGCACACATGCAGGGGAAACAAATATTTTTTTCTCTGTCCTTTTTTCCCCTCCTCTGTATGTTTCTCTAGGTGAGAGAGTTTGTTTACACACGGTCTTCCCGGGGAGAATTAAAACCGTAGTTCATCCCACAATGTTCTCATTTAAGACACCGGGGCTTCTCTCGTGGCGGTTGGTCCCTGGTAAAGAAGCAAATAAATGTGGCTTAAATCAGAGCTGCCACTGAGAAGCGTGTGAGCCCCACAGTAAATGTCCTGCAGTATACCCAGAGACCGCAGAGAGGAGATGGCTGCTAGGTTTTGCACAGCAGAATCACCTCTGTAATTGGGGGAATAATTTTCCACCTCATTTACAATGGTATGATACTCTCTTCGCAGTTAATAATGCATAAGCATCACTCATGCTGAGTATTTACCTCTCTGCGTTAATTATCAGATCCTTAGTTGGGAAACGGCTCTGCAACATGTGGTTGAGCGGGTGCAGGCACTTTTGCCATCCTGCTGGTAATCACATGATATAAGTAAATGATTAGTGTAAATACCTCCATCAGACATCCATCTGTGGCTGTTGCTGTCTCTCATGCTTAATGATGCCCAAATGATTGAAACACTTTGTTTGTTCCCTTCATGCAATGTACAGAAATGTATCTTCAAAACATTATCACAACTGAAGGTCGCTACTCAACATCAGCTGCTTTTGGAAATAAAATGTCTCAGTGAGTACGTTTGCACTCACTCACTCTCCACTTCATCTTCCGTGTGCTCCACAGTAAAGCGGGCATCAGTGAGATGTTTGAGGGCCACCATGGGCCCGTCACAGGGATCAACTGCCACACAGCTGCAGGGCCCCTGGACTTCTCCCACTTGTTTGTCACCTCCTCTTTCGACTGGACTGTCAAGCTGTGGAGCACCAAGGTTAGAGCAGTTATACAAAACCTCAGGATTATTGGATCTGGCTGCAAAAACCTATCTGTGTGTTGGAAAAGGTCCCCCCCCCCCCCCCTCTGTGTGTCTTGTGCCTCTACATGGTTCCATATAATCCCGCTTTTGTTCATTTCTAACAGCACTATAGTTCAGGCTAATAGTGTTTCTTGTTATGTTGATTTTAGACGGTTCAGCCCAAATAAGTGATTTGTTCCCTCTAATTTAACAAGCATAAGAGTCTTAACCGCCACTACAAGCTCTGAGAGGATGATGCCTGCACTCCTGCTATGGAGCTCAGCCAAGGCTAACATGCTAATGTTCATTAGAGAATGTTTACTGTGTTAGTTAGCAGTGCAAATGGCATTCAACACAACACACTGATATGAATGTTTTGACCTCGTGGTGGCACTAAATGAAAAGTTTAGATGAGTTTAAATGATAAGTGTGGAATATAACGGTCCGTGTCAAATGGTATGCCCATTAGAGGGTGATACTGAGATAATGAGATTTTCATGGTACAGTCTCAGATATCCAGATAGAAATATCATGGTTTAATAATCCAATTATTATTATTAGTCACAGGAATTTGAATAGAATTCCAATGTAGATGTATGACAGCTCATATAACGTTACAACCCGAGTGCCAAACCATAACATATATCTCAAGAGGCTTTGACTTTGGACCAAAGTGGTGCAGCCATCCTTCGAGCCTCGTCTATTAAAAGTTTTAACCTGAAAATATCATAACATTTTGAATTTAATATTTAATTAGTATATTTGTTCATGTCTGTATATTACGTGGGGATATCTCCATGTACATTGATACATAGATTAGCACCCATACAGCAAAAATCTAAACTCTAAAATCATGTTTCCCCTCAAATATGTCTGCAGAACAACAAGCCGCTCTACTCCTTTGAAGATAACTCGGATTATGTGTATGATGTCATGTGGTCTCCAACTCACCCTGCTCTGTTTGCTTGTGTGGACGGAGTGGGTCATCTGGACCTGTGGAACCTCAACAACGACACCGAGGTATTACCGTCCTACCAACAGCACACATATATTTAGCCACACTCTAATCTCAAACATCTATCCACTTTTTATTACTGAATAGAATTTGAGTGGAAGCAGCATAGAGGTTGCAGACCATGTTCCCGCCCTTCTAATTGGTATTTCATGGTGTTGTTGTTTTAGGTTCCTACCGCCAGCGCCACAGTGGAGGGTAACCCAGCTCTCAACCGGGTCAGATGGGCTCATTCTGGCAAAGAGATCGCTGTGGGAGACTCTGATGGACGAGTTCTTGTGTATGATGTTGGAGAGGTGAGCAAGGATGACTCTGCTTTTTAACACCAAGTTTCTCCTGAGTGTTTTTTTGTCATAATACCCAGGCATGTTGTTTTAGACATGATTCAGCCTCATTAATTAGTTGCACATTGCTCGTGGACTCGAATGGTTTGAGAATTAGATTGAGCCATCGTTCATAAATAAGCATGTAGGGCATTTCTGTATTTCAGATGTTATTCTGATTATTCTGTTGTGCACCTCCCCCACAGCAAACTGCGGTTCCACGTAACGATGAGTGGACCCGTTTTGTTCGCACGCTGGCAGAGATCAACGAGAACAGAGATGATGCAGAGGAGCTGGCAGCTCAGCGCCTGGCTGCCTGATCTACTCGCCACGGAGGCGATGTTTATGGGACCAGTGGCGCGCTTGTTAACATCAGCCCTGTTTTTGATGGGAGGAAAAGATGTGAAAACATGACCGGGGGGGGGGGGGGAATTATGAATTTTTGATCGTGAAGAAATACGGACATCTTTGGATTTCTTAGACAAATCTGCCTTCTCAGTTAGCTGGACCATCACCAGCCTTCCTTGGATTAACACGAGCGACAGGGCTATCCACCTCAAACACTAACATGAAGCCATATTCACAAAACACAAACCAGTTGTCCTTTTTTTTTATTTAAACCAGATGCCTTAAACTTTAATTTTGATTGTAAAATCCTACCCGTCTTCATTTCGGGCCCATAATGAGCCTTATTTTTGAGTTCCTGAATCCAAATAGGTAACACTCATAGCTGAGTTCCATTTCCACCAAAGTTGTAGTAAAGCAATCACATCTTTAAAAACTTCTTATAACTGTAGAATCATGTTGTCATCTCCGTTCCTTTTAGACTTGTTTGTAAAATACTGAAAAGTCCACAATCCAGATGTCTTTCTACTTTCTATATTGGTCTACACTGCACCGGTTTTCACTTATTCAGTGCAGCTGGTTAGACTGGACATAGTTGAACGATCCTCAATACCTCAGAAGATGATCACGTATACTGTAACTGCTCAGTGATGTATGTTGACGGGATCTGAACAGAGATTGTTTTGTTGCCTGAAGAATCTCAAAGTTTTGGTGTCAAAACTGAGAATGTACTTTTCACACAGTAGAAACAAACAGTTTGAATGATTTATTTCAATAAAATACAATAAATACATTTAAATATTTTTCTGGTCATGATTTCAAAATAAACACTTTTGAAAGCATCTGTACATCCTTGTGTTTCTTAAGTTTCACTGACACATGCACACCAAAGCTATTGCACACCAGAAAACACAGTTACAATCCCTCGTCATCCCATAATGTCCCTCTGTAGAGGAGTACAATATGTACAATAAAGTGGTGCAAGCTATGCAAACAAAATGCAATAAAGCCATACTCATGCAGCATTCAAAGTAAGACAGCTGCTAAAATGCTTTTAAAGTCTCAATAAAACCTTTTTGGAGGAAACGTAATGACCGGAGGAGCATGCGGTCACAATGAGTGACGTTTTATGAAGCCTGTGGCTCCGCTTTGGACTCCACTGGTTTGATTGGCGCCTCTCCAGAAGGCTTGAACTTGGGCAGGTGCAGACCAAACTTTCTCTCCACGCCAGCAAAGGTAGCAGCAGCTAGATGGTAGCCGCCCACGTGATCGGCAGTCACAGAGGGATGGTCCTCGATTGTAGGTTTGGGAGTGGGCCCAGAGCCGGCAGGACGACTGAGGAGAGAGTCAGGTTAGTCTCAGATGCCAATCTTGGCAATGACATAATGTACGCACTTGTGGAAACAGGGTTAAAGTACTTACTGTCCCCCGAAGTCCACGTTCAACCATCTCTGTAACAGTTCATAGGTCACCAGGGTTACACCAAACTGCGGTGAAGATCTTAAGACGCGAGCTAATGGAATATAGAATTGAAAATTACAATGTGGGATTCAATATTCTCGCGGTGCCTTCAAGACAATGACAGCCACCACAGCGAGCCTCATTTCCAAGTCATGGAACCACTTATAGGACTGTGGAGTGTATGTGTGCATGTGTGCATTTACCTCCTGCGCCCTTCCATAATGCCTGGAAACCTTCCTCCCTGAGGATCTTCCTGAAGCAGTCAATGACTCCGCTGTATGTGGTCTGGCCTGCTCGGGCCGCCACCTGGAGCCGGGTCTTGATGACATCGGCAGGGGTCACCAGCGAAGCCGCCGGCACACCTTCGGAGATGTTTCACAACAGACATAATGAAGCGCTTTCACTATGCACAGATGGGTGTCACATCCTGACATCCCTGCTGCAGCATCATGCAGGGCTTGAAATGGGTACTGTATAGAGTGATATGACAAAAGCATGTATAGGCACTGTATATGTTCATTCTGTACACATGACATCTATTCCACTTTTGTCTATCGGGGGAGAGGGATCCTCCTCTGTTGCTCTCCTGAAGGTTTCTTTCCTTTTTCTCCCAGGGAAAGGGATCTTTGGGGTTTTTCTTGAACCGATGTGAGGTCCCGGGACAGAGGATGACGTATGTATACAGATTGTAAAGCCCACTAAAGGCAAATTTGTAATTTGTTATTTTGGGCTATACAAAATAGACTGAATGGAATTTAATTGAATATATATGCAGCCGGGGCACTGTGAGATTCAACGGATGGGAGAAAACCAAAATGCGTTTCTCGAAGCAGAAAATGTGGCACATCTCTGAATTAATCTCGGATGTTCACAGACACTGAGCTTTCCAGATGTTTGTTACCTGCAATAGCTCCAGCAGTGAGCAGCTGTAATGGCCCCAGACTTCCGTCCTCATCTGCCAATTTTGCCTTGGTGTGGGCATAAACAGGAAAGTAGATGGCGGAGAAGGGGATGTCACGCAGGAAGCACGCTTTGGCTCCCTAACGGAAAAAAAAAACATTTAAATATTATATATACACAGTCACAGTCAGTCATGGACAGAGGCAATGGTTGAGGAGGTTTGTCTTGGGGATTAAGTGGTCTGGGGGCTGTCGTATTCAACCTACAGGGGGCTTTAGTGTGATGATGGAGCCAAAGAGCCCCCAGGGAGAGCTGCAGCACAGGGCCTCCAGAGAGAGATCCATCCGAGACACACACACACACACACACACGCACACACACACACACACACACACACACACACACACATGCACACACACACACACGCACGCACACACACACACACACGCACGCACACAGACCCTTGCCATGGACCCGGTGCGCTAGGTCCTTCTGCCAAGAGGAAGTCAGCTTTTCTTTTTTTCTAACAAGCCACACACTGTCTGCTACTCATTAAACTATGGAGTATGAGCACATGACTAGTAAACCCACAAAGATCTTGAAAAGGAGCAGTAGCAAAGCCTAATCCCTCACTAATTTGCTGTTGGTTGTTGGCCACAGTTTGTATGTTCATACGCTGATTTAGAAAATTGCAAACAGTCAGCAAAAGGGTTGTTTGATCTTCAAATGTGTGATCCTCACCTCCATTATGTCTGTATACACACAAATGTTTGTTCAAATACAGTAGTATTTCATCTGTGTATCGTTACAGGAAAAAACATCTTAATACACAATTGTGGAAAGTAAAGTACATTTACTCAAGTACTGTATTTTACATGAGTATGACCTTCGACATTATTTTATTGTGCTAATATTATACTTCATGTGCTGTATTTGACAGCTACAGTGATTTGTTCTTTCTTAGATTCTGATCTTTCCCACAGAAATATGGTATAAATAAAGCATTGATAAAGGTAAAGCACTATTATTAATAATCCAATAAATATAATGTACAATAATATAACACTCATACAATAAATTATCCTGATAATACTTCTGTATTTGTTTAAAGTATTTTGCATAGAGGAACTTTAATTGTGACTAAGTGCCTTCACATTTTAATATTGCACCTATTACTTAAAAGTAGATCTGAAATGTTTAGTTGGTTAATCACAATCAAATTAACCTGCAACTCTTTTTGTTCCATTATTGTTTATGTATTTTTTCAACCCCAAAACTTAATGCCTTAATTCCACCTTTATTATGATGAGTTATTGTGAGTAAATTGAATCTCTCTTCTTTTTTTTTTACATCTGAAAATACTACCTTTGGCTTTACTGAAACTTTGATGGGCATTTTTCACTTTTAATTATTGGTAGATTAATGTCTGAAAATGTCTTCCATCGTTCCTATATACATTGAAGTGAACAATAACTTTTTTCAGTATTGTCTCTCAGGAAAATAAGACCTTTCTCTGCCCTTGTACGACAGTTAACAGAGGTTGATGCCGCAGACGTCACGGTGCTGCGGAGGTGCTGACCTACCTTGTAGAGGCCAAAGAAGCCCAGTTCCCTCACAACACTCAGGGCTTTGACCCTGGGGCCTGTGGTGATCTCTCCAGCCACCTGCAGGCGGATCTTAACTATCTCCAGAGGATTGGTGAAAATCACCTGGGAAGCTCCAGCCTGCAGGATGCAACAGGACAAAGAAACAGCAGATGAGTGTTTTATATGCAAACATGTAAGTTTCTAAGATTGGCTGAGCTCACACATCTGAGGGGTGAACTTTGGGTGAAAATGTAATGATGTGTAAGCACTTCTCTCTAGGAGGAGTTTTCTAATTATCTCAGTAAACTTCAGCACAAAAGGCACTTTTCCCCCTGATTTCATATTGTATGAGTGGCCTTGACAGGAGGAAGAAAAAGCAGGCATTGATAGAGGAACAACTGGGGTCAGAGTAGAGCAGGCAGAGGGTGAGGAGAAGCCCCGGCTCATGGTTGGGAGGCTCTGACCCTGGCAACAGCCCTCTGCCCCCTCGCCTCCCCTGAGGCACCTCCTGTGGCAGGGTGAGCGGCCCGGCCTGGCCTCGCCCCGCACACTTCCCCAATTCAGCCCTTTCCCAGGGGAGAGAGCGCTGAATCACCCGGACGGCTCGGAGTCCGGGCAAGCAATGCCCTAAAGGCATGACACCCTCTGACTCGGGCACATTTATCACACTCCCCAAATCTAATCAGGCCCCAGGATGGCTGCTGGTGACATTCAGGGCAGGGGTCTTATCTGTAAACATCCGAGCTAAGGTCTAAAAAAAGCTCTGGCACATTTAGTCATTTTCAAAGAGGAGGGGGAATATCCGCTGCTCTGAAGATTGATGCATTCGTCCCATCTCTTTTATCTTCTCCTGTTCTCTTCTCTGACGGAAGCGATAAACTACCAAGCCGCCAGAGTAACTAGACTTTTAACTTTTATAAAATAACAAACAATATATATATATATATATATATAATGGCCATGCAGTCCATGGATGGGATGTATCCTGAGCAGCTAACATTGTGTATTGGAAACATCCTCGTTGTCCTGTGTGGGGACCTGCACTGTGACCACACCTCAGGTATGTACTGCGTTGTCAAACTCAATCACACTGAGCTAAACCCAGCTTCATCCAGGAACCTCCAGGGCCTCTTCCTACAATTACACCCTGACAGGGGTCACGACCCCGCTCCTCTGTGAGCAACCTGCGGGCTCTGCTGCAAGGCCGGCCTGTTTCACTTCAGCCGGTGGAGAGACAGAGTGAAGGAATTACATCTTTAATCTAGTAATCTATGTAAAATGCTATTACATTACAATATGGCCAAGATGTTAAAAAAAAAGAGTCCCAATTCAGAGAATTCAGGGACGAAGGTTAACTTCTGTATCCATCTAGGATGCCAAACAGATTATCTGACATATGAAGCTGAAAAATCAGAAACTCTCACATAAACTAGATGAACTGTGCCAGTGACGAGTGATTACTAGTGGAATTTTTTAATGAGAAGCATGTGAAAAAGAAGAAAAAAAAATCCCCAAACTAATATGGTAGAAATGTGCCAGATAAAAACTAAAAAAATCATTTCACTTGATTGGTAAGGATTTTATGATGAAAATCTTTTGAAGGTCCATCATCAACATGGACACACAACATTTAAGTATTTTGTGTAAACAGTCAGTGGTGTGTAATGTAAACACTTCATCCACCACTGCATATATATATAGTCATTAGATTTTGCCTTATAACAAAGATCTATGTAGCCCTGAAGGTACTTAAACATTTATATCATGATGTTAAACATCCAATATGCAGTATTTAAAGTGCTTTCATATTGATTTCTCCTGTACTTACTGATGAACTACACTATTTATCCATCTTATACATGAACAAGCAAGTTGGATATACACTATTAAAAATGTAGGCGTTACATTAGAAGGAGCAATTCAATTAAACAATATTAGACAGATGACATTTCCAATATTTACGCACATTAACCACTTAAAATCATGTATACTTTGTATATATTTTAGGTGTTCCTTTACTTGTTTTTGAGTTGATCTACTGACTGAATTAAAAAAAAAGATCACTAAAGTAATGCTTACACATGCTCCAGAGAGAATCTCTGCAGGCACAGGGATGGTATTATCTTCTGTGGTGAACTTGTCCCTGACAAAATCATTCATCTGAAAAAAAAAGAAAGAAAGAAGAAGACATCAAGAATAAAAGGCAGATGAAACACAATCCCAATCTTGATAGCAGGGCATTAATGTTAACTTGTGGTTGCAGTCACATCTTGATTGCGAAGAGTGCGCTTCTTCTGCACTCTGCATGTTTTTCATTCTCAGTGAGTCATTTGAAGCAACTTTTTGAACACTCTGAGCTACACAGGGGATATGACTTGCCGTGAGTTTGATAGCTTTCTCTGGGGCAACGCCGATGAGCTGCGGGAGCAGACCTGCAAAATATTATTCATAGATACCATTAGAATACCTGACTGAGAGAAAGACAAAGCCTGGCTCCAAATGAATGCACGTTTTTTTGGGGTCTTTTTTTCTCCTTTGTCGAATGGATACATCTACTGACAGCTAGAACAATGTAAGCTGCAGGGTTCTCTTGTGTGTAAAACAAACCCATAAATATTTACAGATGTGGCTGATACATCTGATGCGCTACAACACAAAGGTCCTATTGAAAGTGAACAAAAGTCCAAAAATATGACACTGCTGGTGCGCATGGGATCAGCATTGTTGAGGCCTGATCCCACTGTTGGTGGGGAACAGAGAGAGCTGTGTGGCCACGGACAAGATCGGGGGGAGGCCGGGTGCTACGGCGGCGATAACCGCCATACTGTTTCACCGTCTGTCCTTCATCAAGCCAGATAAACTTCTGAAGGAGCTGCTGAGTGACTGCTGCTGGTATGCAGCCAGAAAACAGCCGAGCGTGTCTGTCTCTGAGTCAATCACCCTCTTATCATGTGCAAGAGAGGAGGAAGGAAGGCAGAGGGAAGCAGATCAGAGCAACAAAGAGCTGCAGTGGTGGAGGTAGCAGTAGATGGCAGTCTTGACTTCCTTCATATGAGCAGCCCCAGGGTAGAAGTGTTGTATATCACAAGCCATCAGCACCATTATCACACACCCGGGCAGAGGCAGATCAGACACTGCTGCTACATGAATTCTGCTGGTCATTTTCCTCGGGGAGCTCTCCCAGGTATTGAGATAATGCAAACGCGACCCCTGGGTGTTGCTTTATTCACTGCTGAACAGGGAGGGCAAAGGTTTCTGGTATCAATTAGCAAAGCATGCTGCTGATATTAGCACACTGACATCCCCTAATGCTTTCCCATCAGATGGTTTGTTTTGCACAAGAGCCATATGTTGGCCTGCACACAGATTTCCTTTTTACGCACGATAAGATCTGTAAAGGATTACCTCTGTAAAATCCGAAGAAGCCCTCGTAACGGAACACTTTCTTTGCACAGTCAAAGCTGTTCTTGTACATCAGTTCTCCTACGAAGGAGCCTGTGGAGCGTTGGTTCTGCATGCGCGTCTTCACCAGGTCGATGGGGTACACAGCCGTGGCACCGGTCGCTACAAAACACAAACATTTGTCACTGGTTGAAATCTTTGTTCTGTTTTTCAAGAAACAAGGTTTCGGCAGAATTTCTAAGTATCAAATTTTGTTAATACTAATTTAAGTTACAAATTATGTTAATACTAATGTATCACCTCGTATGGCTTTCCTATAAACATATTTACAACTGTGAAGATTAGGGCAACAACAATACGTATTTTCCTTACTGATTACATGTCAGAACATAGTTAAAAATAATCATTATATTTTCCAAGGTGGTATCTTTAAATTCCTTGCTATGTCCGACCGACAGTCCAATGGCTAAAGATGCACAATTTACTTCATAAATGACAAAGAACAGCAACAAGTCCTCACATTTTAGAACTGAATATCTGGCCTTTTTGCTTGAATAATGACTGAAATGATCAAGTTAATTTATAAATTAATCAATTTTCTGTTGATCGATTAATAGATTTGATTATCTGTTCAGCTCCTGGACAGTTCTCTTGTTCCATATAATTAATGTGTTATTGTCTTACACAATAGGGTTGTACAACAATAATTCTTCAACTATGTTTGGGGAGGGTATGTTTAATGGTCACTGAGAAATAAATAGAAGTGTGTTTGTGTATAAACTCTAAACAAACTGTTATAAAGCTCAGATGAGGAAGTCTGGTAACTGGGAAAACTGTTTAGGGTGGCAGCAAGTTGCAGTAAACTCCTGGTCTCAGCTTTACTTGCCTTGTCTTGTCTGACATCAAAGGCTGCTGTAATGACTCGTATCTCAAACATGCAAACAGCTCTGTCAGCACAGAGGCAGGGTGAGAAACAGCTCATTATCGACAGCATCACCATGAGCCTTATGATATATAGCTCTTTTTTACCCTGCCTGAATCGGCCACTGGTGAATGAGGATTGATAAATCCTTGCGTGTTTGAGCAGAGCACACAGACACACACACGCACACACAGGATCAGAGTGTGTTCCTATCTGAGGTGCAGTTATGTCAGACTTCCTTGTATCAGTTCCTTCCAGTGCAATTAGATGGAGAATTCCAGAGAGTGCAGTTACGGAAGATTTGTGTCATTCCAAAGCTCCGACTCCAACGACAGCCTGGAGCCACTGGAGGCACGGCAGCACAATGCCGGAGCCTCACATCACAAACCCTCTCCCATGCAGCACAATGGCCGGCCCGGGGCCTCAGCGCGCCAGTCTGGCCGGCTAAGGTTACCCCTCGGGCGGGCCGGGTGCTCTGCCGCAGACATGTCACTCACCTCCAGCGATTGAGCCCAGACCAAACCTGTAGGCTGACTCTGCAGCCTGGAGCCAGGCGGGCCGAGACGTTTCGTGAGGGTGCTGTATAGGAGAAAAAGACACCAGTGGTTAAATGAATCTGGAGAAAGACAGGGGGGGGATCAGAACACTGACCATGAATCGGCTGGCTATTAAACTATAGCAGACTACTCAACAACGGAGGAAGGCGATGGAATGCGGACATGTCATATAACGTCTAATTCATCATCAGCCAGTATTAAATGTCATAGACTGACCAGCTCTGATACAGTAAATGACTGTGTGAACCTCTAGCTAGGTTTCCACACATGGTACATGTGGGAGGCTGAAAGCTAAAGGTCTTATTTTGTTTTTACAACAAAGTATAATTTCTCTCTTATCAACTTGATCTCTGGATTGGTGTTTGATGTTGAAAGTGGAGCCCCTTTGTTTTCTCTGTGGTGCAGGGGAACAGATTAGCCCCACAAGCCTTTTCCATGTACAGATAAGTATCTACATGAATATTACACAGTTTGAGTGAGACTCTGTTAAAGATGTGTGTGTGGAGCGCTGCAGGTTGAGGCGGTGAGTAACTTCTCCCAGACCAGATGTGAAGGGAGTAGAGCAGATCAGGCTTTTCCTCTTCCCAGATGCTTCCACCAAGGGTTGCATGCTAACAAGATCGAGGTCTTGATCAAAGGGTTTAAACAATTAGCCTACTTCCACTAAAGGGCAGGCCTGAGAATTGCAGCATCCCCCCCAAAGGAATCAAATTCCAGACATCTGAGTGTGAGTCCCAGGAGCATGAGTGGCCTGAAAGCTCTGACCACGGCCTGATATAGAGCCTTCTTATCCGGTGCAGGCAGGAACTATTTTGTCCTCCCAAATCCACCTTGACTCCCACTCCCCTCCTGCCATTAGCAGAATTTTATAAAGGCTCCTAAAACTCCTCAAGCCCCACACTGATAAAAGCCTCATATTAGCGTCTCAGATGTGTGATTGCAGCTCATGTGTATGTGCAGCTATACTGAATAAAAGGTGGGAAGAGCCTTTCATTCTTCTATAACTATAATTGGTGTACTTTTATCTAGGAGTTAAAGTAATGCACTTCACAAGGGAAGAAAAACATGGGCACTCTGCTAATTCAGCGAGTGAACATTCTCCCTTTTTAGCTCCTTTTTGAGAAGGAAGCAGAGTAAGAAGGTGGAAAAGGCTTTGATAAAAGGCAGGAGGATGTGAGGGGCATTAGAGGAGTCAATCAGGCTACCTGTCTCTGGGCCTCTGCTAGGTGGTATGGCATGGCTCCTTCCTCCAACGGGGCTATCCTCTCAATGTCTGCATGGTTCAGCCGCCTTAACACATATCAGCAGGGGAGGGATAGAGTTAGGCCGGGGAAAAGCAGAAAGCCCTGCATCTCCTGTGAGCAGTCAGTGATGTAAGATTTTCCACAGACATTTTACTGGCATATAACTTGAAGTTACTGCACCTTTAATTTAAGCTTATTTAAACAACAGACAAACAAAGCTGGATGAGTGCCCGTGGCTCAATAAGTAAATGAAGGTGTTTTGCAACTAAATGTTCGAGACACAAACATTCCCCACGGACCTGCCGCATCATAAAGTCTGTATCCATGTTTTATATTTGTCTTGTAAATCAGCCACTGGATGTTGTTGAACTGAATGAGCAATAACTTTATCTTTACTGCCAATAAACAGACCTGCAACATATTTATTCCATTCATGGTGGTGGAATAAAAAACAAAAACAAGGTTTTGTATAAATACGTTGAATATAAGGAACAGCAGCAGTACCTACCAGGGAGATTGCACGAAAACAAGTGGAAAATATATGGTAACTTCGATTTCCGGGTTGCTTTTGCCTCATTTTTACCAACTTTCAATACATTTTTATCTTTGTTTAAACACTTTAAAACTGTCCTTACCCCGACGTTTACTGAGCTACGAGGAACCACAAATATATTTTTTTAAATGACATGTCTGAAAAAAATTACTAATATTTCATCATAATCACTCAAACACAGCAGTTCTAGTTGTTAAATATATTTTTCCACTATTTATCCACACAAATGCAGCACCCTTACCCAGTTTGAGAGTGGAGACCAACGAGCTGGTACAGGATGTCAATCTCCATTGGCGTGATTTGACCAAACTTATTTGCACCATGAACAAACTCCTCTACAATGCAATAAAGAGAAGAAGAAATTAATGGATGGAAACAAGACTTTAGAAAAATGGAGGGTTAGCCACATCAGGTATTTTCTACAACAGGCTAGTATCAAATAGTATCTGCAAATACTGTCCTTTAGTGTTACTGTCAACACGTCCTCATACCTAAATGGCAGAATAGGTTGTTTGCCAATGACTCCCAAAATGACATATGACTGCCGGAGAGTACCAGCAACAGGCGCACGCTGCGAAACGGACGATCTATACGGACGTTTTTTGGGGTGAGTGCAGTCTGGTCATTGTAGATGCTTGCTGCCAAACAGTATAATTAAAGATATTACCGAGAAATATTAAAAACCATTATCTCAGTTCTCTCTTTGCCTGAAGTACACTAACTGAGCATGCATTCTCTCAGCAGCACCTTGCGTCACTCTTTTATATGTGCTTCATATTCAGTTATTTACTGTTGCCTGTTGAGAGGCTCCATTCCCATCAGGTGGTCTTTCTAATGGTAGCTGTTAAAGGAGGGAAACAAGTTAGTTATTCGCTTCCCCCACAAAGACCTTCCTGTCAGGTCCATGGATTGCAACCTTTGGATACAAGCCTGCTTCTCTGTTCTCAAGTACTGCAATGAAATACGTTTCTGTGACTGACAGATGACATTTGAATGCTGCTTTATACTCAATCTGATATGTTTGCTAATACAAATAAGATTTATTTGCAAATACTATTTGCCCAAAAGCTTTTCTTGAAGACAAAAACCACGGGGAGAAGGTAGGGCAACAACAGTCTACAGTTCTCATCTCAATGGGAAACACAATTAGGAGTAGATGTCACTGGCAGTACCACTATAAGTTACACAGGTCAACATGTAGGAGGTGATCTGATTACCAGGTTAAAAATTTTCATTTACCTTAGTAATTTAGTGCTACAGTAAATGTTCCCTGTGTGTTCTCTCACACCACTCTGTCAAGAAAGTTAAGACATCATCGCACAGCTACATTTCATATCACATATGACACATGACTCATTTCAGTGATGTAGGAAGTGTCTCAGCTGTACCTTTGGTAACAAGTGTGTCTTTGTGAGTGCCAGCGAGGGTGCTGTAAATCTTGCGGATCAGCTCCATGTTGTTGAGGAGGGCGTTGAAGGCATTGAAGTACGAGAAGCTCACCATGTGGGAGGTGCTGCCTCCTGCAGCCTGGAGAAAGATACAAAGTCTGCCATTGCTTCTGTATGAGAAGGTTTCGTCGTGGATCGTATCTGCAATACTTGAATATATACATTACTAATATGGATGTCCAAGCTAGCTGACTCAATGGATCCCAATAAAAGCACTGGAGGCAAATTTGTGATTTGTGATATTGGGCTTTATCAATAAAATTGACTTGACATAATCTTTTACTTTCTTGTAAATATGTTTTCCATACTTTGTGGCCACTTGGGGGCAGTGAAAACAAGCTGTGAACACAACATTGACATATCACTTTTCGAGTTATTTTGCACATCCAGCAAAATTGTATTCATTGTTTCTGGAGACTTGATGAATGACAGCCTAATATTGAGCCCCTTTAACTCTGTTTTTGGTCTCCACCAACTCCTCAGGGAAATATCTGTCTCTTTAGCTGTTAAATGATCCACTATGTTCTTCAGCCAGTCGCTAACTGTGTCTGTCGGCTGCTGAGCAGTGGGTTTAGCTTTTAGCGAAAAAACAGCTGCCTGCTGTGGCCGAAAACGATGTTATGTTATTATAAAGTTGTGCACAAGACAGCTAAACAATGTGCTGAAACTAGCTATAAAGTTCAAAATATTGATTACAGCGCCTTTAAATGTTTACCAACTGGCGTTAGTCTTAAACTTACGGAAACTAGGTTCTCCTCTACAAATGGAGTCAGCATGTGGTGTCTGATGGTGGCCATGATGTCGCTGAAATCCAAGGCAGCGATGGTGCCACTTTTGTTCTTGTCTTTTTGTGCAAACGCCTGGCGGGCATGCTCCAACTGCAGCTCCTGCAGCAACACACACAGAGAGAGGAGGTCAAGCTGTTAGCTGACAAAAGAGGCAAAGAATGTGCTCCTGTGATGAGGAGCATCACATTACAAGGGCACAGGGAAATATAACTTTTAGAGGATGAAAGTGTAATAATGTCAGTGTTGGAAGGATGTGAAAGTCATCAGATGTGACATTGTCAGACATTGGCTTTTGTAATCACCCCCGTCTCTCTGGAGACTAATGGAAACCATGTCCCGAGAAGTCTGATCTCGGAGTCAAGCCTTGAGGTTGGTGAGGCGGCCGGCAGGTGTGTCGGCAAGAAGATGATTCAATATGACAACCACGCAATCAGATGGGGATGCAGGGGGAGGCCGGTCCCAAGTCGATGTCTGCTGTCAGAGCTCATTGCATATAACTAGAGGATCACAGAGCAGCGTCACTGCAATATTCAGCTGTTACTCCATCTTTACACTCTGACTCTCATAACTTAATCGGTGGATTGTTGTAAATTCTGGAGATTATTTCTCACAATGTTTGCTGATTATATTGTTGAAAACTCAAGATGATACTTTTTCAAGCTTACAAGCGCTCTACCTTGTCTGCCAAATGCTGCAACAACCACAAGGTGGAAGCCAAGACTGTTTGAAAAACAAACAATCAAATATACACATAGATCTGTACTGTTTTGTATTTTCAGTAATGCTCAGTTACAAAAAATGAAATGTGCTTTGACATGACAGAAAAACAAGACAATAATAATTACTGATGTAATT
This sequence comes from Myoxocephalus aenaeus, assembly GCA_038501785.1. Lineage (NCBI taxonomy): Eukaryota > Metazoa > Chordata > Actinopteri > Perciformes > Cottidae > Myoxocephalus > Myoxocephalus aenaeus. The sequence continues at coordinate 430,130 of JBAMJR010000154.1, forward strand.
TAAATCCTGCGCACACAAGAGTCTTTGGTGTAGCGGAGGGAAGCCCTAGTCAGGTTTGATAAACCACAAAGTGCTCTGAGGGATCCCACACTGCAGCGCAGCCTGTCTAACTCTCAGACCACCCAGCTTCTGCCTGAGACCACAGCCCTCGACTCCAAATCAGGTTCCTCCCTGACCATACGGCTGCTGCTGATTTAACAGCACAGGGGTCTCCGGGAGATACAGGGAGATACAGGGAGATACAGGCAATAACCAATAAAGCACAACAACAACGTTAAGTGTCTTAATGGCAAACTGGGCTACCGCAAACCACCAAAGCAGCTGAAGAGATGAAACACTTAAGATGCAACTTCACACCTCAACTCCATTATCTTGAAAGATCATATATGGCATGTAGTTTACGTTACATCATTTCCATTTGTACCTCGGCGGGATAAAAAGCCCTCACCAAGGGATGAAGGTGGTCATTATGAGTGGTTTCACATTTATTGACGTGCACTTTCTAAGATGTTGGAAAAAGAACGGAAAAATACATTCAGTGTGCTGTCCATATGTTTTCTCATGTTGCATTTACATACAAAACTGTTTATCTGTAGCTCCTCTTGTGAGCTGCTGAGGTCAATGAACTCCCACCGTACTAAGAACTAGAGTTGTCAGCAATAAAAACGAAACAAAAAATGTCCCTATCCTCCCTTTCATCCAGTAAGTGGTTTGGCCACTAAGTTCTACTTCATCTCACTTGGTCGGATGCATCTAAAATCAAATATATATACCTGGAGAAACTGGGTGAACTCTGTGTAACTGAGATTCTTGCTTCTTTCATGGCCGAAGTGTAGCCTGATGAACTCACAGTCCCAGTTGAAGGGGATGTGGTGATGCACTGTGGTCTGGCTGAAGATGTCACGTACATTCTCTGCAAGAGTGAGACATGAGTGAGCAATAACAGGAGACAGAGGGGAAAAAACATGCAAGATGCAATTGTAACATCCATCTCACGTCCTCATTCCATTTGTAGAGAACCTCGTTAAAGTAGAGGGAAGAGTCCATTTGGACTGCAAAGCTGAATAGGCTGCTTGACAGTCTCACTTCTTTTACATTTTGAGGGTTTTGAGTCCATCCAGGAAATTGTCTGTATAAGCACTGCCCTCAATTTCAGTCGCCTTTATGGAGGCCCGTTGCACACAGTACAGCAGCAGCTTCTTTGTAAGAATTTGTATCTCTTGGTTTATGACATGCTGGATTCATTTTTCTGCTTGTCAGATTGAGCTGGTTATAATGTGATGTTCGCAAAGCTCGCCCGCTATCTTGCCCTAAAATGAGACTTGCTGCTAGCATATGTAATACATAGAAAATACATGGCTGCTGCTACATTTATTGCCAACACATGCTTTAGTAAGGATAGAACTTGCAACCCACAACATTTAATGACACACTTAAATGTGCCTTGAACCCTCCTCTTGCAGTAACATTTTAGGACTTTTCCACCATCATTGTTTTCTGTTACTTTCTTAACTACAACAAAAAACACCTTAAATACTTATCTGATGGTAACATCTTTAGTTAAATCAGTAGTTTAAACTACACTGTATGTACATAACATGATGCTTAGTCCCCTGTATTTAAGCACGACACCCCCACACCAGTGTGCACCACGATGTACGTACCAAATGAGATGTTTCCTGTGCCTGTCTTGTCAAACAACTGAAAGGCAACTATGAACAGGGCATCCGGGGCGCATAGAACTGATTCAAAGGCCTGAAACTCCTGGAAAGAGATCAGTCTGTTTGGATAAGAAAGAAAGAGTGCGATCTGAAAACAATATCTTTGACAAAATTACCCCCCAAGAAATACTGAAAAAACTAAACATTTACACGGATACAAATACGAACCGACAAAAGGACAGAAAGCAAATGCAGTAATGTGATCCTAAAATGATGTTTCAGCAAACCTTCAAAGTTCCTTCTTGACCTTCGAAATAGCATTTGAGAAAACAATTTCACCAATAACAAAGTACATTTAGCAGCTGTTCTGAAGCTTTCAATCATTTCACAAGATCTTTATCAGCAAAAGGAGTATGCCTAGTTGTCAAGGAAACTGGAGATATTCAGGTTTCCATTTTTTGTCCATGTTCTGCTTCAAAGCACTATTATTAACAATAGACTACAATTCTTTTTACATATTTCATATTTTCAGCTGTCCGCGAGACACAGTGGAAATCTAACACTCTAATTAAAGGTGAATGCACGTGCAGCTATAATCAGGGACTTCAGATACATTTTTGCTTATCTTATCACTGCATTTTAAATCGATCCGCTGTAGGTGTAAAACTGACTGATAGAGACACTGCTTTACTCTGTAAACATCATCGAGTTAAATCATTGACAGGCTCTTTGACACATACTACACGTTGGTGGCACAGTGCTTCAGTGACGCTGGGAGGAAAACTGATCTCAAAGTGACCTTAACAGTAAATTGCTGCTTGATCATGTAAAATCCAGATGGTTTGTTGACTCTAAAGAGACTAGTGAAACAGAAATACATGATTTGCTTTGTGGTAAATACCCATACAAGCTAAATGTATCTGGTTCTAAATGGATGGAAGTCAAGAGGGGCAAATAAGGTTTTGACTGAAACACCAGTTTATTGGTGCAATGCATGTAAATCAATTTGTGGCACAAGTTCAGGAATCAACAGGACCTATAATGGCATAATGTAAGTAAATTAACACAACATAATCCTCACATAACAGCTAAAATGACACTGCACTGCTTTGGTCTTGAGAAATAATGCCCATTCGTGTGCAGTAGTATTGTGCTGACATCATGTAATCTGCAAACGCTCCCTTAAGCAACTGCTCTCAAGACAACTAACCATGACATTTACATGTATATACATTTAGGTAGCAGTGGCTGCCTCCAACGACAAAACTGTTGCAACTCATGGGGAAATGTCAAAATAATGGAAAAATCTTAAATTAAATATTAAAAAAGGGATTAAAAGAAATATGACGGTCACTGTACGGAGAAATGCCAAGAGGCTACTTTAGACCTGCACCCTAAAAATAAAAATAAATGTCTACAAAACATTTGTTGAGGAAATACAAACATAATGTATTAACATATCTATACATCAACAGAGGACTTCCACAGCTACGTTCCTTATATCTCTGGAGGCACTCACCCATCTTTAGTAGTGTCAGCCACTCCAGCTATCAGCTCCACAGTTTTGGGATTGTGCTGAGGCTGTGCATGTAGACCCAGGTAACTCTGTACAAAGTCTCTTGGGGTCATGTAACGCTCTCCATCCTCCACCACACTGGCATACTGCAGGCAAGACAGACACAGAGCTGTAAACAACGTGGCTGTCTCATATGTGGGTTTAGATTACAAATCCAGAGGGTAGAATGTCCATTGTGTGCATAGAAGGAAAATGATGCGGAGTACTGAGAGCGAGAAAAAACATCTGATATTTGATAAATCCACAAGTCGTTTTTTATTGCAGGTCTCTCGATTGGAATCTCTTTTCTTTGTGACAATACGGTGTTTGTGTACAGTTTTTTATACCACATACAGGTCTCAGTTTACTGGCACTACACAGTATTTTAAATGTATACAATGCTTTACTGCATCCCATCAAACAAAAAATGCATCAGTCTCTTTCAAATCATTGTCCTCATTTGACTAAAGAGATACATTTCCCTGCACTCAATATGACCATAACCATCTCATTAACAGATGGAGATAAACACTTAGATTTAAAAAGAAAAAAATGTGAAACACAACAATAACATAAAATATATATGCATGTTGTGCCATACAATGACCTGTAATATGTGATATGATCCAGAGGAGCATTTGGGGGTTCAGGGTCTGGGATGAGCAAGTGTTGCTCTTTAGCTTTCTACACCCACATTTGATCTTAGCGGTCAAGGGGTTGAACTGGGACCTTCAAATCACAAGCCCACTTCTCTAACCTTGAGGCCACAACTATCAAAAATGTGATAAAATCATATACTATATATTGTGATATACTACATTTTCTGGAAGCTTACTCATTAATCATGTATGGACACAGTAAGCAGATGTGAATTATTCTTTTTTGGGGGCTGATTTAAATGCATGAACAATTAATGTGCTTCTTCACATTCATGTAAAACTCTTGTGATTTGCAATGACCTGAAACAGAAACCAGAGACTGCAGCTCCTGTCTTAAAGGGATACCTTGGTATAAACAGTACGGAAAAGTTTTTGACATTCAACACATTTCCGTTGTCTCACGGTATAAATCGCCATAACGCCCAAACCAAATTCTAATAGATTAAATGAAAACACGCAGTGACAATAACTTAATCAATAACGAGCGTTGTGGACTTGAACTTGAGCGAAGCAACAACATGCACAGCCAATACAGAGCTGTGCTTAACATGAGACCTCATTCGGGCTTTAAGACGTAAGGTCATTTATAGAGCCTGGGTTGGGTTTCATGTTGGAACAGAGATAGCTCTGGAAACACTAGCGCCACATGAACTGGCAACAGAAAGGCCACGCTCATGGGTCTGAGCCAAGCTCAGAAAGAGAGAGCAGGAGATAAACAGAGCGAGAGTGTGGGAGGAGACCTTCACGCCAAGTGTTTTCAGGGCTACAATTCAATGCACTCTGCTGAATTAAGTGAAAATATTAATTCCAAGCAATTTATTGCCACATTACTCCATCACATGATTGTGTATCCATTTACCCTCACAGTAGGCCTCAAGTAGTTCTTAATCAAATTACACAGGCAGTCAGAATAAGCTTCCAGCAATTAACTCTTCCACCTGAATATGCATTACAAATTAAGCAGCCCTCTTATTGCGGAGTCAAGAGGATCATAAGGCAACTTGTACCTCAAACATAGTCCCTACTTTCAGGAACCACTTACTACTCAAAACAAGACTTTTTAGGGTAAACAAGCCGACACACTAATGACAGGGACTTCTTTCTTTAAAAGGTAGCAGAAAGCGTGCGATGAGAAATGCAATGACATGCTGAAGATCAGAAAACACATGAAGTAAAAAGCAAGGGAGAGATTCTCTGTTGAAGCAGATCCAAAATTAGTCGAAGCATTTGTGTGACCTTTACTGAACTATTTATCCCAATGGACACCACACAGACACAACTTAATGACTACAACACGTTAGTAGACTTGTAACACACAGTTTCTGTATGGAGGCTATATGTGGCGTTGTCATGTCGGGTAAAGCTCGACATGTTTTGGTTACTGTGAGTAAACACTTACCTTCAGAAAAATAGTCTTCAAGCCATGAGGATCGGCTCTTTTTGTTGCTTGCACCTACAACACACAAGTTGGAATTTCTTAGAAAGAAAACTCAGTCAGATTACCACAATGGTGGCTACAATTAATGAGACCATGCCAGTGTTCCGTCTTTTTGTTACTCAAGTAAAAATGAAGTTCATGGTGTCACTGTTTAGCTGTGATTTTCTTAGCAATCGATCATACAGATGTAAAAAAGACTACAACACCACGCACATGAAAATCACCGTAAATAAAACCTCTTCAAGCCAAATATGTCTCATAAACAAACGCAACAGAGGAAATACATGACAGTTGTCTCTGCGAGGCCGGCAGAGATGCACCTATGTAAAGCTGCAGAAATACAAGGGCGGGGGACTCTGCTGCATTTGAGAATATAGCTTTAAACCCACGCGTCCGCACAGACATGCTGTCCTCCGTATCCGACGGCCGATTTTCTGCCTTTAAAAGGAATATCTGATAAGAAATATCGACGGAGTCACCTTGACCGCCATGCTGGGAGTGACGTCAGCTGCAGTGAACTAGCGCAGGCGCTGGGCAGGAGGAGGATGCAGCGGGCATGACAGGACCGCCGAGGTCTGAGACACCAAATATATATTTAGCCAAGTATTGTCCTTTTCTGACTCCAGGGCGGTGTGTCGTCCGAGGAGCCGCCGAGAGACAGAGAGACTCTGGTCAGGAGATGTGTGCTGCAGCGTTTCCGGTCTGTTCGGGTCACACGAGGACACGGTGCACTGTGCCTGCAGATAATAGATAGACATGAGGGCTCAATAAACACTGGATTGCATTCACTAAACGTGAGGAATGATGTAATGGTAAAATCATAAGAAGGTTTAATTTTGCTTCAGAAAACGAATTGATTAATAGGGCTGCAACTCATATTTTAATTAATTGTATCTAATATGCATACTTTCTAATGTATAGGTTGTATAAAAAATGTCGCAAAAGAAGTGGACATTAATCTAAACTAACCAACATATACGTCATCCCTTAAAGTGGCACACTTTATTTTAGTTTTGTATTGATTGCTGTAGCTCAGGGGGATGAGTGGTCGTCCCGCAACCACAAGGTAGCCGGCTGGATCCCCCATAGCTCACATGTCGAAGTGTCCCTGAGCAAGACACTGAACCCCTAGCTGCTCCCTGGGCGCCTCACAGGGCTGCCCACTGCTCCCTATCCAGGGATGGGTAAAATGCAGAGAAGAATTTCCCCAAGGGGATTAATAAAGTGCATGTTTCTGTTTCTTCTTTTCTTAAGTGTGTTCTTTGTCATTATATAGGGGGGGGGGGGGGGGGGGTAAAACAAGTAAAACATGTGCTGTTTAAACAATGAACTTAACTCAAGTCACCAAATGTGAAGCAACAATGAAAGTGTAAAGCAGTTGAGCTAAATGATCCCACTTTTATATTCGTGAGCTAGCTATAGTCCTACAAGATGCAGCAAAACCTCCAGGACTGAATCATAATGCATGAGCTAATTATTGTTTGTAAAACCATAATACCATAATAGTTGTATATAACAACTATTGGATCAATTAAATGCAATGCACCATATTTCTGTTTTATACATCTCACAATGTAAAATACTAAATGTGCAACAGGTGTTGAGTGAATTTTGTTACTTTCAATGAATTCCACGCATTACATTTAACCCTACAACACCTCATCTCATCGCATTTTTTTTTTTTTCTGAGTCACTCAATATAACATACAAAACCACCAACCATATGATAAATGGCCAAAGTGATCTGCCACCTAACGCTACTGCTGCTACCTTCATAACACATCCATGCTGCAAATCCAATTCAGACAAACACTCTTGAATTTTGTAGAAAATGTCTACTAGACTAGAGGATTGACTGCACCAAAACTGTTTAACGCTACAACGCTGTATTTCCTTCTCTATTGTACTCTACTGCGTTTGCAGAGTAAACAACTAACAACTGTAGGTTGAAGTTCAGAGATCAAGCAGCATGTATTGCCTCCATGCAGACACAATTGGTTACCTTGCTATGGTATTGTTCAGGAAAGGGATAATCTAGTGCTGTAGTAAATTTCTGTTTTTTATTGAGATATTGTTGTAGTCTAACCTAACCACTTACTTTCTGAATATAGAGTTTCTTTATTTTCACTAACTTGTCCAAGTGAGGTGGGATTGTATCCCAAATATATTGGTTTTCTTTCTACAATTGTATAATAAAATACAATATTTCCATTTCACTTGATGTTTTTAATGGTATCAGGAAGAAAACATAATAACTGCCCTGAAGTAAACAAATACAATACAATTACAGATAAATTCAAATTCATAGTTCTGTGTTTTAAGCATCAAAATGAACTGTATACTAACTTTTTTCCTGATCATGACTTGTCTTTCTATGTCTATACGGTTACTTTTTGCCTAAACGTATAATATAGTCAAACTCACAATTATTTTTTTAGCTTGATATCTGAACATTTTGCAAGGATCCCTTGAATTTGGTTATTAAAGAATAGTGACCAAGATAACAATCCTTTAATGATGCATTAATTGCCTGAAAAAAAGTGAATAATTGGCAGATTATGTATTCGTATTTTGGTCTTTCACATAGAGTAATGTATTTAGCTTTAACTTGTACTAGCAATTAAATAGTTCAAAATTGCCATTTCATTCACTTTAATCAGTAATTATGTGGTAAAGTCACTCGTTTCACAGTCGTTTTATGTCGCTTTATACTACAGGAACCGTTAACAAAAAAAACTACATCCTGTTTCCACGGAAACGCAGGGACCCGGAAGTTGTCCTGATTCCGCGGGTCTTTTGGGACAACACAGCTCCGCACATCAGTGTGCAGAAATGGCGGGTGAGTGGCTAAACGTTTTCATGCTATAATACTGCTTTCTTGGTTTTAATGCATATTCACTGAGCTACGGACGAAGGCTCAGCTTTGAGGCCAGTGGAGTCGTAGTTATACCGTGTTATCTGTTGAAAACATGGCTAATTCAGTGAAGCTAACGCTAAACTGTAAAGCAGCAGCAGGGCCTGCCTGCGAGTAGCATGCTACCAGGCTGTCACCGTGTGTTTGTGTGTTTATGTAACGCCTGGGTGTCAAGTGTGTTGGATGCTGGCATCCTTACGTTCGCTTTGATTCTTTTTCCCTCCTAACATACCGCAATTTACCCAGACCTACTTAATCCTAAAGGATAACTTGTAACGTGAGAGCAGTCTTTGTAAAGCAGCTCAAATCGGCCGAACACAGGCTATGTTTCACGCCATTGATGACCTCAGCACTTTCTACATTACGCCATGGAGAACAGGGATGACGCTAATGTAACTACAAGTTGTCATTAAGGGAGATATAGAGTCCAGAGATGATGTTTGGTCGGCATGCGTTGCTTGTTGCTGATGACAGAACACGTTGTTGATTAGGTTACGTCATCATCTCAGTCTCCCAGTTCTTTCAAAAGCATGTAACTATTGTCCTATCAGAGGTGTTCATGGCATACAACTGTCTTCATCAATGTGTTTTGAATTGACATCAGAATCTAAATACTGTGTGAGTCAAAAACGCTTCTGACATTTAAGTGATCAGTTGAAAATAATAACTTTAACTTGATTTTATTTTATTTTTTAAACTTGCACCACTGTTATGCAACGAGAAACATATTGATTAATTACACCCTCAAGATAAAATGGAGAAGTAGAAAATTGTTCTGTAGAAACAACTAATGTTTACAACAACTGAGATAACTTAACAATGTCCACCTGGTTTGTGGTTGTGTTCTCAGGAGTAAATACCATGGAGAAGAAACTGGCTGAATACAAGTGTGATACCAATGAAGCTATATGCTTGAAACTGGGTATGTTTATTTTGGTATTAGTCTATATGTTTTGTAATTGAATATGATCATATGTGTTCAGTGACAGTGTTTTGTAGAATTTGTTTCTATTTTCCTACACATAAACTAGTTGAACCCTGTGTTCTCCTCCCAGTTCGCTTTCCGGAGGATGTTGAGGATGATGGCACAACATTCCACCCTGAGTACAGCCACCAAATTTATGGGGATGAGTGAGTATTTTGTCTTCATCATTACTTACTGACCTAGTGGAATGAAAAGGTGGTTTGAGACAGTTAATGTAGAAGGACGTTGTATTACATGTTAAAAAGTGAATATGCAACAGGTAACTGAAGCTTTACTCACTGAGCTACCCTGAAAGGGGAGATGCTATTTTAATAACCATGGATGTGACAACTCCAGCATAACTTTGACCAGAGCTGTCAAACGCACTACTGCATCCATGGGGGAGACTCTCTGCAACTGGAATCTGGCAATAAAATAAAATGGCAATTGATGGTCTCTACTTGGTACGTGTGTGTCGAACATGGTACAATAAAATAGTTTGATTCTTTTCAATAAAAATGCTCGAAAGTGAGGCAACAGTAAGGGGTCCAGAATATGTATTGGATTTGGCATGTTCTCCAATGTTGTTAAATCGCATCTCCATCATATTGTAAATTAATAAACGTGGGTAGGCTTGATGAAGCCAGCAATTTGATTCAGCAACTTTACCAAACCAATTTCTCTGACCATGGAGCTCCTGTTGTTCCATGTAACCTGCTGATCGCTTTGAGTATTTAAAGAAAGATGTGCCATTCATGTTTGTAATCCTTAGCGCAAGCGCGCCAACACTACAGATGTTCTGTTTTCACATATGTTTCACATCAGTCATCACCTGATTTATTCAGATGTTGTATTTCCTCCATCCAGTTAAAGTCCTGTGATATTGAGTAGATGCCAATACCAAGTCTGTTTCATAGGGAGTTTTGTAGAGGAAGCAGGGAAGTTTAGTTTCAGGTATGCAAAGATAAAAACGTGAACATGAACAAAGGTCTGTCTTGCATGTAAAGAGTCACATTATAACCCTGATGAGATGCACAACCTTGCTACTTACTACATTTTTGGCAGTGACACCTGTGTCTGTCGGCTTACAGTAGCGTGTCGTTATGCTCTAAATTGCATTTCCAAATTAGTCAAAACTAGGATTGGTTATTTTTACACTTGCTGCAATCAGCTCAAAGGGATTTCAGTAATTGGGGCATTAATTATTTCAGCAAGCGTAATTTCTAGTAAAGCTCAATCACACAGTTGCATAATGGTAAAATCTAGTTTGCCATAAACTGCCAGTGATGTAGTGGTGAGAGAAACAATGCAACTATGTGAAATAAGTGGCCAGACCTACAGTAAACATTTATCATTCACTAATGAATGTCATTAAATAGGAATAATCAGATGGTTGTTATTGTCCCTGTGCTATTAATTTATCCTAGACTGCACACTACATAAAAAGGCTGCTATTTTATTTTCCCCTGAATGCAAGTCACTGACCTAGTTAAAAACCTAGCCTTGCTAAGATTGTTAATAATTTCAATCACTTTGTTTGCAGTGAGGTCGCTTTTGGATACAAAGGTCTTCAGATACAGCTCTTCTACACTGCCGGAAACTTGAGCACCATCTTCAAAGTGAAATATTCCTCAAAAGTCACTGAGATGTTTGATTGTGTGGAGGTAGGACATGTATTTCATTGTTCTTTTTTTAAATTTAGAAGTTCTAGCACCCTTGCAACTGTGAGTGCTGTGGCAGAATCACTGCTTACTATACTTGTCAGCCATTCGTTATAATGATTATTGGTAACCATGACGCGCTTTATATCATATACAGCGCGTCAGCTTCCTGCATCACCATGTCGTCGTTCATTTTGCAATAATAAGCCACTCCCTGTACATTTCCCTGTTTAATAGATGACCAAGTTGAGACAATGTATTGATTTAAAAAAATATTTATATATATATTGTGTTAAAAAAACAAAGTCAAGCTACCAGCAGTTAAATGTGAACTTCCAGTCATGAGGTGGCAAACACCAAGGATCCAATGGGATTTTAATGTTGCTCTGTCTGTTGGATGCAAATCGGCTCTTGTCTGACTTTGCAGAGATTACACACAGCATTGTAAACGCGTCTGTGATTAGGTTAAGTAACAATCAGGGGAAGGTTGCAGGAAAAATATCAGAGCGATAATTAAATAAATAAAAAATAAATAAATGGCCCAGTGGCAATCTGACTGAAGCTTGAGGAAGTCAGTGGTGAGGGAGGCCACCCAAATGTCTATGGACTCTGAAGAAGCTACATCCATGGAAGGGATTCCTCTCGGCATGTATACCAAATGCTATCTTTGATATAAGCCAAACACATCAACCCCACCATGAAGACTGGTGCTGTTTTAGAGAGGTGTTGGCTCAACTTTATTATCAGTTTGGGGTGATGATGAATTGTATTGCATTATAAATAATGATTTATAAAATGTACATGTATTGCATGTATACACTTGTATATGCATTTATATTGATGATAATAGAAAAAGTAATCCAATATTAAGATGTGTTTTTACATTGCCATCAAAGAGACTTTTCTAATGTTTTTTTTTTCTAAATCCATGGGGAGACTGTTCAAATGTATTGTAGCATGTTGGTAACTGAAGAAAACGGCGACCGTGAAAATGAATTTAATTTTTATTTGTCAAAATGTTTTGAGTCAGTCTACAGCACATCAAAGTACAGCACTAGACTTCGTTAATAATCTGAAGTTCAGTAAATCAAACTGTAAGTAGTACTGGGAAGCTTTAATGAGTGGTTGCCTCCACAATTGTATGACAATTGTGCAATCAATTATTCTTTACGGCGAGCCAATAGACCTATGGTGCTCTTTTTGTGAGTCTCACCACACCTTTGTGCTGTTTCTTCTTGTCCTGAAGTAACTGAGAGCCTCTCTGGGTGGTGGCATTATTCCTGTAAGAGATCTCCTGGTTTGTTAGACTAAATCTCAGCCCACTGTGGCCCCCTGTGCCCGTACACTAATCCTACTCCTCCCTGACGGAAGAGAAGGGTTTTAAAAAGGTTTTGTACGTGGGGTCTAACATGAGGAATTTTTTTTTTTTTTTCAAGGTTTGTGTGATTGAATCAGCAGGAGGAGTAATGTGACACGGTTGGATATCTTCTACATATATTTCCAGGAGCAAATTGTTTGCTCAAGTCATCAACAATCAAAATCGTTGAGGCTGAATATCTGTAAACTAATCTTCAGTAGATTTATTATGCTTTAATGTGAGACAACCCTTTTTTATGTAATGACGAATGCATTCATTAACGTTATTTCTCCACTAAAGCCTTGACAGTTAGTTGCACTGCTTGGCATGAAAACGTTCTGCCTTTTTTAAATTGCCAGACATGAATTTACATATTATCAATAGCCCGTATTTGGACAAATACGGTCAGTAAAGCGAAATGCTTTAATAAACTGCTAGCTCCTTCTCCGAGACTTCACAAAAGGCAGCTTTGAATATTCCCCGAAGCTGTCAATGCAGCAAACATGCAAAATGAATACAAGAGTTATCCAGGGCCCCTATTGAGGTCAGATGATTCAACTCTGGGACATCTGTCCTGTCTGGAAACAGCAGGGGCTCCCTCACTGGACAATGTAGAGCTCAACTGGTGGTAGCGGGAGAAACTTGTAAACTCGCCAGGTTTCGTTGTTTCTTTTGATGCACTTAAATTGTACGTGACCCTATTTGACATCGATGGTTCCTTCCGAAAGACATTCAACATTACTTTCATCTCTGGTGACTCCCAAAAAAAAAACTGCCATAGCAAGCGGTTGACTGTTTTTAAACATGAAGAGAGCCATTAGACTTTTTGGGGAACATAGTTTGGAGCTGATATTCAAACTGAAATGTGATGTGTGTGCCACTACTTTAGTGTTCAGTGTTGACCCACGAGTGCTCACCTTGTTAAGGGTTTGAGTGCAGCTGGTGTAGAGGTAGAGAGTGAGGGGAGCACCAGAGTTCAGGCTGCATCTGAAGAGTGTTTGTCTCTGAGTGCATGTGGACGGTCGGGGTGCGGTGCAGCTGGTGAGAGAAGAGAGACGAGGGGAGGCAGAGATGGAGTTTATGCAGCTGCCACGTTGATACAAGACTCTCATCATCACATCACCTTCTCCTCTTTAAATCAGCCAAAAACACGTAGTGCTGGACCTCTCACAGAAAACGCTGATTTATAGTGCAAGACCTTTTGTGCATATGGGCTGGAAACTACTGAGTACTCGTAATAGTCATGTTATTATTTCCTTTACATTCATAATTGACGTGGCTGTGGAAATATCCTTTATCAAAAAAAGTGACACCAGTACCTTACAAATTATTCTAAACATAAAAAAATGACTGCTGATTTTGAATGTAGTATGGTCATAGGAGTAGATTTTAAGAGATGGAATAACACCAACACAACAAATTAGATAGTTTGTACTCCCTTTGTGGTTATTGTTAGAAATCAAAGACATTAACAAAATGTTCTAAAGGTACTTTGTTAAGTCATATTCATCCCAAACTAAGGCATCTATTCTGGAAGGCTGTGCAATTTAGTGTCTAGTATGTAGAAGAGTGCTCGTTGACAAAGGGACTTGTTTGTCCATGGCCTTTTAAGTATTGTCCTTGTTCCTTAGAAATGTGGCTGAACAATTACAATGTTTAAGAGGCATTCAGCTGCAGGTGCATTACTTCCAGTTAGATATTAGCTGATGTCTGAAAGGGGGGGAATTAGCAGTATGTTGTATTAGCCTTTTGTAGTGCATTTTGCTCAGACCTTCTTCATTTCCCAGTTTTCAATGCTGAGCAGCAAGGGCCTCTGTGCTGAAATAATGCCCATCACACATGTAAATGGTGTGAAAGGGCTGCTTAGCAAAGTGTTCTCATGTCAATCCTTGTGGAAATGGATACAATGCAAACATTACAGCTGAACTAACCACAGGTTGCACTGAGTAAAAAGTCCAAGGGTAGGGCCCCTTTGTCTCTGAGGCTCTTTGAAAAACGCAGGGGCAAATTCATTTGATTGGGTTCACTTGGCAGGATTAGAGGAGAGGCCTCTATTATGGATGCCCCAAAGGTTTGTTAAGTTGAGATCAATTCACAAGATTTTATTTCCCAGTGAGAAGCAGAAATGTGTTTATTGTGGCAACTTCATCACATATTCATGGTTTAACATAAGTACTAAATGTACCTATTTAAGTGGTCTTTTCACCAGGGAGGCGGGGGAGGGGGCCGCTGTGATCTCTGCTCAGCTGACAGTTTTAATTGCCTAATGGTTTTCTTTTCATTGGCTCAAAACATGTATGCTTCCTGATTCATTTTATATGATTAATTGCATGTTTTCCCTTTTTTATATAAAATTTTAACTTATCAGAAAATACCTCGCTGGGTACATTTATGGAAATAAATCTTACAAATGTATACAAGGATGATTGTTATTTTTACATCTGATTTGCTTGTTTGTTGAATAATTAAATGTATGCACATTGTGTTATCTAGCCAGATGATATCGAGGGAAAGATCCGGGAAATCGTTCCCGCTGGGTTCACCTGCAACACTGACGACTTCATCTCACTGCTTGAGAAGGAGGCGAATTTCAAGCCCTTCGGCACTCAGCTTCACACGTACACGGTCCACAGCGAGGAGGCAGGGGAACTCACGTACCAGATTCACAAGGTACAAACATCACTTGCTGCCTCACCAAATATTACAATATCGGTTTGTACATTTTTTATTATTGCTGTTACTTCTGAGGGTTAATGGCAGGCATGAGATTGAACTCTAAACCATATCAGACATTTGTTTTTGCCGTATTCGCCCCAGGCTGATATCACCTGCCCCGGATTCCAAGAGTACCACGAGCGCCTGCAGACCTTCCTCATGTGGTTCATAGAGACTGCCAGTTACATTGATGCAGACGACGATCATTGGGACTTCTTTCTTGTGTGAGTGCCCTCCTTAATTGACATCATACCCCCCCACACACACCCTCCTCTATGCCCACCCCTACCCTAAAGCCTTTCTTGTGTCATTGAAAAACAAAGCCCCCCTTTGTGGCGCTTGTGACCAATTACCAGGCCAGTTTGATTATATTTCCTCTTTAGGAGAATTGTTGATCAGGCAAGAGCTTCCTTTGTGCCAAAGGCCCTTTTCAAATTTTTCAGGGGCAAGAGCTGAATTGAATACTGTTGTCTTTTGAAACACTGAACAATGTCTTAACAGTAAAAAGAGCCTCTGCCAGTGTTTTCTTTACCCTGGCAACTATTAATACTGACAATGGGGAAAATGGACTGAAGTGATTTTGAGAAGCTCAGTCCCTCCTCCAACCCCTTCTCTTCCTCTAAGTTGCAGTACTCCAATTAAGTGCATAATGTATTCAGGTTGTAGCAGGTGTACCAATCGGGGCCTGGCTGCTCTAACATGCTGACGTCGGGGGGGGAGAGGGGCTGAGGGGTTGGGGGTGGGCACGAGAGCAGAGAGGCTAAAATGGACACTGCATGGGAGTGTGCCTGTAATTGACCTGTTTGCCTTTGTGTTTTATCTGCAGATTTGAAAAGTACAATAAAGATGGGGAGACTCTCTACGCAACTGTTGGCTACATGACAGTTTATAATTACTACGTGTACCCAGACAAAACCCGACCACGTGTAAGGTAATTGCTGGGGCAGCACGTGCCTTCCCATTCTTTTGTATAAAAAAGGAGTGGAAAATTATACATTTCTTTATCCTCTTCCCAAAGAGCCCAAATTACTGGCTTATATAGCCAACCATTCAACCAGATTTTGTTTCATTACCGATCCAGGGTGATTTGTATCTGAAAACAACTTTATAGATAAGCTTATGATGTGATGTTTTGCATTGATGGATCAGGATAACAATCTATTAATTCCTGCTTTGAATCAAAGACTTTCTGTTTCTGCTCTGAGTTACCACCTACATGCCACATAAACTAGTTTTCAGACTTATTTGGAACAAACCTGTTTGCTCATTGGCCCTATGTTTGCGTGTACGTCTGCCCTTTAACTAAACAGCCAAATGTTGATCCTGCCTCCGTTCCAAGGAGAAGGTCATGGAGCTCAGCTTCTGGAGGCAGTGCACAGATTTTACTGCAGCCTGCCCAAAGTACAAGACATCACAGGTGAGCATCATGACTTTCAGCATTTACTAAATTGAAGAAGCATAGATAAACATTTACTCTGAAATGCTCATGCCTCCCACAAACAGTTTAAATTATTTGTTACTGCAGTTTGGTCAATCCAAGGGTTGAGTTAATTTGGGGTGCTGGCCTGGATACCAGAACGAGCTGAGGCTCTATTGAAACTAGTCGGATCGAAATAGTTTCTTTGCATGGAGACAGAGGATGAATACTAAAGAGGCATCCTTTGAGACAGGAATCCTTTTTAAGGAAGAACTTAACATTTAGCAAGTGAATAGGCAGAACGTTCCTGTTAACAGTTTTTCTGGAGACATTTCTTCATTCTTAAATATAATTATTTAATAATAATAATTTATTACAATTAGCTTCTTGAAAAAGTATAGGCCCAAAAAAAGATTTCCCTGCTCCTCCAACACAAACATTTATATACACTAACAATTATACTAAGTTATACGTGTCAAGTTTATTGCAAGGAAAAGCACTGTTAACTCATTTGAATTGTGTGATGGTGTTTGCAATCAGCTGAAGACCCCTCTGAGAGCTACGTGAAACTGAGAGACTTTGTGCTGGTCAAGTTTTGTCAAGGCCTGCAGTCCTTCGCTGTGGACAAGCTGCACCTCGGCTTCTCGGCTGACATGGCCAAAGAGGCACAAGACAAGTTGAAAATCAACAAGGTGATGTATAAGGCTGCAACCATTTTTAATTTTTTTTCTGTGTTCAATAAATAGATTTGTCTATAAAATAGTGGGAAAAGCCCATTGCAGTTTGTTAGAACCCCCAAAGTGACGTCTTTTTATAATTAGTGTTTTTGTCCCAGTTCAAAACCCCAAAATATTTATTGTACAGTCATTTATCAAACACAGAAGAACAGCAAATCATCACATTCAAGATGTTGGAACTAGATTAACCAGATTATCAAAATTGTTGTCTTTTATATCATTAATTAATGCACAATTAAACCAAATTGCGCTGTAAATGCAAATTGCTCCAACATTGAGTCCTTCACTTTAAGCTTCAGTGTGTTTGCATGTTCAGCTCGCTGGCCACGAGGGTTACACGGTCTGTAGCTGATGGAGGCCTTCACTGATCGTTGCACTCGCCGATATCAGTGAAATAAGACCATGAAATAATATATCTCTACACTAAAATGCAGCTTTTTGAGACGAGAGAAGCGTGGCCATAACCACATTATTGCTAAAACTACAATATTATTTAAATCATGTTCTACTTACTTTGAAAGGGAACATTTCCCTGTGGTGTACATGTGTACTTTAACACTAAGATGAATTCACTTTTTCTTGTCATTTGGTGAAATAAGAATTTATTAAAGTTCTTCTTTCATTCAAAATACCTTTTGTGTAATTCAGTTTTAACAAAGTCAGATTCCAACTTGTATCCTTTTGTCCACTGTTTCAATCGTTATGTTCAATACTCCAGACATGTAAAACGTTTAGTATTGTTGTGTTTACCATCCTAGTTTGCTGCTTTGCCTTAAATACTATTTGATTTGTTATTATTATTTGTTATTGTCAGTAGTTATCATTGTGTGGAATCTCTCACGTCAATTGACTGCTGGGTGGCTTTTCTTGAGAAAACTGTTGCTGTCCGGAACAGATAACTGGAGGTCTGATTCATAGTAAGCCCTGATCAGCTTACAACTTCCTGTAGCCATTGTGCTGTAAAATGTGGTCGGCTCCCAGTGAGGCACACTTGTGTTTTGTACATTTCAAAGTACAAAAATATTTTAATAACGTTATTTCCCTGTTTCTACAGAAACATGCGAGGCGAGTGTATGAGATCCTGCGCCTGAGAGCAACAGACATGAGTGATGCCGAAAAAGCGAGAGAGTACCGTTTGGAGGTGAAGAAGAGGCTATTTGGACCATACAGGGTGAGGTTTTAATCATCACAGCTTCCGCTTGGTTCACACGCTTGTGTGGAGAGTCAAAATGTAAACGCAAAGGATTTTCTGATTTAAGTGATTTGCTGATTTATTATATTAAATAATTTAACATTACAGCCGTTCAATGCAGGAAGCAAAGGGCCCCATGTGTGGCATACAATATGGAGCTTACAGCTCTATGTTATCACTGTTTATTATGTTAGCTTTTAGAACAGCAGAAAAATTTGATCTTTAGTCCTGTTAAAATTGATGGATTACTACTGCTGTATTGTTGCATCCAGAATAGGGCGCACCAGGCGTCTGTGGTTTTGCTGCTGCTGGAGCTTTTTTCTTTTCAGGCACATGTCATTAGTTAGGATTTGCATTTCTTTGGGAGAAATATTTTTTTGTGAAAGTGTGTTTGAAGCACTTTGTCAAAAAGCTGTCTCTATTCAGAGTTCTGCAGCTTTTACTTTTGCATCGCTTTTCAAACTTCATCAGGAAAATAGTGCAATTTCATAAAATCGCTTTTGTCATTTTCTCATGTTCCGCTCGGCAGGTTTTATTTGAGTTTCAGTTATATTTAGTGTAACGAGCTTAAGCCTAGTGAACAGAATATCATAAGCTTCTCTGATTCCGTTTCACCAGACTTGTCAGTGAGTAAGATCTGTGTGCACCAACATATAACACCCAACATCCTGTTTGCTTGTGACATTTTATGTTTGAGCTGCTCACTGAGACTTTGCATACCAGCCATTAGAGAAGTTGCTGTCAGCAGGGTAACCACATGTTTAAAAAAAAAAAGAAGCAGCGTTTGACGTGGAAATGACCTATGTGGTGAAGCGGGAAGTAGGAATTTCTTGGGAGAATGGCACGGAAAGATCTGGTGGCCAGATGCAGAGCGTTTTTCCTTCCCTGAGGAGATTTAGCATGTAGTTAGTCGAATGGCAGAAGCCGCTGCTCTGTGAATGTGAGGGGGATTATAGTGACCCCAGTGACCACGTCTGCATGTATATGCGTGCCGGATTTTTTTTAAGCAGCAGATTGCACTCAACTAAGTGAATATGTACTTCAGTCAATATCCAAAACATTCAGCCTTCCGATTTCACTGCAAACTTTCGTCACTGTCTTAATAAGTCCTACTGTATACAAATATATAAACTGTAACTGATGGATCCATTAATTGATAATAAATAAGTTGTGAATGTTATTTTGCTATATCCTCATCTTGCGTAACATAATTTGTCTTGTTTAATTAACTCTTTAATTAATTATGCAGAAATGGACATCACAACCACTTGGATAGCTACAGTGTGGGGGGGAAACCTATTAAAGAATAATACTGTTGATATTCTATTATTTGCTTATTGTCAACCAATCCCATGAAATTGACAAAACCAACATTAAATTGAACCTAGATCTTACAGTTAAAGGCATCCAACGTTATTGTAGAGAATATACACCAGACAAAAGGGTTTTTCACAACAACATGAGGATGGTGAGAAGACCTGTTGTCACAAAACATGGTGTTCATACTTGGAATGAAGTATGCACATGTTTTTCAGTGTGTAATTCATATTGTCTCTTTGTAACTTCCCAAATAATATTCAAAGCTGAAGTTAGGGATCAGATACAAAATCCACCAGTAATGATGATTATTCTTCTCACCATAACCTTTATAAATATTGTACAATATATTGTTTCTCCAATTAGTTGTAGCTAAAACATTCTTTATGACTTTTTTTATGAACTGCTGATTACTGAATTACTAAGCACGTTTATTTGCCTTTGGAGGAATTGCCGAACTGATTTAACACTTTGCCTGTGTGTTTTTGTGCTGTTCGTGTTGTGCAGAAGAATCAGAGGGAGCTGACGAAGATGAGGAAGTGCCTGCGGCCAGAGGAGCTGGTGTCCCACATGGACCAGATGGACACTCAGACGCAGCATGAGGAGCTGGAGAAGAGTTACCAGGTTGTTGTGGAAGACTACAAGAGAATCATTGAGAGGATTGCGACACAGGCCTGATCAGACTCTGAAATGCTGCTGGCCTGGAGCTCACCCCTCTCAGACATACAGGTGGTCTGCCCTGTCTGTACAAAGCCCACATCACCACAGACGTTAGCTGCAACTGAGAAGAAACTCTCCTGATGTAACAAAATCACTGTTTTAATTAAGAGTGTTACAGATTTATTGTGGCCGAGTCAGTGGGATAGATTGCAGTGGAGAAGCCCCCGTCTCTTTCCCAGCTGATGTTGATACAGTAGAGGAGAGTGGTGCAGATGGAGGGTTTTGACTTACCGTTTGTACCATGAGTGTAATCGCATTGTGTGGGATCAACTGATACGTAACATTTCACAGGTTATTGGAGGCCCTGCCGAGCAATCCTGCTTCTTCTCCATTGTAGACAATTTTTTAAGATCTTTTGTCAAAACAATTCCAAGTGTGTGTTTTGAAACACTTCATACTGAAAATAAAAAAGAACGTTTTGTATATTGCTGAAATGGTTTGATTCTTATTGCATATAAGAAAATTTAAAATAGGAACTCTATCTTTTCTTAATTTAGATTTTTTTCACTCTGCAACACATTAAATAATAATACCTTTCTTGCATTTAATGTAAACACAAGGAAATAAGCAAAAAAGGAGAAAATTCAAACATTAATATCAATAAACAACTATGGAAACTTAAAAGCCAGTCAAGTATTCAAACCGTTAGTGTGTTGCACGCTTAAGAGTACTCCACCACACTTATACATTTTAATTCAATTATGTACAGTTAAAAACAAGATTTAAGATTAGGCCGACACGCTAGTTTCTTTGTGAACCTGTACATGCATCGGCTCAGCCAAATGCTGCTACTGGCCTCCAATGATAATGCTAGCTAGCATTTTGATGTTTAGCAGGCTCAAAGGTATAGAGTATTAGCATGCAAATATTTAGCTAATTAGCTTAAAAGATGATGACGGGAATGTCATTGGTTTTTCAGGTATTTTATCATAAACCAAAACTTATTGAACAATATTGGAAAGTTAGACCTGATGTCTCAAGATCAAATGTCTTGATCATGTTTTTATAAATCCTCTGGGGACCAATAATGTCCTACCAAATGGCTTTCATCCAAGATTTTTCAATTAAAAAAAAACAACAACCTAATGATGAGAGGAAATGTAAGTGGATCACCAAAGTCATTAGGGTTCATCCCGAGGAGAAAACGAATTTCTACCAAATTTCACATCCATCTATCTGGACAATTCACTCCGACTCAAAAGTGTGTCAGACGGCGCTGGGGAAAACCCTGGGGAACACCAAAGTTATGAGATTACTTTGCCACCAGATAAAGGACAACTTTGACCTCTCCAAAGTCAATAGGATTGATCTTCTTGGGACCGTAAAGGTTTGTACCCAAATTCCATTCCAAATCTTTCTTGCCAATCAATAATGAAAATTGTGTGTAAATGTGTGTATGTTTGAGTATTTTATCATGTGACTGGGGAGCTTTGCTTTGGAACAGAGATTGTTTCGTCTATCCTTCGAACAGTCCGTTAAGATATTTCAGTCTCGTCCAATGTGGTGGTGGCTAACATGGCTAATAATGATCAAATGAATTTTTTTTCTATGGTTTTATTCCATGCATTCTTCTTCCTTGTCAAAACCCAAATCCTCCATTACCCACAATGCAACATAATCGCCAACATGTCCGTTATGGTTAATGTAGCCGTGAGCAGAGATGAGCGTGTGACTGAGGTCTAGAAAACTCACCTCTTTCTGACTGAAACTGTTTTTTAAATGTGTTTTTAAACTTGTAGTCTTTGCTTGGCTCCTTCTGGAGTAACCAACAACTTTGGACAGACACAGTAGGCTAGTAGCAGTACCGTTAGCTATGTACAATGAGCCTGTCCTGCTGCAAAAACCTTTTACTGCCAGCCCAAAATCTGCTTTTGTTTAATTTACAGGTACTTTACAGGAGTAAAGGTTGTTGAAGCACCCTCCAAGCTTTTCAGCACCTCTTTCCAAAATGGCGGTACCCTGGGACAGTCATAGATGTCCTTATTACATTCATAGGATTTATTTTGTTGAGTTAGGCCCATTTGAAAGAGTCCTATATGTGTTAAGTTATTAGACGGACCACACAGGTATCCTTAGCTGTAAAAAATAAATAAAAAAGTCCCCTTTATCAGATTAATAAACAGTTCCTCAGTCCCTCAAGCGCTTCAGTGTATTTAATATATTGCTATATTATTGCTTGAAAACCATGATGTTGTAATAATGTTATTTTATTTATTTCCCATATTCTGTTTTGAGGCAGAACAGTAGTTTTGAGAGTATTAGTTTTTCCTGATAAATAACGTGAAATTGCAGATAAAACATCATCAATTTTGAGTAGTCAATCTAGTCAGAGCTATAGAAACTGAACAGTTTGACCCTTGAAGGCCTCATACATTAAGGAGACATATATATATATATATCATATATGATTCGAAATATTAGTGCATAATCCCTTGTTATGAAGCTGGCCTGATTAATGCATTTTCCAGTATGTGTTTTATATATTTGAGGCGTTTTAGGGATGCCATTTTGTCCAGGCACCCTCTCATGGCTAATGCAACTTCTGATTGCCGCTGATGTTGAGTGTTACTCTAATGAGTATTATGGCTTTCAATTGAAAACCTTTGTGCCACTGTATTGCCCGTGCTTGTGCAGATCACTGTGATGAATACCCATCATACTTTATGATACTTTAGCACATTGTCACTAAATGAAGGCTGCCGGGTCAATTTCAAATTTTTTCTCCCTCTTCATATGAAACAAGACAAAACCTTGGAACCCTTCACATCTCTAATTCAGATTGATTGAATCCACTCGTGGGCACAAGGGGCCTCATCTCACTGTAGTTTTCTCTAGTTTTTTTCTACTCTGAGTGCACATTTCACATTGCACAGCACATGCTCAGCCGACTGACCTGCTAGTGGGGAATTACATTTTTGTTTAGTAGGCACATGTGCCGTCTCATTAATTCCACCAGCAGTACACGGCCGTTTGACTGAGTCATCGTCAGGTTGCAGGATGTTGATGCGCCTCATATCAGGTGCAGTAGGAGAACAAGCTGGTGTGGAAGTGGATTGTTTGGACGATATGCAGACCTCTGTGCGGTTGTCAGAAGGTTGTGAAACCCATTTTGCTCCTTCAGACCACACAGTGGAGTTTCCAGAATCATAATCATTCACCCAACTGTTCAAACACAAAGTGTATCTTGGGCCCTCATTTCCCTTTGCACCTGTCTGCATATACTCAAAAGTATAAAGGAAATTGTTTTTTTAATGAAAAGCTAAGAATTATGGGAAATATGCCCACTTGTTTCCTTGCAGAGCAGAGTCCGAACAAAGAAGAAGTCTGTCACATAACCCTTTGTAAAGAAGCAATTTTACTGGCACAATCAGACATACTTTTTTTTAACATTTTTTACAACCTTTAGAAAAAACTGTAATTTCAAGATCGGCATCTTACCTCCGTAAATGTGAATATTTGCTGCCTTTTTGTTACAGTTAACTGACTATCTTTGGGTTTTTAAGTGTTGGTCCAACCAGTAATCGTTTGGTGGATTAATTGTTGATTAAATGAATTGTTGCAGCACTACTTCTGATAGGATGCACATCATGTTGTCTTGTTATTGAAAATATAAATTTGGTAAAGAATAAGCAACAGTTTTCTCTCTGTAGACTTAACAAATGTCTTTCTTTACTTTCCGTTCCAACTGAAGATCATGAAAAGGCACAGTTCATGAAACTGTTGCTTCACCTGTTTTGATCATGAAATACATTTCTGTGTTAAGATAGCAGAATACACTTCTAATGTTTGAGATGTCATATAATATATTTGTCAGGTTTTGATTAAAAAAGGAAAATAGAAATAAAACCTACATCCAGGCTGAAAAGAGCAATATTCAACACGTCTATTTCAGCGTTTTCCCCCTCTGCAGTCGATCAGCCATTAGGAGCAGTGGATTGAAGTCTAAAGAAGGCAGTGCGCTTTCTTCTGCAGTCGAGGCTATTACAGTGCATCCAGCACTGGGCCCTCAGTCGCTGTGCTTTTGTCAGGGGGACACAGTCTGTCTATTATGTTGTGTTAGAGTGGAGATGTGGGAGGTTGATTTATGTCTGAAACTGTCATGGGTTTCAAACTACCTTTTATTATTTCACAAGAAAAAAGGGGAGGAACTTCCATTAATGCTTCTGTTTCCAATCATGTTTGAGTGAGTTAAAACATGCACATAATTCCATGTAACTTGCGTTAAAGCAGGCAGAAAGACGTAATGCCATTTTTCTGTGAATTGACAACAACAGTATCAAGCTTGTCCTGAGTATTTGGTTTCACCTGTTGGCGTTTGTGCTACTGTTACCTTTATGGCGCCTCCACAGCTCTGAGACAGACAGACAGACAGTTTTGGACCACAGCCCAGCTGTACTGAGGGACCTGTTGAATAGGATACCTGTGTGGAGGAGCTCCAGCTTCTTAGCCCACAGGTTCCCAGGAGAGAGTCGATCAGGAAAGTTTGAGTCCCCCCTCCCTCCCTTCACCCCTCCCACCATCACTGCTTTTCTTATCGTGTTCACATTTCTTTTGTGCTCCTTGGATACGCGCATACCCCAAGGCTACTGAGCCCCCTCTTCACCGTCAGTGAACCTGGCCGGTCCCTTTTCTCTGATAAATGAGTCCTCTTTAAGATAATGTTTGATGCGCTGACAGCCAGAACCAAAACAGTGTAAAAGAAACCGAGTTTGACATCTTTTAATTGTGCGTTAGAAAGCGGAGATTGTGGTTTCTTGGACTGCTTTCAGATCGTGCTGCTGATATGGTAATTTGCTCAAGTGAAGGATGTGATGAAAGTGGTGGTGTTGATAGTTTAGTAGTAGAAGTCTGCTGGTTTCCCTCTCAATAAACATGACGCAACTCCTCTGTCAGGGTATATTTTAACAGTATTTGTTTCAGTAAAGCACCTTTAGTGTCAGGAAATATAAAAATAGCAAATATTGGGGCTTATTTTTCAACAGAATGTTTTTACATAGGGGATTTTTAATTTCCTGCAATAAACAGACACAAGTGTTCACCATGATTTAGAATAAATAGCAGATGTGCATGAAATGAATTACTTCTGAACGTGCCAGTGTTCTTCTTTTTAATATTCACGGTAGTTGATTTCCAGCTGTGTACGACCAGAGCTTGTGGTTTTGATCGCATCTGTCCATTAAACGATTTGGGATCATGCACCATGCACACCATCAAGCGTGTATGAAGCCAGATTTGTATTTAGATGACATGATAAATAGATCAGTTCATGCACATAAAGAGCTGGATTTTGTTATGGGTTTGACAGCCGAGAGTGACAAGACATGATGCAGCTTATTGAAAACATTACTATGTTCCCCTCTTTCTTTCTGTTGTGCTTTTTTAATTGGCTTAAACAAATGCAAATGCCCGATGAGGTTTGAGTCATCATACTACATATAATCATCAATGACTGAACCTGCTGTGGCATTTGGTTTTCATTTACTCCATGTGCTGTGCTAAAATATGACATTACAACATCTCCCAGGAAGTTTTTTGAAAATCCACTGAGTACTAATTTTCAGTGTGTGCTTTAAAAGAAAATGAGTTGATAGTTATTATTAGTTGAAAGAACGGGATACATTCATGTGTCAATGTGCTGCACAGCATGGAAGATTTAATTGTAACGTTATTTCTGTAAAGAATCAACAGAAAACATTTAGAGTGGGCTTTTTGTTTTGATCACATGAATGGGCGCCTTGACTAGCTGTTATTTCTCAACACTGACTTTTCCTGTACTGCATGACTTGCCTGCGTATTAATCTCTTAAATGAGCCATGCTGTGGAGTTGGATGAACATGTGCTTTGCTAGATGTAGTTTTCTAATTAAAACTATCCCATTAGGCTGTAATTGGTGCTATCTGAGGTTGGGATGGAGCCACATGGGAGGGGAGCGAGAAGTCAGACTGAGATGGTATCGGGTCGAGGAGACAGGAAGCCTTTGTGTAATCTTGTCAGGTTGGAGATACGGACTGCGATCAAGCCCACTGGACTGAACTCTACTTGTCTGCTGCTGTACTGTAGCTTCACAACGAATGCACTGAACTGCTGTGAACTCTTATCTGTGTTGTTTCAATAGGAGCCTGGGTTTTACCTGGGTTTTTACATGTCAATATTTGTGTAAATAAGGAGAGTAGATGTGTCCAATGGGTATCTGGAGGTGGGATGTGTGGTTAGAATAACACCAACAGACGTGTAAGAAGACAGGTTGTTTCTCTGCTGCATTTATGGGAAGTGCAATTTTAAATGTTTAAATCTGTTACCCCAAAATCACAAGTGATTAAAATGTTATTTAGCGGCAGGGTAAACAGACTGGGATCATTTGGAACGGTTGAAGTAATAGATATAGATCTGCGAATGAGGAGTGTTTTGTTCTTAATTCCACTGATGACAAAATGTAATTCAGTAGCGAAGGCCACTCGGAAGAGTAAACAACTCCACACAGAGTATTTTTTACTAAGCTAACACACTATGTTGGAGGGGGCGTATCTGACCTACGGTAGAAAGAGAAATGCTCAGTACACTTTAACGCTACACAAGAATCAGGGGATAGTGAGAAGACTGCTGTTAAATTACACATATGTCACTCACAATATGATAACAAAACCGTACTGAAACGCTGCGACGCTCTCACAGCGTTTTTTTCCAGCAAGCTTACTAAGTAAATAGGAATGCTGCACACAGACACACACTGACATTTGCCAGATGCTCGGTGCTAATTAGGACCAAGCAGCCCCCCTCGAATGGAGTGTGTGAGAAACCACAAGTGCACCGCTGGCGACCTGTAAGACCTGACAGGGGTGGAGCTCTGTGTTTGTACTCTGAACACTTCAACGTAACAAACTCAGGATTGATTTTCAGAGCAGGAATTTATTGTTTCAGTTTCCACACAAGGAGAAGCACCTGAGTTCTTTCTTTGAAATAAGGTACACCATTTGACTAAGATCTTGGTTAATTTAAACAATTTACAATCTATTTTACTTATAAACATGAGTGCTAAATCCTGCACACCCAGTATCTCTCAGAAGCTCCAGTTGCATGCATGAGCAGATATTGCTCTGCCTCTCGACGTCATTAAGATACTTACGTTCACTTCTGTGTGGGTTAACCACAGCAACACGCAGGTGCTGATAAGAGAAATGCTTTCACCTGGGTCTTATTTTCAGCAGTTTACCAGAGGCACGTTATTCGGTAACACTTTATAATAACGGCAGGCTATGAAGCATTATTTTAGGTATGAGTAACCACTTAATTCATCATTTATAAAGCCTTGTTCCACACTTTATACATTATGGATTCACCATTTGTAAATGAAGTATTATATAAAGTGTTACCGAGCCACAGGACCAAAGAGAGACTTCTCTAGGCCACTGCTGCCTCTAACATGACCAAATATTACAGAGACAAACACAAATAACACGGTAACACTTTATAATAACTGCACGCATGATATAATACTTTATTTACAAATGGTGAATCCATCATTTATAAAGTGTGGGAACAATGCCTTATAAATGACTAATTAAGTGTTTACTCATACTTAACTAATGCTTGATAGCGTGCAGTTGTTATAAAGTGTTACACATTATTCTTTTCAGGTATGACATTCATAATTCATCATCTAGCCTCTATAAGTTTTCAAATCTGCGCCACCATACCGCCGACAAGCTTCCCAATATAATCATATCCAAAGACCTGTCCCTCCCTCCTGCATAATGATCCACTCTGCAAACCCTCCTCCATCCCCCAAATGGTGGTGGTGGTGGGGCATTAAGCAGGAAGTGAAAGGAGACCTGAACGCTCCAGCCACCCACAGTCCCACCCCTTCCCCCTCCTCACCTCACCCCTCCTAACCCTGCCCTCCCATGCTGCAGTGTGGCTCTGTGTCCTGGCTCCTGTCCAGGTTCTGGTGCTGTGATGGGGAGGGTCACGCTTTGCGTCTGACCCCGGGCCTGCAAGTTGGATGTTGTTATTATTAGTGCGCCGTGCCCCCCGGGCAGGCGGTCCCCAAAGCAGGAGGAACGGTCGGGCTCTGGAGAGGCTCTAGACCTGGAGAACAGCTGTGCGGGTTAGAGGCTGCTGGGGCCCCCACAGTCCACTGAGAGCCCCGCTGCACCGGCCCTCCAGGACGTATATGCTGTTTCTTATACAGACTCACTCCCTGCACAACTCATCCCACACTGCTGCACAGCAGGAACAAGCCAGGTTACTAGAAACACTGTCTAATGTACAGAGAGCGTGCATGATAACTGGAAGTGTGTATATAATACTTGCAATAAGTGACGCTCTAGTAGACACTATACCGTGAGAAAAACTATTTTGTCAATCATCAAACATGCCATTTTACCATGTTTCTGTTTTTTTTTTCTGTTATCATCACTTGATGGTTTTAGACCATTGGTAGACCATTAGTTCACAACATTTGCCCGTGACTGCTTCAAATGGAGCAAAGTGTATCAAGTTATTCTCTTCTTATTCACAAGTTATTGTTTGTTTTATTTGAAGGAATTTTGTAGACCTTTTAGACCTTTACCCTCAGAAGTATTTTGGGACTTATTTGCACATTATGTCACTGAAGTTGGGAACTACTGTATTAGGCCATTGTGAGAAATGTTGAACATCAATTAGCTCGATGGTTTTACGGTAATATTGGATTTTTGGAAAATTATTTCTGCATCAGCGTGATGAAGTACTTCGATTTGATTTACTTAGTTTGCCAAAAACAAACCTTTCTGGCAGATTTTTTTAATCCACTATCAATTTCTACATGGATTTTCAGGAGACCTAATTGTATCACTTTATATATTAATATATATATTTTTTTCTTCATATCATCCAACCCCTACACTAAGCTGATGCAATATTTTATACTTCCCAGGGGTGCAATAAAGCCTTCGTTTGAGCCTTGTTATATTGGAACAGGTGCTCCTGTCAGAACACTACATTTAAAAAAATCGGTATTCTATATATGCGGCATAACTCACGTGTTGGAGACTTATTATGTTCGTAAAAGCCACCAGTTTCTTTGTGAATGAATTGCAGCTATAGGAGGGCACATTGTATTTAAAAGCCTACCATACATCTCTACCGTCTTAATTCTGCCTATTCTTGGCAGTTCTGGAGGGGGGCTTTCTAACTGTGTAAATAGCTCTGGAAATTGCGTGTGCCCTTTGACTGTCTCTGTAATTGCGAGACTCTTGCAGTATTTTGCTTGGCAGTCTGAGAGGTTAACCCCTGAGGGCTGGAGGCCTGGAGCTCTACATCTGACTGGCAGAGGGCTCCTCAAAGCCCCACTTGTTCACCTCCCAGCCCGGGCAGCTATAAAGCCGCTGCTGATCCTCTACCAGACGAGAGGGAGAGTGGGCAGGCTGTTGCATTCAGCCGTGGCTGAGGTTCTGCAGGGTGACGCCTGAGTGGTGCACAGCCACACAGACACACCCGGCGCTCCCTGGTTGCACCTGGGCAGTCGGGACCGCTTGTAGCCTCGTCACCAGCACTGAACTCGGGTTTAAGACGTAATCAGATTATATGGACACTGCTGCAGTAAGTGGTTTATCAGTTACCCTGCAAACCTTTTTCCCATATTCCCATGAAACTGTGGATTTTTCCTGAAGTTAATGATGTGCAGATGGATGCACTTAGTTTGGTTATATTGGACGGGTGTTTGATGCAATTGTGCACTTAAATGTCCATTTAGCAATTTATACAATGTATCACTGTTCATTTACAAAAATGCTCATTACAAAGCCACAAAATGCACTTGGCAGCACCAAAATAAGAGTGTGTCAGATTAGAAAAATAAATGTTGAGTGTAACAAAAACAAAACAATGTCGTGGTAAATTGATTTGATTATAATTCTGCACATTAATCTCACATTTTGAAGGATTTCACATCCACGCCTCTGTTGATTTTGAACGTCTTCACATCAGAAGAATTTAGGGGTCAAGTTGGGGACTTGTGCAGACGGTGCAGTCAAACCTGCCCGCAGTGATGGATGATGTTGCCGTATGAAATGGTCTGTAAAGATGCAGCCTCTTTCGGAGTCACAGCAGAAATTGTGGAGAAAAGACAACATGTGCAGTTTCCTCCTTGGGTTCCCATATTGTTCTCGCCAGCTCTGCTCCCCCTGGGCCTTGAGAACGACTCTGTACACCCCAGACAAAAGTACGCAGGCAGAAAAGAAATATCAAGGCACAAAAGCTCTTTATGTAATGCTGTCAAGTTGCATTGATTTTTCTTCCCGTATATTCGACAGACAACATAAAATCGTTGCTTCATGTCACGTCAAGCTGGGCCTCGGAGATCGCATCGGCTCCGCTAGTATCAATCAATTATTTGGTCCAAGTGTTTCTTGGACTAGACGTTGTGGAGAGACATGTGACTGTGAGTAATTCATTTGTGTGAACTCTGAAATGTTTGTTGCCTTTACACAGCGACACAAAAAACAAACTCCAGAAAAGTCAACCTAAGTTAGTGTTTTCTGACTGAACTCTGTACTACGAGGCAGCGTGGAGTCAGTGGATGGATGGATTCAAGGGCTGGAGCAGGAGTGGGGTGCTGGTATGTCTCTGGGTTTTGGTGGAAGCTCAGCAGCTGTGTAATCAGACCTGGCTCTGACCCTACCTGTCCGGACGTTCCTCCGCATCCTCCATCACGTCCATGTGTCGGGCGCACGCTGATGAACTGGTCGCACGTAACCTGTGAGCTGGCTCGAGCTGCAGTCTGATTTAGTGAGAATATGCCAGTACTGTAGGAAGTGCTACTACAGTACATTCAGCTTTCCCCACATTATTATTCAGGGCTTTATATAAACTCCCACTGATTTACTGTTGAGCTGTGGCCTCTTGAGTGAACGGACAGAACTTCATAAAAACACACTTCACTAGAAATTTTAGATACTTGGAGTTTACTCAAGTATTTCTACTTTCACCCCTTTACTTCTCACAGGGAAATATTGTATTTCTTATTCCACTGCATTTATCTGACAGCTATAGTTTCAGTTGGTTAATTTACTTGGCAGACTCCGACTTAACTGCGGATCCAGAAATGACATATAAATGCATTGTTATAGCAGTTGCTACTGTGTTTACCGGTTAGCTCATTTCTTTCTTGATGACTGGATTTCGCCACTACCTCCTTCAGTAATGTGGAATAAAGAACTGAATGATGCAGATGTTGGTTTATTTAAATTAATATTGTTCAATTGGAGATAACAGAGAAGGGAAATAGCTTTTACACTGTTAAGCACTCTTGTTTTGAAGAGCTGCCTTGTTTGCTTTTTATCTGTGACAAAGTGCAGTTACTTCAAGATCAGTTAGCCTACTGCAAATTATTCATGCTTAAATGGAAAATATTTTTTCTATAGTGTGATACTTTGCTGTATGGTCAAACAAATGCCAAAAAGTCAGATTAGGGTCTTGACTTAGTTTTGGTTTTGTCATGCAGTATACTGTATCTGTTGCACAAATAAGTAAATGCCTTTTGAGGGTTACAGTTTTTGTTTTTTAATACGCTTTATTTAAAAGTATCTTGCACTTAGGCCGATGTTTGATAAAGGCCTACTTGTGATCGCATGCACGATAAACTATTAGTTTAGTTACCTTTTATTTATCTGTGTCATGCGTACACAGAAACTAACTTTACGAATATAGCATTAGTACAAATATAAATGCAAAACCATCACTTCTATTTTTACATTGCAATATTGCTACTTTTACTTGAGTAAAGGATCGGAGTATGTCGTCCACCCCTGCTGTCTCATAAAGAAGCACATAATCTGCTGACATTATTTAGTCCATCTGACGATTGAGTTGAATGTGACACAATAGAGGCAGCCGCCAGAGTCAGACATGTGGATGTTCTGTGGTCCCTGTTGAGAACACTAAGCTCTGTATTTGCACTCCTCTTGTTGAGGATAACAGCCTCTCCAGCCCAGGTTAGGAGTGGGGCTCCCTGCAGCTGCTGTCTCTGAGGCTGATTAGTGCAGTGATGAGCGAATGAGGGCCAGGGGAGCCGCGCGCGCACACACACACTCTGAAAGGGTTAAGCAGCCGGTTAGGGAGGAGACCTGCTCTGTGTCCAGGATGTTGAGTGCAGCAGAGCGATGGTGTGCTGTTACACTGCATGAGGCCTCGGCTCCACTTGGGTTCTGATTGGGCCTGTAAGATCACAGCCACCCCCCCCCCCCCCCCCCCACCCCCCCCCCCCCTCCTCTCTGCCAACCCCCTCCTCCCTGAGGGTTTCTCTCTCCACATCCTCCCTGCTGATTATCACCACTGCCAGGGCTGACTCTTGCACTCCAGCTGCTGTCCACACTCTGGCTCTGGGGCTAATTTAACCAGGCTGCATGGAGGGAGAAAACTTTCTCACACAGCCTGAAAAAACAGAGCTGCTGCACAGTAAAGCTCCTCCCAGGCTTCAGCTTGTTGCTCTCCACCAAGCTGCTGCCGCTCACTACAAGAAGACCTGCTCCGCTAACACTACATGCCTCTCCGTCAGGCTTTCTCTGGTGGTGTGTTTAAATAATATCCAGAGCTATGATCAGAACACGGTCACAGTCCTCTTTACTCAGGGATATTTCATCAGTGCAAAGATAGACAGCGAAGATTTCCCTGCAGACCAACATGTGTTGCTCTCTGCAGGTGTTTCCGCTGAGCAAGGTCAGAGCAGAGCGCTGCCTTCACTGTCCAGACGGTGACTCTCAACTGTCATCTTCCATGTGAAACTCAACCTTCCTGCTCTTAATATAAAACACGCATACAATATCTTTCTAGCTACTGTATATCAAATCATATATGTTGCGTCACAATACAACCCTGAACAACAGAGGTGAATGATGCCTGAATTGTTACTTTTCTGCATTAGGGTATTTCAAGTTGTTGTTATTTGATAAAAGCAAAAGTTGAATAATTCACACACATGTTGTTGTAGGACGGAGCTGCACAATCTATTTGACTTAGTAAGGCTGTGAGGGGATAACAATACAATAATTGAACATTCAAACAGGTGACTTTGGAGCAGGACAAAATGACTGAAATCCAAATATAATAATCCAAATTTCAAATATAGCGTGCTGAAACTGTACTGTAAATAAATTATACCAAATATTATGGTTGACATTTGTATTTAATCCCAACAATATGCACACTATAAACATTATGGTGTATCCTCTGCCCGGGCAAATATCAATAAGCCACTTGGACTTGTGCCAGCAGCTCTGGAGTTAAAGCCTTGTCGTACGTGTGAGTGTGTGCCAAAGCAGCATTATGTGAGTGTTGATGGGGAGAGTCCTCTGTCAGCCTCCGGGGCTCCGGTGTCTCTCTGTTGGGCCGTCCTGGGTTGCACGATTGGGCTGAGTGGGCAAGACGCTGCTCCCCCCACCAACTCGCCATGTTAAATGGGAGCATTGTGACTGCAGACCTGCTCTCATCTTCATGTACACTTTCTTTTTTTCTCTTTCTCCAGTACATAATGAGCCCAGACTATGTGACGACAGGCATTGTATCCGACTGGGCCACATAGAAATTAAAGATGAGGATCTGATTCAGAGGCAGCTGCAAGTCTTTTTCTGCCATATACCGTTGGACATACTGTGTCCAATGGTATTTAAGGTGTAAACGTATGTGCATCTGTTGTTTGGTGTAATCAAATTATTTTTGATATTCTGTGTGTGGTCTCCCGTGTTGTTGCAAACATCGAGCCAGGTGGCAACAATTGATTAAATCAAATTTCTGCCCAGAGCAAGAATTCAATTATGGCATTAGACCTGTAATCTGATGCATTCTTGCCTTCACATGTAGACTGTGTATATTGGCATTATGATATATTTATAGTGTGAATCCCTATAATTTAACTTATTTATGTGATTTTATACATGTTAGGAGGAGGTGCAGAGGTGTCACGTGTAAGTGCTTTTCAATATCAGATGTGTTCAAGGTGCATGGTTTGAATATAGATGTATATTTATGTATACAACAACCTGCATTTTATGTTAAGATTGAAATTATTCAGATGAACTGTTCTTGAAATGAAATGTTTTTTCTTTGCAGAAATTTCCCTCTGTGGGACTGAACAGTGAACAATGCAGTCACACTACAACTGGCAGGTATTTAATCCCTTGTCTGGGAATTCCCCTCTCTTACAATTATGAAGTGCAATTTAGAAATCAAACCCAAGGGCAGTGTTTTCTGGCAGAGGAGTTCTGGGATGATCCCTTTCCCCCCCAAGTAGAGCGCTTCAAGAACTCACACAGAGAAAACACAACCTTTTGTGCACATTGTCATGACGATAGGTTTTCTTTTTTAAAAGGCGATTGTGTCATGATGAGAAACAATACAAACAACAAAGAGGCAGTTTACACACGGGTGTGTATTACAGAAATAGTATTGTATGAATTTGCTATGTTTTCTATATTTATATCTATTACATCACTTTAATGTGACTGTGGACATTACACTATATATTGGTACACTTTTATGTATATTTTGTAAATGTATTATATTATATTACTACATGTTTTGCAGCTACTAAATGGATGAATTCAACACTTTGTTTTAAAATAAAACTGACCACAGAGATAGCATCTTACGTCTCGGGGAAGGCAATTAAAAAGAAATTAAGTCTAATTTTGTGTTGTCTGTGATTTCTCCTTGTTTATTTTGAGGTTTCTGGGAAACCCCCACTTTTTAGTTACACTAAATGCTTATTTTAGATTTTTTTTCATCCCATTTCCACTGAGCTGCAAAATGCTAGATGCTATCAACAATGATGTCAGTGTGGCTATTTCTGCCTTACACGCACACACACACACACACACACACACACACACACACACTAATCTGCATGTATAAATAATTCACAAAAGATCAAGCTTTTGATCCTCTGATACAGCCTCTCGGATTGCCAGTAGTGGCAGGAAAACCAGTAGATTGAAAATGAGGAATGCATCAAGGGTGTGCTGTTTACTTGTAGCGCGGGCAGCTGGTTAGCCACCCCTCGGCCGTTTACACCCCCCTCCCTCGCTTTTCAATTCCAGCCAGACCCCGGGCTCGGCCACTAACTGGGGGCTGGAATATTGTGCACTGGGGATCAATGCGACCCTGAGTGAAATGTCAACTGCGGCCCTGCGATGTGTCAGGCTGTGAGGGAGTTGTAATGGCTATTGATCCACTGTGCGCTTAATGCAGAGCTGCCCCGCCACGACGCGAGCCAGCTGCAGCAGAAAGATATATGTATGAGATGAGCTAAAACTGAGAAAATAGAAAAGAAAGAGCCCACAGTTGTGTCCCCCTCCTCACAGCCCTCCCTCTCTGGCTGCAGATTGATCTTCCTCTTCCTGCTGATTCTAACTGGGGTCTGTCATTATCTTACTCTGTCATTAGGGGCTCCATTGACAGCCTTGGCCTGTCTGTGTCACTCTATTGAGACAGCAACACTTTTCCCATGCAGGGTTCCCTACATTTATTAAAATCTCTGACAGCCTTGTCTTAGCTTTCTCCATCGATGGCTGAGCTTCAGGCAGTGGTGCAGCGGTGTAATTGGAAGACGAGGCTCTCTGTTCCTGGCTAGTAATATCGGCGAGGTACAGCTAGGCCAGACTGGTTTATATCAGACTGCTGGCGATGAAGAACAGAATCAGGCATCCTCTGTTTGAGGGTCAGAGTCTGAGCAATAGTATAGACCCTACATTTATGTCTGTATCTGGGAATCATGTGTGTATGATCTGTTTTCAGGGCTGTCTTTGGGGAAGAAATAGTATTTCCAAACCGTGAGTTACAGTATGAAAATGATGGGATTTTTGTTTTCTTATGGGGAGGGGGTATCAGGGGAGGACCCTTTGTTTTTGTTTATTATTAAAAAAACATTTTTTTTTAGATCAAATATTTACATCAAAAAGATGGATTTAGTGCGTACCATAGAAAGGTACATTTGCCATATGAGGACAACAATCACGTCTCTGTATTTGGGGTTTATTGTCCTCATCAACTAAAAGTAGGATGAATATGTCAGAAACAGAATAGATGTGGATCTGTGTTATTGGTGATTGAACGCAACCATAATTTTCTTCTGCATCTTACAAAAATATTACAAAATAAAATGCAAAATATTAGAGAGTCTTGTTTAAAAAGTGAGCAATACGGCTCAGTCCCCGACCTAGTTTTGGTACAGTCCCTCAGTAAAGCAGCCATCTTTGACTAAGTTGCATTTGGGTGGAGACGGGTTTTAAAGGGTTTCATCAGAATAGACTTTGGCAGAATTCTCTCAACCCAGTGTTGAGTCAATTTTACCGAAGAGGACTTTCAAATTTGTGCCACACACGACTCACGCTATCTCTCGACCCTCAACCGAGGAGCAAGTAAAGATGAAATAACAATACAGCATGTGAAAAAGACTAGTTCTCAACAACCTGTTTCTAGTGCAGTTTCATGCACAGCATCACATGCTTCATGAGGACTGTACACAAATGACTGAGGCTGAAACATTGTGTCAGATGTTTTAAAAGTAAAACCCTGTATGAAATTCTCCTATTTTCTTTGGACCGCCCCCTAAAATAACATTATTGAGTTGACAGAAACTAAAAGTGAAAACATAATTTTTGATGGTGCGCTGTTATTTAAACCATATATGTTAACAGGGCTTTTAAATTAACCGTTATTATAACAGTTGAATGTAATATCAGATGATGTTGTAGCTTAATATGTGTGATAATAAATAGAATACAATATTATTCTGAGATGAGAAAATGTTGAAAGACACTCCCCTACAGTAAATCAGGTTTCCTTCCCTCAAAAAGGCAAACCACATAGCACTCCCCCTCTCCCTAATCATTTTCATACATACCCCTGTCAAGCTACATAAACCTGCTTGTAAAGATGAATTTGTGCTCAAATATCAGAACAGCTGCTGCAACTCAAATTATTTTATTTTAAAGCCGGTTTGGTTCAGTGTCAGTGACCAAAATAGAAAACATGACGTCAGATTTCAATGTGAAATCTGACGTCTTACGGGCTCAAAATGAAAGAGCCCGTAAGAAGCAACCCAAACACTTTTATTCTCACAGTCTTTACATAACCAAAATTTCCGATCATATGATTATTGTTTTGTTGTATTCTTCACCACTATTACTGTAGAGACTTGACAACTTGAAAACATTTCTGGAGGCTGTCAGGAAGTGCACAGTGGGGTGCACTGAATTGAGATTGGTGGTTTGTGTATGTGTGTATTTGTGTGCTACACAAAAGCCATGCTTAGTACAGGCTGGTGTTTGTACCGAGACGCTTCTCCATGTTACAGGAGGCACAATCAGGTAGGACCAGGGGGTCTCTGGCAGGCTTGGCCCCCGTAACACACGAGGCTGCTCAATGGGACGGAAGTTATTGGAGGGTATGGGTGAAGCAGATGACATGGTGTGTGACAGAGACTCATCATTTGAGTGTGATACAAGTATTTGACCTGCAAGGCTGTAATGTTGCTTGGCTTGTCTGGGAAGATTTATTCCAGATTGCAGGGCCTGAGGGGTCAGCGGCCGTACATGTGGGAGGTTTCTTGGGAAAAAAAATGCACTTGTGGGGGAAGAGGTTGTGGACATAATGAAACAACATGCAAGAGAGAAGAGAAACATAATGTGTCTGTATCTAACTATCATATAGTCCTGACCAATTTCCCCAAAACACAGAAACAAAGCATAGAGATATCTTACAAGACATGGGGATGAGTTCATTTAGCGTTTTCTTTCAGATGTACATGTGCTGTACACTTCCTAGACTACAATGGATTTCTTTCTCCACAGAACTTGAATTTATGGCCGGGCTCCTCTGACAGAGAGAAGCTTTTTTTTTTTTTTTCCCAAGGAGGAAGAGGAAATGTTTAATCCAATACTCACTGTGAACGGAAAAAGTAATGCATATCTCACTATTTCGCCTGTCTCCTGGCGAGATGAAATTGAAATTTTAATGCATTTCAGAGTTTTTTCCCCGAATGGAGAAGCTGATAGACACGGCACACGGGGATGTCATATTTACCGTATGAACACCCATGGTTTAATGCTCTCTACAATACTGCCATTTCAAAGTTCTCTTGAACAAAACATGCTCTTGAACATAAAGGAAAGGCAAAGAAGAAAATTATTCCTCAAGCTTTCTATCAAGCTTCTGCATTCATGGCAAAGTCTAAAGGCCATGTCAGTCCTCCTGCCTCTGAGAGAGGTAATTATCCTTTTCCTGTCAGAGAACAACAAATGATAGCCAACTATGGGGGTGCATTTTCAGGAGCGGAAATTTGTCAATTGCAAGGAGAAGGAGGTTTAATTTTCTGGCAGCTGCATATCTACTTTTATCATGCTTTTTTCAATGGTCATTTGTTGTATGTGTTTTTTTCTATTCTTGCACAGGGTAGGGCTGTGAGCTTCTAAGGGTGTGTTTATATGCCCTGCATTAACATACCTATTTATAGTCCTACACTTTCTTACAGTCATCTTTTTTTTCTGTTGTGACCATTTCACAGATTATATATTGTCCAAGTAATTTCCCTTTCAGCGTCTGTGTTTTTTACCTTTCAGAGAAAGCAGTGAATGGAGAGAAAATTATCACAATTACTCATATAATTGAGCCGTCTTTGTAGCAAGTGCAGCTTCAGTAACCCTTTTTTTCCATCAGCCAAAATGGTTTCATTATATGGGTTTTTCATATTCCCTGACACAGGGCTCTGCTGAGGGCCTGGCGCGTGGATGAGATGCAGGATGAACAGAGAGAATCATTAAGGTCACAGTAGGAATAATTATCCCAGCTATGGAAAGAGCATCTACAGCCTTTTTTTTTCTCCCCCGGCA
This sequence comes from Myoxocephalus aenaeus, assembly GCA_038501785.1. Classification (NCBI taxonomy): domain Eukaryota; kingdom Metazoa; phylum Chordata; class Actinopteri; order Perciformes; family Cottidae; genus Myoxocephalus; species Myoxocephalus aenaeus. Next base: position 469,300 of record JBAMJR010000154.1, read on the forward strand.
CAAATGCAGTGTCCACGGTTTTGTTACGAATGGAGCTTCCACCTTCTACTTATACAAAGAAGAGAGGGGGAGAGCAAGACTTGTATCAACATGACAATTTTCCATCATTAAGACTAATGACAGGCACAGACTGTGGGGATCAAGGGGAGCACAAAAAAGAGAGGCGCATTCAGGTGTTGGCTGAGTGCTGACCTCCTTCCCGTCTTTGTTGGAGACTTAACTCTTAACAAAAACTAAAAAGGGGTTTCAGACTAAAGGCGCAGTGGCAGCTGAACGTCAAGCAGTCCAGCTCTCCATGGGCAAATGACTTAATTGGCGAATTTGCATGTTTTCCATTTGCAGGGAAATTAATTCAATAAGACCTACATGTAAAGATGTTTAATCAATCGTTGTTTTAGTGTTGGTGAAATAATCCCCCAGTTTATAGCTATGTTATATGTATTCTGTAATCCAGCTCTCACATCACTACTCCGACTTAAAGTTGATCACATTTCGATTAGCCTTAAAATATTTTTTTCTGATCAGTTGACAATTTTATGCCCATCTACACTTGACAGATGGGGATACTGTAACATGTAGCAAGTATGAAGCGTCAATGTCACACTAGTTTCTTTTACAGTTTAGCTGAATTAAGTAAAAGCCATATTTTTCCCAGTCCTTTCTCCCCAGCCTTCACTCAGGTAATTGGTCATTTTGCAGCCAATTTTGGGCAGGTTGGATGCTTGCTGCCATGGCCTGACCCCTGCTGCTGCTGTAATGGGGACAGCATTTCTACTAGTTCGCTGGGGGCTTTTCCACACTGACCCCCAGCTTTCTGAGAAGAGAGCTGCTCTGAACACTAAACGCTCAGCTCTGCAATGAACAGCTTTAAGTCCTATTACACACATGTTAATTATAGAGTACTTCTTTTAATTTAACTCGCATGAGAAGTTTTTGCTGTTTGGGATTTAATTAGCTAAAAATTAGAATAAAAGTGTCACTTATAGGTTAAAAATAAGCCATTTATGATTTGCTTCTGATAAGGAAAGACATGTATGAAGGACAACAACAACAAAAACATTCACAATTGTATTTAATTTATTGTCACATTCGATGGCTCCTTATTTCACCAGGCTTCAACATTCAACGGCAGTCCCCAGCAACAAGTCCAGTTTGGAGTCAGCGGCATTTGGTCAACATTATGACCTGAAAGGATGCTGATTCTTCACAGTCATCAATACCTAAAAACAAACAAAATAATCATTATTATACTTCACAAAATGATATATAAACAACACATATTCATTGTTTCAATAATGAATTGTTGTAGAAGACATCAGAAATGTTTTTACAGTCAATAAAGGAAATAATTATACTTTTTAGTTGTTATTAAAGGCATGTGATCCAGATATAAACAAAGCAGTATAGGCCCAAACACCACCATTTGAAACGAGAGTTGAACCTGACTTACATAATATATTATTATGTCCTGATGTTTACCAGCATTCAATATTTCAAATAAGAAACACATTTTTATTTGAAAATCAAGTTATCAGAATAAATCTTTAATTTATATGGACAAAAATGACTTATTTGGCTCTTTAAAAAAACACAGAAAAAAAAATCTGTCATTATTTGTGACCTTGCTTGCACATAATACAATATATTATTAAATATGATTACACAAAAGTAAAGGAACCAATGAGGATTACAGGCAGTACATTTGGGTTTGACTGAATTGTATTCCTCATTTTTCTGAAAACAATAATACAAAATAAAAAAATATCTAAATTTCATTTCCCCCCTGGCCCTTATGATAATGTAATCAATTAACCGTTATAACAATCTTGTTTCTCCGATATTATGATTATATTTGTTGTTTACGTGGTACTCGGTGAACAAAATCAATTCACATTTTGATGCCACATTGAACATGAAAATAGACATTGAATCGAGTTAATTATAGTGCATCTAGTTTGCGTTCATTGACGCTGCTGCAAATTACAAAGCCAGAGAGGAAGCAGAACAAAAGGCAATTTCACTTGTTTGATCCACCGCCTTAAAAACGTGAAATAAACCTTCATGACGTGTGACATTTTAGCTGGAAGTCACTCAACGAATCACATTTGCATTTGTAGCTGAGGTCATGTGGCAATAATGTCCATAATGGGCCGTTTCAGACAAGCTGTATTCATTTAAAAAACAAGAAGCATGAGAGAGCAGTTTATTTATAATTTTACTAAGAATTTGTGTATTTGAGATGGATACAGCATCTTGATGTTGAGATGTATCTAAGAGATATAGTTGTGGAAAATGATTGAAATTGAAATTGAAGTCTTTTCTTTTTTTTCATTTGCAGACGGAAAACCACCAGAAACGATCAAATGTCATCAGAAACCCAAAGCTGGAAAGTAACTGACATACATTCTTCCAAAAGAAAAAGAAGAAAAAACATATACACCTGGATTTCTCCTCTATAATGAAGGAGAAGAAAAACCTCCCTGCACCTCCATTGGCAATAATTAATCACCGCTCACACGCAGAGTCTACAGGGTGCACGTGGAGCTGTGCTTCCACACAGCATGCACACACAGTTTACCAATGCACCGCGGTCGGGATAATATTTGGTGGCTGTGAAAATGTGGGTTGGCATGGCAGTTGAGGAGGGCTTTCGATCACCGGACTGAAATGAAGTCTGTGACATCTTGGCCCGTTTACCCCTCCACACCCCTCCTCTTTCTATCCCTCCACCTCTGCACTAACCCTCAGGTGAAGAGCAGCAGGTGTTAAAACACCCTCAGCCACAGAGCTACTCACTCCTAATGAGTGCTGCCTCTGCGCTCCATCCATGCATGGAGGACTTTATTTTTAGTGCCCCGCCGCCATGATGCTGCAGGACGGACCGCTGTGGCGCGCGCTGCCCTCCTGCCGCGAGCAGAGGAGTCGAATTATAAATTAAAGTGGTAATATTATCACCCGTCTGCTCATCCTAATGACAATGAGGGTGGCTTGAGAAAGCCGCTCAAATAAATAGTTGATCATTTAGGTTGCCAGCGAATAAACAGTTGCTTAATGTGATTGTGCAAAAGGTAAATTGAGGATTTATGCAACGTACATTCCTCGTGTCTGCTCGGCCCTAAATTGCATTCACTTCAACAAAAAGCCTGTAATTATTATTGCTATTATTAGTATACTCGAGTTATTTTACCATGTTCTGCAAATTCTACCTCTATTCTGTTAATGGTTTGCTCACAGCCGCGTGTCAATTTGCAGATACTATAATCGTGGGAAAATAATGACAGTTATCAGTCGCACCCACCAAGTACCCATAAAAATCAGTCCTCTGTTCTGGAAGATGATAATTATTGGTTGTACTACCATTATCATTGTCGTTGTTGATGGAGGAAATCTTGAAGCATTTTTCGAAAGTAATTCCAGAGAAATCACTTCAAATTGGCCTATTTTAGGGGACAAGGCCATCTTATAATATTGCACAGATATCTTTAAATTCAGGCATCCGCCGCCGCCTGGTACACTGTGGCGCACGTGTCCTGGTGTCAGCGCCTGCATTTTGATAGCACATTTTACAACTTGCTAGTTCTGTTCTGAGTTCAATTATGCAATTACACTGATAATCACTGTGACGGAATTTAACTGCCTTTAATTTGTTATTCAGGTGGAGATGCAGGGACCGGCGGATGGAGCAGCCAGGCAGTGTTGCTGCTCTGCACAGACACCAGCACGAGAGCAGCAGCCTGCAAATGAATCCTAATAAACTGCTGGATTATTTCTTCTTCTTCCTCTTCTTCTTCTTCTTCTTCTTCTTTCACCAAGTGCGTCCTGCGGAGGCTCTTTGGCCCACGATGGCGTGGATTTATCTGCTTCTTTTCCATCACGTGATTTTTAAAGTAAGTTACTTTCAGCTGCTGATTGAAGTGAATATCTTATTTTTTTGAATATAGCCTGGTTAAACTCTATATAGCAGCAGTGACCCTGCTCCTGTGTGCTATTGAGTTGTGGAGGGCTAAACCTGCAGCTCAAGAAGAAATGTCTTCTGTCAGTCGTCAGTTCAATTAAATCAAATGGCCATGGATAATTATTCTTGTTAGGCTGTGGGAGGCTGGCCGCACCCCCATCCTCGCTTAGATTCATGCTAATCAAACGTGCCAGGATTTAACAAAACTGTGACCATTAATTGATTGCGATAGAAGGTGCGTAAAGTCGTTTGGAAAGCATTTAAATGTGATAAGAAAATCGGCCTGCGTGCATTCATTACGACGCGAGAAATGGCTCGTGAGAAGCGACGAAATACAACAAACAAGTCCTCGCGATTAGGCTCCATGTCACATTGTTATGAAAGAAAAAACATTAAAACAGTTGCGTTTTTTTTAATTGACTTAGACAGTGGTCTGTTATTGTTATGGGCTTTAGGCTTTGGTGTCGTTATGTTCTCAGGCGTTATCACACGTTAGGCCTGAGCCAACAAACCTCATTTCACATCAAAGCCTTATCGTCCAGAGATGTAACTGAGATCTACGTGTTAAACACATGAGTAATTACAAGCCTACTTATGAAAATTGAACACTAGTGTTATGTTAATACACCTTCCTCCATATGGAGCTTTAATCTAAAAAGATGTAATCAAACTGCCCAGAGTAGCTTTAACGAGACTGGAAATTATTATTTAACATTCATAAATGATGCTTACCACCGGCACTTTTATTACAATGACACACCTGATGGTACCATATTATACAGCGCTGCGCCGATGGAGATGACGGTATTTTATTAAATATTACAAATTAGGATATAGCCAGACAAAAGTGGATCAAGTCGTGTTATCACTTTAAAGCAATATTATCACAATTTGGTGTCTAAAATTGTTATAATTTATTTGGCGATTTGTAAATAATAATAATAATAATAATAATAAAAATAATGATAGCGAATCTTGACATGTCAAGAGGTGTCTTAGATGTTTGTGGGTTTCCTTGACCCAGCCCCAGCGGCGCCAATCGGCTTCCCTCTTGGAGAGAGTGGACCAATCAGCGACAGTCTTTGATGAATATTCATGAGTCCGAGATTCAAACCTTTGAGCGAGTTTGTCTTGGTCCACAGCATCATACCTAGGACTTTTCACAGGCACAAACTTCATTTTCTTATGAATGGGAATAGAAAAAATCTGCTCGGCTTAAATTGGGACCCATCCTTCACTGAGATCATAGAAGGAAAACAACAAAAGCAAGACAAGGGGAACCGCCAGAAGAGATGACAATGACTACAATTCCAGAAAGTCTTAATAGCCCTGCCTCAGGAAAAAACGTTTTCATGGAGTTTGGATCCCCGAGTCAACAAATGTCGCCTTCCTCCATGTCTCACGGACACTATCCAATGCACTGTTTACATTCTGCAGGTCATACCCAGCACGACAGCTACAGCCCAGCCTCGTCGTTCCCCAGATCTCTGGGTTATCCATACGTCAACTCTGTCGGCAGCCATTCCACCAGTCCATATCTCAGCACAGTACAGACCTACCAAAACAGCTCGGCACTCACACAGACGCGGTTAGAGGAGACAGGTAAGTGTGCAAACAGCATCTTTGGATCCTAAATGTGAACTTTCTGTGTTGGTGCGGCTCGCATCATGTGTACAGTCCTCTCGCTGCAGCGAAAAAGACGAGCCAGATGTTGGAATTAGGCTTGGTCATTATTTATTGCGTAACGCTATAAACAATGTATGCAATTAAGGGTAATTATACCTAAAGTACAGCCTGTAAAACTTGCACTGAGTATTCAAAGCTGCGCTGCACTGCATGTCGGCTACAACTGCCTCCTCATTCTGTTCTCCTTCTGTCTCGCTCAGCGCCAGAAGCAGAGAAAAACACAGTGGTCGAAGGCGGAGAGGTTCGATTCAACGGGAAAGGGAAGAAGATTAGAAAACCAAGGACTATCTATTCCAGTTTACAGCTTCAAGCTCTAAACAGGAGATTTCAACAAACTCAATACTTGGCGTTACCGGAGAGAGCTGAGCTCGCAGCGTCGCTGGGTCTCACTCAGACACAGGCAAGTCCACCAACACTCACAGCTCCACTAGCTCCACTCTGCACGACCACGTTAGGCTCTTTTTTTTTATTCATTTGTTTGACACCATTTTAGATAGCTTTTTTTTATTGTTAATATTAATGAAAAACATTCATCAAACAATAAAATATTGTTTGACACCAAGTTATGGGTTTATTTTGTTTCCACGAATATTTCCCTGTCATTCACGTGTTGATTTCAATGACATCTTAACACAGTGATAATATTGAATAATCGAGGGCAAGATATTGATAGGCCTATTAAAAAAAAAAGTGTTGCTCTTGACTTTGTACAATGACGCCTGTTGCGTGCATAAACGTGCCTATATTCTTTTATAACCATAATAATAATGTCCTTTATCTCCAGGTGAAGATTTGGTTCCAGAATAAGCGCTCCAAATTCAAGAAGCTGATGAAGCAAGGCGGGGGCACCATCGACGCCGCCGCTTTAGCCACCGGCCGCGGCCTGTCGAGCGGCTCTCCCTCGGTGGCACCTGTCTGGAGCTCGCCGACCACCGTGAAGACCTCGGTGGGGACGACCGGCTCTTACATCCCCAGCTACACCTCGTGGTACCCAACCGCACACCAAGAGTCTATGCAACAGTCACAGCTCATGTGAACAGAGACCTCAGCCCTCGACTCTGCCATGGCTCGTGTATCACGATGGTGAAGGGGCCTCAGCGCGGCCCAGCACTGATAACACAACAACAACAAACAACGACGACAACAATAACAACAACCCCGGAGTTTGGTGCCGCCAGCTGACACAGTGGCCTCTTCATACCGGATGACGGCAGGCAGCAAGAAGAAGAAGCAGGGAGCTAGAGACCGAAAAGGCACGCAACGCGCCCAAGGGCAACAAGTCTGTGACAGTCAGCGGAAGTCGTAGACCAATGGATCTTTTTTTAGCTGCTGTTTTTTTTTTTCTTCCCTTTTTTTTTTTTTTTTTTTTTAAGTATTCTTGTGTGAGTTATTCTGTTTGTAAGAAAACACGTGTTTGTTTACACCACATGTTGGGCCCAAAGTGATGATGACCTGAACTAAATCTGCATTCATTAACAAGTTAAAGGTTCATTCTTTTACCAAATAATGATAATTAATACATTCCACCATAATGCTTTCAGCACACCCAACCCCAGGGCATATTGTGCAAAGCCTCAACTCGCTACTATGTTGTTTATGTGTTTGTTATTTAAGTTAAATTATTCAAACTAGTTTTTCTGTTGAGGTCAGTCTGTGTTCATTTTGTAAGTGTGTTTTGAGATTACAACACTGTGTTGTTAATGCTGCACTAACGCAAGCAAAGCTTTTCTATGCCGTGCCCCGATGTTATGTGAAAAATGTAAAAGGCCTGACAATTTGCTGCTTGAGAAAAAAAAAATATTCTGAGGGTGAGCAGCTCATTTGTCACTGTATTTTGTACATACTTTTCAGACTTGTTTTGTGCTGTACTGGATACGCTGTGAAACAGGGTTTTAGGCTTTCTGTATTCGTCGAGATGTGTTTAGTCAACATAGAAAATATTTAGTTTTGTATTGATCACTTTAATTTATTTATCTGTTTCTGAAGTTTATGTACATAATGTGCAAAGTTTCAAGAGCAGTAAAATAATGATTTAAATTATGTCAAGAAAGGTGTCTGATTGAACCCCCCCTTCACTCCTCCATCCTCATCTCATGTGCAAAGAAAGGCTTCAGCGTGGTGCAGGTTTAATGCGAGCTGACACAAAGCAGTATCATGTTGGTTATTGTAGCAGACACCGTGAGAGCTCGTCGTGTAGATATATGGTCGTGTTTAGCATTTAGCCTACATGGGTTCCTGCTGCTGCTGCTCACTGGTTGCAGATGTTGTCGAACATCTGGGGGGACATAATAATTCAATCTGACGTTGAATCTAAAAAAAAAACTATGCATCTACACAACAAAAACGGGCTAAAGAAATACATTTTACGTATATAGCCTAATTAAAAAAGAACATAATGAGGCAGAAACCACTGAATCATTTGGCCGAGATGCAATATTTGTGATTTAAACGTCGCGGTGCGGGAGACCTAATTCATTCAACATCGCTTATTTCTTTTCAGCTTCTCTTAAAGATAATATTCTTACAATTTGTCTTACGACAATCCCTATTTTGTGCCATGAATGGAAGAGATCAATTGTGTGTGTTAAGTGAATAATCGCGCCAGAGGCAGGTGCTGCTGCTGCTGCTGCTGCAAAAGACGGGATGAGCACGCGGGACACAAGCGGATCAAATGGGGATCAGTGAAAGTGAAACGTTCAAAGGCCTTCTTGTTTGAACTTCACGATTTATTCATTAACTCCAGTGTCGCGATCTTGAAGTAAGCCTTTTTTGGTTGAATATGGATTTTAAATATGTGTTCACGTGCTTGCATTTTATTTATGACGGGCTTTTTTTAAATACCAAAAGAAACTAAAAGTGGACCTGTCCATTTCAACATACTGAACGGTGCATGCAACAATAATAATGAAGAAAATATGAAGTGAAAAAAAACACAAAATAGTTCTAATAGTGCGAAATATTCGAGAAAACAATTCAAACAATGTCTCTGCAATGTTCATATTTTAGCTGAAAAGAAACAAAGAATGAAACAAAGAAATTCAGATGCACGACTGGTAGCCAACTCGCTCTCCTGCAGCTTCAATGTCTCTATGAATATATGCATGTTTTGCAATAGTAATAGCACATTGTATGCAATCTGTGAGGTCTGCAAAGCATCCCTTTATACGGTCCAGCCTATATACATCACATCATAACCAATAACTTACTTATTTTCTCATTTGTTTCATTTATTCATGTCTAAAAGGACAAATCAGACCATCATGATGGATTGTTATTAATATTAGTATTTGAAATAGTATTATATGAATGCTGACGCAGTCTTAGAGCGACTATCAGTTTAAAACACATTCAGCTTCAGATGAACTAAAAAGAAAAAAGCTTTGGCCTAGTTTATATTGTCTGCTCCTTAACATCCTTCTCTATTGTTATTTGAATACAAAACTCAGAACATATACAGTCCTTTGCGCACAGAAGGAGAATATGCCTATATTTCCATACCATTCAGAAAGAGTATGAATTGTGCTGCTAGTGAACATAAATCTACCTACCGAGCCCCAGAAAGGCGCAGCTGCACATCCAAGAGGGTCAGCGTTATTTCGCTGTATTCTCCTCTTGATTATACGAGCTGGGCCCATCAAACCCAGCATAATTACAGTAATTTCGCCCTTATTTATTCTAATGCAGTTTCCTATCTCTGAGGTAATTATGAGCATTTTTTTTTTTGCACGGAGGATCTTTCTGCCTTGACAAAAGAGATAGTGCTCTGAAAGAAATGAGCTGCAGCAATAGAAAAAAAAGCGAAATAGGTGAGCTGCCATTTCGTCACTGTTCCCTTAGACTTAGCTTATGTAAGGCTGGCAAATTGCTTGCAGGTGTACATCACAGAGTTGTCAATGCGAAGAGGCCTCAAAATTAGCAAAGCACAATGTAAGAGTAATGAGAGCAGCGACTAGATTAAAAACAACTTGTGTGTCTCCCCTTCCTTACATCCTCTCGACAGCTTTCTTTGCTATAGGACTCCCCCCCCCCCCCTCCCACGAAATTAGCACACTGAATACACTGGAGACTTAAAAATAAATCATTTCCAGGCTAAGATTTTACTCACATTAGGAACCAGTCCTAGAAATAGTTTAATACTATGATAAATCAACAATATTCAAGCATGTTTCCTGTTTTTGCAACATTCAATGAATATGTAAGATATAAACATTTAATACACACCTTTCAGCTTGAAATGAAGAGGCAAGCTCCCTCGGATCTCGTAGAAAGCAGCTTGGAGGAAGATGAGCAGCAGCATCCTGCAGCACAGATATAAATAAGCGCATAAATCCCATAAATGTGTCCCATGTGTTGGTCTAAGCTATAGCAGCAGAAGCAGAGTTCAGAATATGACTGAAAATGTCTGCTTTATTTCTCCTCTTTATAGCTGTTGGGGGGAAAAATGTAGATTATTAGCATAAATGTTTACTCCTCATTACGCTGATGACATTGTGCACTCGAGATCTTGGTAATCTTTGGGGTAAATTATGAGTATTTTTTTTTATTTAAAGCAGCAGTTACCATGCAATTCAGGCTAATTTTGCGTCGGCTTCACACGGATATAATTATCGTTGAGTCAAGATGTTAGACTAAAAAGTATGCATTGATATCCCCATTTATTATGTACATTCAACTTTGACAATTTTGATGCTTGAAATAGCGGGAAATTGTCTTGTGTAAAAATAACACCCCATATTAGGACATCTAAAATTGCTGAAGAATTATATAATAATTGCAGGCTTTCAGATTTGAAAGCCAATGCTCAAACCAGAGCAAATGTGTATGAAATTACAGATCAGGGCATACATTAGGATAGGCGGTATGGCATTTACAAGTAGAAATGCAAAAGTGGGCCTGTAAGAAAACAGCAGCTCTAATCCATGAAGGAAGTCACATGGGGCAACATGAAACATCCGAAATAATCTATTAGCATTATTTTATGGACGAAATCGATAAACAGTATTGGTCATACATCTGTGCTGATAACTTCATAGCTGTCGGAAGTAAAGCCACTCATGAGTGAACACCAGCTGATATTAATTCAGCGCATGTTCAGATAATCACGAGGGCCTGTCATGATAGATTATACTCTCTGTAACAGTAAAGATAAATTACATCTTACAAATGTCCACACACAGGTATACATGCAGGCTTATAGATGTAGATGTAATGTTTTGGCGCACAGCAGACCTGGGATCTGATCCTGTCAGCTCCATCATAGAGATACAGCAACCGCTGACAAGCTACAGGCCTAATTATGGAGGCTACAAGGAAACGATCCCACTTTATGGCCCGTGCTTGTTTGAAGGGAAGCGTGTGGGTAAGACAGTGATGATCATGAATGAGAACTAAGTGATGGGACTGTGTATTAATAATAACCCCTCCCCCCTCATATATCTACCCATCGGAGTCAAAATAGCTCAAATACAATAGACTTTACTGGCAGCAATGTAGTTTTTGGACGTGTGCCTATATCCGGGGCCTGTGAGCCACATACATAATGTAGGTCAATGTGCTCCTCTTCAGAGATCAGAGGCTCCAGCCCGCTTGTGTGAGACGTGAGAAATGTTTCCATGATGTTGTAGCTGCAGGCTGTCTTGGAACGAGTTCCCCTCTCTCTTCCTCTTGTTAGGCTGAGTTCATAAAACGTCTGGAAGGCGACTCACTGACTCCACAGAGTCTGAGGCGCTCGCGCTCATTCATACCCTCATCTTCCCATCTCGCATGCCAAGGCGTGTTGCTGCGCTGCCTCCGCCCTCCGAGAGGCTGCGCCCCGGGGCCCTGTCTGCCTGCCTGCCTCCGCCCGCCCGAGCGAGCCCCGGTTCGGCTAGCTAAGGCTCATCATGTGCCGGCTGAACCGGGTCAAATACCCGAGACAACCGAGGAGCTGTTTTACGCGTGCCCACGCTTCTGATAGCACCGTAGCGAATTAAAACAACCTATAGTCTCACTTGAGAAATCGCTTTTAATCCAACTAATTCTCAGCTAAACTAACATGGCGAGCAACACCACCAGAGGAAAGCGCAATAAGGCTATCAATGTTGTCCGCTACAGGTGTGCGTTCATCGACCAAAAGACAGGGAACTGGTTTATATAAAGCTCAGGGACATGGTGGCTGCAGCCTGGCTGCATTCAAACATGTCAGAGAGGTTCCCAAGCTTAAATAGTAATATTAACAACTTTACAATTTTTCTGAAATAAAGTAGTTTGTCGTTAGAACCTTATGCCTTACTTTATAACCTTATATATTATTAGCCTTATATTACGTACTAACCTTATTCATTGTACACTTTAATAAGTTGCTGTAAAATAAGTATAGGTTCAAATAAAATATATAATAAAACAAAAACAGTCCCTATGCAGTCTTAGGCTCATTGTAAAAAATAAATAAGACAACACACCGTCTCCCTGTCGTCCATAAAGGACTGTCACTAAGGAAAAAGAGAAATGCATGTGCACAGAACATATTTGTGGAAAGAAAAGGAGGGATGCATATTCACAGAAAGCATTTTTATTTAAATAACGTCTGGCCATATATAGAACATTGCTAAAATAAATAAGACAAAAAATACAATTAAGTGTGATACAAGTAGCCTAAATCCGAGGGTAGGACAATCAGTAGCTTAAGGTGGTTAATGGATTTGCACCAATAGCCTAATAAAAAAGAGTCAAAGCAACATGGGCTATCAAAAAGCTGTGGTAAAATATTTACAAACATGGATTCACTTAACCCCCCATAGGCCAATATTCAAATCAACTGGACATAAGGAACGGATAAAGGTACACTGTTTCATCGCACAACAAAATGAGGTCATATTGAAAAGGCACGATACAGTTAACTTGTGCTACATTTGTGGCAGGTTGTCCTGCGATGGATGTTTTGTTTTTGCACATGTGGCAGAAAAAGTGACGCCCGCGTAAAAGTAGGCTTGCGCACAGGCTGTGATTGCTTTGGGTAATAGTGGTTCACTCATCCCTCGACATAAACAAAATAAATAAATACAAAAATAACTGTAGAAATCTGTGACTAACATTTGCGAGCGCAAAAAACTGACGAGGTCCATGAGCCCGTCCGGCTCCTTAACTTTTCCTATAGGTGCTCTGCGTGTAACGTTCGCATGGCGCGCGCGCGCGCGCGCGCACACACACACACACTCACACACACACACACACACACACACACACACACACACACACACACACACACACACACACACGAGGTCTGTAAAATGAAGGTAATGGCATTTTTCTTTTTTTATTCACCAGTATTGTCCGATTTAAACCCTTTGTTTTTGTTTCGTTTGTTTTGTTGTTCAGAATATTGTCCCAGCGCTGATGGCGGCGTTGTGGTGGTGCTGGATCAGAGGGGGCTGCAGATGCATCGTAGAGTTCGTGGTGGAGTACCAGGAGTAGTTTGCCAAAAACGATGAAGGCGCAGACGTGTTGGGAGGGCTGCTGCTCTGAGGTAAGGTGGAGTTGATACTGTTCATTCTTTGAGTCTGTGGAAAGTCCCAGGCAGTAGTCGGTGGAGACGCGCACGGCGGAGATTCAAGGGAAGCAAGTTGCTCTGGGTTGAGTTCTCCACTTTTCCACAACTTCTTGAACTTGGAGCGGCGGTTTTGGAACCAGATCTTGACCTGAGAAACAAATGGAAAGAGTCACATTGACTATTCGTTATTTTCCGGCTCAAATCTCCCTCGCCCGTGTTAATCCCTTTCAGATCAGACTTGAGAGTGGATTTGTGACAGCAGATAAAGTCTTGGGTACACACCTGTGTCTGCGTCAGGCCCATCGATGCTGCCAGCTCGGCCCGCTCCGGCAGAGCCAAATACTGAGTCTTCTGAAACCTCCGCTGCAGTGCAGCCAGTTGGAAGCTGGAATAAATGGTTCGAGGTTTCCTGACCTTCTTTGGTTTTCCATTAACCATCCGGATTTCTGGCTCGCGCTCTTCTTTTTCTGAGGGAAAATAATAAAATAAAAATAAAAATCAAGTTATGAATGAAACATATTTAATTTTGTTCAGTTGCATATAACTATTAATCATTTGTGCACGGCCATCAGTTTGCAGTTATGTGTAGGCTACACCTGATATTTAATTAGTTTTTTTAAATCAGATTTGTATATTATTATAATGCCAATAAAAACAATCAGATGTAGTGAAAGGTTGCTTGAGATTAGTGTTTAACAATAGGCTAACATGAATGCAACATCACTATCGATGTTTTGTCCGCATCTTACAAGTTGGCTGTGTCTTAATCCTTTCTGAAGACATAATAGGCCAATTATCTTGTCCATTATGTGATATTTATTATTCAACTTGCTCCTCATACAGTTCATACAATAAGCAAGTTTAGTCTCAAACAAAAGCACGACTTGAATTGAAATATAATGTAAACTAAATGAATACAAAGAGCTTCTTTACCTGTGTCGGCTGCAGTGGGAGAGGAGTTGTTACCGTAGGAGCTGTATGCGCCATAAGAAGAGTTGAACCCCAGGTCGTACGCCTTGGCGTTGTACGGCACGGTGCTCGTGGCGGTGCCGTGGTACTGGTAGCCCAGCTGGCCGAACGGAGACCCGTGGCCCGGCTGCTGGTTGTTGTAATAGCTGCTGTCCGTCGCCGTGGACACTGGCAGAGTCGGGGACTCCTGCGATTTATGCAAACTGTGGAAATTGTTTGAGGTAATCTGGTTCGAATGCATATCAGTATTTAAATTCTCAAAAACCCCGGTCATCTTCAAGGTGGAGCGGAGCAGACTCGTAATATGCGGCAAAAAAAACAAAATAAAAATATCACAAAATTGCACACAAAAAAACTGCGAGTTGAAAACACGACTCAAATCTTGGACTGATGACACCTTTTCGTGAATCGAAACGCATCCCCTTGTAAACTGCGGCAAAATCAGCGGAAGGTGTGTCCCTCTCTCAGTGGCCTGTGATTATCTGCTCCGGTCGGTGGTGGGAGCACATTTATGAGAGGAGGAGAGCGCCTGTGTCTGCGGCAGCCAATGAGTAACGCCGCACGCATGACTACTCCCCGCCGCGGCCACCCTCCATTCTTTGCTCTGCTCTGTCTGGTCCGGTTGTCTGCAGAGAGTTTTCTCTCAAAGCATCTCCACAGAATCAGAGAACAGTCCCTGCAGGCCCAACAGGTCTGGAACCTATAACTCAGACTTTAGTCAACTCTGTGCACAATTGGCCATCTATGCCTGGAAGATAACACGTGACTCCAACATATATCATGCACTTGACTTACAGGCACACTTAAATGACCACGAACTAGTTTTCACTTGTATTGCGGTTAGCCCTCTTCATTTGGATTTTACACTTGTCAGTATAGCAGATTTATATCTGTCTGTGTGTTTTAGTGAAACCAGGCCTCTTTTGTGTCATTTCTGTTTACATTTTGGACTCAAATAAGATCAAAACTAAGTGACCAGGAGTCGAAACCACACAAGGAGGGACACTGGTGGAGGACGAGGTCAAAAGGGGATCTAAATGTGTTGATACAAAATTAAACTCAATATGAGGCGTAAAGTGGTGACAACAGGAAGTAACTACAGCGCCCCCAGGTGTTGGAAATCTGACTTTACTATACTTGTCTGCAATGAGCACACGTCAAAAACATAAACCGCCTAATACACACACTCCTATCTGTGTGACGAGTTCACAGAACTATGGTTCCCTACAGAAACGTCATGTGTGTGTGTGTGTGTGTGTGTGTGCGTGTGTGTGTGTGTGTGTGTGTGTGTGTGTGTGTGTGTGATTAGTTTAGTTCTCTTAAGGTACAGAAGTTAATGGGATGACACAGTTGTCGGGGCGCCTGTGTTCATCGCCACATGATGGCAGCATAGTTTCTTTTATTAACAACTGGGGCAGAGTGACTCTGTTTTCTGTAACCACTTCCATGTATCAATCAGACTACGCTCTGAATTGTCAACTTGGTTTTGGTTTTTTTCTGTCTGCCAGAGCATCCCAGAGCACTCCAGACTGTCATGAATATACAGGGTTTGACAAAATAACACTTTCACAATCTAATGCAAGCCAAGCCAATACTATCTTTATTACACTTTTCTGTCTGTTAAAGAAATGATGGACTATAACTTTGAAGTGATACATTTGTTGGTATATGTTCCCCAATATTTCGAAATAACACAAATTACAACATGACAAAACCATAGTTAAAGTCTCAACAAAAGTTGTGTTATAACTTTAAAACATTCAATCCAGTGACATCACCCATTTGACAAAAACAATGTCATCTTGTGTAAAGAGCAATTTAAGACTTGAATTACCACAATGCAACTCAATGTATGAGTTATATAGCCTGGTAAACACCCAGTTTGAAACGCTGGCTTTTTGTTATAAATAATAAAATATCTGGATGATATACAACTGTGCCCACTTTGAGTATTCCTCCCCATGACTGGTGAGCTAATGTTCATGTGTGAAATTGGTAAAAAGTACCTTTTAATTGATTTAGTCTGGCGAAGCCTTATTTATTTGCTGTTTCATTTAAGTGACTGATTATTCTTTCGATCCATTTCATCACTTTGTTGTTATTTTCCTTTATTCTGCCCATTTGCCAGTGAGGGCATGATGAGACCCCATAGCTCCAGACCAGGGAGGGGTCTATCTGCCCATTGTTTCCCTGAAAGGCGAGCAATCCTCTCCCCCATGGGCCAGTGGGGCTGCATGTCGCTGCTCATTAGTGGAGTACAGTCTCTGTATTCAGCTGTCTGGCATTAGAGACAGAATGAGCAACAAGTCTGTGTCTGCATGAGACTGTTCCTCTAATTTATCATAGTTAACAACTGAAGTCAGGTTTCTTTTCCTCAAGGTGCAGGGGAGTTTTCTATGGGAAAATTGTATTTTCCCGATGCATTCAAAACATGTTTGAGTGTAAGATATTGAGCTATACAGGGAAAAGTAAACAGCATCTAAGTTGATTATACGAATAAGGAGGTTCCCCTAGAGAATGCACAAGTCATCAGACTGTTTGATTGTGGTCAGGGAGGATTTCACAACATAGTTCCACAATCTTGGAGTTCAGAGTCAACATATGGATGTGCCAAAACATTCATTACAGCAGTGTGCTGACTGCATGGCTGCATAGCTCTTATCATACCTTTTCTTTCAGCCTTTCATGAAATAGATGGTTGCTATTGCTGCTTAAGTTCTTGACGGTCACGCCCACTCGGTTGATTATCATTTCAATCCTCTGCAGTAGAGCAGCTGGTGTAGTGGATCTTGCAGTGTTCAATGACATGAAAATGATGCCAAATGACAGGACACAGATGTAAGCTGCTTTCATCATGCGTTAAAAATTCCCATTTTTACAGGAGGTTCTCTTGACTTGGCCTTTAGCACACCAGGCAGAACACGTTACATATGCATTCAGCTTCTTTTCTTCTAGTTTATAGTGTCATCTTTTATCGTTCTTCGTGTAAAGAAGGACGAAACGACGCTGCACATAATAGAAGCACTTCTCTATGTTTTTTGATCTGCTATCAATAATTCAAACGTAGAAATAGCTATCCATTATTTAACAAATAGACAACTAAAGTATTTAGTAAAAGCAATATGGTTATAATGTAGCCCGTTTCAGTCACCATTGGATTACAGCCTCTACTTTATTTCAAGAGAAAAACATGCTCTCATGAAAAGGAAACACTGCCTGATATTGACATTTTGTGCACAAAACGGGAAGTTATTGTGAAAGATAACAACCGAGACATTCTAGGGAGTTATTGATCTTGAGCATCTGTTATCTACTTTTGTGTGTGTTGCAGAAGCTCAAAGGGGGGGGGGGGGGGGGGGGGGGGGGGAGGAGAGAGAGAGAGAGAGAGAGAGAGAGAAACAGGGTTGGGTGGGCGGGATGTCGGAACCGAGTCGAAGAGGAAGTAGACTGGTTCGATGAGTTTAAGTACATACGGCTCGGCTGATTGGCCGAGTACGGGGCGTGGTCTTCGCTCCCAAACTACGTTTCACAAAACACCATTTCACTAACAAAGACCACGCCAAATAGCGAACGAGTTTACAGGTTGTTTATTGTGCGATGGAAAGAGGGTCGGGTCGCCGGACCGGGGTCGAGGGATGAAGAGGTGGTTGTAGGTGCGGGAACGAGACGGGTAGAGTGGGTCGTGACGAGAGGGTCGAAGGGGTGCGATGAGGCTGCTGCCGTCTGGTGGCTAGAGGGAACGGCGGAGGTGGAGACTCGTGAGTGGGGGTTATCTCTTCTGAAGCTCTGGCTGTGCAGAGTCCCCCAAAAGGTGCTCATGGAGAAGAGTGAGCGTGAGCGATTGCCAGTGACGTTGGCGCAAGTAGAGGAGCAATGATGTTTCGCCGAGAAGTTCGGCTGTCTGGCGTCAAGAAGTCGCAGTCCGGTTTGCGTGGACTTCGGTGCGAGTCTAGTCGGACTAGTGGACAGTGTTGGTTGGTTTTGCTGCGCTGGAGGTGATAGACGATGGTGTATGGGGTGTGTAGCTGCCGAACATAGTGGCATGTCATAACGATGGTGGTCGGAGTTTTAGCCTGTAAGCTCTGCGGCGTGGGAGACTGAAGAAAGCCGGCGAGAGTGCGGACTTTAATACTTTGTCCGTGAAGGGAGACCTGTAGCCCGAGTGGTGCGTACTGCTGCGGTTCAGCTTTGTAGAGACGTAGCATGGCTATGTGTGAGTGGGTTGTGGCCGGACGCGGAGCCCCCAAAGAGTTTATGGTGGTAACTCGACTACTACTGAGCGTAGGTGGATGTCTAGGTGGATATCGGGCCGGATCACGGTCCGGGTGTAGATGTGATCCATGTAACCTATGGAGCGCAGAAGCACGACGAGGCAGGTAGGATATGGGGTAAGGGTCGAGGGTTGAGGGATGAGGGAAGATGGGTAAGGGATGAGGGAAGGAAATGAGGAGGCTATACTGGCGATTTGACTACACCTGCACGTGGGTGGATGTCGGGCCGGATCGCGGTCCGGGTGTAGATATGATCCATGTAACCTGTTGAGCACAAGAGCACAACAATGTAGGTCGGATATGGGGTAAGGGTCGAGGGATGAGGGTTGAGGGTTGAGGGGTGATGGATGGGGGTAAGGGATGAGGGAAGGGATGCGGGAAGGGATGAGGGAAGGGATGAGGGAAGGGATGAGGGAAGGGATGCGGGAAGGGATGCGGGAAGGGATGCGGGAAGGGGGTGAGGGTCGAGGGTCGATGGATGAGGGATGAGGGATGATGGGTAAGGTCGGGGGATGAGGGTCGAGGGGTGATGGATGAGGGGTAAGGGATGAGGGAAGGCCGGTAAGGGATGAGGGGTAGGTTGGGATGGCGCGCCGCGAGCTCGGGATGCGGGAAAGAGTGAGCTGCGAAGGCTCGACGATGTGACTTAGGTCTCGGTATTATCCTGATTGGACTGCTGTCAGCTAACTAATGCTTCGGATGAGTGGAACGTGATGTGTATAGACAGTTGGCGCAGAGCCGGTTCGGGGGTCGTGAATGGGGCGTCCGTCGACTCGGGCCTGCGGAGGCTGGGCAAGAGATGTTGCGGCGCAGGGTAAAAGGTAGGTGACTGACTGTTGTGATACCATGGGGTAGGTGGGAAGTGGCGGTTTGAGTGCAGAGCGACCGAGAGCGGTTAACGATGCTCTGGGGATTCTGTGGAGATTAATTTGTTTAATTGAGAAAGTAAGTTTTTAGTTACTGGCGCGAGTCGTTGCCTAGGCGTATGACTGGTCGAGCGGATGGTGACTACAGTCAAACTGGTGGGAGGAAAACTGAGTCGAAGGGACGCTGGTCGAGCGGATGAGGTGACTACGGTGAAACTGGTGGGAGGAAAAATGAGTCGAAAGGACACTGGTCGAGCACATGCGGTGACCCGGATGCTGGCGAGGCTGGTGGCCGTATAGCGCTGGTAAAGCTAGTCATAGTGATTTTGGGGAAGAGCCCAGGGAGAATCTGGGAGTTTGGCCATGGCTGGGGATCGAATCCGCTACCTTGTGGTTGCGGGACGACCACTGTGAGCTACGACTGCCCTGGGCTGTGGTAGCCTTTGACAAGGTAGGATGAGTTGGCTGATGCGTGAGGCAGAAGCACGAGAATGGAAAAAAAATGCTGAGTGAAAGTCAGTGGGTAGGTAGTAAAGTCTGGATAAGAAGTTGCGAGGTGAGACGTCTCTGGTACAGAGGCAGCTTGAAGAGGGTGGGACACGACCTGGCTTTGCAGTGGATGGCTGAGTTTCTCCGGCCACGGGATGCGTCGTGACGTCATCGGCAGGCGGCGCGGGAAACCCGGAAGTGCTCTTGGCGCTTGGAGATCGAGGGCGTCCTGGCCGGCTCCGGGGGCGGCGCGGGGGACGCGGAAGTCGGGATCTCCGGCGGCTGGAAGAGCGGCACGGGGAACGCCAGAGTCGGAGTTCGCTCCGCCGTTAGGAGGCGAGGGCAGGCGACTCCGGGGCCGTCGGAGGATGGATGCCGAGAGCCGCGGGGATCGCCGAGGGCCGGCGACGAAGCGCAGTGTGAGGGGGAGGGAGCCCCGGGACGCAGGTCAGCTGGCCGTCCGGGAGGTCCGGGGAGGAGCGCCCGCATCGGGCAAACTGCACGAGATTTGCTCGTGCGTCGCACGTCATGTCGGAACCGAATCGAAGAGGAAGTAGACTGGTTCGATGAGTTTAAGTACGTACGGCTCGGCTGATTGGCCGAGTACGGGGCGTGGTCTTCGCTCCCGAACTACGTTTCACAAAACACAATTTTTTCCTCCAAAGTGTAATAATCTTTAAGGTTCATATTCATTAAATACCAGCGTTTAACCCAAACTGTATTCTACTATACATATTAAAAAAGTGCATTTATATTGGGTAAGCTGAAGTACGCAAGAATACATAAAAAATATAAAGTCATCATATTTAGGCATATCTTGAGAGCAGGTTTTTTTAAATATATATATATACTGTATATATATATATATATATATATATATATATATATATATATATATATATATATATAACTTAAGTGCTTATTTTGGCTAAATAAAATATACAAAATAACGTATGATAATAATACATCAATATTCTGTGTATATATATATATATTTTTTTTTTCTTCTTCTAAATTGGGTTTGTTAAATGGATGTCAGATGCTTTTCATTATGTACAGTACTTGGGGTCAACAGAGGCAGTAATGGTTTCTAGCTCAGCAGAGATTTGGCTGCTGGGTTTTCTTCGCTGATCTCCTGCTGGGTCTATTGGAGCATACATCACCTTGGCAACTCACCCTTTTAGTGAGATCAAATTATACTGAAAGTTTTTCAGCTTTGGCTTAGAAGTTGAAATACCTCCATGAAAATCTTCCAAACACAACAGGAACAGTAGGAGGGTTTTTCCATTGTTTCCACAATGTTCTTAAGCTTTAGCCCAAGTCACAGAGTCAGCAAATATGAGGTGCGCACAAATCCAACTCATGTGCTTCTTGCAAACATGGACATGATTCACCGAGTGTTTCTTGACCTCTCTGTCTGAAAGGTTGAGCCTGTACTGCATGGCTGCAGACACGAGTGGAGGTGAAGTTGGAAACCCTCGGCATGGTGTTCATGATTGAGCATGTGTTTCCTAAGAATTAGTCATGGTGGCTTTTCCGCTGAAGAGAAGTTATTTTTAACAACAAAGGCTTTAATAACAAGCACAGGCAGAGAATAACAATTGAAAGGAAGTGTTCAGTTTTGAGCCCATAACAGGAATAAAGAAAAGGCAGAACTGAATTGATACATTGCTGATGTATATTAAAAAAAAACCTAATCTAATCTTTATACTTTTGGTCCCCAGTAGGTTGAAACATGCCCACAACCTCTTGGCCACTCAAGTAATGCAAAACAGCATGGTGCCTGATGTGAAAACACACTTGTTAATTCCTAATAAAAATTGGTGGAGATGGTTTTCACAAAATGACAGATTGCAGCTCAAGTAAATTCTCTGCCGGCTGTATGATTGCCATGACATAATGATAACACACCCTATGCAATTCCTTCACATCAATGCAAAAATTGGTTTGCACTTTGCAGAGACAACAAAGGAATCCCCAGAATTCCCTGTGTCATCTGCACGGCCTGCCTGAGAAAGAATTCAGAGAGGTCTGCGAGGTCCCACTCCCTTCATTGTTGATTCAGTGACCCCCCCCCCCCCCTCCCCCCACGCCCCCACCCAGGACCCATAAATGGATGCGGTCCTTTGTGCGAGGGGAGTGGAGCAGATTTACTGCGGATGGTCTCCCTACAAAGGACCACGACACTGTCACAACAGGACCAGGATCAGCTGCTCCCTCTTTCACACAGTATGATTTAATGCCGTGCTTCACACAACCACTGATGCAGACACAACTTCAGCAGTCACTCAGCATCCATGTACCTCGAAGACTTAGTCTGTACTTAATTACCTCTGCTTATTATAAGAATTCCAGTCTTACTTTCCATGAACATCCAATAATTACCTTTTTTAATTTATCTCCCCCACTGGTCATATTTGAGACCATGTCATCCGTGTGTAGAGATAAGTAACACTAACCAAAAATGTCGAAAATTCAGCGGAATATGTATTACATTTTACATG
The DNA here is from genome assembly GCA_038501785.1 of Myoxocephalus aenaeus. Classification (NCBI taxonomy): domain Eukaryota; kingdom Metazoa; phylum Chordata; class Actinopteri; order Perciformes; family Cottidae; genus Myoxocephalus; species Myoxocephalus aenaeus. The sequence continues at coordinate 491,568 of JBAMJR010000154.1, forward strand.
CAGGGTTGGTCAGTGACTTATGTTAGTTATTCAGCAACAACAGCCATCTGTTTTAACGTTGCATTGCGTTCATTAGAACACCAGCACCCCCCTCACAAAATGCCTTGGCCAACTGTGCATTTTGGGCATGCTTCCTTGTCCGTTCTACAACTTTTGGGTTTGGTTTCCTCCACCAGTCTGTTATGTTGACTTCATTACTGTGAAACAGAAGGAGTTGGCCCTTCTGTCTTACCAGGGTTTGAGTTTCAGAGCTCTTCAAACATAATCATTTCAGCATGAAGGTGGCAAACCAGTGAAATCCAACCATTGCAACTGGTACCACTCGGTTTGTGCGAGTCCTCCAGATTGCAGCAAAGATGTAAAATCCTCACAGGATTGGTAAATTAGCATGTCATGTTATCAATTTGACATGCCTCTGTGTGCTGTATAAATGCCATCATCAATTAGACTGTGCCTAAATTAAGGTGTTACAGATATCCTGCATTTAAACACCCATCTGCTGGCATTGCATTGAAGTCATCACTATGCTTTTCTGCCCGTGACAACTGTGCATCTTGGGCATGTTTCCTGGCCTCTGATAACTGTGGGGTTTGGTTTCCTCAACATTCTGTCATGTTGACTGTGTGGCTGTTAAACTCGAGGAGTTGGCCCTTCTGTCTCACCAGATTTTGAGTTTCAGAACATCTCAAATCTAATAATTTCAGCATGATACTATCAATGATAATTAACCATTTTCATCTCAACAAAATCTGAAGAAAAACCCATGTTTACGCATGAAATCTAAAGGATCTGAAATTGTATTTGTAGATAAATGGCTGTAATTTCTGTATCTCTGCCAGCTACAACACAATGTTCAGAAAGAACAGAGTCTGCAGTCTGAGGCTAATGGCTGCATGCTTACAAGTATTATATATATATATATATATATATATATATATATATATATATATATATATATATATATATATATATATACATTTTCAAATACAATTATTTTCATAGAATGACAAAAATGCCGTTATTGTATCTCCCTGAATATCACTTTTGTTTCTCTGATTAAGACTTATATAAGATAATCAATATTTAGCTTCAACTATGGAATATGTGTGCGGGTGGCACTAGAAAAGGAATCCACAAATAAAACTGAACATCTTCACAAAGTATGCGTTCATTCTGCTTGTACAAAAGTGCAGCTAATATGTGAAGAAAGGCCTCCTCACCTGCAGGAGTCCACCTGTTAAACCTGCACCAAATCTCCGGTTTCTCGATTCCCACTGACCTGAGACAATACCAGACCAGGGAGCTTCACCTCCTCTTGAAGCTCGTGTTACACAACCACCCAGGGCAAAAGTGGACATGAAAGTGCTGTTTGTGTGGTTGGGTAAAGGCAGCTACACACCTTTTTGCTCACAGGGACACACACAGACCCAGTAAGCAGTTTCAGAAACCATTTCTTTGTTCTTTAGATTTATCAATTGCGCCAACAGGCGTTTAAAGTTTTGCAAGCATGCATTTGTCTTTCCTCTATCTTGCACTTGTTCCTATATACATTGCAATAGGTGATATGCCATAGCAGGCATGATATGATGTGTGTCTGTCCATGGAAAAACTTTTGTACTCATCAATATAGCGAACTATCAAGAATAATTATGCAATCAGTGTTAATCAGAGTCTAATTCATATTTAATTACAATGAGGGGTAGAATTTCAACAGTGAACAGTTAAGTATAATTTGATGCTTTGGTATAGAAAGCAACAGGTGAATGAATATATATATATATATATATATATATATATATATATATATATATATATATATATCATAATATATAATACACAGCACTGACAGCAGAATGGGATGTGAACGATGTGCTTAAAGTCAAGACTGTTGTCCCCGACAGAGACAGGAAGCCTGTTTGTCTGATGAGGGGACGTATCTTTATCAATGAAAGAACCATCTTTCCTTGGTGAGAAGCCTTTAGAAAAAGGTCAACTGACAGGTTACATCAGTGAAGAGGCTTGTGATGATGCAGCTAATGCATCTGTTACCAAACCCACAGCAACAGAGATGCCATTCACATATCTCACACCAGAACCTCCCAAGTCATTTGCTGCAATTAGGAATGTGGTTAAGACCATCACCCCTCCCATCCCCAGCCACTGCCTGCCTGCCTGCCTGCCAACACACACACACACACACACACACACACACACACACACACACACACACACACACACACACACACACACACACACACACACACACACACACACACACACACACACACACACACACGTTCTAACTTCAACAATGCCCACATTGTGTTGTGTTCTGCTGAGGGATTGTTGGCCAGGCGGATTCAAACTTCACACCAGCTTCAAACACATGAAGATACATTGATAAAAGTGAGTAGGCGATACAATGAAGCTGTTTTATGTTTCCTGCATGTTTGGCCAGCTCATATCACTGCTGCTGGTAGGTGGAAACCTCAAACCTTTTAAAAGCCATAACTACTGTGTGGAGATGTTTGTAAAAGCATTTCTTAAACCTGTAAGATCATAAAACAAAACGACAAAGATGAGCGTTTGTAACGGCATCAGGGATGTCCTGAAGATCTCTCACGTTTTCCATGAACACAGAACACAGAACCACAAAACCTTATTAATTATTTATGATCATGGTCAGGTTGGCAGGTGTTGTGGATGAGTGCGTTCATATTTTATTAATTCATCAATGGATGATTAACCCCAAATCAGAGTATATTGTCCATGTTCAAGTAGTCACACAGGGAATCAGGGTTTTTCCAATAAATCATCACATTGACTAAACTTCCAAAGATAGTTCAGCCTTTTAGTGACATTTTAGCTGAATCTGGGAGGTTTATTTGTCCAGCTGAGTGAAACAACTGAAATAACACAACAACCTTCATTAGTGTGGCCTTGGCTGCTATTTGTCTTTGTTTACATGTAAAGCCTATACTGCATAACAGATCGTTGCCCTTATGTATATAGAACAATATAAGCTACTCAATGTTAAAATACAAAGCGTATAGTTTGGTCCTAATGGCATTACTATTTAGTTTTTAACTCTTCGAATGAGACATTTAGAAGGAAAAAACAACAACTGCATGACTTTAAATTGTAATATATGCATACATACATCTAGGTTGTTGGATGGTTGTCTGAGTAGGAATGTTATTCTTCTGTGGCATACTCATTTTGTGTGACAACTGATTATATGGAAATTATGATACATTTCATAACTGTTGCCTCAAACTGTTTAGTTCAGTTTAAATTCAAAATACCTTGTTCGTATACAGGCCCTTTTTTATTTATTTTTACCAGAAGACATTTTGACATGTCAGTCAGGTCTAGATGATAAGATTAATGATGAGTGGATTCTATTTAGCTGCTTCAGGTTCAGGCTCCTGGTAATGTGCATGCTGGCTCATTTTTAATACTATTTATTAACACCTGGGCTTTTCCTACTCAAGTCAAAATATTCTGTCAAAAACGGCCTATTGAAGCAAAGCTGGTTTGCAAAAATTACACATAAAATCACAACAAACTAGCACATTTACACGAAAGAAATGTACAAATGATATTAGTGTCACGATAAAATTATAACATGTAATCAATTCATACAGGGTCCAATAGTGCATACAGTGTGCAATAGACAAAGATGCATGCATGCATTATCTATTCATCATCTATTTGCTTCTATACCTGTATGTAAACATAGCTCAATCTGATCAAAAAGACTGCCCCTTTGCGTCCCTCAGCAGCACTGCTGGCTGCTGACCGGAGGGGGCGCTGTGGAGCCGGAGCGCAGAGCCCGGCGGGGGAACCAGCGGCAGCTCCAGTGAGACGACACCGGGCAGAGCGGAGAGGAGCAGCGGGGTCAGCGGCTCTCTAACTGTGGACTACTGGACTCACCTGGACGGCGCTGCAATGCTGCTGCTGCAGCGGGAGGGAAGACCGTCTGCTGTTTATGTTGCACTTTTCTTTTATTCTCACTTTCTGGAGCCAACTTTGGTGCTCGCATTCAACCTTGACACCAGTCATGTCATCAGGAAAGACGGAGAGCCGGGGAGTCTGTTCGGGTTTTCCCTCGCCATGCACCGGCAACTCAACCCGGATAAAAGAATGTGAGTGGTGTCTTTCACCGTCCGCCTTTACCGCTCTGTTGGCTTTCATCTGCCAGTGATGTAGTTTAAACGTGCACCTGACCAGAGTCCTGTACATTACTGCCAGAAGTCAATCTTAACTTTTAAAAGATCCTATATCCTAATTTCTTTGCCTAAATAAGCTTATCCGGTGCAGGACACATGGTTTATTAGGGATTCTGCCTTTTCAAGACAAACCAATTTCCACCCATTGGTTATAATGTCCAGCATTGCTGCAACCTATAACAATACCGTAGTAATCATCTACTAAAGCCCCACAGTGTTTCTTCTCCTGTTTTTGTTCTAATTTTCAATAGCAGTCTCCCCGTGGTGCTCTGAATATGAAATGGAAAGGACTCTAAAGACAACAAGTGAATACACAATGGTTACAACTGTGATGCAAATGTGTCTGTAAGGTCAAACTGAGAGGAGAGCTGTAATGTTGAAGACTGTTGGTCGATTAATCAGTTGTTATACTATTTTGATAATCGGTTGATTATTTTAGTTGTCAGGACAAGAGGTGGTTCTCTGGATAGCATGTGAGGATGTGCTGCATGTCTAATTTTTAAGGGAGATAGCTTTTATTCTCAAAGTATTCAGTGTCAGATTTCTTTTCTGTAAATATCTGTAATTTCCCACTAATGAGCGGTGTTTGGGGTGGTTCTCTGTAAAACTGTAAGGACTAAACAGTTATACCTGTAAAGTTTGTTTTGAGGAAGGCATGACTTTGGTGAGTGTTAATGGAAAGTTGACTAATGCACCCTGTTCTCAACCTTCAATGTTTAATTCATGCACGAATGAATCCGGGCACACATGTTTTGAAATGGTGCCAAAATAAGAGTTACAGCGGTTAAATTGTGAAGAAGCATTTGAAGGATTCCTGATTATGCTCTCATGTAAGCACTAGTAAATAGTTTCCTGTGGCCGGCCCTGAGGGAGCAGAAAAGACACCAGTGAAGTGAGCCTGATCAACCTGCCACACAAGTGTAACGGGGGAGAAATGAGGAGGGGGAGGCACGTCAAAGCCTGTGACCCGCATTGGGCTGCATGCAGCAGGCCCAGGGTCCTGCAGCAGCATGTTGAGAAACAGAGAGCGCGGATAAGAAGCCCTGATAACAGGACATGGAGAGATATTACATAGATTAGGCTTAACTTGTGGAATTTTATCTGATAAGTGTCGCATTGTGCTGAGGCAGCTCATGGTGTAATGAGTTCACACAAGGCTGTCATTTCTTCTTTTTTTACAAGGATTCTTCTGTGCAAAGCCGGCATCCTGAAAAAAGGCACGTTTTACATTCGTCATGTGACAAGTCATATTTGTTGGACAAACAGAGGCTTGAAATGTCACACTGGCCTGATATTTGGTTTTCAGCCAGTAAAAGTAAGAGGAGGGTGAAGATTCACCTTGCTTACATGAGGATCTGTGAGGAGGAAGCTGCTCCAGTTTTAGCAAACATACTAAACAAAATATGCAAAAGCTGCTTCCAGTCTCCCCGTGGTGCTCTGAATATAAAATGGAAAGGACTCTAAAGACAACAAGTGAATACACAATGGTTACAACTGTGATGCAAATGTGCCTGCACTGAGAGGAGAGCTGTAATGTTGCAACTGTTGGTCAATTAATCAGTTGTTATACTATTTTGATAATCAATTGATCATTTTAGTTGTCAGGACAAGAGGTGGTTCTCTGGATAGCATGTGAGGATGTGGTGCTTAATATTTATTGATTAATTGATAATGGTTTGTTTTAACCCAAGATAGAGGATTTTTAAATCTGTTTTTGTGGTCAAAGCTTTTATTCAGTGTCAGATTTTTTCTCAACAAAATATGCAAAAGCTGCTTCTCGAGAACAGAAACAAACAGCATCATTGCATATATTTGCTATTTTTGGCCTATGCTTAAGTTCGCTCAAAGCTACTACAAGCAACTTACATTTTGCGTTGCATTTGGCCGTCCCTGTGGACAAAGGTGGTGGCGTTTCCAAGCATCAGATTCCTTTTAAAAACCTGCAGCAGGGTCTGACAGACTGCCCTGTTGAGTTCTGGTTCTGGGTTTCCTGTGCCTCCCTTCTCTCCAGTGAGCGGCAATACGGCCTCAGCCTCTGGCAGCGTGGTGTCGGCAGCAGCGAAGCGAAACTCTGAAGCTGATGGAGTTTCTGGTGAACCTGCATGGTTTCACATCATTAGGAATAACTACACAGATATAGCCACTCTTCCTGCTGATGGTTTTGTTAACTCATATCGAGGAATCAGTATAACATTGAGATGGTTTCATAACCAGTTAAAAGTTACTCACAGTAACTGTAAATTAAAGTGATTAAAGGCACCATTGATTATTTGATTGGAATAAAATAACACTTATGACAATATTTTTTCAAGAAACAGCTACTTCTGACCTAGCCATTGTGAAGATTTTCTTCTCATGTATTTTGGAGTTTTTAACTATTGTTAAACATACCAAACTAAATATATAGATAATGAAGTCAATCATTAGTTGCAGACCTATTATTGTCTGCATGGTTTCCCCTCTCAAATCCTGGTAGAAAACACATAGAGTCTTCGTTACTGTATAAAAACGCTGCACGTTATTGTAACAGCGGCTCTCCACCTCAGCTCCAGGTCCTCATGTGGCCCCGAGATTTTCAAGTGAAAGCTCAGCAGAGCACACAGAAGTAGGTAATGAACAGCCCCGTCTAACTCAAAGCTATGAGGCACATTGAAGCCAGCAATGCATCACACACATCTGCATCTTTTGTTCTTATACGAAGATGTTTCGGATGATCACTAGCAGCTGTAACACTACTGGCTGTCACTGCGTACATTCATGTGATCATAATACATTATGTATGAAGAGAGACGTCCTTTCTAAATACTGAATATGTTTGGTTAGCAACATGTGTGACTAGATCGATTAAATTCCTCTAATGTGAAGCCCCAACTGGGCTTTCATCCCTTCAGAGCTAAAAGCTCATATTGCTTACAACCATGTGTGCCACTCTCCATGTTGTTCGTCTAATGGGTTCATTAAAAGCAAAACTTGGCTTCTCACAATGCTCATGGTGTTATTACGCCTCAAATTGGTTTGTGATTAGAGGAAGAAACCAGGAGATCCATGTTTCAACATGAGACTGAATAGAATGCTGCATTGTGCAAAGGAGCAACTGGATGCCTCCTGCATGAACAATGTGGATATAACATTCTCTGAATGAAACCAGAGAAAACGGACATTAGACAGGACATGCACGGCCATCTGTGCACATGTAACCTGATAGATTAAACGCATCAGCGAATCATCAGTCGAGACATTCCGGTCAAACTTCACACTGACGTTCAAAATAGATTGTGTTGTTTAAAATATGGTTAATAAACACGGCGACTTAGTCTTCGTTTTAAACTTGACTTTTTACATAAAGTTGGTCTGTATTTGTCATGATTATTCATGATTTCTTCTGTGACGTGTACCCAGCCAATCACAGGTCAGCACCAATCAAAGTACGTGTGTGTGTGTGTGTGTGTGTGTGTGTGTGTGTGTGTGTGTGTGTGTGTGTAAACTGAAACAGATAGAACAGCTGCAGTAGTTCTTGTGGCTTTGAGTGCACAGCTGTGGGAGCACTGTGCCACATCTGTTAACAAAGACCAGTGAGATCACTCTGTAAACCCACACCAGTCACTGTGTATTCCCATTTACACTGCACTGAAAGACACGCTGCATGATGGGACGGGGTTTCACGCTGTCCCATGTTACTGTTACCGTTACAGGCTCTGTAGCAATTGTAGTGTAAAGAGTACTGCCTGCAGCTTTGGTTAAATCCCACGCTTGTCATGACAGTTTGATGTTTTGAGTCGATTTCTAACTAATCTATAGCTACATCCTCCGAGTGTATATGATCATCACAAACAAACTGCTGCAGAAAGTAAAATGAAATACAGAAATGTAGTCTTTTTTTTCCAAACTGAAAGATCTGTGTCTTCTCTCGTACGTGTTGCATGTAAATGTCAATGTTACCCTTCAGCTACTTTCTAAATTCTACAACTGTCACTTTCCAGAGTAGCTGTGCTGTTAAGTGTTCTTCTTCACCTGTGTTACTGTCTCTTCATAAATCTGGTGTTTCCTGCTTAGACACCTGTGAAATCTACAGGGCTGTCCTCGACCTATAAGACATTTTTATTCGACTCACATGATGAGTTGATTTAATCAACAGATCTGTAAAAATCTGTTTCTCCACATAATCACACAATAGCACCACTTTAAATATTGCTCACACGTTTTAGCATGAAAAAGCCTAAAGAAATGACTTATCGTCTCATGAAATCTTAGTTGACTGAGACCAAAACAATCGATTAATTGACTAAAAGGGGACAGCCTGAGAAATCTAAATATGGTTTTAACTAACAATAACTTTCATTCAATCTGTGGATTATCTATTAATCATTTTGTTGAGAAGATGTCAGAAATTCAGAAAGATTCTCTACGAAATGTCCCACAGTCACAGGTCACTAATTTCTATAGCTTGTTGTATTTGACAAAATAGGATCAAATCATAATTATTAATTGATTATCCAATTAATTGCTGATTAATTTCACTGTTGATTGCCTCATCAGCTGTGGCTCTAAATCTAAAGCAAGTCAATTGAATGTATTGGTTCACTCTGAGGTAGTTTCCGAGGCAGTAGATTGTAGGGGTTTACTTTGGTTTGTCCAATACAAAATAACAGCGTCTTTTGCAGTTCTTGTAGAGCTGAACCACTGTCGTTCAGAAGCTGAAGTGTCAAACTGAATCCAACGTTGTAAAGGCTCTTGTTTGTATTTGCATTTCACTGGGTTTTGTTTGAGGAGAGGATTTGGTCTTCAGTCTCACATCAGTCAGAACCGTCCTTGTTTAACAAATGAAGAGCCACGGGGCCATCCCAAAGATCAATGGGTTACCGAGGGGACTGCAGAGACACAGGGAGGAGACAAGGGTGGAGAGGATTTCCTCTCAACCCTTTGAGAAAAATTCCTACACAGTGAGTAGGCTGGTCAGCTCACACGTGATAGGGCAGCTAATCACTGTGACATGTGCTCTTTGTATTATTTTAAGGAGATTTCAAACAAAGAAAAAACCTCTTATTTCAGTCGTTTTGACAATCATACCACACTAATTATATTATACTAGTGTGAAAAATCTAACGTATTTGGGCTAACCATTAGTGATTGATGATGGCCGAACATTTGTAAGTCTTTTGACACAAGCCCGAGTCTCAAGTCTTCATAAGTACACATTACGAGTTATTTCAAGTTTTTCAGGTCACATTTCAGAATTATGTGTTAAAGTTTAGATATATATATTGTTCAGTTGTGTCTCTTTAATTGAAATGTATAATAATGAAGCAGCTCAGCAAGTTCGGCTTAGTTGTGAAAACAGAAATTTAGTCTAACATGAGAAGATTTCATCAACAAGTGGACTTTTATTCTATGAGAGAATTGTTTCTGTTGTTTTCTCAGTCAACATATTTCAGGTGTCCAATTATGTTAATTTGAAGTAAAGGCATGTGATAATTCACAAAGAGAAATCCCAACTATGCCTGGTGAGTCATGTGCCAAGGCAGTGCTGATATTTCATTCAAAAGTATAAGAAAGATAACCCAAGAGATATCTTTGATTTTTGTTGTCTGTGTCTAGTCCTTGAATTACTGTGTAAAAGAGAAGTTGATGAGTAAATCATCCCTGTGGCTGCTGTCACCCGGCTAGAAACACATTGCTTCTGCGTGCTGGCTGAGGCTGCATGGTGATGTGGGTTTAGGGAGAAGCTGTGGCCAATGAACTATGGTTGAAGTGACCATGCTCCAAATTGTCTGCCTCACTGCTTCTTGGACCTCAGCAGAATGACAGGACAATAGTCTACTGTCCCATTCAGAAGTTTTGTTTTTTATCATGAACTACAACAGCTTTTTGTACACAACCATTTTTAATTATTCTTTTTTTGTAATCATCCTTCCTGCAAAATATAGGAATATAGAGAAACAGCTTCATGTCCATTAATATTCCCTATTAGTAAGTAATAGTAGCAACAAGTAGTTCTTAAAACATACTTTTGTTTCAATACATTATGCTGGTTAGCATGCTAACACGCTAATATAGAATAGTGACTATGGTAAACATTATATACCTGCTAAAGGTGAGGCTTTTAGCATGCTAACATGCTACTATAGAATAGTGACTATGATAAACATGATACCTGCTAAAGGTGAGACTGGTAGCATGCTAACATGCTACTATAGAATAGTGACTATGATAAACATGATACCTGCTAAAGGTGAGACTGGTAGCATGCTAACACGCTAATATAGAATAGTGACTATGGTAAACATTATACCTGCTAAAGGTGAGGCTGGTAGCATGCTAACACGCTAATATAGAATAGTGACTATGGTAAACATTATACCTGCTAAAGGTGAGGCTGGTAGCATGGACATTATGAGCCTGTTGATGTTGGCATTTAGCTGCCCAGAGACACTATTGTGGCTGTAGACTCTTGTTGTTGCGCTGTGTCCCAAATTCATTCTACAGACATGATTCATGTTTTAGCAGTTCGTATAAAAAATCTTTAATTTTTTTTTTTTTTAATCAAGACTTTTTAATCTCATATCTTCCCAGTTTTGGGCTTTTCTTAAAAAAAAATATTTTCCCCTTTGGCCTTTGACCATGCCATTGATCTGACTGGGCCTTTTCTGCCTTCACGTTCCAACAGATCCTTCACTGTCTCACATAGGAACTATTTGAGACAGAGCAACTCCTCTTCTTCCTATATGGAGTAAATTCATGTTTTTGCTTTAATTTGTCACCTATTTTAACAATTATTTTGTCATTTTGCCTTAATTTGATAGTGACAGTGTAATACTGACAGGAAACAGAGAGGGAGACATGACCTTAACCATTAGGCTCTACTGTTCTTAATTCTTACTGACAATTATAGAGATACTTGCAGCTAAGCAACATGTAATTTGTTAATCTGAAACAAATGTCAATTGGCTGTTTTCTATACTTTTTTTGATAGTTTTTGACAACTTTGACAGTCAGATAGAGAAATTAAGAAGTGAAACCATTCGCCATGCCAACAGCAGCCACAATATGAGCTTATCAAAATAACAGGCAGACGACACATTGCTCATTTTTATAGGCAGGAAATGCCAGGTCTGTCTCCGTCATAGTCGATCTTGTAACTAAATTCAACAAGCTGCTGTCCTGGAGCTTAGAAAAGTAGAGAATGACTTACTAAAGGTGTAGCAGATAGCTACTTCAAAAAAACATCTCAGTCCATATCAATACATCTTGGTTTGCTTCAGAAAATAATAGTTTGATAATATTGTTTTTCTTTTCTTCAGGCTATTGATTGGAGCACCCAGAGCTAGAGCTTTGGGGAAACAGACAGCCAACATCACAGGAGGCCTTTATAAATGTGAAATCACACAGTCCAACGATTGTGAGCGTATTGAATTTGATAGTGAAGGTGAGTTGCCTGTCTGTCTGTCTGTCTGTCTGTCTGTCTGTCTGTCTGTCTGTCTGCATATACAGTACTGTTTCCAAATGTATGAATATATGAATATAAATGCTTACATTTTTAACTTGTGTTACCGAACTTTAATAGAGGACATACGTGTTGAGAACAAGGAGAATCAGTGGATGGGGGTGACGGTTCAGAGCCAGGGACCTGGGGGAAAGATTGTGGTGAGTCAAACTGAGCATCTGCACCAACGTTTCCATTAACATTTAGTCCTGGTGTGGTCTTATCAGCTATTAAGGTCTGAACTTAAACTCAACGGTGTTTGGCAATTTCAGACTTGTGCTCATCGCTATCAGAGGCGCTTGTTCGTGAACACGCCTCTGGAGTATCGGGACATCACCGGGCGCTGTTATGTCCTGAGCCAGGACCTGACCATCGACTCGTTCTCTGATGAGGATGGAGGGAACTGGAACTTCTGTAAGGGCAGACCCAGAGGCCACGAGATGTTTGGATCCTGCCAGCAGGGTTTGGCTGCCACCTTCACCAAAGACTACCATTACCTGGTGTTTGGAGCACCAGGAGCTTACAACTGGAAAGGTCACTAACCACACACACACACACACACACACACACACACACACACACACACACACACACACACATAACATTATTTACCAAGAGAATAAAGTTCCTCATTCTAATGGCATATTTGTGTTTTTTTATTCTGAAATAAACATTTCTGCAGGCATCGTTCGAGTGGAGCAAAAGAACAACACTCTGATAGAGATGGGAGTGTATGATGACGGCCCGTATGAAGTTGGAGATGAGCATCTCCTGAGCCCCGAGCTTGTGCCTGTGCCTGCCAACAGCTACCTCGGTGGGTTTCTACACACAAAACAGAGCTATATGTATGGGCTACTTGTATCCTGTTTGGTTCACTGATGCACTGTGGCTACTTCCTCTCTAGGGCATTGCATTGCTTACACATTTGGCATAGGATGTGTTTTACTGGTGCATGTTCTAGCTTTATCTCCACATTAGTGTTCATTATTGTGTGAAACTCGTTGGTGTTTTACTGCTGAAGACAGATGATCAGAGGGGGCATTTAGAGATAAATGGACTGTTCTCAGAGCAGATATTTTGACTTGTCAATAACAAGTAAATAATAACATAATCAATTGTTGCATTGTAGTGATTGATGGAACGGCGACATTAATAATGTCATTAGTTCCACCTGTGGTGCTGCTGCTATAGCAAGTCAATATGTTTAGTTTGTTGAGAAAAAGGTCTTTGAATCTGATCATTTGAGAATGATAAAGATACAAGAATCTCTATACTGTCTGACCTAAAAACTCACCCAAAACACTCAATCGACACATTATTAGGCACACCATGACAATCTATTGCAATTCAACACAACAGCTTTGCCATAAATTCTATCTTTAAAACGTTATAATTATTGAAAATGCATATTGAGCTGTGTTTCAAATTGTTGTCCTTCCTATTTACATTCACACCAGTAGAAGAAAATACCGTGGCAGTTTGGGGCAAAATGCTCATTTTATCTTCACATCTGAAACTAATGACATGCTTGAAGCGAACATGCAGCTCAGGTTCTTGATTATATATTTTATAATTAAATCAATCTTCACTGTCTTTGTTAGGAGTTTCTAAAGTTTTGTTACCAGTTGATTACATTTCCGGCTGGTAAAAAGTTTTGGAAACGCTGCAGTCAACGTCCTTTTTCAGTGACTGACATATTGTCGTTGATGCTGCACTAGTGACTCCAAGTGGTTCGCCAGGGAAACTGCATAGAGATAGGACGACATTATTGATCTGTCTGTCGCCCCTCTGGCAGGTGAAAAGAAAGTGCTGCACAGAGACATGTGGTTGTCTTCACCTCCCTATTCCAAATTAGGGAGAAAAGAGGGAAAAACAATTAAACCTTTATTTAGTGTAAAATAAGATATTTATGTCAGACAACATCTCTCACACAGGATTCTCCCTCGATTCGGGACACAGCATCACCAGGTATCGCGGCCTGACGGTGGTGGCTGGAGCACCCAGAGCCAATCACAGTGGAGCTGTGGTCCTGTTGAAGAAAGAGAGCGACACCTCCTCCAGGCTTTTGGTGGAGCACACTCTGCACGGGCCGGGACTCGCGTCCTCGTTTGGCTACGATGTGGCTGTGGTGGACTTGAATGGGGATGGGTAGGGAACTTTTCACCGCCTCTATTCTGCTGTAGTACACAGATAATTCATGTCATCAGAGAAACTTAATAATTACCTCCCTTCTTTGATTCAGATGGCAAGACATAGTGGTGGGAGCCCCTCAGTTCTACATGAAGGACAGAGACGTTGGAGGAGCCGTTTACGTCTACATCAACCAGGCAGGAAGGTGGGAACGAATCACACCTGTTCGTCTAAATGGGACCAAAGACTCCATGTTTGGACTGGCAGTGGAAAACATTGGAGACATCAATCAAGACTCATATGAAGGTAATTTAGCGGCCATTTTGTTGCTTATTTATGTTTCTCTATCAGTCTCTGTCACATAAACTGGTTTCTTTCTCATGCAGACATTGCCATTGGAGCTCCTTATGATGACGGGGGTGCAGGAAAAGTCTACATTTATCACGGCTGTGCGCAAGGAATCAAAAGCAGCCCTACACAGGTCGGCTTTGTGGAGCTTTGCTTCAAGTGGCTGTAATTAATATTTTCATATTAACAAAGGATCTCATATGGATACTTAATCACTAGGGTTTGAAAGCTGATAATTTAGCTGTTTTAGCTGTGCTGTTCACAGCATAGTAACTGCAGGTACTGCATGTTCAAGACGTTGATTTGTCTGGACCATCTGGTGGACAGGGACTTCCCTGTGATAATCTATTAAGCATTTCATTATTATTGATTTAAAATATTGCTCTAGAACCCAGAGTTATTGAAGTACTTGCTGTCAAAAGTCTTAAACTAATTTTGGCTCCTGACACTAAATATAACACTTCATTATTACGTTATTTTATAAATTAGCTGATCAAGTTTTTTCTCTCCGTTATTACAGATCCTTTCAGGAAAAGAGCACAACATGCGACTCTTCGGATATTCTTTGGCAGGGAACATGGACTTGGACAGTAACTCTTATCCAGATGTGGCTGTGGGCTCTCTGTCGGACACAGCCCTGATCTACAGGTAATTAATACCCGTTATATGTCCATTTAAACAGCGCAGATTTGTACCACAACTTCATTTAACAACCTTTATTTCAGGGCACGGCCAGTCATCAGCATCAGGAGAGATGTCAAAATATCTCCACAGGAAATTGACCTTACAATCAAAACCTGTGGCAAGAGCATTTGGTAGGTGCTCTCACATTCTTACATTTCAACCAACCTCATAGTCAAAATGTTTTTGTTGAAAACAAATGTCCTGTTCTGTTCTTAGCTTCACGGTGGACGCATGCTTCACCTGGAAAGCAAACACTGCATCTTACAACCCCAGACTAAGTAAGCGAAATGCAGAAGAAGAACAAATTCTTCTTTTACAAATCAAAGATTTGTTCAGCACATTTATTTCTGCTTCCCTCTTCACTGCAGCTATCGGCTACTCGGTCGAAGCGGACGGAGATCGCAGGAAACATGGGCTGCCCTCCAGAGTGACGTTCCTCAACAAATCCCGCACTGAAACAGACCACCAGTTAAATGGCACCTTGGACCTCCGCGGCCAAAACCAGAAGTCATGCATCAAGATAACAGCCAAACTAAAAGTGAGACAAATCTCCCACTTAAATCACATTCTTGGGATAGATTCTACTCAGAGAGCAACAGTCAGGAACAATTGGAGTTAGTCTGTGCTTGTTAAGGTCAGCGAATGCTGCTTTCAACATATGTTGTTGCTTGTAAAAAAGAGAGGTATATTTAGGTCACACCTAAATTTAGAGGTATATTTTGAGCAGACCATATACTGTGTTTCAATACATTTGATGTCACAGGAGTTGCAAGCATTTTTCTTGCCTACAAAACCATTCTACTTTCTTGATTATTCAATTAGTTGATCAACAGAAAAATAATTGTCCACTAATTTGACAATCAATTAATCGTCTCAGACATTTTTCAAGTTAAATATTATTTGATTAGAGCTTCTCATTTGTGAGGATTTGCTGCTTTTTATCTTATGCGATAGTAAATAAATATATTTGAGCTTTGGGCTGTTGATTTAATGCTTTAGGAAATAAAAAGATGTGATCTTGCCTAATTTTCTGACACTTATAGACCAAAGTAGTAATTAAATAATCAATATTAACTCTGTTTCTGCGTGCATGCAATGTCAATAAAAGCCACATAAACAAACAAATGATATATATATATATATATATATATATATATATATATATATATATACATAACAATTTGAACAGTCTCAAGATAAAGGTTATGACTGCTTGAATCTTAAAATGCGGAGTTGTTGTACAGACTGCAGTTAGTATTTCCCACTTAGAGATGAATATTAATGCGCCGCACTATGGTGGCTGCCTCTGATTTGCACAGGACAACATTAAGGACAAGATGCGCAGCATCCCCATTGAGGTGTCGGCAGAAATTGTGGGTACTAAGCGACAGAAGATGAGGAACGGCCTCTCTCAACTCATGCCCATATTGGACTCCTCTCAACCAAGCAAAGACGTCATTGAGGTAAACATTCGCACTACCACTTTTATTTTTAAGTTAATGACAGAAGGTCCACAGTGGAGCAAAGTTTTGACATGGTTTTGTTGTGATTTCTTGTGGCTGCAGGTCAACTTTGTAAAAGAGGGCTGTGGAAGTGATCATATTTGCCGGAGTAACCTGAAGATGGAGTACAAATTATACTACAAACAAAGCAACCTAGACGTGTACTCTCCACTGCCCATGTGAGTAGAACGTGATCTAAAGATATGGTCAAATTCATTAATGAACTCTGCGTTAAACAACATCATATGATCAACATCCTAATTATAGAACTGCTTGTACTTCCAATCCCAATGAGTCAACGCCTAGTTCTTCCACAGTTAACTCCTAAACTTCTTTTGGTTTTTGTGCCGCACACACTGCGAGGCTGGATGATGGAGCTTCACTGATATGAAAGCTTTGGTTTGAATACTCGGCTTCTCTGACGTTCACCAGAAAAATGACTCTAATGCCGCTCTAGTTACGTGTATGTTACTCAGTGTCTGCTGGATGTACGAGTCTGCAATGGTTGGATAAAATGTCCGCCATAAACGTAAGCCAATTTTAATATATGAAAAAACATCTATATATTAGATACCATAAGGTTTTGTTTTTTTTCTCCATAAAAAAAACAATCAACCTGAAGTGAGTGGTTATGTCTGTGTATTTGCAGCAATAAGAACGTCCCTGTGTTCCATCTGAATTACGAGAGGAAGGACTTGGCTCTGCGTGTGACGGTCAACAACATGAATGAAGATGATGCGTACGAGGCAAAGCTGGTGGCGACGTTCTCGGATACGCTGTCTTATTCTGGAGTGCGCTCACATCCGACAACGGTAAACAAGAGCGCGGATGAAGAGAGACTAGAATATTTTACCCAAGTAAAAGTACTGCTGCTGAAAAGACATTTCAGTCAAAAGCAAGAATAAGAATTAACTTTAATAAAATGGCCGATTGACAGCCATTATCTAGTGAAATAACACACAAAAAAAGAGCAAGAATGTCCACTACATATACTTTCTGACTTACTACTAGTTTTTTTTTATCTGCACTTTTGTTCTCCAACGTGTTGTTTCCCAGCTGGAAAAGCCAATCATCTGTACAGCCAATCTGAACGGCTCTCAAGCAGACTGTGAGCTGGGGAACCCTTTCAAGAGAGACTCAAAGGTACAGACTGGTTTCACATGTCCGTCCTGACACTTAGTTGTTGTATTTCAAATGTGAGAGATGTTAGTTTTTTCTTCCCTTTTTTGCACCAGGCTACATTTTACATCATCCTGAGCACTGTGGGTATGACTCTCGACACCACGGAGATTAACATCGACCTGCAGCTCCAAACGTAAGTCTTGCTGCTATGCTTTTCCAGATTTTTTCAGATAACTTTACATTAACATAAATAAAAGTATTGTACTACATTGGTGTATTTCTCTTTTTGCAGTACAAGTGTGCAAGAAAATATCGCCCCTGTTAAAGTGAAGGCTAAAGTAATCATTGAATTGCCATTGTCGGTCAGTGGGTAAGTGTGTTAAACTAATGTTTGACTTCAGATAAAGAGCCTCAGAAAGTATGTCAATTCATATTTGTAATATTCTTGTTTTCATCAGAGAAGCCATCCCTAATCAGGTTTCTTTTGGAGGCGTTGTGAAAGGTGAAAGTGCCATGAAGACAGAAGAAGAGATCGGAAGTTTGATTACTTATACATTCAGAGTAAGTTCATTCATCCAACCTTTGCTTTTTAAATCACTGCTGTCTTTGAAATCATAACATATTGATTTCTCCTCCAGATAAACAACTTGTGGAAGTCTTTGACGTCTTCTGTCAAAGCCTCACTTCACATCCAGTGGCCCAAATGGAACAAAGACGGCAAATGGCTTCTGTACCTGGTAAAGATCACTGCTACAGGACTGGAGGACGTCCTCTGCTCTCCTGAGTCTGAAATCAACTCTCTCAAACACATCCAGGTAGTATTTCGAAACCTTTGCTTTCATGTACTAAAGGCGAAATCAGCATTTACCTGAAGTCTGCTCGGTTCCACTTTGAATTCATGAGAATAAATGTACTTTCAGGATGCCTCTGCGTCCAGGACGAGACGTGAAATTGGAGAAAGAAAAACTGTCGCCAAAATGTCATCACTGTCGGAGAAGAAAAAAGTGTTGGTGAGTCTCTTTATGGATGTTTTCACATTTGTTCCTAAACAGTCGTGGAATGTAGCTACATTTACTCAAGTACCACACTTTAAGTATACAAGTGAGGTACTTGTGCTGGGTCATTTTATTTTCATTTTATTATCATTTTGCAGAAAAAAACCGACAAAGATTGGATAAGATATGATGTTGTGTTACAAATTAATCTATACCAACAGTATGGTACAGCTGAAATGCTTATCTCTATTGAAAATGTATTGACAATTACTTAAACATATTTTTTATTTGCTGGCTCCGGCTTCTTAAATAGATTTGCTGGTTGTCCTTTGAATAATTAGTTTGACTTATTTCTATTAGTTTTGAGGTGTATTATACTATTGGGCTCTTGAGTTATTGTGATCAGCATTTATCACTATTTTCAGAATTTTTCACAAACCAACAATCGATTGAGTATTTCTTACAGTGTACTGATAGCAGTTTAAGTAAAAGAATGACATGTGTCATCCATCACAGTTTATAAAGGTGTTGCTTTGATGTGTAATGGACTCTCTCCTCCTCAGACATGTGACAGCCAGATCAAATGCGTGGTGCTCAAGTGCCCCCTACAGGGCCTGGACGGTACATCACTGCAACTGAGGTCTCGTCTGTGGAACTCGACCTTTATTGAGGTGACGCCTTGTCTCATAATGTGCTCCATGTGTCTCATCTGTGATCCGGTAGGACTGTCTGACCTGAGCAGCTGTTTTTGTCTTCACACAGGATTACGCCTCCATCTCCAACGTGCACATTGTTGTGAAGGCCTCCCTCGTCCTCCACACTCAGGCTAAGAACATGATCCTGAGAACCCCTCACACTGACGTAAGCAGCTCAACAGCCTCCAGCGTCTCATTAACAGTTTTGTCTTGGTCCTAACTCACCTGGTCTCCTGCTTTTCCTCCCCGTGGTGTTTTACTGCAGGTGACAGTGTCAGTGTCCCCTGAGGGTGCAGTAGCACAGCTCAGTGGCGTTCCCTGGTGGATCATACTGGTGGCTGTTCTGGCAGGCATCTTGATTTTGGCTTTGTTGGTGTTTCTGCTCTGGAAGGTGAGATACGGGGATGTTACACCTTCACCCACGTTTATAATACAGGATGAAAATAGGAGGTAAAACCTAAACATGAAGTGCTTATGATAGATCAGAAAAGGTGGAGTCTGTGAACAGTACGAGGCATGAGAGTTAATATATGAAGACTTGAACATTATTTGTATTCACTTTGTTTTGTGGGGATTTTATTTTTTAATGATAATATTTTGGCTTTCTTTGGTTTCATATTAATTAATGTGAATAGCTTTATATATTTATTGGGCTGTCAAAACAATTATTTAATTATGGCTGTGCTTTTTTACATTGTATATTCAACACTAATGTGATTAATTGGGAAACAAAAAATAGGAGAATAGTCAACACTTAAAGGGAAAAAAATGCAGAATATGTGTGTGTTATAAAATAACTAAACAGATGCTTTGTTCATAATGCATACTGTCTTTAATCTCAAATGTATTAATTCAGTAGGTTACAATATTCTGCAGACTATCGGCTAATAAGCAAAGTCAAATCAAGTTTTTGTCAGGTGTCATTTGAGCATCAACACTAAAGTATTATGTTAATAAAATGCATGTTATCTTGCCTTTGATGGAAGAAATCACAACAGCCATTGCCTGCTATGTCACTCTAAACACTTCATCACTTGCTCCCCCTCAGTGTGGTTTCTTCAAGAGAGCATCAAAAGACCAATACGATGCTGCGTATCACAAGGCAGAGATCCATGTTCAGCCCTCTGACAAAGACAAGCTCTCTGCTGAGGCCTGATTTATGCTCTGAACAGGGGTAACGCTAGCTGTCAGCATGGAGTGTGACTACTGCAGTGACTAATGAACTCACTTTCCAGCCAATTCAGCTGACTTCATGCAGACATATTCAATCAGACACATATTGTAGCTGATGAAACCGTAACATTTACATTAAACAAAATCCAAATATATTTTTTTATGTATATTGTATTAATGAAGTGCTTAAGGTTTCTGATGTTCATACAATATGTGTCTCTGAATTTTGCCCCCCAAAAATCTTTGCTTTTTCTTCCCAACAGGCTTAATATTTGCATTATTTTGGTAGTTGTTCTGCAGGTGCCTTTGCTGACATCGCTGTTACTGCTTGGCTGTTTGAAACGTCCCCTTAAAAACTGCAACGCATGCTCAACATTCCTGCACATCGCTTCCTCTTGCCGTTTACAGTGTGCATGAATATTTCTGACATTTGCCAGGTTTTAATAATGCATCTTGTTTCTTTAAATCTCCCTCCACAGTGTGGATTCTTTAAACGCTCCAAACGAGAGGACAGCGTCCCGAGTTACCACGCAGTGCGCATCAGGAAGGACACTCCTGAGTCTAAAGATGGAAAAGTCCAGCTGGATCCTTTTGAAAAGAAGCAGTGGATGACAAATTGGCTGGACGGTGAAAGTTACTCATGACTCCTCTTACTGTTAATATTATTTTGACTAACAGCTATAACCTAATTTTATTTTTTAAGTCTCAAGCCACAAACAGGATGAACTTTGCCTTTTCTTGTTCACTTGGAGAACGTCAGTGATTTTGTCTTTTTACACTGTATGATGAAATGTTTTTTGTAAGTTTTGTATATATTTAAATACTTCTGCACACTGTATATTTATTTTTTGATAAGAAAATAATTTCATGCAGCCAGAGTTATTTTCAGTGTGTCCTTGAGCAGGACGAAGGGCAAAGTTTACTACTGTTTCTGTGGAGTTGTCTTACTAAAAGCTGAAAATCTATGCAAGGGAAGGTCACCTAGCTCAGTATTATATGAATATAAAATCTGTATTTCTTCTGTTGTTTAATGTCTAGGTTCAGTACATTTCAACAAAAAAAATCTTCTGTCCTTTTGGAATGACATTTAGGTACATTATCATTTCACAATAATTAAAAGGTGCATAAATGAGCACAGCCGACTCAAATAGTGTTCATTGATTCTTTACCTCTTCTCACTGGCATTCAGGTAGCATCCACTGTACTGTAGTCAACACTGAATTAAGATTGTTTTGTTCCATGTAAGGAATCCAAAGGGAAGATGGTCAATAGAAACTGCAATGGTTTGTTTTATAGAATAAATTCAATGTGAACAACTTGTTGAATTGTCAAGTATAATAAAATGCTTACACACTGAATGCTGCTGTGAGTTTCCATTACCATTAGAAGTATAATCCTCCATAAAGGGAGCGCTGTACCTAATAAAGCATTTATCTGACGATTTGGTTTTCTGTTGTTGGGTCCATAAGCTTCAAGGAAATAGTGGAAAGGGCCCATCACAATTCCCTGAAGTCAAATGTGACATCTTCAAATTACTTGTTTTGTTTGACAAACAGCCAAAACCCAGAGATATAATCAGTTTACCATCATGGAAGAGAAGCAACAAATCCTCACAACTGAGGAGCTAGAACTAGTAAAGTTTTGCTTCTTATTAGATACAAAGACTTAACTTATTGTCAATTGACTAAGTAATCGTACGAAAGCACAAAAACATGACTTAAACATTGCCATTGAGATATATGGCAGTAATTATTATTTGCTATCCAATAAAACAGAGCCTTACTTTGTTGATTTATTTAATCACACTATTTAGAACAACCATATCATTTACATGAGAACAGATCATTTGCTTCACTACTCTATATAAAAGCTATTGCATTGGAAATATTAATCTATATGCAGCCAAACAACACAGCTGACAGAAAAAGCAAGTTAACAGGAAATGTGACTTTGTTGGTTTTTGCATTCAAAATATCAGAGTATCATTATGTCAATATACAGGTCAACATATTTATTCCACATCAGTCAAACGTTAGACGAAAGGTCTTCTCCTGATCCTTGCGCTGGTTGTCGCACAATTTAGAGACTTCTTCCACTCTTCTCTGCAGAAGAACTGAGTTTTGATCGATCCACTGAAGTGAATCCATGTGGGTGTTGAGAATTTTACAGATCTGCTGAAGCTGAAAAACAAAAACGGTAAAAAGTTAATTTAACGTGCAACAATATATACCAGAGCAACAGAAATGCGTCACGGAAGGTTGAACTTCAATTAGGTCTCATCTTACCGGGTCACTGGTATCTGCTGGGCCGCTGGACGTGTTCAGGTGCTCGATGATCTCTTTCAGATCCTGCGACATCCTCTTTAGCTGTGCGTCGACGTTCTCGGCAAGCTTGTACGTTCTTTCACGTTCCTCGTCAGCGTTCTGCATGTAGATGGTTCCACTCTGCTCCTTCACCGACTCCTCGAGCGGGCAGAGTAAGTCCTCCAGCTCTTTCTGTTGGGAGAGGATGAAATCCAGCTCCTGGTTTAGCCTCCTCTGGTCCAGCTTCACCTTCTCCATCTCCTTGTGCAGGGCTGTGATCTTCTCTCCGTTCTCCACCAGCATGCGGTCCCAGGCGTTCACCTGAGTAGCCTGCTGTAAGAAATGTCTCTCTTGATCCTCAAGCTCAAGACTCCACTTGTTAATAAGACCCTCTAGCTGGGCGTAGGTCATCACTGGAGGAGCAGTTGTTGCCGAGATGGTTGTCAGCGTAGAAATTGGTGCGATACTTGTGCCGGTTAAAGGTTTGAGTCCCAGTGTAAAGGCTGTCGGCACACCTGTTGTGGTGGCTGCAACAGTGGCAGTAGGGGCAGGGGCAGAGGTGATGGTAGCTGCCCCCAGAGGTTTGAGCATAAAAGCCAGACCTCCACCTGCTGCTGGAGTAGTTGCAGCAGCAGTGCTTGCTGCTAAAGTTGGAGCTACACCCAAAGTAAAGCCTGTACCTGTTGCAGCGGCAGTGACGGCAGAAGCACTGGTGGCGGCGGCAGCGGCGGCGTGTGCAGCAGCAGCAGCAGCTGTAGAGATGGGTGAAGCAAAGAGAGACGGGCCTGGAGCTAGGACTGCCTGGGTTGTTGCAGGCGGAGCTGGGGTTGATGAGGGTTTAATCCCAAAGGCAAATCCTCCACCCTGAGTTGTGACTGCAGCAGTGGGTGCTTGCTGGGGCTGCTGGGGCTGCTGGGGCTGAATGCCCATGGTGAGGTTGGATGGAGCACTGGCGCCGAAGCTGAAGCCTCCTCCTGGGGCAGCAATAGGGGCCGCAACAGGGGCTGCAGTTGTGGTCGCCTGGACCTTGGTTGCTCCAAAGCTGAACCCTCCAAATGAGAGGCCACCTGCTCCTGTAGTTGCTGTTACTGCGGCCATTGGTGGTGCTGCAGGTTGGAGTTGAGCTGCAGGTTGGGGTACAGCTTGAGAAGGAGCACCAAAGGCAAAGCCTCCTCCTGCAGGAGCGGCAGCGGCGGGCTGTGCTGACATGCCCATGCCCATGCCCATTCCCATGCCCATACCCATGGTGAACCCTGACCCCGGCGCTGGAGCTGCTGCGGTGCCTAAAGTCAGTCCTTGGGGTGGTGCTGCTGCGGTTTGAGGAGTGACCATGCCAAATGGGGCGGTGGGGGTCCCAAAAGAGAAGCCTCCCCCGGCTGGTGTGCTCTTTGCCGGGGTGCCAAAGCTGAAAGAGCCGGTGGGGTTAGTGGTGGCCTGAGTGGGAGTGCCAAATGCGAAGCCTCCTCCAGTGGCGGCAGGCATGGCGCTAGTCATCCCGAAGCCCGTGCTGGGGGCTGCAACTGCAACTGCTGGCTTCTGCGCTCCGAAGGAGAAGCCCGTGGAGGCTTGGCCGAAATTGAAACCGCCACTCATTTTCGTTCGCCGGAGGACAACTTAAATATAACGCTATTGAAAATAGCCAACTCACAAAATGGTCACTTCCTCGCTGAACTTCTGCGGCTTTTGGCGGGTCACAAGAACGAGCTGGTTCAACCGACGTAGCGTTAACCGAGGAAACAGTTTCTCTGCTCCAACGGCTTTCCAGACGTTAGCGGTTAATAAAGTCAATCACGGGTTTGTAAACGTTACGTTGACCCAGACGGAGACTAAAAACTAACAAAACAACCTCCTCACAACGTGGCCCGCTGTTTCGCAGTTCTTCATGCAGGCATTTCTGTAAACGGCTAAAGGAAATGACGGCAGTTAGGACCCAACTTTGGTGATAGTAGCCCTGAGTCTTGTCTGCCAATGCTCAAAACCCGCCTCTCTTGGTAAGATTGATAGCTCAAGTGCCCAATAAAGGTCCTGACCAAACTCCACCTGAAGTTTGATTGGTAGAGCTTGCTGCCTGAAAGACGAATCCCAGGGAAAAGAGACCACATTGTTTATCCAAAGATAACCGAGACTACGACAAGATAATACATTTTGTTCAGAATACGAGCTGTGTAAAAAAAACAATAAACTAACGTAAAACTAAATGCAAAAGAAAAACACTTACGAAAGGATTTATTTCAATCTATATTTTTGCATTCTTAACGGTGCATTACAACCAATGACTGTACTACTTAAAAAAACAAAAATCTGAAATACTGTACAAAATACACTTTCTTGTACTGGCATTAAAAAAATAAAAATAAATTCTCTTTAGTTGTTTTTCATTATTGTATAATGTTTTACATCTACAAAAAAGAAGCATATCTTTGTTAATATATATGTTTTTAACAATGCCGAAAGGTACATATCCTCTTGACACCGTTTTGACTCTTTGTCTGAGTTAGCAGGATGCGTGTTGAGTATCCGCATAGCCTTCTTCTTGCCGTGTTGACATGTGTTCCACTTCTCTATGAACAATTGAAGTAAGGGCGATTTAATAAACATTTTACGGTGACTATGGATTCACAGATTTCCCCAAGTCACTCAGTAACAGAACGTTAATTTCACGAGTGTGTTTGCGTGCTGCTGACGTCAGCGTGAACGCCGACGTCAACATAGATTAACTAAACTAATTGCGTGTCGAAATTGTGGATGTCACCTGTAATTCTAATCTAACGAAGCGCCACCATCGTCTGAGCGAACACAGGAGCTGTCACAATGAGGATTTTAAGGTTTTTGAGGAGCAGCGTGTCCATAGGAAAGGACATTGATTATTACTCCAAATTTTCACCCTCTCCTCTGTCAATGAAGCAGTTTCTGGATTTCGGTAAGAGTCAGCACGCGCACATGCACGCGCGCGGACACACACACACACACACACACACACACACACACACACACACACTTCAAACAATTGTGTCTCGAGCTTACATGTTCCCTCCCAGCTGCAAGGGTCCAAGCACAGAGGGGTTCGTATGGTGCACAGATTGTAAAACCCCCTGAAGCAAAGCTCTGATATTGGGCTATGTAAATACAAATGTACTAGACAAAATAAACGAGAAACTCTTTCTAGTTAAAGTAACCAAACAAGCATGTGAGTCTGTGAGTGTGTTTTTGACTAATCCAACAAATAAAATACCTGACAAGTTAAGGATGAGCTTAACATGAATGAAAACATCATCCACATCCAATATTAGCTTAAACATACATTTGCAACATTGCCCACAATGGCCTTTTGATAGCTGCCACAGTATGAACTGCATGGCAAAACTACGGTTTACTAAATTATATCATACATTGTCATAGCACCCAACCCGACAGCATCGGTGATTCATCAAAACGATATATGTATACACAATAACACACAAGAATTCTGATTTTCCAGTTTTTGTTTCCACCCTTCAGGCTCAGAAAATGCATGTGAGAGAACATCCTTCACATTCCTCAGACAGGAGTTACCTGTGAGGTTGGCAAACATCATGAAAGAGATCAACTTGTTGCCAGACAACTTACTGAGGACTCCATCGGTGCGGTTGGTCCAGGGCTGGTACGCAGGCCTTTTCTTAGTTATCTCTCAAACTACGCTCATGCCAGTACCTGCCAATAAACCGTGATGTCTCGTGCGCAGGTACATGCAAAGTCTTGAAGAGATTCTTGAGTTCAAAGACAAAAATGCAGATGACGAGAAAGTCACATATGAGTAAGTAAATGAAAACACTATGCAGTTGAGTTTTGTTTCTTCTATGAATGACGATCTAATGCCTTGTGGTAATCGCCATGTCTTCATTTAGTTTCACAGACGCGGTAATAAAGGTCAGAAATCGGCACAATGATGTCATTCCCACCATGGCTCAGGGAGTCGTGGAGTACAAGGAGACCCACGGCACAGACCCCGTCGTCAGCCAAAATGTTCAGTATTTTCTGGATCGTTTCTACATGAGCAGGATATCCATCAGGATGTTGCTCAACCAGCACAGTGAGTAGACTCTTCTGCTCCATGGGAGATCATCTCTTTTCGTCAGTTATCACCAATATAACGTCTCAACAAGAGTTGTACTTGTGTGGAGAGCTGTCACAAAGAGCCGGGTTGCTTCATTCACAGAAACCAAGAGGCTTATCTATGCTCGTAAACTTTTAACGACACTGCCGCTGGAATCCACAGATAACACCCAGACGTTTTCATTTTTAAATGACCTGCACCGTATCTTGACCTTCTGAACGAATGAATAGTTTGAGTGAATAGTTTATTGTTTATTATTAACGGACAAAGACACAGTCAACCAGCCGAGACCTGAATGTTACAACCACAATGATAATAATAAATATTGTTATTATGAGGAATAATATGCTTTGTGCATGGCAAAAACATCATAAGGAACAGGAGCAATACAAGAAAAGAAACAATTATAATTACATTATGACGAAGAGAGGAAGAAAGAAACACGGCAAGGTCATAATTAAACGACAAAAAACTTGACTTTAACAATATGCATCATTGAGTGATAAATGCTCATGATCTCAGCTTTGATCGGATACATTCAAAACAACATTTAGGGATATTATATGATATTGTATTCGTTGGGTTTCCTCCGTCACCTTTTTAACAACAAATCATTTTACCCTTTTCTTTTTGCTGTCTGGCTTACTGCTCATGGATACTTGTTTGGGATTTATAATGTTTCTAATGTGGATGTTGTGTCGTCTGGGAACAGTGTTGTCGTTTCTTGAGAATTGGGGGGAGAAATATGTCAAATTTGTATTTGACCAATTAACACATATGGCAGCGCACGGTTATATCCCTGCGTTTTCTTCCAGCTCTCCTCTTTGGCGGGAAGGTGAAGGTGAACCCAGCTCATCCCAAACAGATCGGCAGTATTGATCCAAACTGTCGTGTCAGCGAGATCATCAGAGGTGAGAACACAAACATTTTGACGAGGAAGTGCTCCGAAATGTCGTGTTCCTACCTGAAAAAAACCCTCTTCCCTACAGACGCATATGAAAATGCACGAAACCTCTGCGACCGATACTACATGAACTCTCCTGAGCTGATACTGGAGGAATTCAAAGGTAACTCGTCAGAAACACGTTTAAGTATTTACAGTACAAGCACTTGTTTATCTTAAGCCCTTTAATCTGCATTATTAATGAATAGATACATATGAATTATTGAGTCAAGCATATCTGATCAAATGGAGTCTAATCTTTGATCATCTGTTTGTCCCGACAGTCAAACCCATCACTGTGGTCTATGTTCCATCTCATTTGTATCATATGGTCTTTGAACTTTTTAAGGTAGGATTATTTTGTTTTGAACAGCTGGTTCACATGATACAGGTGTCCATTTTACTGTGTTGCCTTTCTCGTTATGTCAAGCTGCTGTGTGTGCTTTCATTGTTGCAGAACGCCATGCGGGCCACCATGGAGCTGTACGGCGACGCCATGGAGTATCCTCCCATCCACGCGCAGGTCGCTCTGGGAACGGAAGATCTGACGGTCAAGGTGAAGCTGTGCTGCATTCAGCAGTCTTCCCCGAAACAGACCAGTGTAAACTAAACAAGCCCATATGTTCTGCTCCAGGTGAGCGACCTTGGAGGAGGCGTGCCGCTGCGCAAGATTGACAGGTTGTTCACCTACACGTACTCCACAGCTCCGCGCCCGAGCATCGACGGGGCCCGGGCTGCTCCTCTGGTCAGTGTTCCTGATGCGTGAGCTCATGTTGTGAGACTTTGTGCTCGACTTTTTGTACTTGGCACCGTTAAAACCCCAAAAAAATAATCACTTCCTTTTGGCATTCTCCACCGTGCTTCAAAACACAAGAATCTGTGACATCACCAGGTGGAGACATCATCACATCGTCATAGAAAAGCACAAGTGGAACTAATAACACTGAGATATCATAGTAACCTCATCACGCTTTTAAGATTTGACAGAGGATACGTGTAGGACTAAACTACTGTTACAACTACTTATGTCTAAAGCAAGACTGGGTGATCATTCCGTATTATTGCTAATTTAATTATTACAACCAAATTGAATTTGACTAAAACAATTTTTTGTTGTAATTTAAAAACAAAGAAAACACAATTTTGCATATATCCCTATATCATGATCTTTGTCAATAACAGCCCGGCTTCTCATCAGCTGTTGTAACTGGATTTAAACCAGTAATTCAAATCTTTCTTTTTTACAAATCTTAGCAATCTGTCCATTGACTGAAAGGACTGTACAGTTAGATGAGGAAAACAGCCCCAACTCAATGTCCATGTATTGGCTGTTTCCAGAGCTTTCGCCAGCATCCGACAGTCTTCTAGGTGTGTGTTGACATGCTGTTGTGACACTTTAAGGACTTCTCACCTTCAATGGGTTAAAAGGGAAGTTCACAAGTTCTGTCTTGACCTTTCAAAGTAGTTGACAAAAAAGAGCCACAACTGACCAACTTACTTTCTTTTTTCTGGAGCTTTCAGTGCCATCACATGGTCTTCTTATTGAGACATTGCTTCAAAAAGGAGAGAACATATGATAGCATTTCTGTAATTTCCCCCCCCGTTCATTAGTTTGTTCCAGTGCTAGACTAACTTCACAGTCCAAACTCTAAACACATGACTCTTATAAAATGTGCTTTTTCCCATAAAACTGTTTTATTTGTGTCCAGGCTGGTTACGGGCACGGCCTGCCCATCTCTCGACTGTACGCCCGGTACTTCCAAGGGGACCTGAAGCTGTACTCTCTAGAGGGCTATGGAACTGATGCTGTGATCTACATTCGGGTAATGGAACTGTGCATGAACAGCTTTGGATAAAAGCGTCAGCTAAATTAAATGTAATGTAATGTTTTAACTTTGTCCTCTCACTCTTCTGCTTAGGCTCTCTCCACAGAGTCCATTGAGAGGCTCCCCGTGTACAACAAGTCGGCCTGGAAACACTACAAGACGATCCACGAGGCCGACGACTGGTGCGTCCCCAGCAAAGAGCCGAAGGACATGACGACGTTTCGCAGTTTCTAGAGCCGTCCTAGAGCAGTCCTGTAGCAACGTGTGCGAGAGAGGTGGTTGTGTGCCATATATTCAAAGAGGTCAATAGTTTTGTTATTATGAAGAAAACCGTGTTTCCTTCTCACTCCTACTGGTACCAGGTTTCTGGAAAGATGTTGAAAGTAAATCCGAACTAATACTGGAGTTTTCAGGATGATACTATTGTTGATATTTAAGTTTAAAAAAACACTGATAAAATATTGACCGTGTAACATAACCATAACATTAAGGATGGTTAATAAAGATTCGATGTCCTGAGCTGACCTTTGCTGGACAAACAGTAACATAATCAACGTTTCCAAATGGACTCAAACATATTTTTGAATTACTGAACTACAATTTGTTATTTATTAACCAACATAACAAAAACACATCTGTTACAAACTAAAGTCAGCTGATGAAATCAGTTGAAATGTAATTTTGAGATGCTTTGAGAACAAACTAAATTCCATTTAACGACATGTCATCATCTGAAACTCTCTGCATGGTTTGACCGGTTTGTATTGTTTGCTCTCCTGGTTTATAGCTTTTATTTTGCTGAAAGTTGATCTCTAACTGTTACAGTCCGTCTGTTGCAGAGCGTGTTCAGCTCTGCTCATCTCCTCCGCTTCGTGGGAAGTTGTTAAGACAACTAGTTGCTGATTGTTTTTAAAATTTGTTCTAAGTTTTTGCTGATGAGTCTAATCACCTGGATAATGTCAGTTATCCAGGTGATTAGACTGGATAATGAATCAGTTGGATAATGTATACAAGCAACATGTGATCAAAAACATTGATTTACTGACATTTTGCACCTGCTTTTACTTGATGGATTTAAGGAAAGTGGATTATTATAATTCAACATTGCTGATGCTCACATTTGAAGGCTGATTTGTTCTTCTTCAACTTTCCTCACAAGTTGTATCACATACAGTATAAGAGAAACATATTTGGATTACTGTGGTTGTATTATTACGACTCATCCTGTCAAATAATATAAATATTTTCCATGTGACACTGAATCAGTTATTCTGTAAGGATCATGTTCAGGGAAAAATAAATATTTCAAAACAGACGTGTATTTGAGTGAAGGCGGATGGAAGTAATGATATAAACTGTGTCCCTCGATGTGTTAGTTGTGATCAGATTTCAGTAAACGCACATTAACTGAAAGACGAGCTAGAACACGATACAAGCACACCATATAAAGTGAAAATTAGTTTATTGATGCTGTATGTACCAAGAAATGTTTCTCTAATTCACATGATTTTCTTGCAGTCCAACTTGTCATTTGGCGTACAGAACATGGCGTCATGCGTAAGAAGACTAAAGGAAGCACTTGGGTTTGGCGGTGAACAATCCATTGTTCAGTCTCACATTCATACACGGCGCCGTGCTCCCGACTCACACAAGTCCTTGTCATAGGCACTCTGACCGTCCGATGGACCGGCAGTGAGGTGCTCGTGTAGCAGACCTGCATGCTGTGTGTATTTACATGGAGCGTCGTGTTACCGACTGGCGACACACAGCCCGAGTCGGGGACAGCAGAAGCAGCGTTCCCCTCGGCCCGACTTGATTTGTTTGCCGCTTTTCATTCAGCAAAAAAAAACGGCCTAGCTATTCTACTTAGTAGAAAAATGTATACAGTAGAAAATGAACAATGGTATTTAAGTAAAAAAAAAAAAAGATATGCAGTTAATAAGCACATGTATAAAACGTATTTATACATTTAAAACCTTGTCGCCCATTGAAGCTTAAAAAGACAAATATAGTGCTTTCATCTGAATTGTACAACAACCGTTCCTGCAGAAGAGTTCATGTACATTGAAACAGGCAAGTTATACTAGCAAAAATATAAAATGCTGGAAAAGCAGTACACATTTAACGTCCATAGATAAATGTGTGTATAATCTGTAACAACTACATTAGATTATTTCATTCTGAAAACAGACTTTTTTTTTTTTATAATGATAGCTTCGAGCTTTTAGTGGTAAAAAATGTTAGGATTCCATTTTGGTCACATACCCAACGTTTTTTTTTGACATTCCCCATCTTTAATTGAAAATGGTTTGAGCTGAAGTTTGTTAAAATATTCCAGAGAACCAGGAGCTACTGTATGAACGTAAATCACAACTGGCACATCAGTCAGCACACCTGGCAGTAATTTATGTGGTTGTTGGTGTTAACACATGAATGTCACGTCATGGCACCAAAAGTGTAAAAAAAGAAAAGAAAAAAGGGGGTGCTCAGGGGCCTGCTAGTGAGGAAGTGTATGGGATGCATGAAGTCAGAGAACAGAGCTGATACCTCAGCAGACAGAGTCCGTACTGGCTGGCAGTCTCCCACTGCGCCGGCTCTCCTTCCCTCTCTTCTCTCTCTGTTTCTCCAGCTTCTCCTGGGTCTTACGCAAGTCCTTCAGCTTTTTCTTGATAGTTGAACGGTCGCTTTGACTTGACACGCCGAGTGCCTGAAGGAAAAAGAGCACAGAGTTAGGGCAAAGTAATGCTACCATGTTCTGGCCACAAGGTGGCAGTTAAAGGTTGACAAACAATTACTGCATTATACATCACTCTTAAACTATCATTCCATTAATATACAGGCAATTCAAAGACAATTATAATCATAACTATCATGCTAGGTTGTATTTAAAACATTTTTACCTTCAACTTTTCACTGTCCAAGTACAGGAGCTGTTGGCCGTCCACTCCCTTAGCTGTGAATTCAGGCGTGTATTGGTCCATATTCATGCCCATCAACCAGTGACAGACCTGTTGATTGGTCCATTCAGAGACGGGCCGGTTCTGCCACTGATACTCTTTCCCTGTGGCCACTGGTTCATCATCCAAAGTCTACAGAAGACACAGATAATGCAAACAGACATGATAAAAGTAAACATACTGTCCATGTCTAGTGTGTGGAAGAATACCAAACTCCCCTGTGCACAGCCCTTCATACCTCATATTTAAATACACATCACTTTAACATTACACTTCCACATACACCTAAAGTACACTTGTTTATAGTACTGTTATCTGTGCACTTTATTTTATATTCTATTGTAAATGTAATATGTTTCTATTTCTTGCACTGTGTTGATTGTTGTTGTTTGTCTAATGTATGCCAAGACAAATTCCTCGTATGTGTAACATACCTGGCAAATAAATAGTTCTGATTCAAAACATATATATAGTTGGTGCTTTCTAACAATGTGCAACAGCCATTCGATGCCATGGATTGTACTTCATGTGTTTGACAGTGTTGATCAATGTTCCTAAAGCACAGTTAAATGACGAGTGGTGAAATGCAAACATCAATCATCTTTTCCTTACAGTACATTTTTATTCCTATAGGTGGAGAAATTCCTGAAAAGCAGTTCAATTTAGTGAGGGGGTTGAGGCTGGGGCACCAAAATAAAAACTGCAGTATGTATCCAACAAACAACAAAATTGTGTGCAGTGTATACATTTCCCAAGATGGCACCAAGAAAACAAGCATGCAATGACAGCAAAATATCAATGACATTCTCAGATACAGGTCTATGTGTCTTCATTCTGTATGCTTTACTGAGAGAGACTTGGACACTGGGAACTATAATATCAGAGGGAACTGCTGCTGAAACTGAGCAGGCAGCAGAGCAGGCAGCATCGTTCTGTGGTCTGCCAAAGCTCGTAAAGAACATGAAGCACTGGTCGACGATTTGACAGCTGACTTAAGAAAAGCTCGGCCACAAGACTTTTTTCTCGCCTTTTAAAAAAAAAAGACAAAACAAAATAGCTTTAACACACACACACATGCAGCTCTCTTCAATTCCCTCTGCATTCATGATTACATCTCAGCTGTGAAAGGGGGAAGGGCTCAAAGAGCATGCTTGAGAATGTCCCCTTTCAGCCGCATCAAGGCGTCCCACACAGCTTTTGTGACTGTGCAACAAGGAGAGCACTCACCTCACTGGAAGAGAAGATTAAAGTGTGTGAGCGCCCAGACAGATTGGGTTCAGCAACTAACCCAGAGATGTCTGAACTGGGGCTGGCAGGGCTAGAATCATCTATGACTGAAAAACTCTGGAACAAGTGGAAACAAGGAACGCATTTACTAAAGCAACACATCAGCAAACAACAGTTCTTGACCAAGAGAAGCAAACAAATACAACACTACAGCGGGGAGGGGTAAGTGCAGTGCTGTTTCCATAAGGACTGAAATGATCATGCCAAATTATTAAAACTGAGATTTCAGAGGCAGCAATCCAAGTGATTGATTTGAGCAATGAGTGACTGTGATCTTCAACACACTATGTAGCACAATATTAAAAGGCAATTAAAACCAGTCCACCACCAAAAGTACACCAACAACCTCTAAACTACAGCAACTAACTATGCTACTTCCAATGTAAACACACAAAAACAGGTATGGGGTAATGTTTTGTTTTGTTTTTTTGAGTAGATGCTATGAGATTTATTATTTGATTCCTCAAGAGATTTTTTTTATTTAATGTAAAGTTAAAAGTGTGGCTTGTTTTTCAGACCCAAATGTGGGTGTATTTGGAATCAGGTAATTATTACCCAGACTTGCAGGCTATTGCACCAGCTATGTGCAAGTTTATATGAAGTTTCATTTCAATGTAGCGTAGGAAATACACTATAAAAAACATGTTGCACTATACAAGTTAGTTACAACGTAGCAGTTAGTGTTGATGTTACACACAAATCTCCAATCAAACTTCCTATTAGCTGGTGCAATAAGCCCTCGAAACTACATTTGGCTCCATCTGTTTCCTCTAACACAAGCTCTGAGGCTTTCTGAGTGGACAAATGGAAAATTAGATAACATTATTTTCCTATAACACTACCACATACCCAGTTGAAAAGAAAAAGGTGAATTATACATAGGATGTGTGGGGGTGAGGAATTACAAATAGCAGAACTCTATTTGTTAGTAATGCTTTACCGTGGCATCTAAACTTAAAAGGTAAAACCAAAATGTGTATACTGTACCAAATCTAATGATCGACTGAATAAAGAGGACCAGGAGAGATTTGTCTGTTTAAAGGAAACACGGTTCAGTGAGATTAAATGTCCAGGCAGCAAAGCACTGACAAAAACTACCATAATGCACACAGCAACAAAGCCAAAACCTTTCTCTTAGTAATCATTTTATTTGTTCAGCCTGAGTCTTGAACTCATTAAACAGCTTCGTGGGAGCAGCAGTAGCCACGCGTTTCACTGGATGGGTTTTATGTGTCACTATTTGGAAACTCATTGAAAAGCCACCAAATCCCTCCCTGCTAAAGCTCTCTGGCTAGCATATGGATCCAGTTATTGTTGCCTCTTATGCAGAGAACTAGCCAATGACGGCACATGTCTGGATACTGCCTCCCGTTATGTTTCTACTCATTTTACTCCTTCAATCAAGATATAAATAAATTATGATGATGAGGACAGACAAGGACTGTTCTACAGTTGGCCAAGATATCTCAATACTATACAACTAATATCTTATCAACATTTCGCTGGATGCTAATACTCTTTATGTCACTTATTTATATGCTCACATAAAGTTACGAACCTTATTCTTGCGGTCCTGGCTTTGCTCACTGCTGGTCTCATTGGCAGCGTACGGCAGACTGCTGCTGGAAGACGAGGGCTCTCTGTCTCGGTCCCTCTCTTTGTCTCCAAACCAGGAGAAGGGCATACAGGTCGGGATGGAGGTCATTGAATCAGCAGGAGACAGGTTCCCTCCAGACTCCTCCAGCAACTCTGCCGATCCCCTGGGCATTGGAGAAATAGAAAGATTCGGTTATCCACACTCACCTTAAACATGTGAGCTTCATGTGTTGCATTAAAATGTCTCAGTAAGTGATAACTACCAGATATAAGAGGAAAAACTACATTAACATTTGGCAACAAGAAAATAGAAAGCCGGTCTTGTGTAACTCAATATTTACATCCACGAGGTACCATGGCTTCCAGTAATAATGCAGTAACTGTCTTCATGGAGTTCAGCTATTTAATGTAAACAGGCCTTTGTTTGTTTGAGTAACGTTGTTTCCATTAATAATCCAGTTTTAAAAAACTATCTATATGTGGCACTTGCACCAACACCTACAGCAGCATGAAGCAACGGATAACTCCAACAAATGTGTTACAAAACATGGAACAACAACAACAACAACAACAACAACAACTCAATAACCATTTGGAACCTTTAAATTGTTATAAATTAAGTTGAGCAATTACACACCTGCTGTCCAAAGATGCTCTCATAGCCTCCTTGTCATGTTTTTTTCCTTTGCCACCCGACTTCCGGAGACCTCTGTTGATGACCAGTAAAAATGTTTTTGTTAGTGCAAAACAGATGTTATCATTAGAGATGAATGACAGTGATCACGAGTCTTACCCAAAGTCTGGAAATCGCCTTTTAGGTTTTCCCGCTGATGAGGCCTCATTTAGTTCCTCTGTAATGAAACAACAGGCTCAGTAACAATGCAACTGAAAGTGTTTCTTCTGCTGCCATCACATTTTGGTCTGCTTGCGTACCTTTGAGCTCTTTGCCCTTCCCTTTTGACTCCCTCTTCTTGACATTGCGCATGAATCCAGAGGGGGAATGTGGTGACAAGGTGTCTTTTGGAGAGGACAACGAGGGACTTCCACTGCTCTCAATACCGTCTCCCTGTGATGGTGACAAAGACGGGCTGCTGGAGAGCGCAGCCGTACTCCTGGATACATCCCTAGTCTCTCCGGGATCATCTTTTTGTCCATTCCCAGGATAGCAGACAGGCACTGGAAGGGACAGGCTCTCCTGGATGGACCTCCTCCTCCTGGGAGATTCCTGCTCCTCCTCTTCTTCGGTTTCCTGTTGGGACAAAGCTAATTATTTACAAGGACAATGCAAGGAGGACGGGATAAAAGCTTACGATGTAACAAAAAGCTCCGCTCTAGAGTTCTGATCGGCTGAGTCATGCACACACACACACACACACACACACACACACACACACACACACACACACTATAAAAAGGTGCATTATTGTTTTGTACAGTCAAAAAGACACTTAAAGATGTTCCTTCTTGTGTTTTAGAACAGCTGTCAGTATCTTAAGGCAATTCCCTTTTTGTGCAGCCTCAACAGTACAACAGTGAGTTTTTTCAAAACTTTGCTTTGACATTGCAAGAAAACAGATCAGCCACAGAAAAGTGGCAGTAAAATTGTCAGCTACCGTCACTGTAAAAACTCCTACCCCTTTCCCTGTTATTGGTCAGCTCATATTCACAAGGTTAAATATTACTCAAGTTAATATGTGTTCTCCTCCTTGTATAAAAAGGAGAAACGGGGTGTTTTGTCACCATGAGTTTGACCTCCGAGATAGCAGTTTGAGCCTTACATGGCTTGATAAGGTTGTCATAGCTTCATATAGCCTCAGGTGGCTGACTGTTCAATCCAATCAAATTATCATTCACCATAACAATGTATCACTACTAGATGTTCCTGGCTGACCTGAGAGTGACTTGAAGGCACTGTGAGGCTCTCCTTCAGTTTACTCCGAGATGGAGGCTGACGTTTGGCCTTCTGAGCCAGCAGGCCTTTGGCTCTGTGTGCACTGGTGTCCAAGCGCTCAGTCTCAGGCACCAGCTCACTCCAGTCTTGCTCTACACAGGAGGAAAAAAACAACAACACACCAAATAAGTCATAAAACAGCGTGCACAGTTTTAATCATTTACCAGGGTCACTGGAGTTTATGATGTGGGCTTGTGAATGTTTAACAGATCACACAATTAAAGTGTGACGTGTATACTCCCGTTTTAAATAAAATGTCATTATAGTAACCCTTTGTACCGAGTAGTGAGTCAACAGATTGTGTGTTGGCGACTGGGTCTTGGCCGATTAATCTCTCTTCTGCTGCCGAGGCCTGACCATTGTGACGCTCCTCGTCTGAGGCCCCTCTGGACTCCAGGACAGCTATCTGTGGATAAAACAACATTCATTGCTTATTTCAGTGTCTCTAGCAGGTCTGCTGTGGCGTACATGCATTTTCCTTTCACGCTGTGCTCTTACCCTGTTCAGCAAGCTCTCCAGCTGCTCCTTATACCACTTGTCTTTTTCATCTAGAATTTTTATCAGTTCCTCTTCTTTCTTCACAAAGTCTATCTCTCTGAGGATGAAACAAGGAAATGTGGTTTCCCTTCAGCTTGTAAACAAGTTCTAATGTATGTGTTTATCACTACACCAATGCATTCCAAAATGTAAAATCTGATCTTATACTTTCGTTTAACAATATTGAACTATGGAAATTACTTTTTATTTTTTACATTAGTCTGTTGGTTTGCATGCTCTTGTTTGTTTTTAAATGTGTTATATGACTAAATTGACTTGAGTAAACCACTAAATTCAATAACATTGAGCCCTCCTACAGTACAGTATTGCGTAACTCAAGACAAACTTACTTTTGTTGGTAGTCCTTGAGCAGTTTCTTGGCCTTGTTGTACTTCTTGTCCAGCGTCTCCTGCTGGGCCTGAGTCTCAGCTAATTGCTCATTCACAGTCTTACACAGGCCCTGGGCTTCCAGCCAGTAACTCTCCAACTTCAGGATTTTGTCGTTGCCGTCCTCAATCTTTTGCTCCAGTGCAGACTCCCTTGCATCCCTCAATGAGCTATCCTCCTCAGACGCCCTTAGCTGTACAGAGATGGTGACATGTTACTTGTGCGGGCTAAATTGAATTTGCAGGTGGGCCACTGGCAGAGGACAGCATATGTGTTGCTTGTAGTATTAAATAGTCGTTTAAAAAAAACTAGGTCTCACATTGTGTCTGATCCTGTTTTCTAAGTATGGGGTTTGTCAAGAGGCTTTCAAAACTAATTTTCAATAAGTATCTGAGGATTAATCATCACTAATTGCGAGAATATAAAAATTAGAAGTTCAGAGGCAAAAAGGCTGCTCGGAAACCACCAGTCTCAAAAAACAAGAGGTCCCATATTGATACAGTATAATTACTGATGGAAGAAACTTCAGCTAACATAAAGTATCCGTTTTGAATTATATATCATGATACATGGTATTTGTATTTACTGTATCATTTGTATGTTATGTGAATATCTTGAATGTCAATAAAAAAAAAGAAAACGTTAATTTAATCTTTGTCCTACCTTTTCATTCAGTTGATGTATTTCTGCTGCAGCAGTGCTGTGTTTGAGCTGAAGCTAAGGAACAAAAATAGGAAAATATTTGGTTACACCCATTACTGTATGTTAATCTTTGGTTGTCCACACAGAATGCTGAAATTGTGATGTATACTGTATTTTAGATCACATGAGACTGAAAGTAATGGAGAGGGTGATACCTCTTTGAACTTGAAGACCAACTGAGAGCTGTCCATGGTGGTCGGCATAAACAACGCCTCTGTGTCAGGGAGCTCAAACAGATCTGTGTTCCGCCCTGGAGAGAAGTTGGAGCACAAAATCCTCTCATCTACCCCGTCCTCCTCCTCATAGCGCTCCTCCTGAAATATGACGTCACACATGGCATCACATATTGCAAACATTGACACACCCTACATGCCCATGAACATGCTCAGTGTGTGTCAACAACACTCCTAGTAGCGCAGTTCACCACAGTCTGGAGGGAACATTGTAATCAATAGATCATAACCAAACATTGGAGAGTTGCTTCACGGGAGGCACTGCAAGAGTTTGCCTACACGTCTGTAGCATCGAACACATAAATATGAACAATGTTCTCACTGGATAACAAGACTTAACCCACCGACACACACTTTGCATAACCACAGAGTCACTTTGACACGGTGTCCACTAGCACTGAAAGTTATGTAACATTCTCTTTTTGTCTTTGTCTGATCTGGTAAATCCCTCATATATTCTCTGCCCAGTGTCTCTATAGTAAAACAGGAGATTGTCTCCTAAAACATCAGAAAACAAACATTTCTCAACTCTGCCAGACAGGCAGAGGCCGACTGCAACTTCCAACACAGCAGAATGGTGACACATGGATTGACTCACAGCCAGCTTTTCATTTCCTGGTTGAGCTGGGTGGGATTGGAGTAGGTGTGGCTAGGGGGCTAATGCCGTGTATATGTCATGTCAGAGTAAAATTAATTATGACTGTTTAATTTGTAAATAGCATACACATCAACATCCACGTCATAATTATAACTGGAAAACTGGAATCTTTCTGGAAGCTCCTATAAAACCAACTGGGCACTGACTCACACAGACGTTCCTGAAAACCACACAAATATGAAAAGCTCACATCAACCAATTAAACCCAAATTTAACAGATATGTTTTTAAAAATCTCTTTCTGGATGTAATGTGTGTATGAGTGTCAATGGTGTGCTCAAGGTACACGCATCTTTATTTACTCTTCACCCTTTCTCTAACTGGGAATGTCGATACTGGCAGTGGAAGAAGAAGGCTACTCACAACTTGTTTTTCAGAGATAAAACTATTAACACCACAAAGTGAAATCCCTGCATTCAAATCTTTACTTAAAGTGAAGAGTGAAAGACGCATTATCAGAACAATACATAACATTAATTAACATATCTTCAAGGTGCAGCTTGCTGGGTAGTTTAGAAGTGTACAGTTGAGTTTGCATATTTTTTACCTTCTTTGGAAGCCTTTGTTTAGTTATTTTGGGGAACTGAGTTAGAATAACAACATAATTCATACATTTTCAGATTTAAACATAGTAATACATAGTTTACATGGATAAGCAATGATAGGGCATTTTAATGAGGTCCTGTCTAGCTAACTCACCTCCTCTGTAGAGTGTTCATAGGGGTCATCCAGATGTTGCTGCTCCTGGTTCTTCTCCTGCTCTAATGTCTCGCTTATGAGGCGAGCTACCTCGCTTTGGGTCCCTGGCTTCTCCCGTCCAATCGAGAACCTGGTTTTTAGAATGCAATGCGTTAGCGTGCCATAAAAAGGAATATTTGAAATGTTGGCTGGAAATAGCTTGTTTGTCTTACTTGCAACAGGGAAATGCACATTTTGAGATGCAATTTAGGTCTGACCCTGTTATGTGTGGCTGTTTTGAATTCAAACCATTAACATCCCACAATACTTTGTGTTGCTCATTTCACTTGCACGCAAATACACATAAACAATCATTCATGGCCTCTGGACTCTCAAGAGATAAAAAAGACACTTTTTGCTAATTATGATAACAGTGGCTCTTCTGGTAATCATTTTCAATAAGGTTGATTTTAGGGGTCGAGGAGACGGGCTTTGAGCTGACCTCACTGTGCCTTTAGTGTTCTTCAGGACTGTTGCAGCAAACAGTTGCGTGACGCCCACAAGACAGATACCATCCACCTCCACTATCTGGTCATTCACCTGTATGCTGGAGACACAGATGATAATAGTTATAAGGAGAGGTTTTCAAAGCATTTTCACAGAAGAGTTATGCACAAGCTTCACATTGTAGCAAAGATGAAAAAACACAGTAGCCCCAATGTAGCTGGCAATAAGACAACCCTAAACATGCCTGGGAAACAGAAGTTGCAACTATTTTCTTTAGCTTCCTCGTGTGGTTATAAATAAATGTGGTTGTTTGTGTGTCACTGGGCCCAGGGGGAATGAACAATTCCTAGAGTGTGATATTAAAAACTGTTGTGGTGGTGCAGTGTGCAGCGAGTGTATACCATGTTTCCGGTTATATACAAACCACTACCAGTGACTCTGTAACAAGACTTAAATGTGGGTTGTACAAAAAGGAGGCAACCGTTCTCTGACTCACCGTCCATCGCTCTCAGCTGCTCCTCCCTCAGTTATGGTTTTCACAAAGATTCCCAGCTTCTCCAGACCCTGGTCAGCTCCCACTCCCATTCCAATGATACTGATGCCAAGTCCATTGTCTCCTGAATGCAGGAACATTATGAAGATTTTATAAGGTGCGTAAGAAGAACTGCATACAAATAGGCTCAATACCACATTTATGCATGTGACACAAAGATATAATAAAGGTTATGGATAAAGATTATATACATCACTGATCACTAAATTGTTTAAATACACAATTCAAAGTCACTACTGTTTGCCTTTGTATGGCTGTGCTTATTGTGCAGCTAGTTGAAAATGGGGTTCCCCTCCTTATGTAATGTTTCTCACGCTTTGCTTATCATACGTAGCGATTTACCTTCAGCGTTGACTGAACTCACCTTTTTCAATTTCCACAGGGAACACATCCATCTTCTCCACTCTCTTCTCCAGCTCATACTCTGCAGAGGCTGCGACTGGATCCACGTCATCATTGCGCCGATCATAGTCCTCATTGGAGAAGGTACTGAAGACCTGTGTCGGTCAAAATATCAAGTGCATAGCTTCAGTATACCACCTTCTGTGTCCTCAGACAGAGTTATGTTTATGAGTATCCATGGAATCTGTACAGACATAGGCATATACTTTTCAATGAATTCTTATTTGTCTTGGCAGGGTGGACAAGGACACATTTTTCATTTGAGAGAAATTGCATGCGGAGGGAGAATTACACCCATAAATTGGACCGTTACTAGGAACATTAAAGTGCCAGTGCACTACAGAAGCACACTTTAACAGCTGCTAAGGGACAGCAGAGCCTTTTGATGATGATTTGGATGACTAGCATTGCAGTTCATTCTTATATTTATCAAACTCTGGTTATTATTCTCACAATAGTGTCTGACAGAGATTGTAATCTTCAGTTATCTAACTGTATAGACTGCATTGTAAACTGTAGTTTATGATCTTTTGCATTTTCAATGAAAGGTATATCAATCAATTTTTTGGAACAGATGTAAATCAAGCGACACTGAGGCCTTTATCTCTCTCGAGGACTTTCATCAGTTTTAAGAAGTTGTGAACTTTGCAGGCAGCCTCACAAAGCACGGGATGTGTTCCAGAGGCCATTTTCTGGTTGGAATTAAAAAACACATGCACACATACAGCAGAACATGAGCAGCGTGGAAAGTAGGGCACAGCTGGGGAGAGCTGAGCAATGAATGTAGCAAAGATCAATGCTCAGAGGCGACAAGTGTTGTCAGCAGCACAGTTAAAAGACATATAATAAAAAACAATATAAAGAAAAAAGTAATCCCATAACCTTCTGTCAAAGGGCATTACCCAGTAATCTACACCAGCCTATAGGGTTATTACATCATACACTAAGTGCTATTTACATTGAATAAATACCTCTAAACAACACTCACAGGGTCAAGCTGAGGTGAGCACTACACTATTCAGCATAAAATGGACTGGGATGACCATTTGTTATGACTCAGTAAGTACATAGTAATAAGAGTATACAGTTAATTCAGGGTTAAGACAAGGTTAGTAACAGGGCTGCAACACACAAGTCTTTACATTATTGATTAATCTGCTGATTAATTCTTTAGAAAACACGACACGGTGGCAAAATCCAAAGGTTGTTCAGCGTTTCCCACAGGATTTTGTGAGACTCTGGTGGGTGAACCTTGGACCCTCTAGGTGGGTCGAGGGGCATGCTCCTTCAAGAGGATTTTTTAAATATTGGTGTAATGGACCGTTGTTGA
Source organism: Myoxocephalus aenaeus (assembly GCA_038501785.1). NCBI lineage: Eukaryota > Metazoa > Chordata > Actinopteri > Perciformes > Cottidae > Myoxocephalus > Myoxocephalus aenaeus. The sequence continues at coordinate 534,871 of JBAMJR010000154.1, forward strand.
TTTGTGATCCGTACAGGATCCCCCTCACGGTTCGGCGTGAACCGCAGATTAATTACAGTTTAATGTGAACCACCAGTGTGAAATAAAGTTTTCCTAGCAATCGTTATCCGCCGACATTCAGTAAAGAATACGCGATCAGGACATTTATTGTCTAGGTAATGGATGGGAGACACAGTTGTTAACTTATCATTAGGAACATAAATTACAAAAAAAAAACATTTAAAAAGTAAAAAAAGTGTTTTTTTTGGCTGAAAGAAATACCCAAACCCTCTTAGCAAAAATACTAACACAGTCTTAAAAGAATGAGAGAAGAGTGAGCTCAATTATGAATAACTAGTTTATAGACATAACGAGTTGTTGATGAAAAGTAGATTATAGTTTGGCAGACTCCATTAGGAGCTAATGCCTGATTATAAGGATGAACCCAACCGTGGGTCTGTAACATAACCCCTACATGGTCATCATTAGTCTTAATCTGGGTGGAGTCATGATGAAAATGGTGGCTGGCAGCAGTGCCCAAGTACTGCTGACTGAGTTAATATCAAGCATAATCTGGCTCCTTTGTGCATGTGCATATGAGAGGGTAGTTTTTTTTCTGATTAATTGGATTGAGCAAAACAGAAGAGTTGCCTTTTGGAAATAAAACAGAGGAAAATGGGCAGGATATAGGAGCCGCAGTTAGAACATAAATGAAAATAATAAAGTAGTCTTCCTATTGAACTCTTGCTAAGCTCAGTGTTTCCCCCACCGTTAGAATAGGGGGGCGGGGCGCCCCCCTGAAAAAAAACCCCGCCCCCCTGTAATTTTCTCGATAGCGCCAGATCACAAGTCGTCATTTAAGTTTCTCTTTCATATAGAACAGGTCTACACCTTGTTCTGTTATCAAACAAACTAAACGGCCGTATTTTATTGATCTTATCTACACACAGCTCGTCATTTCGGTCTCTACATGGTCGCGTTAACACTTCCTCCTCTGCTCTGCGTCGCGCACAGCGGAGTTCCGCCTTGATGCGCACACACAGGTGAGCGCTGAGCACACAGCAGCGGACAGAGAGCGTCAAAAAATATGTCGCGTGAAAAGCAGACCTATATCTGCGTTTTAAACGCTCCCAGGGTGAAGATGCCAACAGCAGCTCTCATGTGAGGAACAACCGGAGTTCTCCTCACACCGGGGCAGCTCTCCTGAACCCGGAGCAGCTCTCCTGCTCCAGGTGAAAGAGACAAAGTGCTCGTGTCTTGTACCAACAATGAGCTGCTGGCTTCACATATTACAAAAGTACAAAGTACACGGACATAAAACTAAGTCATTAATAAATACATGGAGAAAAGCCTGTACTTTCGGGTAAATGTTTACGTTATGCCGTTAACAGGTTACGCTTGCGCATGCGCATAGCGACTCGCCGACTTTTGGCTCTTTGCCAGAAGTCTCCGTGACGTCCTTTCTGCTGCAAAACAGAAAACAGATCTCAGATCAACGTTGAGCATGAATTGTATCAAATCTACAACCCCGTTTATAAAGATGTGTAGAGGCTCACTGCTCCACTAATACTGATGTAACCTGATGCTCACATATCTGCACTCATTCTGTTTTGTTTGGCAAAAAAAAAATAGCTTATTGTTTTCCACAATGAGCTATTTAGTAGTAACTAAATATTAGTTATTTTTTGCACAGATATAACTTTATTTTCATTGTTCTAAGTGATTGCAATTTAAAAATAAAAAAATGTCTGATGGAGCAATCTGATTTACTTGAAAGTGATTGCAATTTTCTTTATTCTGTTATTTATAAAAGCACAGATGGAGTCACAAAATGAAGTTATTTACAGAAAAAGTTTGAGAACCACTACTTTAAGTGTTTGTGTTGGTGTCGCCCCCCCCTCCCCTGAACCTGTAAACCTAGGGGAAACACTGTAAGCTTCATTCCGTTCTACTGAATATAATGAATGGCCAAAAAGAGAAATAAATAAAAAAGATTTTAAAGCATCACAGGGATAAGAATAAAAGGAAATATTTAAGGAATAAACGTTGGATTTCTTAAAACCTTGGATCTGAATTTGGGATTTAGCTTTGGATTTTATCCTGGTCTTGAAACACAAGGTTAGACTCAAGTGGCATGAGTGCTATTGCCTGAATGAATACTCAATACACCTGTAATCAACAACCACAAATTAAAGTGATTCCATCTTGTATATCATAGGTGGAGAATTTTCACGATCAAATTATTCACTAAGCATGTTATTTCCAGCCTAATAAACTCTACAGCACGGGGCCACATGTACAGCTGTGTACAGACTTAAGAAACACCAAAAACACACAAATGTGGGCTTACTCGCAAACATTGAGCTGTCTGTTGACGTGTGTATTAGTGAGCGACCTTCAATATCTGAGAGAGAAGCACATATCGCAGTGGCAAATGTTTGAGTTGTGGTCTAATACTACTCCCATGATATAGAGAGTACAACCTAGCTTGTGGTTATCACAATAAAAACAATCTAACAACCATGGATGACTATTTATTATAAAATTAAAAGGATTGATTGCAACATTTGCCATGAAGATGTATGATGTAATCAAGTAAACATTTCCACTCTAGGCAACCAAGTCTGAGGTCTAGATCCTACAGCATGTCAAGACCTGAGGAATTAACTACAAATAGTGGTTCGGATCAGCACAAAAGACAAAAAAGGGAGCAAATATAACTGTTGGAGGAGTGTTGATTTATCATCATAGCACCATCAATTGTATCTATTTATTTAATTATATCAAAATGTTTGAAACTCACATGTGTGGTCTGTCTGGGTTAACACACAGGCTGTTTGTCTTGGTTAGGATTAAAGTCTCTTGTAGAAAAACTACTGAGGAGGCGTAGCAGGTCCGTCGTAAGGCTGGCTTTACCCCCAGAGTCATAGCGGGAGTATGGCTATCATGGAAAAGGGAAGCAAAGGCTGCTAGTGATGTGATAGAAAAGAGTTGCGTTATGCAAGGAGGCATCAGGAAAATACTTTCAACTCCCACTAGAAAGATAAAGCTGACCATGAAACATTGGTACATGCAATACACACATTAGAAACCACACACACATAACTCACACCAACATGACCGGAAGAGAGACACACCTGAGATTTCAAAGGAAAACGGAGGAAGAGCTTAAAAGGGAAAAAGCGATGTCAGCCACAGTAAATAAAACAAGAGAATGGCTCGGGTTGTATTATTTGCATGAAGAGTAAACTCTATTGCATCACACTCTGATTCCAGTGTGTTCTTCAAAGATCATCAGAAAAGTTAGGAGCAGTGGTTTAGATTTCATCAACTGGCCCGGTCGGAAATTCTTTTCCACCACGAAACTTCTAGAGAACCCTGATCACATGTATTTGCCGCCAATACTAATTGCAGATCATTGCTGATCCATATTGTTGTTTGATTATAGCAGCTGGTCTACAAGGCTCCAGACTATTGTATTTTTCCACTGTCAGAAAAAAACATTTTAACTTCTCTGAAGTCAGTGTAAACCATAACAAATTCTAAATGTTACCTTTTACTTTCTTAGTCACCTGATTTTTTTTCTCTCGTAAAAATACACAATTGAAATAAGGAAATAAAAGACTGTATGTTTATGGATTAAAACAAATATTGTAATTAGTAGTTTGTGATATATTATAAACTGCTTAGAAGTAATTCAAACAGGTCATAATTCCCTTTCTAATATATATTCATGTTGTTGTCAAAACATCTTCAAACAACTGGATTTTACGAAATGACATGTGAACACATCACGATAACGTTACAATTTACCTCCACCCAATACTCATTTTCACTAAACAGAGCCTGAACGCACCATAATGTAAGTAAACAGAAACTTTGTTTTCCTCGTGTCAACAGATTGGTTTACAAAGTAACATTATCAGAGACCGGCGACAAAAGCATAAATGCCGATGCATATTTTACTGAAGAAAAAAAATCAGTAACATTTTATTTCACACTGCGGTGGTTAATGTTGAACTGTAATTAATCCGTGGTTTACCTGCGTGCCGAACCGCGGTCAACAGTGGTCCGTTACACCACTAACTACAAACAATCACTGCTTCTCTCTGTCCTTCTGTCTCCTCACTATGTAGCCTCTGGACATCAGCCCAAAACAGCGAAGATACATTTCCAAAATACCTGACAGAGCTCTTCATTTTTCTATTTGCAGGCAGCCCTCAACTATTTTTCTTTTCCAACATCTTGCTGATTTTCACATACATACATACATCCATGACTCTTAGTGTTATCTTAGAAACCAAACATGCGTACGAAAAAAGATGGGAAACTTGCAGATTATGCACACTACTGCAGCTCTGTGGTGCAGGGAGGAATGCTATTCATGAGCCTCGACCCTCCAGCAACCCGAGGGAGCACTCTGTCTGAATCCTCCCTTTTATACTCATTGCCATAGGTTTATAGAATATATTTTAGTTTATGATCCATATATTGTGGAAGATAGGCGTCATCTTTATCACATAAAAGAGCACTGAAAACTTTTTTTAAATAACCAACAAGCTATTCAATACAATTTTGTCCTGCTTGCATTTTGAAGCTTATTTTGCATGTCTCTGAACAACAAGCTTGAAAGTGCCACTATAAAAAGACCGACGAAGCTTATCTAATTTCGGCAGTTAAAAATGGATTCCCAGAACTAGAGCAGACAGGAATTCCATTAAGGATGAAGACTCTTTTTTAGTTTAGACTTTGGAGACTTAAGTAATTAAGCCTTGGAAATGTAGGCTAATAGAATATAGGGAGTAACACTGCATCCTTGGCATGAGCTGAGCAGTAGCGGTGGAATAGGCCTCTTTAAAGTCGGACTTTCCTGTTGCCATGGACTCACAGCCCTTTTTAAAGCAATGTTCTGCTCTTTTCTGAAACCTAATCACTCAACAACTGTTTCAAACAAAAATGTCTTTATTAGCCTCTCCCACACCAACAAGCTTCATATACATCTCAGGCTACATCCATGCTACTTTGTTTTTATTTTAAAATGCATATTTCTCTGCACTACTCCTGAGCTTTAGAGCCCCTTAAATGGAGATGCTTGAAAACACTACCGACGCTGTTGCTATTTGAAGACTGGGGTGCGTTGTATTGTGGACGAGCAGATACGGGGGCCATTGCAAACGATGACGCAGACACACGTGTTTGCTACTTGACTGGGTCTTAGCGGTCACAACTTGTGACATCAGCCTTGATTACCGATCGACTACCAGTGAATAATTAAACATTTATAACGGAATACAGGCGTTATTAAATGTGTATTTTAGAGGAATATCTTATCAAGCACAACCTTGTATTTAAAGACTACAATAATACTCTGTTGTACTTTCTGTAACCAAGCAACCAATCAACTTCCTGTTTATATCGACAACCGCATTCCCAGTGTACGTGAATGGTCATGTGATATTCGTTTTTAGACGTGTTAGTATGGACGGTAATAATTTCTGAAAACGGTGCTGAAACGCTTGTGTGGACGCTTGTAAAACAGAAACAGTGTGGATATAGCCACGGTGACAATGATGATACTCATCATTGTCTCCAGTTATAATTGTCTCCAGTTATCACACTAAACAGACATTTTCCTTTATTGTTCAGGACATGCCCAGACCCCCATCCGCTAAAACCAAAACCCTCAGGTTCAATTGTTGATCAGGCCGACTTGACTAGTCCAACAAGAATGAAACAAAGAAGAACTAACATTTGTTGCTAAAATGTATCTAGAATAGTGCATTTAAAATGTTTGTTTAAAGCCAATTGACCTTTTGCTGACCTTTTGCTGACCTTTCGCCCCCTGCTGCTTCTTAGTTAAACTCTCAGAACTACCATGAAGCACACTTGTCACTAACTGCACTCCCTGCAAAACGTTTTTGTGTGCATATCACTGATGGCATATGACAGAATGCATTCATCAACATCTAAAGAGTGGGGATTGGATTAAGTGCAATGAACGTTGAGACGATCACCGCCCACGGCCGACCAGCCAGCCAGACCTGCCGGACCGAACGCCACCAAACTAGGACTCAAGGCTACTGCACTACCTTGATGTTCGGTCACAGAAAAATAATATGGATGAAAGCAGCGGGAGGTCGGTGACTGTTGAGCACACAGAGACTTGGCTCCATGGTTCATCCCGGATCAAGCAGGACCGAGAGCAGAAAGAGAGGAGGTGGACTGTGTTTACATCATGATGCTTGGTGCTCAAACACAGTCAAAGTTGATGGACAGTGTTTTCCTAATGTTGAATGTTTTAATAAAGATGCCGGCCATATTATCTGCCAGGATAATTGTTTTTGTTGCTGCTGTTTACATTTCTTATGATTCCTCGGCTGTTTTTGTTTTGTTTGTCATGTGTTTGTTGTGTTACAAATGGGCTACAACAGGGATTTGTTGTGCATCCCTGTGTTGCAGAATGACAAAAAAAATGATCCTTGAATCCAGCCAAAAGATCAGTAAAAAAGTGGCCATCAAAACAGAAGACAATGAAATTACGGAACAGCACTGTTCCTGTAAAACAGTGTTGGTCTTTATTGACTGTTAAAATCTTTAAAAACCAAAAGCAGCATGTGTATTCAGTAGTAACTTCAGTAGTTTGCGGATCATAGAAGTGCTAATGTTGGTTCATGGTGTGCAAGTGTACTCTGCTAATGTTAGTTCCAAAAGAAAGGTAAAGTTTTAAAAACGTATATCTCCTTCCATCCTCTCCAGGTAACGAGTATCATTATTACACAACACAACCGGACTAGCTCGAAATCCATAAAACAAGGCTGGAAATGAAGTAAATCTAAAACAATTGCATGAAACTTTATGGAGCAGTATAGTATAGCCATCGGAGCTGGACGAAGCTACGCTAGGATTGGCCAGCCTGCGTTCAAGGGGCGGGATTTAGCAATGGGTCAATTCCCCCCCCTAAAGTATTACCGCAGTCACTGAGGTTGTGATGTGGGTCAACTGGCTGCTATGCCATCTTCATATTTCCATTCCCTCCAGCAGCAGCATGTGTGGGCCTTTCATCCATCTTCAACAACTGCAGTGGTCTGTCCTCTCTGCGTGCTCACATGCACAGATGGGCACGTGCCCACACCCAAACCAAAATCCTTCCCATCTTTTACTCATTCCTCTGTGGGAAATGAGTCAGCAGCTGCGAGGAAAAGCAAACCAGAGAAATCCCTTGCCAGTGCAAAACAAGGGCTGACCACTGGAATGGGGAGCTTGTAATGTAAGCAGGCCTACAAAATGACAACAAATCCAAACAGGCTGCGAGAGCGAGCAGGGGCAGGGGTGGCGACCTGGCACAGATCATGGAGCAATTAGGGAAGAAGACATGTGACCCAGTTTTTAGATCCTGTGTAAACACACCAGGAAAAATAATGAAAAATAGTACTTCCTGTGTGCACACCCTTGGAATTATCAACACTTTGTTAAACTTCACAATGATTGACTGTAACTGAAATTACGTTTATGTTTGAAGGGTTAATGTATGACCTACAGCAGGAAGAGGTGGAGTCTGAGAGGAGCAGAGTGCCATAATAGAAATATATTTCCAAAGGAGTGCGAACAAGAACAGGTTAGGCAGGTTTGTATATGAATGGAACACAAAAGCTACTCTTGTCCTGCAAGGCTAGCTGATAACTTTAACACACAATTACTGCTAATTTTCAGTACAAACACACCGCATCTTCTAATTTGTTTGTCTGTAATCACATAATGAAAGCGTTTAAGGCAATCACAATCAGCCCCAGACGTATCCCATGCCAAGTTGTTTAATGAACAGCATTGAGCTGACCGCATTAGTATTCCGCCCAGTTTTGTCGGATAGTCACCCACTTGCCCAGGTGGCGAGAGGGAACTCAGATCCCACAAGGGGAGGGCCTGTGTGCTGGTTGGATGAGGGTGGAGACTTGTCAGACACATTCCTCTGCCCAGCAGAAGACATATCTCAGATAGGAAATGGAAAGCATAACACTATGGGATGGGTTGGTTACAGGGGCCGGAGTCCAAATGTAGAGTCCGCCCTTTTTGCCTATTACTAATCACATGAAACACAGATAGAAGAGCAGAAGATTCTGTCATGCTGTAATTACACCTAAACGTTACCGTTCATGTAAAGAATAGGGGTCGAAGAAAAGATTAGTTTAAATAAGGATCGTGAGTCTTACCCTCCATGATTCTGAATAAATTCACAACTGCCAAGAAGAGATTGTCATACATTGTTGATAAAGTTTTGTTGACGGAAGGAAAAAAGATGAACTCAACCGCATGAGCACAGTACAGCACCCGGAAGATGATGTTGTTGACGATAACATGGTAGATTTATCTTGTAGTTACTTAGCGTTTAATAACTTAATAATTAGCTTTCCATCAAGAAAGTTACGTATTTTGTGGATACTTTATACCCTTCCACCCAGAGACTTGCTAATATGAGGTAGAGTGGAGCAAGAACTCCAACACGAACCAACAAGATCAGCTGACCAAAGCACACTGCAACACTTTACACAACGCTGGTTCGGTAAAGAAAATAACTCCTTGCATGCAAATGCCCATAAGCTCCCGTTCAAGACTACTGCAGAAACACCACTGGGCACCCATGAAATGCATGTTATCTGGCTCCACATTAACGTCTACAAACTGTGTTCTACCTGGCAACGGTGAAATGCCCACAGATACTAAACAAAAGTATTATTGCTGGCACTTGGGAAGCCAAACAGATATATACTTAAACATTGACCAATGTGGACAGTAATCATCTACAGCGCAAACAAAGAATGCTGAATTCTTTCATTTAAAATTAACTCACTTTTAATCTTTTACCACGCCCTGTGTGTTTGAGGAGGAACAATGTGTTCTGTTGACCAAATACTGCTGCTGGTACTTCCTGTGACTCTGCGAGGGTGGGGCAAAGAAGCAGGTGTAGATCCTCTTTTCGGACATTTTTTTTTTAGGAATGGTGAACTGGTTTTGGACTCCTGTTCCAAATATCCTCATGTGCGACGTGGAACACAAAACCCAAGACAACCTATCTAGCGATCCCACATAACTACTCAGAAAATGACTGTGCAGTCTTTATCCCCAAGCAGATAACACGCCTACGGTAGATAGCGTTAATCATTCAATAACTCTTGTTTCCCCCCCCCCCAAACGGTTCAGAGTGAATATATAAATTCCAGTAGATGCAAACCTGTTAACTGCAAAAACTTTCTCTGAATAAAGTATTGCCTTGACACACCAACATTACAGGCCTGGTTTTTATTTGCAGTAACAGAGGAAACAGCCTCCTCACGTTAGCAGTAGTGCAATATTTATACTGCTCATACAGCCAGAGGGTATAGCAAACTTACATACTGACACAGCAGCAAAGGGGCTGCAGCAACTTAATGCCCTACTAAAGTATGAGTCTGTGTTACTATATATGCATAAGAATCTTCTCAACAAAACATAATGTGTAAAATGATTGCAGTTCCTTTTCAACGACACCATGCAGTATTCTAGCTATTTTCTTTCTAACATTACGCATTTTGAGTATTTTTTTAAATCACAAAGCAACTACATCCTAAATGCATTAAATTAATTTTGCAACAATGAACATCCATTATTTGGCTCGACAGAAAACTTTCACTTTTAGGATTTATTGAGAATGTGTGCACTAATCCTCACTGCTTTAGAAAGCCCTCTTCAACCACGTTTGTTTTTAAGGGGGATAAGGGTGATACATGCTGAACATCTCCTTTACTTCAATAAGTGGACCTTTCTTCCACACAAGACACCTCCTCTTGTCAAGAAGATTTGGGTTACATTGGGACCTAATCCCGTTGTGAGCTAGAGGCACAAAGCACTTCCTCTCTCCTTGTGAGCTACAACTCAAGTGTGCTCAATCCCAGTGCCAGCTCCGACTAGCAGACTGTGGAGAATGATGCAGTCCCGGCAGGAGGCCTTTGTTAGCCAGGCCACAGGTAGAAAGGTTGGCTAAAGGACATTTGTGTGACTTAATTGGCTAACATGCATACCACGTAGCCTTGACCCCATGGTTTTAATCCAAGCACATGCCATTGTTTTTGACAAATCTCTCTGTGCTCTTTCCAGTCTGTCAATTGCATGCACCCGTTCATGCAAATACAGAAAAAGCTCATTTTAAGCTAAACTTAAAAGAATTCTTTGACTTTTTTGGACTTGCTACTTATCTTCATTTTACACTTATTAATTTGTTGTTTCATACCTTTGCATTCTTTACTTTCCCCAGCTGATCATTTAGGTGCTCTCATGGCAACCTAGTGAGTAGAACAGGGACTGGGGGGAAAAGTTTGTCTGAATTCTTTGAACACTGTACATACTAAATAATATTAAGTATTTACTGATTACTTACTACATGCTACATGCTATTAGTCACTTACTACATCTAAATGTACTCGCATGACAACTAAACCTTACATCAGCTCTATGTGTTTTGCATAAAGTCTCCCTCTCATGGTTGTTATGAGCAGTATTTGCCAAACAGACACAGGCGACCATATTGTTGTAAGCTATGTTTATCTATGTCATAGCTTCACTTTAGACACACTGTTGTTTGTGTCCACTCTAGGGTCAGCTTCTGGTCCCCTCTCCCAGGACCCCCAGCCAGGATGACTGGGATGGGGTGGGGGGGTCCACACCCTGAGATAACAGTGCATTTTAAGGCCTGGATAAACACTGAGCTGTCCACAAGCTATGTGGAATTTGTTTTTCCCTGCTTTAGATTTGTTTAGATTTGGTGATTGTGGAATAGCTATGGTCAAATATATTACCTCCAGTTCCACCACAAATATTTAACAGTTTTATGTGTTGATGCTAACTGTATATAAACTATTTGGAACATGCCCAGCTGAGATTAGACAGAGTATGAAAGCACCAACAGTCATATTTGAAAATTGTTAAAGTCTAAAAATATTGGAATACGTTATTCTGTCAACCACCCAACTCTACAAACCCAATTGTAGAACTTCAACAATGAAGAGACATTACATCTCTTACTAAACTCAAACATGAGAACATTTAGAGAAAATAAACTGCTCTGCTTTTCGAAAAAGGTTTATATCCTTGTACATTAATGGATCATAACAATTCCCCAGCTGTAATAAGATAAATTAGCCATGTCTGTAAAAGAGATCGTAAGAGTGAATACAATCCCTACATTTCTTATATCCATGTTGGAGAGAAGTGAAAAGTCCCTCATGATTCACCAACAGAGGGGAACTACTCTAAATGAGTAAAAATACTCATGCAGTGAAGTGACTCAGAGGTACCCATGATTTGTGTTACTGTACCGACTCAAGTTTCACAGGTCTCTACCTCACAGCTCCGGCTTCCACAAGGTCTTATGCAATGGCAACAATATTTTCAGAAATTCCACAAACAATGTTGCCAGCTTAAGTCCTCAAATGTCTCCCCTCTCTCTCCTGATCTCTTGTTGGGTTAAATGCACCAGGTGTTGAGGCTGTAAAACTACCTGCCTCCCTGCTCACTAAGATTAAACTGGGATGATAATACAGTGCAGCAGCTGTGACGTAAACTTGCCAAACAAAAGCATTAATTCTCAGCCATGACTAATTTGCCTTGCGTCTGCAGGGGAAACACCTAGGTCAGACATTTGCTGAATCAGTACTGACGGTGGTATATAATGACGGTGCTGTGTAATATGTTTGTAGGTGCTTGAGTTGAGCGGCAATAGCTCAGATGTAAACAACACAACACATAATACTAACCTGAATGGGGTTCGTGGAGAACTTGATTTTCCTTTTTGGGAGAGGCTCCTCCTCATCCGACAGACCGGTGGTCTCGTAACAGTCGTCATAATCCCTGTACATTTGATCTTCCTCCTCTTCGTCCTCTTCGTCTTCTTCATCCTCCTCCTCTTCTCTGAGGACCTGATCTACATCTCTGTCATCCACAAAAGCTGCATTCTCAATACCGTACCCTACTGGTGAGGCTCTATCAAGGAGGATTTGGCCCACCTGCTCCTCCAGCTCACTCTCCTCCTCTGCAACCTCCTCATCTTCCTCACAATAATCATCACCATCTTGATTCACAACTGAAATGTCTTCCCGTCTTTCCCTTTTCAACCCCAAACGCTCATTGTCCTCTAAGACTCTACCTTCACCCACGGCCTCTGCTATCCTTTGTGTCTCTTTTGAGACATCTCTTGTTAAGACATGATGAGCAGGGTTACAGCTCTGTTTTTCTGTTTTTTTCAGGTTTGTTATTAGGTCATCTTTGGGGCTTTTCACCTTCTGTTCCTCAAACACATTATCTTCAATGTTCTCATCCTCATCCTTCTCACTCTCTGAGGACTCATTCTGAACCACTACTAGTTCTGCCCGTACCACGCCCACCCCCCTGGAGTCCAGTGATGAGGTCTGGCTGGAGGGCTTGTCCGTTGTAGGACTCCTGGCCTTTTCAGGGTATTTAGCCCTGTTGGTGTTCTGAAACCCACCAGCTGATGGAAGAGGCTGCTTCACATCCCTTGGGGGCGGACTATGTGGCTTTCCTTCATCCCCACCAACAGATGTCCTACTAAATCCATCACTGGATGATGAGGAGTGTTTGTAGCCATGGCTGACTGGGCTTGATTTGTCTGGTGAGAGGGGTTTGTGAGTGACATCAGTTGTTGAAGAATTAGATTTGTGTGCCGCATTGGTAACTGGGCTTGTTGGTTTAACATTAGACATTGGTCTGTTAATGGCACAAGCTGTCTGGGCTGTATTCTTGTTAGTGGCATCTTTAACAGGAGAAGTAGATTTGTGTAAGCTGTCTTTTGTTGGAGAAAAAGACATTTGTTCAGTGGCACTGTGTTCTTTAGCAGACGCCATTCCTCCCTTTGCAGACGCTGTGTTGTTGTCTTCTGAGTCATTCTCTGCCCCATAACTCTCCAACCTTTTGGACACGGGTCCTGCATTCGATGACACTCTGGACCCAGGCTTTTTCTCACCATCCGCCTTCTCATCCGGTTGACATTTAGCTGCCGATGAAGGACTTTGCTCTGATTTGATAGTGGTCTCAGAGGATCCCGATACCCTCCTTGTGCTTTTCCCCTCATCAGAGGAACTTCCGAGGGACAAACGATTTACTCCTCTGTTTGGAGACTGCTTTTCAGCAGCAGGCTGCTCTTTGAGGCCCCTTTCAAAGAGTTTTCTGGTCACAGAAAACTTCTCTGCCAAAGCCACTTTGTCAATCTCAACATCTTCCCCCTTGGGTGTTTTCTCTACATTTTGTGATTCTGGGCTTGTGGCACTGTTGAGGTTGACTCTTTGAGTGTTGGTTGGAAATTGCTGCTTCGGTGGGGATACAGGTGACACTTCAGGCTTTAAAGTCACTTTACTCTCTTGGCACTCCTGTTGTTGACCATCCATCTGTAGGAATATGTTCTTTATCTTGTTCACTCTGGTCCCAAAAGGCCTCCCCCTCGAGTCCTCCCGGGTGTCACTGGAGCCATTTGCATATGATCTGGCATCACCCTCGGATTTTGACCCATCAAAAGTACACTTAATGGCGTGGAAGTCAGACTTGTATGCATTTCTGTGAGGGGATGCACTCCTCAGGGTCCTCTCGCCTCCTTTGCTTTCCGCTTTGAGCATTTTTGCTTTTTTGTGACTGGCAGCCCTATTAGAAAAGCCGGGTTTGGAGCGACTGATGCTTTCTGCTGGTGAACTTTTATCCCTCAACTTTATGAAAGCGGTGCCATGGGGTCCGGTGGAGCTTCTCTGGAGCTGTTGTCAGAGCTACACACTCACAGGGAAGGCATCTAAAGAGAGAAATGGCTCCCGTTATTGGAATAATAAATTAAATATGTTAATACAGAGACCGGATACCCTTATCTCGCTAAGCATAACGTCCGTATTGAATACGAGACAAACACAAAACTCTCTCTTTCTGAATGCAAATCAAAACAGCACGAAGGTGACGTTAGATTGAAACATTAAACGGTTTAAAATAAGACGGTTAACGTTAGTATTGTGTGCATCTCGGTGGTTGTCTGACTAACGTTAACATGCGTTAGCTAGCGTTTGATCAAATGGCTCCAATTTGAAAGTAAAGTTAACTTTAACCAGCTACAAACTTTAAGCTAATTGTACTGAAGTCAACCAGTGAAACGTGGTGAGTAACGCGGACGTTATATCAGTTTTAAAAGGCGAAACAAAGTTAAACTCGCTGGGCCAGCAGCTCAACACAGAGCCTCAGTCTGAACAATTCATTGTGGCGTTTCAAGTCCGACCCGTTGGAAACGTTCACTCCGGCTCTACACACACAACACCAAAGACAAACAACTTTGAAAAGCTCGCACCTCCTACTTGCTTCATCGTGTTAGGCACCGAAAGATTGGCCCACGGGGTTCCAGTTCTACAGTATCAAACTTGTCCCTTCTTCTTGCTCACCGCCATCATTCCCCGCTCCAGCAGCGTTTTTCCTGCGTCCTCCTTGCACTTCCAGACCTGTCGCGGGCTGCGCGCGCACGCGAGGCTGTCTGTGCTGCGCGCCGTGGCCGACGAGAACAGAGAGACCGCGGGGACGCGCACACATTCCTGGACTGTAACCCACCACCCCGCTCCGCCCTCCTCTCCCGTCTTTCTCCACAGAGACACGAGGAGTTGCAGGAGAAAGGCGTGGGAAAGAGCTTACTTTGTATTTGAGCTCACCTAGACCTCCGCATGAGCAACAGTCCACATCCAGACTACAAAAACAATTCGCTTCACTGCGCATGTATGGATTGCAACCAAGACTGTAAAAGTTGTACAGTAGACATGGAGAGGGGCTTTTAAACTGTACCCCTTATATATATATATATATATACAGTGGCGGCTGGTGACATTTTTTTTGGGGGGGGCGCAGTTGGGCGGCGCGGTTTAAATAGCACTCCACAATGAGAAGAAAAGAGGTTTGGAGTAGAATATTCTAAAAAACAAAGCTTTATTTCAAGAAAACACAGTGCTCAACACTGTCCAATAACAACTATCAACAAACTGTAACTTTGGGCATGAGAGGTTCAGAGCAGAATGGTTTAAGAAACATTCAATGTGGTGGCCAGAGCAACTTCAGGGAATACATTGACGTCGCATTCAAACTGGGGGCCCTGCAGTAAGGTGGCACTGATGAGGTGGTCTTTGAAGGCAAAGCGTTCCCTGGTGTGTCCAAGTATGGTGTCACAAACCTACAGATAAATATATAGAGAGAGAGACAGTAAGATAAGTTGTGGGGAAATATCTACTACAAACAGGCTTCATACTACAGACAAAAAACTATGTTTTGTGTGTCTTGATGGCTCATCAACATAGACAAAAGGCCAGGAGCCACCTTGATGGCTGTAGCTATGACACACACACACACACACACACACACACACACACACACACACACACACACACACACACTAACTTGTTGGGGGTTGAATTGGTATTTTAGATAAAGTTATAGCCTGATATGATATCCACCCAAATCTAACAATGTCCAACATGTGTTCTGCTGTGGGAAAGATAAAACATTAAACTCTAACAGGCATCTGCTGATTTTGACACTCACTTCTGCAGCAATCCTTCAAGCTCATCTTCCTTCACAGCCGGCGCTTCCTCGGCTGCTCAGAGCCACTGCACACTGAGCCTCCAGCTAGCAGCTCCGGTTAGCATGTAGCTTGGTGCATGTAGCTTCACTGCTTTGCTGCTGAATATTTAAATCCGGACGTTCGGGTCCCAACTCTTTCAGCCTCTTCTTGTCAACATCTGATCGTGGATTGAAAGGTGTTTCGCGTAGAGATACCACAGAGTTTTCAGTCGCCATACTAACATAATCAAAGTCTCTGCTAGCTGTGTTGCTCGCGTAGCTACATGGGATGTGAGGGAATGATAAAGGTCTCTGATTGGACGAATAGTCCAACCACGTTGCAATAAGAAACGATGTCATTGGCTAGGGCGCAGATTCGTGCGCCCGAAGATTCACGTTTCATCCGCCAATGAGAAGCTGTCCTTGCCGTCACGAGGGTGAAATGTTTTTTAGCTTTCCATAGACACACATTTGGCCGGCGCCCCGACAGGGGAGGGGCTTTTCTCAGTAATGATGAATGGCGATATATTATATTTAACTTAAGTGGTTGTTGACAGGGGCTTACGGTCTCCCACACACATTTAGCGCGTCAACACGGTATATTTCTTATTTAAATTATTTGATATATAATGTTTTTTGACAGTATATATTATATTTTTTGTTCTTCTTTTTTTTTTTTCATTGCAAAATTTTAGGAGGGGCGGCGCCCTAGCGCCCTCTATTGACGCACCGCCACTGTATATATATATATATATATATATATATATATATATATATTATTTGCATTAAAGAGACACCACCGATTTTACACATGACGTTCAGTTTCTCTCTATACTTCTCTATATACAACACTTTAAGTTGCATAATGTCTTGGCTCTGAAGGGAGTCCTGGTGATGTCATCACGGTTATCGTGGTTTAGGCTTGACACAGAAAAATCAGTATTTTGTTTGTAGCATGTAATATATTTCTCGGCTGTGGTTGCTTCTTTTTGTAATGGAAGTGCAAAACCAAACAACAGTTTCCAAATGGTGGAACGTATAGGCCTACAATGTAGGGGAAACAGACTAGATTACCAACCTGGCAGGGCAGCCAACTGCCTCGTGCCACCAACTCCCAGGGGCCCCAAAGCCCCGGCTGGGTCAATGGCTTTTGGTTCTCTGATTAATAGACCCTTTTCAATGAAGATATTTTTTTCCCTCATCGTAGGGGAAACACAGTTGAAAATGATTAAATAGCTGATGGCTAAACTTTGTTTTAGCCGCTTCAGTCTTGGTTTCAGCCTAATTTGGCCTATCAACCATAGGCCAAACTGCACTTATAGTAAAATTGCTTTGGATAAAAGCGTCAGCTAAATAAATGAAATGTAAATGTATCTATGCTGGCTCAAAGTCACACTTTCATGACTAACTTGGGCAATTGAATAGAACACAGCCATTGTTAACACCTCTACTGTAAACATGTCCTTATTACAAATCTTCTGAATGCCCCACAAGAGTTAATCCAGGTTATGACACATATGTGTCATGTGTATGATGTGCATTCCTTTATATTACATAGAGTGTGTCTGGTTGATCTATTATTGTAACTATACATTTGCTCTCAATTAAAGTAGGTCATCAACAGAGTTCCTATATCCTGCATACATTTGTGTCTTGGTAAATTTCTTCTTTTCTTCTTTTATCATATTTTTTTTGTTTAACTGAGTTCATATGCAAAACATATCTGTTAAAGTGATTTCTCAGGACAGAAGTGGATAAAAACTCTCAAAGTGTAATAATGCATTCAGTTTTTACTGGCCAGGCATGTTTAAAAGCAGGTCCCCTCTCCGGAGAGCAACACTTTGCAAGGTGGCTCTTTTCTTTTACAGAACTGGCATTTACAATACGCACGCGCCTGCTTGATTCACAAAATATAGAGATTCTGTTTTCATTGAGCTCGGCACAGAGATATACTGAATGAAAGTTAGATTTCCTTGGTGGCTGAGAACCTATATTGCAAAAATATCCTCCAGTCAAACTGAAATAGAAACCAGATCGAAGATATTCTTTGATCTTGACTGAATATTTGAATGTGTTTTATATATTTTATTTATGCATATATAAAATGATGATAAAAAATATAAGAAAATCCATTTTGACAAAAGAGTATAAAGTTATGTTTGTTAAAATCATCATACATTCTGAATCTAAACTCTTTAGTGACCATGTTAGGAAATAAACATGAGGTGAATTACGTAACAAAATGCAAAGAGCAATGTAATTATTGATACATATATGAACCAGACTGCAGCAAGAGGCCTGAACAGATGGTGATCTATTTAAAAAGTATGACCATTTTTCAGTTGCCTAAAGTGTAATCCTACATTTTTAATTTCATAAAACATAAAATATTGAATCCTCAACACTTTGGGGATATTTTTCTTCCAGCATTGCCTTTTCCCTAAATTATTAGTTTACACATATTAATATTAATAAAATGAATGAGCAAATTATAAAATAATTATATATTTGTGTCTATTTCAGCCCATAATATCAGAGTTATACTTTATGTGGAAAAAGTCTGGTCATCAGGCATTTCCCCTGAGTTATCTGCCCTCACATTCCATTTGAGACATAGTTATGTGATAAATCACGGTTATATATAGCTCTGTGTCAGCACACATGTGCATCATTTAAGTAAGTGTTTGTTTGTTTGTTTGTTTGTTTGTTTGTTTACACTGTACGTAATGGCTTTATAATGTGTTCTGTATACATGAGTGTTATTTAAATCTCTTGACATTTGGCTCTGGGGATGTGAGCTGTGAGTGAAAAGTCTAAACAGTGTCAATTCTTTGACTCAGGAATTTGGACTTTGCTCATTCAAGTAAGACCCATGTCTATTACAACACATGTAACATCTCAACATTTTCATCTGGCAAGAAGAAACAAATACATTTTAATGGAATTTTGAACCTGAACGTTCACAGTTAAAAGTTCTACAAACCAGCGGTAACAGATAAGTTTCCAAACGCTCATTGGAATCTTAAACTATGCTGCGTGTGCACATAAGGTCTGCATGTGTCTGTGTGTTTACCATTTCCAGCTTGCTGGATCATCTCCTAGCAACTGTGGGTCTGAAAAGCCATATATGCACAGTCAGTGGGCTTTCTCCCAGGGGTAGTAACATGCAAGCCACAGCCAAGGCAGTGCTCCCTATAGCAACCCTTCAAACAACATAGAACGAGCACGTCCACGCAAATGGAAACACGGAGCAGGTGAAGAGCAGGTCAGAGTAGCCAGTGTAACCTTTGAGACAATGTCTCAAACTCAATCCAGCAAGGCAGACATAAAACAACAAAACTGGAGAGGGTGTCATGTTTAAATATTGCTGCTCTCAGTGTGGTGCTTTTCAGTGTGAATAGCAATTCTACAGCCTTATCAGAAAACAGGATTGTTTGACAATTGCTTGCAATGGATAAATATATGAATTACCCATGAACCCTCGAGGGTACATGACAACATGTGTGATTTCAAGGTTTCTCTGAGCGAACAGTGGTTTGCAGTCGTTTGTCCGCTGGCTGCTCACGAGAACTAATAGCAGGTTGTGGCAAAGTACTACAGTGCATGGCATCTTCACACATTGTTATGTGTTGGTCGCTTGCAGCTCTGAGTTGGTGATATGCAGCATTAGGAATGTGTGTTTTGTGTTGTGCATGCCCTGGCCTGAGCTCAGTCCTGCATCCTCACTGTTTATCTTAGCAAGAGAGGGGGCGACAAAGTGATGGGAAGGAGAACGGTAAAGAGTTGCACCTGTGTGCTCATTCTTGACTATTGGAACATTTTAGAAAATAATCTTGATTAAGGTTCACTTACTAAAAATTGAAAACTAGTTATTTTAACTTTTGTCAAGGTATTTCGTCAAAAACTCTCTCAAGATACATAACAGAGTACTCATGCAGACAATAATACAAATGTATAAAATGTCCACCACACTAATGGTCTAAAATGCAAAACAGTTTTAGGGAAACCCACAATGGACATTTTCTCATGCTAATGAACTCTAAATATTTCAGTGTCAGATTGAGGCCTTGGTTACATTCCCAAACAATATTTTAAATCAGCGTTAAGGCAAAATGATCCTCCCTTTTTACTCTGAATGGGGAGTTGAATCCCATTCTGCTCTGATACGCTCATCTTCTTTTCTATTACAGAGGGCATTCTACCATCTAGTGGTAGATAGAAGTACAGGATTTTAAATATTGGTTGAAAAAAATGTGATGAAGATCAAAAGCATCCTAATCACCTTCTCCCTCAAAAAATGAAATACAGTTATGATTTATACGTGCCCTGTCCAAACCACGGGAAGAGCAGTACATTTTTCATAATCATCACAAAACATATGAAACCCCTGGAGCATTATAATATTTTGGATGCATTTTGTGGTTTTAAAAACATTTGCCTCGAAACCATCACTGACAACTATTATTTTATCAGCATTTTTCTGGATTTCTTCCAGACACAAAGGCCTCTGTCACTCCCAGGTTGAGTATAAGGTCTTTGAATAGAGAACTGACACTACAGCCACTGATGATTGATTGCAGTTACAGATTTGTGCATATCAGTAATGCTCATCTGGGAGAGGATTGGCCCATATTTTAAAATTATCATCGGAGAAGACAAGTTGCTCATTTTTCTTGGTTGAATATTTTCTTTATAGTAGCCCCCAAACTCAGCTCTCTGTTTAAAGTGATGACAAAGAAAGCAGCACAGACAGTTTTCTTCACACATTCGTCAGCACAGCCTTGCGGAGCTGCAGCACTGAGTCGCGTTACTTCTGTCTCTGTGGCAGTTTGTTGCCAAGGTAACTGAGAGAGACCGATGACCCTTTCATTATGTGGCCCCTAATCACAAAGCATATTTTTCTCAGGGCCATTATGACCATGCTCCCACTTTGATAGAAGGCAAGCCATCAGTCCTATTGAAAGAGCTGCAGGAGGCAGTTGCAGTCAGTTAAGCAGATTTATGTCTTGAGTTTTTGCATATTCCCGATGAGCTGGATACTCATGATGATAATGTGGATGTTAGGCTACCCATATGGTCACCCTTTTGCAACAGTATGCTAATATCCACAGAGAAGTCACTCATTGTGCTGACTGTCCACTTTATTCAAGGCACATGTACCACGTCCTCGACCTGCAAACTGCTGCCAATTCCTTCATGGTCAATGTATGCAGTCATGCTCATGCCAATATTATATTTCTATGACAATCACAAGGCAGAGACATAAGTTGGTATAAGCAGCTACACTTTGCAATTATTTACAATGTATGTTGTATTAGTTCACAAACCAGACAATTCTAGATCAGGATGGGACTCTTTAACTCATATAAATATTAATTATTTAACTCATATTAA
Source organism: Myoxocephalus aenaeus (assembly GCA_038501785.1). Taxonomy (NCBI): domain Eukaryota; kingdom Metazoa; phylum Chordata; class Actinopteri; order Perciformes; family Cottidae; genus Myoxocephalus; species Myoxocephalus aenaeus. The sequence goes on from JBAMJR010000154.1 coordinate 555,853, forward strand.
ATAATATTGAATTTAGAAAACCATTCATATTTTTTTTAAATTATTTACACTCAGTTGTATATTTATTAGGTCAACAAAGAAAACACTAACACAATCTAATACAACAGCCCTGTAATAAATGCTAACTTCATGACGATTTGTAGAAATGTATTTGGTTATGCTAAAAGTCTTATTTATTTTTTGTCTAGCCTCATATATAAGTAGGGTGAGCAAAATATATAAAATATTAGACACACCTCCCAGTATATAGTCCAACAGCACTACAAACTAAAGCCTCCAGAAGGACCCTGAAGTGAAGTGAACACCAAACAACACCTGGACAACTTCAGTGAAGGCATGGTCTCTTGTTGTATTTGAAAAACGAGTCACGTTTTTTCATCAAAACAAACGGAGCTTCATTAGCCTCCTGCTTTATGGCTTCACGCTCACTACAGCTGAGCCCTATTGCATTTCCTGTTGGTCAGGTATGCCCGAGCAGCAGCAGCAGCAGGGACCGCACACCGACTGTCAGCAGTGGATGAGTGAAGGCACATGAAGTGTTGTGGTCCAGCCCTCTCCACCTCCGCAGCAGCAGCATCTCAAGATGGTAGCAGCGCACACTTCTTCACATTCGTCAGAATCTGTCGAGTGGATTATTTGTCTGGATAAGAGGTATTTATAAAACGTCACTGCAACTCATTATAGGCCACCGTGCGAGCGACTATTGACGGAATAATAAAGCGATGTCGTCGCCCCCCGCCTATAGAGCTGGGCGCTGTATTTCAGTAGCTGAATTTAAACATTGTCGCCTCTGTAGTTTTTTTATTTCCCAACGGAGTTTTAATTGGGGCCTCTTTGAACGCGCCATGTGTAGCATACATACGGTGTGTTCATATCAGGACACGCGTTCATTTGGGCTTCAAACAACGTGCAACTGTAGCTCTGGTCAAACTAAAGGATCGGTGAAATATTGGAACAAAGCTAAGAAGAACTGTAGACATGCGTTTGATATGCTATGAAAATACATTTTGCACCTCTGACTACATTAATCACCAAACAGCTGTTTCAGTTATCACTTAAATGTGTTCTATAGATTCTATAAGAGCAAGTAAAAGTTTCCAAAAGACAAAAAAGGTCCCTTGGCTTTATCTTCTCTGTAATAAGCAGAACATGAACCACAATAAGGCTATTGCTTAATCCACACACCTTGGGCTACCTGATTATTTGGCAATTGGCACAATATGTTTAATGTATAATACAATTCAGCATAATGGCCCAGCGGATTTGTGTGTTTTTAATACGACGCAATTAGTCGTGAGACCAAAATTACCGTCAATAATCCATTAGAATATTTAACATACAATCTGGATAGCTCTGATCGTGATTATGCAATTTTGAGGTACCTTAGCTTCACATTCTGCCCCAAATCACTGCAGAGCATTTGACCAGCAGCTGAAACTGCTGCATGAACACCTGCCAGAGGAGTTATTAAACAACCAAGCAGCTGCGAAGGTCTTGCTTTAAAAAGTCATCCAATAACAACACCTGATTTTTAAAGCTATAAAACAGAATTGTCTTTCATATATTTACGAGTCATCATCACTGACAGGCGCAGTGTTGCTCAAATGAAATGCAAATGCCTATCATCTACAAATGCACTGCAATATATATATATATATATATATATATATATATATATATATATATATATATATATATATATGTGTGTGACGATGTTCTTGATATGCACTTTAATTTATTAATTCCATTGTGGGGGTTTCTGACAGCACCTCCTTGAACATACATTTTACACCTTGAACTTACACACTCGGATGCAAAATAGTGGAAAGTGAACAGATAACAGCTTTAGGAGTCAAACGGGCAGGGATGTTGGACACTTGGCTCAGGTGTAAATGAAGAGGGGCTGTGACAAAGAAGAGGTCCAAAGTGCATCAGCTAAAACAACAAAGTGACGCAGTCTGCCAGATGTGTTTACACAGTGATTTCCTCTGGTTAGTCCTAGAAGCCACATGTGTCGCGCAAATCCTACGGTAATTGTATGAGTCACCTTTTCCGAGCGCATACCTGTGGCATGTTTGCTTCACTTTATTGTTCTGTTGCTAATTTTGAAATGCAAGTCAGGCGATGAACACAAATATTTTCATGCGTTTCCTCACTCCATCTGAAAAGTCATTGGACTGCAAAAAATAAGTGAGTACAAAAAACAAAGGTACCCTCTGTCCTTAGGTGGACAATAGAATCTGCACCTTTTGAAAACTCATTTTTGTCGACTTGGTTGGTTTTCAAAAAGACACCTTGGCTTTGAAACTCGTGCTCCCACACATCTCTCTCTTGCTTTGTTGTCCTCACTGTGTGCGTGTTTGACAAAGTACGCAGTGCTGCAATAATGTGGGCTCAGGTGTGATTATACAGTCCAATCACGATGAGGGTAGTAAAGAGATACTTTAATGTGACTACTGTGGGTTGAAAGGTTGCCAGGGAATACATGATGAAGCTTGGTGATAACACTTTTATTGTACTGATAATATAACACAATGCATTATTTTCAGAGCTACATTAAGTCAGAGGATTGCTGCAGCTGTGAAATCAGCACTTGTTTCCCTTTCTGAATTATTTAGTTTCATTTTTGAAAGGATGAATATGGATTCAAAGGTGATATAAGCTACAGTACAACCACCAACATGTTACATCAGAGGCTCCAGATTCAGTGTAACAAATTTGGGGCCGTGTGATACAGACAAGAGAGGATGGAGAGGGATAAATCACACACTGATTTGTGGTGATATGAATGTGATCAGCATTTTCTGCCATCATTTAGGTCACACATTAATTGAGCTCAATGTGATGAACAACAATGTATAGAGTTACTTTAAGCAATTATATCCTTATGTAAATATATGTATCCACTGGAAACAAATGATCAGTGAGCAGCTTGGTTTCACAAACATGTGCAAAGCTCTGTGCAACTTTCCATAGAGAAATCTAGACTTTACTGTGAACACTTAAACCAAGCTATTATCGTTCCCTAAGACCCTACAGAATTCCCTATTCTGAACTTTATTTTTCTCAACTGGGAAGGAAACCATTTGTAGGAACAAAGCTGAAGATTTCTGGAAGTCTGCATTGTAATATTACATATGAGCAGAGTTTACCCACAAAGACAACATCACCATTGTCCAAAACACAATGTAGCCAAGTGTTTTTCTGGCTAGCATGTAAATCATAGTTTGAAAATATATAAACGGCTTCTTCACAATATTTTCAATGTATACTTTGATTAAGGATCGAGAATGTTACTAAATATATCTTTATTATATTGTGCACACAATTGGAAAAGTTAAAGAGGCATGTTAGTTTTTGGCGATTAGATTTGACAACGAGATTATTGGCTCTCACAAGTTGTGGCGAAATCTGATCGGTTGAAATGAAAAGTGTGAGAGTCTCTGAGTTGAAAAAGAAAGGAGTGCGGAAAGATGCTCTTCTTGACTGAAGCTTAATTACTACTAATACTAAATATTACCCTGCCATGAAACAGGAAGTGATACATATATTGTAATTGTAAAAAGAATGTTGTTACACTTTTACATGTGTTTACACTTGTTTGTTGTCTAAATTCATGATGACTACCACAGAGTGCTGTTGTGAATTCTGACCTTCTGTCCAGGCTGCTGCTGTTGTGCCAGTTTAAGTTATGACATAAGAGCTGAAACAGGAAACCAGAGGACAGTGTTCCTCAGGGATACATTGGTGTCACATCTCTCCTGCAGAGCTGCAGGTGTTTTCAGAATCCAGGCCAAGACGCATTTATGTCGACTCAATCTCTGCAGCCTTTTTAGGTGCCTTATGTACATTTATTTTTCCCATTACCTGCACATTGTCCCTTTTTTCTTTTTCTTTCTCCAGGCCAGCAGAGCGCTCTGGAGAAGATGTTGACATAATCCTGGCACGTCTGAAAAGCGTGAAAGCCTTCGAAAGATTTCACCCCAGTTTGCTGCAGCAGATTTGCCTGTGTGGATTATATGAGTGCTTGGAGAAAGGCATCACCTGTAGGTCAAAATCCATGCTCTAAAAGGCTCATATTGTATAAAGATAGATGGATGTTTCTTTTTTACAAGCATGTTGATTTTTTTTTTAGAAACTGTTCTGTTTTTTTTAGTGTATCGCCAAGGAGACATTGGCACCAGCTGGTATGCCGTCCTTTCTGGTTCACTGGATGTCAAAGTATCAGAGACATCAAGTTATCAGGTACGACTATAATACATTAATGGTGATTTGATATGCTAATTTACCAAATTTGGGATTAAAGCTGCATAATGTTCTAGATTTTACAATCTTTCTGTGAATATTTGAATGATTTTGTCAGTTCAGGTGCACTTTAAATTCATCACATATGCAAAATAATTTACATCCAACCTCCAGCTTGTTTGGAGTGTAGGCTGTAAAGAACATTTTGCTTATTACGTTAGGGGACATTACTGATTAGTTTTTAATACCGCTGCTTCATGCACCTCAGTCAGTTTGTTTGGGTGCTGATTGAAGTAATTTCTCTACAGATTGGAGAGTGTCTATCTATCTAACACAAGTGTTCAGGTGATTGCCTGTGGCCGTTGGAAGTGATCTGATCAGTGCTCCGCAAGTGCCTCAAAAAGGGCCATTCATCCAGCAGAATAAGGACAGCATTAGCATTTCAGAGGTTCTTTGTCTGGGTGGATTTTGTATCCTTATAGAGTAATGATCCATGTAAAGCACCCCCTGTGTTTCTTTTACAGGATGCTGTTACTATATGCACGCTGGGCACTGGTACGGCATTTGGGGAGTCGATTTTGGATAACACCCCCCGGCACGCCACTATTGTCACACAGGAATTCAGTGAGCTCCTACGCATTGAGCAAAGGGAGTTCAGGTCTCTGTGGGAGGTGAGTACCTCAATCTGCTCCATCTGTACTTGAATCATACTACAGGCATTCTGCGGCTACATTGCAGCTTGTTACACATCTCCGAGATTAACTCGCGGTCGATGCTCGTATCAAGAGATCTGAAAGAGCTGCTAGCAAAATATGTGCGAGCATGTCTTTTTTCAAAGTTCAAAATATCTTGAATGTTTCTAACAGGGGAATTAGTTTGCAGCCAAGTTACGTACGGATGCACAAACCCCTAAACACTGATGGACAGCAAAACAAACAACAGGACATATTTAACACGGTAGTTCATCAGTAGGTTCTGAAATACAAGTAAACGTTTGTCATTTTCTTTGGTCTGACTTTGTTTCCCTTTAGTCACAGGACTAAAATTAGAGAGATTACATAAAGTATTCACATTTCATAACATTAAAATGACAAGGATGCATTTAACGGCCTTTTCTGGAATAAAACTAGCCGGGTCCCAGATCTCTGGGTCTCTGTTGACTCCATCCCTTTTTAATCAAATAGTGTGAAAAGTGAAAACAAAATTCAGCCTAATTATGAGGCTGTAATAAAAATTAAGAATCATCCACTAACAGGTAAATGCTGCTATTTTTTTAAACATATTTTCAGTAAAAATTTGACTCATTGTTAATATCAACACTTTCAGGCATAAAGTAGATCCGTAACAGCTGAGTGGGAAGCTTAAAGGCAGCTTGCGTCTCTGTCCATTCATCCTTTAATTTCTGACCTAGCTGGGGGGGCTGCTGAACGGCAGGGAACAGCCACCTGTCTTAGTTTGTTCTTGTTGCAATTGAAATGTTGAATTAGAAAACTGTGACGAATTGAGCCAAGCACAAGCCAAAGCGTAGCTGGCGATCCGTGGCGTATCTTGTAGATCAATGGAGGTTGGATTATTAATTTATTGTTCCCCCGCCCACCCCCATGCAGGAATATTGTGAGCTGTCCACTTCAGCTTCTGCTCCCACGTTTGTGTGTTAGCACTCCACAACATAAATGGTCTTATCAGGGAGTAGAAGGTTTACAGTTCCTGACCACTAGATGGAAGTGCAGCGCTGAAGAGGAAAAGGTTCATTCTGGTTCGGCGTTTACTGGTGTCTTAACTGTGTGCACTAATTCAGTCACTCAACACAAGTATAACACAGACCAACTACTCAGATAACCTACCATATAGAAGTATATCTCACAGAATCAGGACAAACCTGAAATTCAACATACTATAAATATGAGATTGATCGTAACAAGATACTTAAGAGAAGCAGCATTGTTTATGGTTGGTCAGCGTGCACCACCCATCCCTCCATCTCCTGCATGTTAGTTGTTTGATGTCATGCTGCGTAGAGTATGACATCAAAGGGACCCTCGTCCCTCTCAGCTCCCCCTCTGCTGGAGCCGCTGCAATGGGCTGGTTCACTGAGAGAGACAGCCCATTTCCTCTGGGACCAAAGGGCATACGGGGCTGTTAGATTATGGGCTGTGTGTCTGTGTCTGTGTTAGCGTACTGGCCAGCAGCGGTGTGACCGGATCCTTAACGTGGAAGTAAGGCTACACGTTTCACCTCTGCCCTCAGACGACCTCTTCAGTAAGGTGTGTTTCAGATGAGATTTTATGGCTTCTGGTTCTGATGGCCACATTGTCATATCTTGTCCTTAAGATAAGATCTCTCTGGTCTTGGTTGTTTTGTGGTGTATCGAGACACTGTGAAGCGACTGCGTTTAAATGTAGTTCAGGCACAGAATGGTTCACAGATATTTTGAAACTGCTTTTCTTTGGAAAGTATCTGGCATGGTTGCGTTGTTAGGTCTATAATCTAGTTATGAAGAAGCAAACACCCACTTCATATCACACATTTCAACTATAGTGCAGCTGCAGTTTTGTTGATTGTATGTTGGTTTAACCCTTATATACCAACATATTTAACATACAAGGAATACTGACTGGGCTCCCTGAAGACCCCAAGAATACTATTTTAAAGATTTTATTTTCTCAACATGATTAGTTATGCAATTCATTTGATAAAAAAAAACGCATTATCATTTTACTTATTTTTTTCGGAAAGTTACAGTTTGCATATTGTGCTGCATTTGTGTCTGTCTCCTGAAAATGACAGACAAAGTGCTGCAACCGCCCTGATAATGTGTGATACTTTAAATTAGGACCCATAGCAAACATGAACTCAATAAATAGTTCCATCTGTTAGAACTGCACGGTACTCTGACAATGACTATACCTCTGGGATCTGCGGGGATTAAGCATAAATATAGTATATATTTTTAATAATTTGGTTCACACCGTTGGGAAAATCATATATAATCTTGTGTCATCTTTTCGATCTCTTAAGGGACTAATGTTTGACACATTGATCTGCTGAGGAGGGAAACTTTGTCTGCACGTGCACACCTTAAATCTGAGTTTTACACTGAATTTAGTGACATCACAACTTGTTTATGAGCCAATCATGATCCAATATGCAACTAACACAAGTGTGATGTGTTAAATGTTGAAAACATCCTGTGCTCAAACATAATTTGTCAAGCAGTTACACAATTTACAACAACAATTTACATACCTTTTAAATTCTGGACTTTTCAATAAAGGAGAAGGATTAGGATGTTATTTGAGGTATAGTTGACGTACTTCAGATCAAGACCGTTCTCGAGACACATTTTTGAAGGTTTTGTCTCAGAATGGACTGCATTTTCACTCGGCCTCAGACAAAGAGGATTCAGTTTTTGTTTTCAAAACTGGTCAAGACTGTCGAGATATTGTCTGATATTGTGTGAGACTGTGATTGCTCATAGAAATAGAAAAATATGGAAAATTCACCTCAGCAATGCTTTTTGATTATTTCATCAAGACCATGAAGAATCATTATACATACACCCATTCACAGTACAGAGGTGATTGAAGAGGGATCTTCATTTGTTTTTATGGGAATGTGGATGTTTCAGATCAATTTGAGGAGTGTCTATGATTTGCATGTCTCACATGTTAATGTCACGTGTCATGCAGTGAGGGACCTTTGGTCTTGGTCATGACTTGGTCTCAGTTCAGATGGTCTGGACTACAACACTGATTTGAAGATTTCTTTAACAAGGTAATGAAACCTTTATCATTATACCAAGTCTTAAAACTTGTGGATGTTTGTTTCAGTTTCAGCCCAGGTTCTCTAAATGAGAAATGCACTCTATTTGCCCTCAGTATTGTTTCTAGATATACTTCACCCAAAAACAATTGACCATGTACAGCATCAGCATCAATACATGGATCTTTTGTTGTTAGATGTGCTGAGCTGGCTTTACCTTGCAAGTTGGCCAAGCTGTGACTGAAGGGCTATCGAGTCAACATTCACATAATCAGCTTGTTGACAGATAATCTTTACTTTAGCTCCCAGTATTTTACAATTTGTTGATTGTGCAACAGTTTTACCAAATGATTCTACCTGGCACTGGTACTCATTTATTCCTCCCAGTATTGTCGCAATGCAGTACAATTGCTTATGTAGTATCATCTTGTTGCTGGTAGGAACACACATCAGACTTTATCTGCTTGTCGTGATGCACCGTGAGCCCAAACTGCCTTCAATTCTTCCCTGGATGTCTTTCTGGCTGTTTAAATAAATGTCTATATACATCACACTGGCTTTATTAAAGTTGAAAATATATGTTATGGTGCATGATAAACCTTAAGCTGCATGAGATCAGTATTTTAATTGTGTACATCCCTGAACACCATGGTGAACAGAGAAATACTCCATGTATTGATGCCAGGAGGAAGCCCTGAAACAAAGTTACACACCTCCTCCTCCTCCTCCTCCTCCTCCTCCTCCTCCTCCTCCTCCTCCTCCTCCTCCTCCTCTCTCCTCCCACACAGATATGTCCTCCTGTGGTCGAGTACTCTAAAAACTATGCCAGACTGAGCCCAGCATTGCCCTAATAAACCCGTAGATAATTGTATTTGTTCATGCTTGTCAATTATTCAGTGTAAATCTGTCCAGTTTTCCCTCCTTTTCCTAAAATATGTCATTGTTCCGTACATTTGAGGTTATGTATTTATGTTTGTTTCCATGTTTCTTGCGCGTGACTATAGTGCATGACAAGTGCATGCATTAGTGTCTATGGATACCACTCATGCATGCAACTCGTGCAGCGTGCTGTTTGTTTAACAGAGCAGACATGAGCCGAGCTCAGCACACTCGGCCACGCTAACCAAAGCTCGGCCTGATCATCAATTTGCTTTTCCCTTTGTTTCCTGCTTCCGATGGGCACTGGGATTGAAACAACACAGTTGTGATTTTTGTTTGAAGGGTCATAAAACAGCTCTTGTTCAGTTACGTCATCCTGCATGTGGCCTGAATAGACCTGCTTTCATTATCTGGAAGCTCTGATATATTGGATTAGATGTGACAAATTACACATTTTAGGAGGACAGTAAGATACGCACTGCACATGCTTTGAGTTACATTGTGTGTAAATGCTTTTGGCTGTAAGTATTTTGCAGGCATGATTAGGCTCCAATATCTGTTGGGTGCTGAGAGTGGGTGGGTGTGGGATCGGTGTGTCATCAGTCCATAGAAGCAGCCTGGTTAGCAGGCAGTGGGGAAAGCTGATGAACAGGAAGTGGCAGGGACGCTGCGTGCCCTCTGGTGTCTGAGGATTGGGTGGAGAGGGGTTGGAAAAGCAAGGCCACATGGATCCTCTGGTGATTCAGCATCCAAGTTGTATGCCACATGCAGGTTTGGAGTCACAGCGGATATGTGTACAGAAAGGGCAGGAAGATTATATCAACACATTTCTGTTGTATACCCTTATCTCTGCTCACACAGTCATTACATCATCAAAAGATGACGTAATGAACTCAAACCTGGAAAATAAAACACAACCAGTCATGCAGATTTTGTTATCAGCTCAAATGTTGCTTCCATATTCAGTCCACAAAGTACTATTTGTTGTTGTAAAGGCTTTTACGGGATTTATGTAAAACCTTATGATTTAGATCAAAATAGATCAAGGAGATAGAAAGATCTAGGATGAAGGTTAAGAGTTACGACAAATGTAAACTCACAAAAGCCAACACATTTCTGTTGTGCAGAATAATGTGTGCAGTAGAAAGAACAATGCTGGATTAAAATCATTCAGCTGGCACACAAACTAGATCTCTCTTAGCTTTCATCTTCCATATCGTCACCTTGTTTAAGTGTTTGCACATGTGACAAATATGTTTTGCTTAGTTGGTCGGTCTCTTCAAGTTAAACCACAGCATGGAGGAGCAGACAAAATTTATGTCAAACAAAAAACCAACAACAGTAAATCAATTTCAATGCCAAATCAAATTTGTTGCTGGCATGGCAAGTGAAGATGGCAAATGAAATATATTCATTCTCCAGTGACTCAGTCCATCATATTGACATCTAAAATACATTTTAGAAAATTGCCTTGTCTTAAATTTGTTCCTGTTCAATAAAAAACATTATTCCATCAAATTCAGGATGACCATGATGTCACATCCAAAATAAGACATCATTGCTCATCACATGGTTTTACTGAAAGTGTAGCAGCTAAGCTGTGTTGGTCTGTTTTTTTCAGTCGAGAGTGTAAAGTGACAGAGTCAGATTTGACACGGTGAGTTAGTGAACCACATCCACACCTGCTCAGCCCCATCTCTCTGTTTTCTAGTTACATCCATTACCCGTCTTTATCTCTTGACTCAAAATCTGTTTGATGGCAATTTATGTCTGAACTTCTGTTTGACATTCAGAGCATTAATAAGAAAACAACTATTTGCTATGTAAAGATATAGTGGAGTAATGTCTATCTGAGCAGAGAATGTAGTCACTCCCCCTCTGTGTGTTTTGTAAGCTGAGCACTTTTAAATAAAAGTAAACACCACATGTGTTAATGTATATACGGTTGTTTTAATATGCTTGTAATTTTGTTCAAATTTACTCAATGAGCATTTCATGACCCATCACTGACTGTTATACTTTATTAAATGAACTGTTACAGCCTGTTACATGCAGTCTAGAATTGATAATATAAAACAACAAGCTACGCATTGCAAACACTTGAGATGCACTATTAATTAAAGTATCCTTAAAATGAGACACAATATGTGTGTATATGTGTGTGTATATATATATATATATATATATATATATATATATATATATATATATATACACATACATACAGTAAATACAAGTTAATGTTGGGTAGGAATACATATTATTAAGCTCTTGATGATGTGATTCATTTCTTGGTTTGAAACTTCTCAGGGAGTTCAATGCATCTTGTGGATCGAATACTTAAAGGTCAAAGATAAGATGCCATCTGGTCTGTGTCCTTGAGAGGAAGAAGCTCGGGGAGAGGAACACCATACTGGATGGTAGACTACTGTCTTTACATTTTAGAGTTGGATTGGAGGCACAAAGGACAATCCACACGCTTAACTAAATTCTGCCGGTGTGTTCACAGAGGAAATGTGTCCCTGAGGAGTTATATGTTGATGAAAGCAGCAGAGACATTTTTCAAGTATTTCTTATATATATATATATATATCTGATATTCCAGATCCTGCGAGACAGAAAATTAGCAACTACTTCTGGATTATGTGTGAAGTTTAGGAGGCTTGAGAGAGAGAGAGAGAGAGAGAGAGGGAGAAAGAGGGAGGGGGGGAGTGAGAGAGCGGGACTGAGACAGAGAGAGAGAGAGGGGGAGGGAGTGAGAGAGAGAGAGAAGGAGGGAGTGAGAGAGGGAGGGAGAATACTGTATGCTCTCCGGTGTGCTCAGTGACTGGAGTTGAGTAATCACCTAGCAACTGCTGCTCAGAAGACTGACTGGCACTCCGCTGGTCTGACACACTCTGCTCACTCTGCTCTCAGAGTGACGTCCAGGCTGCGGTGACGGAGCTGCTGGATCATGCTGGACCATGCTGGACCATGCTCGATGTGACCCATGACTCTTAAGACTGGATTTACATGCTTGGAGTGTTTGTTAACACCTGGATTAAGAAGGTGTGGAGGACCTTCCAGTCATTAACAACAATAATAGGCTGCATGGGACGCTGGTAGCAGCTTTAGGTAATCTTTGCCAAACCTTTGAACAATCCAATGCATTTATTTCATGAGAAGCACTTTGTTATATATTGGGAAAGTGAAAGAAATGCTGGTTAGAAATTTGTCCAGAGTGGTTTTTCCTGGGGTTGCAGAACTATCTGGATATTCAATCCAAATGTCAAAAGTAGAATTCAGTATTTTTTAAAACATTTTGAAGTTATATTCTGTTTTAGCTTGGGAGGAAAGTGAAAGTGAAACTCTTGGAAGGAGTTTTCCTCCCAATTGTTTCCCTCAAGTGGCCTGAAGTGTGCCTCTCAGAGTTCACAATAATCAGTGACTGCTTTGAGAACATGTGAGTTATGTAATCTGGGGTGAATTATTGAAAATACAGCAGTGCATTCATGCACATTGATGCTCATAATGCAATATGGTGATCAAGCGTGAACAACAGATGAGGAGCACTGAGACGACTTGGTTTATATCTTCACTGATGTGTTGTTCTGACACAGATAAGACTAAACTCATCTGTGAACTCTTGAAGGCAGAGCAACAATATGCATCAGATAGAGATATGGACTCACTCCAAGGTGACAATCTTTACTGTTTTTATATACAAGGTGTGTGGGGGGGGGAAAATGCACATTATTAGTAGAAGATGGGGTTAAGAGATATGTAAGAGTCGGTGTAAGCAGTTGACCTAGCTTCACTGGAGGAATACAGAATGGCACATCTGTTCTTGAGAGACGTTTGTAAACCTCCTTTTCATGTAAGGATAAAAGCTGTGTGATGATGAAATTATCACACATTTGATGTACTAGACTAATAATACATTTACATGATTATTAGTCTAGTACATCAAATATTAGTTATTTAAACTGTTTGAACTTCCTAAGTTTCAGAAAATATCACTTTCAGAGAGAGGTTGAAATTACATTTGCTTTTCTATTTATTGGAAACTGTATGCTCAAAATACCAGATTAATACAACGGGTATTGCTAACAATGGGTAACAATTGCTAACCTTGCTGGAGCAAAGTTTTCCTACATGTTGGACTGGAATGCAGTCATCTCGGATGTGACTTTATTCCCAGCTCCAATTTACGATTTCTGAGCTAAATGGAACGCAGCACCACTCCCAGTTATCTTGACAATGGCTGTTGTCTGTCAGTTTGAGCACTTTTTGGAAATTAATAAAAATAAAAAGAATCTGGATATTTGATAAAGGGTTAAAAGTACAAGACTGAGTCCTCAAAAGAAGTAAAGTAAGAAACATCCCGTCATCAAGCTTCAAATTGTGGGCGTGAGATTAGAAGCCACCAAATCAATACACTGTCGGATTCTGGGTCAATAATGGAAGAATTAAGCTAATTTGGCTATGATGCAGCAGTGACTTGTTATTGATTATAATTATTCTGAATTTGCCTCAGGTCTGACTCGCATGTCTGATTGGCCCACTAGTCATGCTTGCCTTGTTTCGGCACTTGCTAATAATGTACCACATTCACCACAATTCTGTAGTTGTTGTGTATCTGATCGTTTAAAAATATATATATTTTTTATGTCCAAATGTTTTTGTATCACTCAGTCATATTCTTTGAGCTACATGAGATGCTAAAAAACTAAAACAATTTATTGGTGCTCCAACTAAAATAGGCTATCTCTACTAGAATTAAGGAATATGTCGATGTTTCAGCGTCCTAATTGTGATGGATTTTATGTCAGGTTGAAATCTGTCAAAAGGGATTTTTAAGGAGCCTTTGGGGATCAAAGACCTTCTATTGTAAGTCATGGATGTGACTTCTCTATTATCATGCAAGTGGTTGTAACACCTGCCAGTTGCTCAGAGTAAATCAATGAAAAAGATGGTCAATTATTATGTTTATTCTATATACACAGATTGACACTAAATTGTGTGACTACACCATTGTGCTTGCTGTCTGGATGTCGTGACAGATTATTTCACACAGTTGAACACGCCTAAAGGTTTATCCGTGCTTTACACAGGGTGCAGTCAGACACATTTGTACCGCTAATACAAAAAGGATGTTCTTTTCAGAGCTGTCTGTGAGTCCCATTGGGGCATTTTCATGCCTTATGACTATTGACTGTCCAAATGTTGGTAAATGTTGATGTGTACAGTGAAAGACTACGGGGAGGCACAGCTGCACAGATCACAGCCAGTGACACATTTAGTTCTATGTAAACAAGACTTATACATCTTTGAGTCTTAGGGCCTTTTATGTATTAAATATAACATTGTATCCCAATTATAGTATATCTACAGTCTAAATCTCTCTACTTGGTGTGTGAAATGATTCCATCCATCAATCCTACTATTAGATTCCGCTTATCTGAGGTCGGGTCGCGGGAGCAGCAGGTTTAGGAGGGTGTTCCAAACGCCCTTGAGCAGTGAGATACCCAAATAATTGGAGCACACTCTCCGGATCCCCATTCCACAGGCTGCACTGAAGAGACATGTCAGCCATGACAGCCCAACAATGTCCAGAGCCTTCAGCATCTCAGGGTGAATCTCTTTGACTACCTCAACAACCTCCGCCATCTTCCCTCGAGTCTTCAAACTCTGCCTCCTCCATGGAGGACGTGTTGGTCTTGTTCAGGAGTTCCTCAAAGTATTTGTTCTACCGCTCGACAATATCCCCAGTCTGGGTCCTCGGTGCTCTACCCTTGCTGAACACAGCCTGAGACACACCCTGCTTTTCCTTTCTGAGTCGTCTCACGGTTTTGCCAGAACTTCCTTGAGGCCCACAGTCCTTCTCCATGGTCTTTCCGAACTCCTCCCACACTCTGGGTTTTTGCCTCTGCAGCCCTTCTGATCAACCGGTCGGTACCTGTCTGCTGTTTCCAGAGACCCTTGGGCCAGCCATGCCTGAAAGGCCGCCTTCTTCAGCTTGACGGCCTTCTTCACCGCTGGTATAGAGCAGGTTCTCAGGTGGCCGCCACGACAGGCACAGATTACCTTCCGACCACAGCTCCTGGCAGCCGCTTCCACAATGGAGGCTTTGAACATGGCCCAGTTGGTTTCCATGTCCCCAGCCTCTTCCGGCATGCACAATAAATTCTTCCGAAAGTGGAAGTTGAAGACCCCGCGGTCAGCCAGACGTTCCCAGTTCACACGCATGGTTTTACCAGGTCTGTCCCGCAGCCTCCCGGCCATCTGATCCAACTCACCACCAGGTGGTGATCAGCTGACAGCTCTGCTCCTCTCTTCACCCGAGTGTCCAAGCCGAGATGATAAAATGGGCTTAAAATGATAAAGTCTAATGTGAGAATAATCATACTGATTTATTTAAGAATAGTTAGCCATATTGCGGAAATAGACATATCCACTTTCTTGCCAAGTATTAAATTAGAAGATCAATACCACTCCCTTGACTTTATGGTAAATATGAAGCCACTGCCTGCCAGCAGCTGGTTAGCTTTGCATGAAGACTGGAAACAGGGGGAAACAGCTAGCCTGGCTCTGTCCAAATATATGTTAAACGAGACATACAGTTTTAAATTTCACAGAGCACAGACAGACAAGAGCAGAACTGCAATTAATAATTATTCGGATTAATTTGGTAATCTGCTGATTATTTTCTCAATTCATTGACTAAACATTTGGTCCATAAAAGTCTGGGGAAAAACTCCTTTCCAGTAAAGACAGTAACAATTACTTAAATGATGAATTGATCATCACAATAGTTGCTGATGAATTGTCTAATGATTTAATCTTAAATAGAATACACTTCTACTAAATGAAAAATAAAACAACACTGAAAAGTCTATGACTGTCAAATTGGAGAATGTAAAATAATCAAATGCATGGTATGTCATTAGAGTCAGAGACATCAATACTAATAGAATAGAAATGTAGTGCTTTTTACACACCTGACAATGTAAGCCTCTTCTAAAACAACACCCCCACCCTGCGTACTGGCTTCAAGCCCTCAGGGAACCCGGCTTTATTGGCTCTGAGGGGTTGAGTTAATTTGTTCATGTGATGCTCAGTTTAAGTACTCCTCCCTAATCCTAAATCCTTTAATTGCCAACAAAGATACATAGACTTGTTGAGGTGACTCTTTGAATATGTAAATCTGTTGTCTGCATGTGTACAAAATCCCCTCCACAAAAGTAATCTGAGTGTGGTGTTAGACATCAATCTGTATCTTTTAGTGTATTAATGAGCAGCAAGTCAATCCCTGTTTTGGAGTAGATACATGGTTTGAAGACTGAGGTCACTGAGCGATTCTAAACTGCTTCTTAATTGAGGGGTAAAGCTGTGCGCCCCTGAAGGGTTGCTAAAGTGATTAACTGACTTCAGGGAGTAGAATTGAATTTAAAACATGACCTCTGGGAGTACATTACACATGCAGGAACAAATGGCTCTGTGGTTCTAGCTTTCGTTCAGTCTCCTCTGACCAGATGATAGCAAGGTAGAGAGAACTAAGTGGTCCTCAATCAGCTTTTGATCGACTCAGAACGTAGTTGCTTCGGCACATAATAGGTTTTTGTGTGTCTTTCGCCGCAAATTAATCTTTAATCTTGATCAGTCAGTCTACTTGACAAATTGTTGAAAATCAGATTGAAAATAACATTTTAAGAATCAGCACATTACATTAAATTTATCCAAAGCGACTTACAATAAGTGCAATTCAACCATGAGTACAAACTCAGAACAACAAGAATCAAGAAAGTACAATTTCTTTAATAAAGGTAAACTACAAAGTGCTATCAGTAAGTGTCATTTAAGTGCTACTGAAGTGCTACTACGGCACTACCGTCCTTATTCAAGGTGTAGTCGAAAAAGATGTGTTTTTAGTTTGCGACGGAAGATGTAGAGACTTTCTGCTGTCCTGATGTCAATGGTAAGCTCATTCCACCATTGAGGAGCCAGGACAGGAAGCAGTCGTGACTTTGTTGAGTGTTTAGCTCGCAGTGACGGAGCTACAAGCCGATTGGCAGAAGCCGAGCGGAGCGAACGAGCTGGGGTGTGAGGTTGTACCGTGTCCTGGATGTAGACTGGACACGATCTGTTCGTAGCACGGTACGAAAGTACCAATGTGTTGAAGCGAATGCGGGCGACCACCGGAAGGGCGCAGAGGAGTGTGGGTGAATTTCGGGAGGTTAAAGACCAGTCGAGCTGCTGCATTCTGGATGAGCTGCAGAGGTCGGATGGCACTAGCAGGTAGACCTGCCAGGAGGGAGTTACAGTAGTCAAGGCGCGAGATGATCAGAGCCTGTACCGCCTTCTGGGTGAGAAGGGGACGTATTCTCCTGATGTTGTACAGCATGAACCTACAGGAACGTGTTGTTGCGGTGATGTTGGCAGTCAGGGAGAGTTGACTGTCGAGTGTCACACCGAGATTCCTGGCAGTCGGGGTCGGTCCCAACACTGAGTTGTTGAAGGTAATAGTGAGGTCGTGGGTGGGAGAGCCTTTTCCTGGAAGGAAAAGTAGTTCAGTTTTGTCAGGGTTCTAACATATCTATTAGAGTAGATACTAAATGTAGATACTAAATGTAGTGAAGATGCTTTTATGGTCAAATGTTTCTTCAGTACTTTCTGTTAGAGAAAAAGCACCCATGGCAGAATAGAAAGTCCCATTAGATAATAATTATTAAACAACCTCTGTTTTGCAAAATCCAAATATCTCATGATATTTTGTTAGTTAATGAATGGTAATGATAAAAACAAAAAAATGTAAGTCTGCCAAAGGGCCATTAATACTAGTGAATAAGGTTATATATTTGTATGACTCATTATTTACGGTTGGATCGGCCTCTTTGTACAACAGTGTCACGGAAAAAATATTTACACGAGTGCATGCATGCAGTATGATGTTTATTACATAACATCTGATGCTGCAAGGCACTGTGATGTACAAAGAATGTACAGTTTTTATCGTCATGCTCTGTTTGCTCTGTGACTCTTTGAACCCCAAATTGCTCCGGGTGCTTTACAGCAGTGTTCCCAAATGGTTCGGGTGGATTAAATGGAGGGGTCAGATTTCATGAAAATAGGTTTTCAGTTTCACCTTGCACAACATTAAGGATCTGATTATGACTACGTCTTCACTGATGGCGATCCTGCGCTGTAGAGCTGTGTGTGAGCGGTTTGATAACAAATACAAGATCTCAGATTAAAAAAATGTAAAATGTCCCCTGAAGCGCCAGCTGTGAATGTCAGCTGTTGAGTGACAGCACGTTGCCTTACACCATTGTCCATGGTGATAAACTGATGAGACATAAGGACAAAGTTTTCTTCACCAAATACAAAATGTGCTGCAGGCATATTACCACTGTTTCACACATTTCTGTCAATGAGAAAAATGTCTTGTCATATGACTGATGACTGATTTGTTTTTTCTTTATTTTCATAGAAATATCATCAGTGCATGGCTGATCTGCTCGCCCCACCATATGGTGTGATGGAAAGTGGTTGTAGTGGTGACAGTAAGTATTACTGTTGTGAGTGGTTGTTGAGTGGTGTAGGCTCAGCAGTCACACATTGTATTCATACATTTGTCACAATGTTACTTTTAATTCAATTTGATTGGGATCTTCATAACAACATTTGACTTTAAAATATTACAGCGCAGACGCTTCCAAATGTTCAAATGTTGCAGTTGGTGCACACAGTTTAGTTAGATGTTCACTGTGGTGCATCACCAGAAACAGGTAGAGCAGTGCATTTGGTTTACTTTCATATTAGTTACTCAAAATTTAAGAAGAAAAAAAAAACTAAATTGTAGTGATGACGTCATAAAGTAAATTTGAAGAAACTGTTTCCAGTAAATTCCGTCACTTTACTATGTAATATTCCCAGAAGTAACTCTGATTTGTTTGTATAATGAGATCTGACAGTCTTTAGGTGGTGTAATATCACTTATATGATCTTATTTAGTACAATATGTAAAAATAAGTTTGTATGCCTAACTTCATTACTGTCTGTCCCTCCTTCATCCTTTCACAATGTGATAAAGACATATACTTTTATTTATGCTTTTCCGTTGCAAGTTAACTTAATATTTACTTCACTTTGCTCAAACAGAGCACTTACCGTCAAAAGTCATTTACCATAAAAATGACGAACAGCAGTGAGAAAGTCCAGGGAGTTTGTCGGCTTACTGGCAGCTTGTTTACTGTATGTTGCAACTTATCTTTTGAAAGGGTTTGTAAATGATGGATCATTTTAAAGAAAATGTTTTCCTGGTTTATGTTCCAATCAAATAGGATTTGATTGTCTGCTGCAGCCTCATGGGCTGCTTTTAAAAGTGGATGTGTCTGCTTTAGTATTCATCCCTGTTTCGTGCTGTGGAGCAACACTGTACGAGCAGAGCTCTGGGCGTCTTTTGCAGTATACAGTACAATACTTAGGAGATTTACAGTATGTACTCTATGCATGAATACACCAAGACAGAAACCACACAAGCATCAAGCAGCTGGAGGCGGATGCACTTCCATGTACAGTACATCCACAGCAGCGTAGGGGTTCTGTAACTGTAGTGGTGAATGAATTAAACATATGTTTAAATAGTTAGTTACAACACTGTGCTTTTACAGCACTTTGGTGCTTTTAAAGTCAGCATTGTTTTATTCAGTCATGCATTTAAGTACCGCTCTTCCTGAGCACATTTCTAAAGCACACTTATCTTACCATTAATGTTCAATAAAACAAAACACTTCCCTCTCAACTCTGACATACTCCAACTGAATCTGATCTTTTACCAACAAATTCAATTTTAGATTTGTAATTCATATTTACTATTGGATTCATTGCTCCCATGTGATGATGTGACTGAATTGGTATGACACTTGAATGAGTTGCCTGATATCACTTGGATGATATGGCAGCATCACAAATAAAATGATGGACAGCTGTATTAACTTCTAGAAAAACAAAACAGTAAACTGGCACAGATTATGATCAGACCCGCAGCATATAAATAGAAATGCAGTCCCAGAGTGTGTAGGAAGATGACATTTTGAAGTGGCTATCGACAATTTATTTCCAATAATACTGTATTAAATGACAATGTGAAATCAATGTAATAACCTTCAGCAGCAAACAGATATAATTAGTCATTAGTTGGTGAACAAAGTGGAGCCATTTCTCTCAGGAGTTGGTGGAGACCAAAAACGAAGCTTAAAGAGAATATTAGACTTAAATTCAGCAGGAGGAATAATGACTCCAAACCAATGATAATGTTCCTTCAGAACTGCTGGATGTGTAAATTAGCAACTCTTTGCTAACAAGAAAGGACTTAAAAGCTGATGATGTGTTGATGCTGTGTTTGCAACTCTAAGTGGCCAAAAGATTAGTTAATGCAGGTTTACATTCATATTAAGTTGAAAATCTTTCCTCTCTTCTACTGAAGTTGACAAACAAACATCTTTTTCATCAATGAAGCATCAAAATGCGTCATTGCTTTCTAAAATAACCAGTACAATTGTGAATCAAATGAGTACTTTGGTTACATTTAGGCAACTAAAACTACCGTGAAGGTTAAGGAATGATTGTACTTTGTTACTGTGCTTTTTATGTTCTGTTTTACTCTAATTCTCACAAATGTTTCTGACGTAATCAAACCTTTAACAGCTACAGTTAACATTAACAACCTGGATTTTTATCTGAAACTGTGTTGGTTCTTGTAATAAAATCAATCTGGAAGTGACAGCAATGGACCCATTTTATTTTTACATTTTTGATCACGGATTGTATTTTTCTTAACGCTTCAATTATTCTTTTTCCTGTACATTGTTTGCCCAGTGGTTTGGTGGTCTAAACACTAACACATGTTACGCAGCATGAAGGCAACAATAGATTGGACATTTACAAAAATAACCAGCAATTTAAAGTAGCCAGGTATTGCACAGAGCATTGTGAACAAAGTCATACAGATGCTTGAGTTTCCTGGATGTTTAGCCTCCTAGCTATGTTCCACTTTCTGGGGATTGTGTGGATTCTTTATCTGATTTTGTTTTACAGCAGTCTGAGAAGCATGTCTAAGAATAGCTGAGTTTCCCCTGCAGATACAGTTATGACTGAGCAGCTCTGACTGATTATGCTCTTTGTCCTGGGGGGAACTGTACAAGCTTAAAGCTCCAAACACTGAGAAATAACCACACCCCATAAACTCTGCACAACTGTCTCATTTCCTCATTGATTTGATTTCTTTGCTTTTTTTTTTACATAATTTTGCTGCCCATGTACAGTTGCCACCAGAATGATGAAGTGTAATAGTTTGTTTATTCAAGGAGAAATGTAAATTAGAAAGCATTTTCACTATAGATTTGTTAGGAAATGTCAATTGTCTCCCAAAGGTAAGCACACATGGAAGCCTAAATTATTTATAATGCCAGATCAATAATTGAAAATGAAATAAGATAGTCATTGAATGGAGACACAAATTAGGTTAAATGTGCCACTGTTATGGGTCTATTTTCTTTTTTATAATGGTGACATAAATGTCATATTTGTTTGTTTGATCAAAAGTGGAATAACATATAATAGGATGATCTGCCATGACATTTAAACCAGACATTTCAAGTTCATTATGATATGTTGCATCTATTTCATTGTTGTAAAGTCATACTAAATATGTTTATATGAACAGTATGTTGTTGTTCTTGTGAATATACTCCTATACTTCCCCAACAGGAATGCCGGACAAAGAGAACATAAGCAACAACTCGTTTGTTTCTGTCTCCAAACATCAGAATAAGGTATTTTTCCTGAGGGCGAGACAATGCTGGTTCATTGGCCTTGTTCCTGTCTCGCAGAGTGTTACTGTACGTGAACATTTTGGAGACTATCCCTCATTCTGTGCCTGAGATAACGGCATCCGTTACCGTTACTTGGCTCTCCAAGAGAGGACGGAAAACAGCGTGGAATGTGAAGTTTGTTTAAAGTTGGTCTAAATATAAACAAGATGACTGGAGTTTTTGTCTCCATCCATAACAGTTCCTGTCCCACCTTTCTCCTGTTGTCGTTTCCTGCATTGAGAGCGTGGCACTGCAGCAGATTGATGATGCCCTTTGCTTTAGTCCTACATAGAGTTTAGTCCCAACACGGCCACAGAGTTTGACTGTTATGTAATAAAAACAAGTATTTGTATTCCTTTTATGTAACAAACAAACTGCTTTGATTTACTACATACTGTATATGAATAATGCTTATGAAAGACCAGCTTCTTTTTGTACCAAGTGGATACATTTTACTTGTAAATAAATAATGAACTTAAAAGCCTTCACACAAATGCACGAGTTGAGCTGCTCTCTGAAGCATGCAGAATGCACTTTAAATGTCAAAACCCCGCAGCCCACCCCATGGCCCCAGTGGGGAACAAAATTGACATTATCTGTGTCCCATTTAAGCAATTGAATGCAGCAGTCAAGATTCTGATAACAGACTATTATTTTAACTGAGAAGCAATATAGAAAGGCATAAGTTCAATTAAAGTTGACAGCTAATGTCAACTGTGAGTCATACGGTAGCAGTGAGGAAGACATCCTGTGGCCCGCCGTGAGAGGAAAAACACTTGACTTGTCAGACATGCTGTTGTTTCCTTGATGCATTGTATTGCCAATCACTGCATTGGTGTTTCTTACAACAACTAACCTTTAATTTCACCCAATTTCTGTGACGTTGAACCCCAGTTTTATCGTCATGCATGATGTGTTTTATTTCAATTCTTTTTATATATTTTTTTTCTTTTTCTTTTTCTTTTGCAGAAGTCATTCATTGAAAGTCCAGCCAAATCCCACCTTAAATGCTTTTCTCAGGTAGTAAACACAATCATCCTTCTGTATCTAGGGGCCAGTCATTACCTGTTAATGTGGCAGGTAGTCAGTAGACGTCTACTGTGCTGAGATTTAACTTGAGTCCGACTGTGCAGGTCCCTTCTGAGAAGATACTGCAGGCGGGGAAGATTCTCCGTAACGCCATCCTCTCCAAGGCGCCTCACATGATCAGAGACAGGAAGTACCATTTGAAGACATACAGGTTAGATGGCATCTTAATTCTTTGATATTTGTGAAAGAAGGAGCTCTTGTGCTCGGAAACACTATAGCTTTTGTCCACAGGGACTGCCAAAATCAACACAAAATTAAAGTTACTTGTTGTAGCTTTAACTTTCTGACTGAACATACAAGCTCCTCTTTGGCAACACCCTGTTAACGGTTTAGTAAAACAACAGAAACAAACTAAAACAAACAAGAACTGGCAGGTTGAAATAATAAAAACAGACAAAACTGCTTTGCCTTGTATAAGATCTTATACAGGCTGCTTCTGTCTTTTCTATAGGCAGTGTTGCGTGGGGACAGAGTTGGTTGACTGGCAAATACAGCAGAGCTCATGCATCCACTCTCGTATTCAGGCTGTGGGCATGTGGCAGGTGCTGCTGGAAGAAGGTGTTCTCAACCATGGTGAGACTCTGTGTGAGGTCTGTGTCTGCAGCACGTGTACGTGCAAAGCAGTGATTATTCAATTAATTTGAGTCCTGCTGTCTGTGCCTGTGTTGTTGTGACGCAGTGGACCAGGAGCTGAGCTTCCAGGACAAGTACCTTTTCTACCGCTTCCTAGATGACGAGCAGGAGGACGCTCCTTTACCGGGCGAGGAGGAGAGGAAGGAGAGTCAAGAGGAGCTGCAGGACACCTTGCTCCTCCTCTCGCAGATTGGACCTGATGCTCACATGAGGATGATTATGAGGAAACAGTACGACTATAAAACAATACTCTCTGAAGCAATTTAAAACAAATTGAATTGGTGTTTTGGTGTAATGCTTTTCTTTACATACTTCCTGTTTTGCAGTCCGTCTGAAAGAACAGCAGATGATTTAGAGATCATTTATGAAGAGCTGCTGCATATAAAGGCCTTATCTCACCTGTCCACCACTGTGAGTTCTCTGTCTTATGTGGCAATATGAATTATGTTGTCACTGTGCAGACATTAAGATTGATGCTTCTGTCTCTTTTGGCAGTAAAAAACTTGTTCAACTTCTCAGACTCTTGTTACATTTAAGAGCAGAGTGAAGGACAAGATGCAAGCATGCACACTGCACACCCTCCTGTACTTATGTAGTCATTTCAGTACTAATCATCACATATATTGATTGCTGTTCCGCAAGTAAAATTGTTAGTTGGGTGAGAACTGCTGGACACTGCCTGCCTTTTTGATAGAGAATAACACTTTGCATGTTGTACTCTTTCTGGTTGCTCCCAGTTGCACTAGTAAGTAAACTTAATTTCTGTCCATATTGAGCAATACATCTGTCTACTCTGCAGGTAAAGAGAGAACTGGCAGGAGTGCTGATCTTTGAGTCTCATGCCAAGGCAGGAACAGTGTGTAAGTAATGCGGTGAAATAAGTAATGTGACGGTAATGATCTTTTCCAAAGACCTGATACCAAACAATTTAATTTAAATCAATTACAGAGTCAGAATGAATCCAACACATCACAGGCTAGAGAATATCAGACTACCAAAACTTTTCTTTGTTTCTTTTCTCTCTCAGTGTTCAATCAGGGTGAGGAGGGAACATCATGGTACATTATTTTGAAGGGCTCAGTCAACGTTGTTATCTATGGAAAAGTAGGTATTTCTCCAGATGAGATCACATTATTTCTAAAATCTATAAAATTATTATATTGCTCTGACCAGGACATGAACTTATTGTTAAGTAACTGATCGGTACGGTGTGTGTCTCAGGGTGTTGTTTGCACTCAACATGAGGGAGACGACTTTGGAAAGCTCGCTCTTGTCAATGACGCCCCCCGCGCTGCCTCAATCGTCCTGAGAGAGGACAACTGTCACTTCCTGACAGTCGACAAGGAAGACTTCAACAGGATTTTGAGGGTGAGTTTCTTTCGATGCTGTTACAGTAATATTTAATATAGTTGTATTGCCCTCTGTTGGCAAAACCTCAGCATTGCAGCCATACAAGTTATGTAATGTATCCTTGGAGCTAGTACTCCAGCCCTCTGCACCCATTGGTCATCTAAATATGAATCATGTTGGTAATGACTTGTGTTACTTCAAGAAAGAGATAAAAGGCAGCTTTGTATACAAACTTCTGTGGGAAACTTCCATCTAAGAGTTCAAAAGCCATCAGAAGGAATTTACTGTTCTGTCTGAAATAAAGCAGAGATTTGAGAGTCTGCACCTGGATGTGAATGCATGTGATGCTCCAGCAGGTCTGTAATGTAAAGAATATAAACATCTAGTAACAATGAACTTTATAAAGGTATATCCATTTAAATGGCTTGAATATGTAAAAACTCTTTGCTAACCTCTGAGCAAAAGACCCATAATATACAGTTTCCCCTTAAGTAGCTAAAGGTTACAAATCACATTCCTGTTCTGTGTTGGCTCTTCATTGAAGATAATATGACGTTTACACTGACTGAAATATTTAAAACCAAGACTCCTTATTTGTATGGTTGCACCATTCCACCAAATATAAACTTGAACTACACAGAATGAGTTTGTAAAGACTGACCCTCGGCAGGCCGCTCCTTGTTCAGGGGGTTAACCAACCTTCTCCCTAATCAGGGGTAAAATACTTTATTTTTGCAACAATAACACTGAGAAGTAATTTAGTCTTGGGTAAATAAATATATGTTTTATAATATTTAAAAAAGTATGTATATTTTGTATTAGTTTCTATTTTAAATGCATTCACATTTCTTATGAAATAACAACCACCACAGTAGACTCTAGACTGTGTTAAGACTTTATTGCGTTGTCATGAACTCTATTTAAGCCTTCTGCCTGCTGCTGTTAACGTGGTTGTGTCTGTATGCCGGACAAGCCAACTAATCCACTGCTCTGTGACCAAAGCCAAGTGTCATGGCACTTTCTCTGCAGCAGGGAACATGACGGCTGGCTCTGATGCCGAGAGCAGAGAGGAGTCAAACCTCTCTGTAATTTTGAGAAGATGGTGTCAACATTGTGTTCGGTTTATAACGCGCTAGTGTTGGAAGGAACACCTCACGTT
Organism: Myoxocephalus aenaeus; assembly: GCA_038501785.1. NCBI lineage: Eukaryota > Metazoa > Chordata > Actinopteri > Perciformes > Cottidae > Myoxocephalus > Myoxocephalus aenaeus. The sequence goes on from JBAMJR010000154.1 coordinate 581,824, forward strand.
CACTAAAGCTGGAATAAGCTCAGATAGAATTACATGCACACAACCTTCCAGTGTGTTGTTAACATTATTATAGCTGTTTAACTGTCAGCTCGAACAGCTTCTTGCTCACTCTCTGTATTAAAATGCATAATTTATGTGTATGCACTGTGTGTGTGTATTTGTGTGAAGGATGTGGAGGCCAACACGGTGCGCCTGAAGGAGCACGGCCAGGATGTTCTGGTGTTGGAGAAGAGTCTCGGCAGTTGTCAAACCTCCAGCCACGGAGCCTCGTCCTCCCATTACAAGTAAATGTACCGACAATCCACTGCACTGGTTAGAAGCTCAAATGCAGTTCCAGTTTACTTGTTATATCTATTCAGTCGGACAGCAAGACATAGTAAACTTCAGTTGACTATAATTACAATACTTTACACTTTGTTACGAGTTCAGTCAATGGTGAAATGTGCTTCTAAAAATGTTGATGATGATTTAACACAGCCTTCCTTTTTTATATTGAATTAATTGCGATATTTGGAGATATCTTTGCAGTCTGATGTAATGTAAAAATTCTTGATTTGAAGTGTGGTGTTACCTATATTGTCAACAAATCTCACTTGAAGTTACAATTTGAAGATATTCTTTCTCTTTTATTCTCTTTGGTAGCACCATTGGCAATAAGTTGTTATTGCAGGTGTGTTAGTACGTTGAAGAGCGGGTCTGTTGCATTAGCGCCGCCTCCCTTCTCAAATTGGGTATTTGTAGGGGATTATTTTCAGCTGTAGATTAATACACGTTTGGTGCTATAGTGATATTTTAATGATATATTATTGATATGTATGTAGGAATGAACTCAACACGTCAGTGAAACAATGTGGCTGTTTTGTTTTTTCAATAGTTTGTCGAGTAGAGATGAGACATAGCAATCTTTGGCTACACAGATAATACTTGCTCCTGTTGGTTTATTGTTTGTTTTGGTCTGTCAATATGAAAAATATAGAATATCACCAGCTTTATCCTTAAAACCATTTAAAGTACCTTGTGGATACTGACTCCATCAGTCAGTGTGACAGCAGATGAAAAGGCTTCCTGGCCATGTCTGAAGCACAGGCACAGAGCAATCCTGTGCACTGCAGCCAACACGAGTTATCTTAATAGAAGCATCTGTCACTGCACCGTTGTGGCTGTAATATAGAGGGACACATTAATGGTTATGATGGCCCTCGCTCCTCAGGGGGAAAAGAAGGCCTGGCAAGTCACAATTACTTGTTTGGGGTTGCCCTCTAATCAACTCGGCTCCTCACACATGAGAGTGTCAAGACTATGAGGAAAACACAACATGTCTTGTGCGGCTCCCACTTGTGATAATGAAAACAACTGAGGCTGGATTGCGTTGATTCTCCTTCACTGACAAGATGCCCCTACATTTTTACTTTGGCTTCTCTGACAGCTCTTAGCCCAGACTCCCCTTAATCTTCAACTGGGCCAAGAACCCTGTGATTGTAAATAGGATTGTTATCAAATGAAGCAATCACAGACACACGTTCAAGTAAGACAAATCAGTCGAGGGCCACGGAGGTGTCACAGATCATTTACAGCCAGTGCTTCTTGATTAGTAAAGGGTGTGTTTTATCCTGTGTTGCTCCAGATACAAGGTAATGTTGGGGACCCCGGAGAAGATTTTGGAGCACCTCCTGGAAATGATGCGATTGGATTCTCAATTCACAGAGTCAGGTACTACTCGGCATGCAACGCTCAGCATGTCAGATTAGAGCCATCGAATACAATCTATTAGTATGGTGATCATTTACTGTGACGGGCTTTTCTTTATACTGTATATTCTCTCTGCCTTAGAGTTTCTCTCTTCCGTCCTCATTCTGCTGCTCTGCACTGACCTGTTTGTTGTCATCTATAATTAGCCACTCTTCACAGAGCTGATCTAATTACTCTCGCTAGTGTGGATACATATGGTCTTCATTTGCCTGCAGAGGTGACAGAGACAGCACCATGCAGGATCAAGGCATGGTGGCTCTAGAGGCCCTTTGATCTGCTCTAACACAGGTGTCTGACATAACCTCTTTCTTTTTTTTGTACCAGACTCAGCCTTAGAGGACTTTGTGCTCACGCACTGTGTCTTCATCCCAAACAGTCAACTTTGTCCGGTGTTGATGGCCCAATATCCTTTCAGCACGATGATACCTAATGTCATTAAATGTGAAACTGACCTGAAAAAAACCCCTTCCTACTCTGCTCTACTTACTCTGTTTTGATCTTTAACTGCTGTGCACCTACCATGCTCAGGCTCTGCAGGGCTCTGAACAGGAAAAGCTGGACTACACAGTTAACAACAAGCGCAGGGTGATCCGCCTGGTGATGCAGTGGGCTGCTGTACATGGAGATCACCTGCAGGAGGAGGACGCCTGTGGGGCCTTCCTAGAGGTCAGCATATAGAGACAGTTAAAGTTAAAACCACTGGTATAACTACTGCTATAGGTGCAGCAATGTGATTTAATAATCATTGTAAAGCCAGATTCACACAAAGTGGATATTGGTTGTGGATATTGGGTGCACAAATAACACTGCCTCTAAACTCTAAAGCTAAGTCTCACTGTTTTTACCTGGAATGTACTACTGGCACCTTATTTACAACAGAAAGATTGACTTGCATCAAAGGTGTATAGTCATAAGTGGATACTTGCCAACCAATATGAGTAGATCATTTTCCCTTGGTGACCATGATATAAAACAGATTTATGAGTCTTAATAAATGTTTACAACATAGTTTATACTTGCCCTGAGCTATAAGGCTCAGGGATGAATATTGCCTGCATTTACATGTTTGTTCTTTGATTTGTGTCTATGATATAACTCCAGATGTTACTCAGAATTAAATATGTTTTTGTTTACTAAATGCTTCTTTCTATTCTTGTTGTCTTTTGCAGGAGTTTCTCATGGCAGTATCTAATGATGCCAAAGCAGTTCCAGCCCTCAGGGACCAACTCACAGAACTAGAGAGAAGTGTAAAACGAAAGTAAGGGAATGGATGAATTTTAATCCTGAAGCTGGCCATGTGTATTTATCATTGTGTACCCACCATGATCCTACTGTTTGTGCACATCAGGTTTTATTGGTATATGAAAAGATATGCAAAACATTAACTTAAAAGTTGCTTATTGTTTAACGTTTTAGCACTGAAGATGCCAGAGTCTCACAGAAAAAGGTAAGGCACTGACTGTTCTTTTCAAATTAAAGTTAATGTGCAAAAATGTCATGATAACTGAACCTGTTCAACATTACAGCACAAAGTCCTACTGCGGCAATTTAGTATGGGAGATGAGAAGCTTCAGAAACGTCAGCCCATCAAGAGTAATGATGAAAGTGAGTAAAGGATATGGCTCCACATGCTTAGCTCAATGTATGATGCAACATTGGTCCTAAAGAGGATCATATCAGTACACTGTTGCTACACTCTGCTGCCAGTCACTATTACATTATATCCACTATTTGAAACTTTTATTCAGCAATGTGCTACCCTCATTAGGTCTTAATTAGACACACCTGTTTGTTTGATACCTGCCCTTTACCTGCTTACCATGTAAAAACACATGACCACTTCTGTTAGCAGAATGCATTTACTTGTTAATGAGGATATTATTTCTGAGTAAGAGGAAATTAGTCATTGGTGTCCTTTGCCTCTTTTGCCTGCACACACATCACACACATATGGAAATTGAATGTTTGCATATATGCTTAATCAATTTCAGTTTTCATTGACATTCTGGACAAGGAAGCTTAAACATTTTGAATCTTATCCTCTTAAAATAAAGCAATTGTTGTTGCTTCACTTCAGTAAATCTATCCAGGATTTCACAAGAAAAGCAAAGATTAGAGAAATTGTATGTGTAATAGATGAGTTTGTGAATCACCTCACACAGATTTGGAACTATTGCTCTAATCTGACCGCCTCCATCTTTCCAGCACTGCTTTACCACTCCTTCCTTCCTTCTTGCTGACAGTCACATATTTGCTCTGATTCACTCCTCCAGTTCTGCTCAAGGTCTACTGCTGTGACCACACCTACACAACGATTCGCGTACCTGTGGCCGCCTCCGTCAGGGAGGTCATCAGTGCTGTGGTCGACAAGCTGGGGTCAGCGGAGGATCTGCTCCTGGTCAACCTCAGTTCGGCAGGAGGTGAGAGCAGCGGCAGCTACATGTTAATCAAATGTCCGAAGGTGGCACAAGGGAGAGCCCAAGCAGGGTGACGTACTAATGAATCCCCAGTTGATTTAGTGAAAAAGTATGATGGCTGCTACAGTAGGTGCTAAATAATGGCCTTTGAAGCAGCTTGAGAAAAACTTGAGCTCAGTTTTTGTCATGGCATTCAGCATGAGGCTGTTGGGTTATTGTCTGCTCCTTACTGTTGTGATATTCCATTGTCTCTGCCAGAAAACTCTAATGCAGCTCTTACTTGTCCACACTTAACATTGCATTCTCCTTATTGAAGGCAAGCAGTGGTGTATAGTAACGAAGTAGAAATACTTCGTTACTGTACTTAAGTCGTTTTTTGGGATATCTGTACTCTACTTTACTATTTATATTTCTGTTTACTTTTACTTTTACTTCACTACATTTTGCAAAGAAAACCGGTACTTTTACTCCGATACATTTCCCCTGAAACCTTCGTTACTCGCTACAAAATCAAATCTATCTTTAGAAGAAGAAAAAAACACAGACTCCACCAAGCAGGTTTTGCGAATCACAATATTATGCATTAGCCCTCTACATCCTCTCGTCCAGCACTCCCAAACCTTTATGCTTCACGGACCGGTTACGTGAAGACAATATTTTCACAGACCGGGTCCGACCTCGGAGAGACGGGAGACAACGACACCTGACGTGTGTGTTCGTTATGTCCAGTCTACTGACTCTACTGCTAACTAAACCTTTAGTCCAGTCTACTGCTTAACTTATAACCCGCTGCACAAAGGCAGGATGTTGGAATGGAAGCAGGTTTTCGTGCTTTTTTGGCGATCTCAGGATACTCTGCCTTGGTTTTAATCCAGAACACTGGCAAAATTAAACAGACTTTTAAGTTTCATTTTTAGAGTAACGGAACATCTTGACATGTGTCAAGAGATTCCGTCTGAGGTTACCACAGACGGATGTATGCGGTCTTTTTTCACAATAAAACATCGTTCCGGCCTTTATTTTTTTATTTTTTTTATTTATTTTTATTTTTATTTTTATTTTTCATTCATTCTTTCTGTGCGGCCCGGTACCAAGGGACCCACAGCCCGGTACCAAGGGACCCACGACCCGGTACCAAGGGACCCACGACCCGGTACCAAGGGACCCACAGACCGGTACCGGGCGGAATGAGCATACTTATAACCACACTGTTACAACTCCTTAGTGTCATATTGCTTTTTGGAGAATTATGATGATAAGTTCATAGTAGATGCAAGAGTATACTTAGGTACAATATATTATGTTGAACATAATATATATTGATGGATCACAGCCAACCCAGTTATTTTCAACACAACTCCTTGTCCTTGGTCATGGTGGCCACAGCACTTAAAAGAATAAACTTCATAATTCTCAAAATTCTGACCCTTTGCTTTTTTATTAAAAGCATGTACTTCTACTTTTACTTTCAATAGTTAAGTACATTTTATATCAGAAAAATACTTTTGATACTTAAGTACAGAAAATATCAGATACTTTAAGACTTTTACTCAAGTAGTATTTTATTAGGTGACTTTTACTTTTACTGGAGTAATTTTCCAGTAAGGTATCTTTACTTTTACTCAAGTACGGCTTTTGGGTACTTTATACACCACTGAAGGCAAGTAAACGGATACAGAGCTGTAGCTGCTATATTGCTTGGAGGTCATTATCATACAGCTCATATATCTAACCAATGAACTTAAGCAAAGCAAAAATAAAAATCAAGGTCCTTTCATTCACATACAATATGGCATGAGAGAGCACTTGTATTACAGATAGTACAATTATAATGGTATGTTGTCCAATACCATCAACATCTCTCAGTGTGAAAGTCTGAGACTTCACAACTACCTCCACTTTGTTCCAGACAAAGATATATGGACAAGTGTCTACAGAAACACTAGCGGTTCTGTGAGGCTGCACTTTGAGCTAAATGCTAACAGCTAAATAGTAACACGCTGTTAAGCCGATGGGTTTAACGGGTATACTATTTACATGTTCACCATCTTAGTTTAGTGTGTTAGCATGCTAACATTTGGTGATTAGCCTTCAACACAAAATTGTGTGTCTGGGTTTTGCGAATGATTGAGCAAATGGACACTAAAAAGTAGAACATTTTGACATTATGATGGTGCTATAAAGTTAGGGGATCACCAAAGTTATATGGATGTCTGTACCCTATGGTCTGTACCCAATTCTATGGTAATCCATCAAATAGCTGTTGAGCCATTTCACTCAACAGTAACAGAAAAGTTGACCTCATGGTGGCGTTATAGAAAAAGTCATAGGATCACCAAAGTCTGTAGGATTCATCCTCTGAGAAACATGAATGCTTGTACAATATTTGGTATTCCATCAAATAGTTATTGAGGTATTTAAATCTGCAGCAAAGTGAAAGTGAAGTGAAAGATCCCCATGTTAGCATTGGCAAAGAGTCTTCATTTGGAGCTTTTCACATGATATTGTTTATTTGAAGAATGATCTATTGTTACATTAAACTGACAGTGTGCAACAATTTCCATAAAATAACTCACAAATGTATATCTTTTTAAACCCTTTTGTGTTATGTTTGTTCTCCAGAGAAAGTCATCTTTAAGCCCAATGATGTTTCAGTGTTCTCCACTCTCAGCATAAATGGACGGCTGTTTGCCTGCCGGAGGGATCAGTTGGATTCTTTGGTGGGTTAATCTCTAATTACACAGCACATTCTTATCATATAAAAGAGGGCTGACTGAAACCCTATGCAGAACTAATAATATGTGTAATCTGTTGCTCTAACTTTTAGGATTTTATTTTACATGCTTTTAGAATCTAGCTTGCTTCTACGTAACCTAGTAAATGTGCAGATTTATTTTTATATATGAATGCATTTATTCCAAACTGCAGTATTTACTCTTGTAAGCAATCATCTTGTCTCTTTTTTAACATTGGAATGTATTTTGTATTTTGTATATTCATATTTATTGTTTTTTATTGTTTTCTAGACGCCTTTACCGGAGCAGGAGGGTTCCTCTACTGGGCTATTGGCCAGCTTTGAGTTAATGAGCTCCAAAGAAGTGGCGTACCACATGACTTCCTATGACTGGGAGCTTTTTCACTGTGTACATGAGGTATGACTGTGATATGAGACCAGGTGACATGAGCAGAACTGATTCGTTACTAGTACACTAGCATCAATTAAAGTTGATTTGTTTCAATTATTTCAGTTGATCCACTATTTTGTTCACAATAACTGTTTTTCTTTGGTGTCCAACAGCTTGAACTCATCTACCACACATTGGGAAGGAAAAACTTCAAGAAAACCACCGTGAACCTGGACCTGTTCCTGAGGAGGTTTAATGAAATTCAGTTCTGGGTGATCACCGAGATGTGTCTGTGTTCTCAGTTCAGCAAGAGGGTGCAGCTTCTCAAGAGGTTTATCAAGATTGCTGCTCAGTAAGTGGACTGTGTTTCACTGTCTTTCTGCTTTTCTTTGACTCAGCTTGCAGTTTTGTTTATTCACTACTCTAACAGATACCTTTTCATGTTTTCTGTCAAAGCTGCAAGGAGTACAGAAACCTGAACGGCTTCTTTGCTATCATTATGGGACTAAGTAACCCAGCGGTGTGCAGATTGAGTCAGACCTGGGAGGTGGGTACCTGGCTGTTTCAAAATGATTATTATCCTACCTGTAAGTTAACCCTCAGTGTCTTCTGTTTTCACAGAAACTTCCCAGCAAATTCAAGAGGTTTTACGGGGAATTTGAAAACTTGATGGTAAGTTGAAACAACACATGTTGTACTTCAAAGCGTCTCCATCTTTGAGTTGTCGGGTCCAGCATTTCTTGCACCGTCAGCTGGTCAAGTGTGGGTTCAGAAGCATCATCCTGGAGCAGCAGTGTGATGGATCTGTTTAACACGGTGACGGCAGATCTCAGAACAGTGTGATTGTTTCCACAGGACCCGTCCAGGAACCACCGGGCGTACCGACTGACAGTTGCCAAGCTGGAACCTCCCATTATTCCCTTCATGCCGCTGCTGATTAAAGGTTCAGAGTTGTTGATTTGATGAGCATTTATTTTCAATGTAACATCATTTTGACCTGTACAACACAGTTGTTATGTTGTCGAATATTTTCTTCAACAGCTTTAACCATCTAAACAATTTGTCTTTTACAGACATAACATTCACTCATGAGGGCAACGAGACGTTTATTGACTATTTGGTCAATTTTGAGAAAATGGTGAGGCTTTGAAAGTGCAGATTATTGTCTAACAGTTGGTGTAAATCTGTTTTTTTTTTAGCTATTCAGTTAATTGCTAATATCGTTGCTGATTATAGCTCTTTGTCTTTCAGCGGATGATTGCTAACACGTTGAAAATAGTGAGATACTGTCGGAGCCAACCATTCAGTGAGTGTGCATCCCATAAGGTTTATTTCATAGTGATGGAAATTGGGAGGAAATATCAAATGGTTTGATAATGTATAAATAATGTATTTAAATTATGCTCCAGTTCCCTGTTAATTAAATAATTAATTTAACAATTTTTACTTCTCTTTCCAATTGAATCAGGCCCAGATTCACCTCTGGCCAGCAAGAACCACCCAGAAGTTCGGACGTACGTACGTCAGCTCAAGGTGATCGACAATCAAAGGACGCTCATGCAGCTCTCTCACGGACTTGAGCCCCGCAGGTCTTGAAACCACTCAAGGACAGAAATGTTACACTCTGATGCTGCTTCACTAAATGCCATGCGCTTGCATTTAGATGCATTTACTCCAACACAGGCAATCACACGAGGTGTCAGATAATGGGATATTGTTTTAGATGCCTGAATTGTTAAGCCCTTTATTACAGTAATTTGTGATACTTTAACAGCAGTAATTGTTGGTGGGTGAAGAACCTCTCATATCACAGTGCTGCAAGTCAAACAAGAGCGACAATTGAGGGAATTAACCAGCTTTTGAGGGGATCTCATTCACCAGATTAACATTTCAGACGTAAACACTATGTGACTCTGATGCTTTAAAAATGCAAGGTCTTGATATTCCTGATATTCAGTTATTTCGTATATTTTGTATCAAACAATATTTATACATATTTAAGTTTGTGAGAATTGTATGTGTTGTAAACTGTATGCAAATATTTATTTTGACATCAGCATGCAAAGAGTTATTATGATTGTTTGCCTTTCATTCATGTGAGCACATTTCTCTTTGAGATACAGTAAATGTCTGAAAGCCTTTTGTGTGCTGAAAGTATTACATATTTTAGATGTATTTGTGTGCTGTAATGCCATTTCATTAATACATTGTTAAAAACCATGGCATGTTAAAATAACTTTTGTAGTTTGCAATCTGTTTCCCCATACAATAAAATAGGTGATGTATTGTGAATCAGTATAATGGAGTATGATGTTGCTGGTTGCTTGATGCCTTAGACTGATTTGTTTAGTAAGGAGGACAGTTTCATTCGGATGTTGTCATCTGAGAGGATTGAGGAGGAGCACAATATTTGGGGCAATAGAAGGTAATAAACCTCCAATCAAAAGTCAGTATCATGATTTTCTGGACTCAGCTGTGAAGGAACTGAATAATAGTTATTAAAATCTAAGTGACCGTCGAATCTAAAGTTTTGCCAACTACACTTACACACATGGGGTGGGGGGATTTTAAACACATTTTAATATAATGCAGTCTTGTACAACATCACAACTAACTATGACACAACAATAATCATATGATGTATTTATTATAATCTGTCAGATCTGTTTGACTGCATTAAATTGCAGTGAAGAAGTACTCTGATATGTTGCTTAAATTAAGAAAAATACTCTGTGTGAAAATACTTTGGCTGTTACAATAATAAAGTCCTGCATTCAAAATTGTATTTAAAGTAAAAAAGTATTAGCATGCATATACTTGTAGTACCAAAAGTAAAAGTACTCATCAAACAGGATGGCCCGTTTCAGAATAATTCTTATTATATCACAGAATTATAATTATTGATGCATTAATGTATAAATCACTGTACATGTTTCAGCTGCAACTACTAGTTTAATTAGTTAACTTAATAATAATAATAATACATCATGATGTATTAGTTGATTTATATTTTGTATTAATAACCTGAATCTGCAAAGTAACCAGTAACTGATATTGTCAAATAAATAAAGCAAAAAGCTGAAAGGATTGGCTTCTAAAATGCAATTGAGATTATAATTGAAATATAAAGTAGTACAGAATGGAAATACTTATGTAAAGTGCCAGTACCTCAAATGTTTACTCGAGTACAGTAGTAAATAGATACGTTGTATCTATATAGTAGTATAGTAACATACGATTTACTGGCAAACCTAGGAAAGATAAAAGCTCACTTGTGCATACAATGCATACAAATACAATGTTTGAACCACAGTGAGTGGAACATTATGACATATCTGGCAGGAGGCTGAGGTCCATCAGGACCAAGACCTCACGCCAAACAAACAGTTTCTTCCCGTCGGCAGTCGGGCTCATCAACAGGGCCCGGGTCCCCCACTGACTGTCTCTGTCACCCCCAGTTATTTTTATTTTTATTTTTATTTTTTACTTTTACTTTTTATTTTTATTTTTATTTTTATTTTTTCTCTTTCTTTCTCTTTACCGTTCACTCCTCTGCACACCTCATATTTAAACACTCATGCCACTAACATACACTTTTAACTTAAACACTCGTCACTTTAACATACACTTTAACTTAAACACACATGTCACTTTAACGTACACTCACATTAACGTATCTGTTGTCTGAGCACTTTCTTATCTTACACTTATTTAATACCCACTGCGCTGTTGTTATCGTTATCGTTGATTGTTGATTGTTGTTTGTCTCGTCTAACGTCCCATGTCCATGTCCAATGTATGCACCTTCCGCCTCGTAAAATTCCTCGTTTGTGAAAACATTCCTGGCTAATAAACAGTTTCTGATTCTGATTCTGATAACATTGACACAGTGACATTTGACAGAAGAATACAATCTATAGAGCAGTTCCGGTGTTATGACAACATTTTAGGGGCCCTATGCAAAATTCTAACGGGGACGTCGGCTAGTCCGCGTACCACGCATGGAGCACCACCGTCCCGGGACGGTGTGGAAAAACAAGTTTGGAGAAACCCCGTAATCTGTCCCACTTTGGTCCTGCAGGGGGAGCTGTTGTCATTGGGATCGCGAGTGTAAAAGAGTGCAGTCCAGTCGGTGTTGGCTGTTGCTGCTGGTAGAAGTTGTGCAACCAGTAAAACCACCGCGGGGTGAGGACAGACATTAGGAAAACGTCACATGAGATTTCCCGGAACTCTTAACTTTTCCGCTTTTCTTACTGAACGTCTGCAACGTGCACCTCCGACGAGCAGCTCAGGAGACGAACGCTCCCCACTTAATGTCGGTATGTATGTTAATAATGTCGGAGTGTCAGTTAAAGAGCATTCACATGGTGGCGCACTGGGATCCATGTGAGTATGAGCAGAAGTCTTGTAGTAGCTGGTTCATAAGCTACAGTCGACTACACATCATATTTGTACAGGTTTACTTTTGGTTTTAATTATTGAGTGTGAGACCTAAATCAGTGTTTGTAAAGGGATACTGTAGAAGTGTAATTATAACACGTACAGTTGTAATACTACTGATACTGATAGTTATGCACGCTATGTTCCACTCCCACTTGTTGATGCAGTAAACTATGCCCTTGGCTTTTTCAAGTTTCAATACTGAGAAATCTGTGCATTGCATAATGCCTTTACAGAGCCATGTAGTCATGCAAATTACCACAATGATCTAAGCCACGCAGATCATGATCAATACCATGCACTGTAAGATCATTAATAACTATTTAGATTGTGATATCAATATTTGGATGTGTCTGTGATTAGACGTCATCGCTGCAGACTGTTTTGGATGTAAAATATAAAAGTTGACAGGTCGCCCTACTATCTGCCAGCTTTGTGTGATTTATGTTTCATTCATTTTCGATTAGAGGAACTACCTGTGCTTTGACATATGGCTATCAGGACGTTATTGTTGCAGTGTTTGCTTTTAAGTGAGAACAGGCAGGAAGGAGATCAGGAGTGCTACCATATCCCAGTAACCCTGGCTTCTTGAGTGGACCACAATACTGTGGGCTGACCCACTGAACAGATTGCTGTGAGGCTAAGTATAGCATGTATACAAGTAAATCAGCTGAGAGCATTGCCCCCCCCCCCCCCCCCCCCCCCCCTGTGTGACAAAGGAGGCATTTCCCGCTGGGATGGATAGCAATCCCAATGAATACCCAGGTCTTTTAAAAGCCATAATTGCTCAGCTTGAAATGGGAAACCTATGAACAATAACAGAACTACAATTTCCTGTAATGATGGAATTATGTCTTTCATAAGATGCTTTTATGCTTTTACAGTCAAACAAAAGGATGTGATAATCAATCTGTGTGGACTCCAGTTTGGGAGCGTCACATTTCTAACCCTGACACTTATACTGGATGTATGGCCTGAGAGAAGATGAGCTTTTTCTCTCTGTTTTTATCTCGAAACAGTCAGAGACAGTCCATATTCTCACTTGCTCTACTTGTGGCCTTACTTGTACCGAACGCCGTAGACCGTGCTGGAATAGTGTGTGACGTTGGCTGCATGATCACAGCATACCAGGCATGCCATCGTCCTAATACAAGCAGAGTCTGGACCCTGAGCTCATTGCTTACTGGTACTGATGATGAGGAGTGTGTGTGGAGCAGAGAAAGGAACGGTCAGTGAATGACAGAGCTAAAACCAGACCTATCACGCTGTCACGCCATGCAGAATCAGCCAAAGTGGGCCCTTTCCAGGTCATGTTGGAGTCTCATCTAATCTGCGTATTTCAGTGTGAAACTAATCTTTGAAGCGTCTTACACAGCAGGAATTCTTTTGTCTTACCGTACAGGACTCTGAGTTAACCAGACTTCCTTCCTTCACTGTGACCCCTCCGCAGAAGCCCTCTTGGTGCTGAGTGTCATTATGAGATGTTGTCTCCAAGCGCCTCCTTCGTGCAAATCAAGTTCGATGACGTCCTCTTCTATGAGAACTGTGGCGGCGGCAGCTTCGGGAGTGTGTACCGAGCCAGGTGGATCTCCCAGGATAAAGAGGTGGCGGTAAAGAAACTGCTCAAGATTGAAAACGAGGTAGGAGTCATAATTGCCCGGGCTTTTCATATACTTTTTAATTGTCAGTATAATACTCTTTTTAATTGCTACCCCATGTAGAGGGATGTGGTTACTTTGGTACCCATCACTCATGGTCATTATACACCCCCACTCTCAGAAATATGCAGGGAAAGAAACAGTATTGCCACATGAAAGAATGTATTTGGCCCAATTACAACAGGGACTGTTCCTGAGATCGCTTTGAAAGCTCAGGCTCATTGTCTTACAGACAAAAAAGAACTATCTTTGAAATCTTGTCAGGGAAATTGTATTATATTTGGCCTGTGATAGGATATTCAGAAAGCGATTCATGGTTTCTTTTTTTTTAAATTGTAAAAGATCACAGACATCCATTCAACTTCACTCAAGTGTTGGAAAGATGATTGTTCAGTGAAAAGTATAATGTAATCCTTTCATGTTGAACCAATTGTTCATTTAATTATAGTGTTTGGCTACAATTAAATACATTGGTTTTGTCAAGTTTCTGTTCATTCAAGCAATAGTTTCACAGACATCTTTCTGGATTTCCATGTAATTTTTCACAAACACTCATGGTCCCACGTTACTGACTTTGGTGATACCCTGACTTTTTCTATAGCGCCACCAAGAGGTTGACATTTGTGTTTTTTAGTGAAATGACACAGCGACTGCTGAATAGATTGCTATGTGATTTCTAATTTTGTAAAAACATGAATGTCTCCTTCATGATGCCAATCCTTAAACTTCTTATCTAGCGCCATCACCAGGTCTGAATTTCACTTTGTCCAGTACTTTGGTTTATGACAAATACCTGCCAAAATAATGACATTCCCATCAGCCTCCTTTGTGTTTGGTTTAGTGCTGATTACCAAATGCTAACACGCCAAACTAAGACGGTAAATATGATGAACAAAAAGCTATGTTTTCCTATGTTTATTGTTTAGGCTGAAATCCTCAGCGTCCTCAGCCACCGTAACATCATCCAGTTTTATGGCGCGATCGTTGAGGCTCCCAACTATGGAATCGTCACAGGTGAGATTTTTTTAAAGCCTTCGTGTTGACCGTGTCATAAAGTATACAATATGTCTCAATGATAATCAGTGTTCACCAGAGCTGTCTGGCTCCATCATGATAGGAAATGCAGCAGCTGAATCTGTTTGCATCAGTTGCAGTTTGCTCATCGCTGAATGGTGCGGAGGTTTCTATAGAAACATTAGTGAATGCCAGAGGGTTCGGGAAGTGCACACATTGATACAGTAGTTGTGTGCCCCTTTTTTTGTGTTTAGGTTATAGGCTGAGAAGAATAAACCTCATATACCAAGGGGCCCACAATGCCTCTGCATACACTTTCACTTTACTGTGGCGATGTCATTTAAGTTGTATTGTATTTAAACCATGTCTTCTCAGAATCAGAATCAGCTTTATTAAGAGTACATACAAGGTGTAGTGGACGTCCAACAAGAGTTTCTAAAACGGAAGTGTCTATCATACAATCTGAACTAATAAACTTCTTTCAGGAACTGCTCTCACATTTAATGGATGAAATAAATGTACCATGTGTCTGGACACTCAAATCGTTAAGGCTGAGTCTACTCTAATTCTGCTTTCAATTCTTGTAGTTTCCTGCCATATAAACAGGATGTACTCCTGTCCTTTGTGTCTCTGACTCAACACTTCTAATTAATTCAATCTTTAATTGATCAGGTTTTATTCAGTGATTCCGCTCAAACTATTCTGTATCATTTTGCAGCTGAGATAGCACACAGTTAAAATAAGGAAGAATGTAAACAAATCTGTAAGTAACTAGTATCCATTTGGTAAAATAGGGTGAAATAAAATAATCAAGATAGTCATTAAGTTGGGAGTGGTTTCCTGTTCCCGTCATAAAACTGCACCCCCGCTCTCCCTCTCTCTTCGACTCTGGACTTTGACTCTCGTCTTTAAAGCTGAAATGGAGAAGTACCTTCCTTCACCTGCTTCTGAAAGACTACAAATACGATTGATAACTTTGAATCCTGCACGCCAGATCTGTTCCTCGTGGCTCTGCCGGTTCTTCTCTGGCCTCGTGTTTCTGAACTGTCCACCTTGGCAAACCCGTGATGTCTAATGTGACTCAGCATCTTGCTGAGGGAGATTAAGACACAAGGAAGAATGGTTACAAGCCGAACCTCAACGAAGAAGACGACCAGGTTCTGAAGATATCACAGAAAGCCAAATCTAGCTAAAGATGGAGAGTGCGATTCAACAAAGTACAATCATGCAACAATATGCAGATTTACAAAGAGGAACAGCAGCCACTGCATGCAGCTCAAACTCCAATCTGCCCATCAGAGAGAGGGTAAACAACAGCATTCACAGATGTAAATTAGTTTGATGTTCCTAAATTGATGTCACATAAAAAATGTATCTTAGATAGACTTTCTTTTATTAAATTAAATTAAAAACTAATATAAAGGTGCTTCACAATCTTCCCTGGTGTTCTCAAACTCTCAGCTGATGAACGTTGCATAAATCTTTTGAACTAAATTAAATATAAAACGTCAATCGACCAATTTAATTAATTGGTCCATGATTCTACCTGGTCACATGTAATCCTTTTCATTTAGTTGTAGTCCATCATTGTACAGTACATCCTATTCTTTAATTATTCTATTCATTTTGTTTATTTTATTGTTCATTAATTTATTTTCTATTTAGTAGTTTAGTTATGCAGTCTAATAAATATTTCATATAGAAAGAACTTGATCATTTGATTTGTGTGTATATGAAATAATAGGTCCCTGTACACCTTGAGAAGAACTCCGTAGCAACCCTGAGATTAAGATTCAATTGGTTAATATCACATTTTAAAGTTTGTTCAACTTTTTGGTGGCATCCAAATTTGAATCTGAAGCCATCATTCTTTTGTACTATTCTATGGGGTTATAAGTCATAATTTAAGTTACATATCTTGATATTAATGAATTATTAATTATTAAATGTATAGACAAAAGTGCAAGGTGCTCCGTTAGCTATCTAGTGGTGATTAAAACAAGAAAATGTAACTGTTTTCTACAGAAAAACGTTCCTGTCATTTACATCCTATTATAATTTTTTTCTGTAACAACGTTAGGAAGCTGCTGCCTCGAGAGAGTTTCCCATCTTACGTTCACAAAGCGCCATGTCCTGCAGGAGAAGATTGTGATTATTGTGAGCAGAAGTCTCTCATGTGAAATCTTGCACTCAGTGTCTGCACTTGAGTTCAATGTTATGCAGACCATGCTTTCTATGTAATAACGGTGTGTGGGAGAACTGTATAAAAAGAACATTAACAGAAAAACGAAAGACTCATGACACCTCAACAGTCTCTATAGTATTTTGCAGCTGAAAGAGAGAGGGTTTCTTTTCAAGTAGCTTATTGGTGTCTCTATTTGTCAAAGCACAATCTAATTAGCAGCAGATACAGGAAAAATGTTTATTGCCATCCTGTCCATGTCCACATTCATCGGCTCTGTTATAAAGGTCCTCTGTCTGTTGATTTACAGCATCGGGCCGGGCAGTTTCCTGTTTCTGCAGCCAATATCTACAACCTATTTGAGTAACCTGTTTGTCTCTGTTCAAATAACCTCATAAACCTAGTTATTGTTTTGGGGTAAAGGTACATTTACCTGTGGGAAACGCTGCAAGGTTGTTTGTTGTTGCACACAAACTATGTTTATTGATCAAATCAAAGTGCTGTTTACAACAGAGCCGATTATTCGTGACTAGAATATGGATGGAATATGGATGAACGTATGCCAGTAAAGTGCAGAAGCAGACAAGTCTTCACCTGCACACACAGGTGAAGTCAGGTGAGCATAGTTATACATCTGCTGTCAGGCAGCTTTTGCCACAATGCAAATGTGAAAAAAAGCAATGCAAAATTCAGACTCATAAAAAAAAGTATAATTGGTCTATTTTATGATTGTTGATTATACTCCTGCCTTGGCGCCTATGTATGTTTACACTGTGTTGTAACAGGAGTGGGTTATTATGCACAAACAAAGGTGTCCTGCTGTTTCATCTGGTATCATGCTGCTTGTTATCTTTATTCAGGCAGTGCAGCTCACCAGATCTTTGTCAGATATATGTATGTCTTTGAGAGTTTTGTGATGGGGATTTATGGTTGTCAAAGCTCATAAGACGTGCCACACTGGAGTTTAGAAAACAGAACAGAAAGTATGTTTATTTGTATTTTAGAGAGTTGATAACATGTGGGCTTCGAAGCGAGCAGTGTGATAAATTGAGCTCATATTCAGTGACAGGTCAGTGACAGGAGCAATCTGTGAGCACGACACAGTCAGCAGCTTCCAGGAGTCCTCTGGCAAACATTCTATCACAATTGTTTTCACATCCTGCACTTATATGTACAATGCAACGCTTCAAGAGAAAACATTTTCACAATAAGACATTTCGTCATTACTAGTCAGTCACTTCCAATAATACAAACTCAAACATGATGACATTTCTCCACAGAGTATGCGAGTGGTGGGTCGTTGTACGACTACCTGTCCAGTGCTGAGAGTGAGGAAATGGACATGGGGCAGATCATGACCTGGTCTGCACAGATCGCCAGAGGTAAATGTGACAATTATTTGATCTCCTTGATTATATTAGTAAATGATAAATGTATTTTTATTAATCAATTAATTGCAAACCTTTATTTTTGCAGGGGCAATTTATTGAGGGCCAGCGCTTGCCTATTGACAGGGTTTTACAAAATAACAATAGGTTTCACACATTGTCGATGATGATGAAATCAAAGTAAACACGACTACGGTTGATACAAAATGTTAGAGCTGCAACAATTAATTGATGAATCAGTTTATTGTCACCTATCAAATGAATTGCCAACAGTTTTTGATTTATTGATTGGTTTGAATATTTTTTGAGGAAAAAAAGTAACATTTCTCTGCTGCTTACAATGTGAATAATTACTGGTTTCTATACTCTGTGATAGTAAACTGAATATCTTTGAGTTGTGAACAAAACAAATAAAAAACAAAATAATAACCATGTCACCAATGTGGGAGAGATTAAACCCTGAGGAACATCTGGATTGATGTTAGGAGTTTCAGAGAGTTGAGCTACAACCCCTTGATAACTAATAGTAATAACAATAACGATAATAATTAACTTTATTCATATAGGACCTTTCAAAACACAGTTACAAGGTGCTTTACAGTAAAGACAGGACATGTTGTTTGTAAAATACAAAGAGAATGAAATTGACTGAAAGCCAAATGCTAACAACATAAACATATGCAGTAAAACTAACAACCTTTTTTTTAAAACATGAATAAAATCACAGAAAATAAATTCTATAAAATCGTTTTTTAAAAGTGATCTAAAAGACAAGGCAGGTTTTGTAGTCCTATTAAAGTCAGTTTCTGTTAGAATCACAAAATTGCATAATATATGACACTAAGACCTAAAACAGATAATTAAACAGCAGCGCTATGCTGATTTATATCGTTAAAACCCAGCTGAAAAGAAGATTGTCAGCAGGTTAAATCTGAAATTTGGTTAAGAAACATAGTCAAGAAAAAATACTTTTTGTTGACTCATGTCATCCTTTGTTGCAGTCATGATTTATGTTCACACTGATAACCAATGTTTGTTAAGTGTGTGCTGGCACTGTGGATGTACTTTTACATGGCAATATAAATAGAAGATACAAGTCCATAAGTCTTGATTTTGCTCCTAATTCCTAATAGTATACATTTCTACTCACAGCATCGGGTCTCCCTCATGCTACTCTACACATAGAGTATTTCAAACCGGATAAAACAAGCATGATTTTCTCCTGTGATTGATAAAAGCCACCAGAGTATATAATGCTTCCAGTGACCTGCCTCTAAAAAAAACGTCTCTTTATTTCCACTTTAGGAATGCACTATTTACATTCAGAGGCCCCCGTTAAGGTGATCCACAGAGACCTGAAGTCCAGGAATGGTAAAGGATTTGATTTCTAGAATATTTTTGTGTCCAAAGCAATATTCATTTGTATACATACATGAATGCTACATATTATTTCAAGTGAATACATTGTTTTATTGCCTTTGTTTCTCTCTTGCAGTTGTTGTGTCAGCAGACAAGGTTCTCAAGGTGGGTTTCCATTATGACTCATACTCTGTTGAGTTTCATCTCAGAGGCCTTTCGCTGCACAATAAGAATGTCTGATGAGGTGATATTGTCTGGTTGACTGCATGTTTCAACTTTTATCTCAGAATTAAAAAGGAATATCAGCATTGAATGGTATTTACCTACAGTATGTGGACACAAGAGGGCAGTGACTAACTTAGCATTTACAAGAACCAGCATTGCTGGTGTGCTTTACTGTAGATTAGTAGAAAGGAGATTAAATAAAACTCATGAAAGAGAGGTAGTATATTATGGAAAACTATTCAGAAACTCCAAACATTTTTTAAGCCTCTTTTAATTCTCATTCATTATGAGACAAGAGCATAGTGATGCCTAAATGCAGTGATGAAAATAGCATTTGTGTCCAGGCCTTGGATGTGATTACAGTTCAAATACCCACATTGTAGTATTTACTAACACCAGCATCACCAACAGATGCACACTTGCAGATTATTACAGACACTGATAATCTTAATTTTGTTTCTCGTCACTTCAGATCTGTGATTTTGGGGCATCCAAGTTCCTGACCCACACAACACACATGTCCTTGGTGGGCACGTTTCCCTGGATGGCTCCGGAGGTGATCCAGAGCCTTCCTGTGTCTGAGACGTGTGACACGTTCTCCTACGGTGTGGTGAGTGACAAACATTAAGTAAGCATTCAATTATGACATAGTAATACTTCCTCATAACGTTACACCTTGAACTTTGATCTTTTTGGTCATATATCTGGTGTACAGAGACTTGTGGGTCAGAATAGCCAGAAAAGCTTGCTGGCTCGCATACTGCAAAATGCAACCAGATAAAGTGCAATATCCTGGTATTTTTGGCATACAGCATTTTACATACTTTTTATTGAGGACATACTAAATCGTTTTCCTCCATATTAAATCGTACGGTACTACACAGTTGCCCATGTTCTGTGCACAAAAGTGTTACCACTTGGTTTCAGCTGCAAAGGTCTGCTGAGTCTGCTCAGAGTCTACTCTCCGACCATCCGTTTTGATGGAGTATTCTGGCACCTTTAGTCTGTAAAAAATTACTTCCAGCTTCTTAATACAACGTTTTCTTTGAACTAAATTGTTTTGACTCAGGACTACACTTCTTTAAATCATCATTTTAAATCAGTTTCCCTACAAATGGTATCATCAAATCCAATTAAATGTATTCATTATGGCACATCAAAGATCAAGCAACAAATGGTTGACAAGAATCAGAATCAGAAGCGGAAGTTTCAAAATGTTCCTATCATGCAAAAATATGTTTCCTCAGATATACACTAGGCAGGATTTTACGAACTAAACAGTCAATGTTTATGATTGCAATGAATGTGTTCTGTGTCAGAGGTAAAGCAACATAATTGCAGATTTACAGTAAGTATGCAGTCTTCCCGCACTGACATACTTTGATGAGCTGATTTCTATAGCAAAATACATACATGTAATGAGAGGCAGCTGGCAAGCGCAGAAATGCGGAAATGTAGAGTACAGTCGAGCCCTTGGGTGTTTGAAAAATGGCTCTCCCCCACCTTCCCATGATCTCCTTTTTTAAAGATGTCAACTCAGGTTGAATACCTGACACTGCTGAATACCACCTGAGATGCACAAAGATCGAGGGAGTGCTGTTATTGCACTTCAGAAGTCATGGCAGTCTTTAGTTGTTGGAAATCTAAGAATCATTTGTTTGTCTATTTTGTATGTTGCATTTGGTCTCCAACAGAGAAAAGTGTTTTAAATGTTTATTTGTATATAAATACACCACAGGAATAGATAAAAGCTACTAATTTGCTCTACAATATTTATTATTTATGCAATATTTATGTATGTATACCTTTTTTTTGTGAAACCCGGCGGGGCAAAACAGAAGATTCATAGATGTGTGTATATTCTTAGAGCATACACATACATCTATGCGTATAATATTACAGCGTTATAACTGTGTTTGTTTCCTGACCTTGGTTCTTGACTTCTGTGACAGGTGCTTTGGGAAATGCTCACTCGTGAGATACCCTTCAAAGGTCTGGAAGGTTTACAAGTGGCCTGGCTCGTGGTGGAGAAAAACGAGGTATGCGATTATGTGTATGTACCGTATACAGTATTGATCCTCGGAACTGGGGAATCATTATCGTCAAGCCGCTGAAGCGTATGAAGCCACTGCCCGCAGATGGTTAGTTTAGCTTAGCTTTAACTCTCAACAGGAAACTGAATGAGTGTGAATTCCAAAATGACATCAGCCCTTCAGCTCATCCTACACCTGACTGTGTGTGTTTCAGAGGCTAACCATCCCAAGTGGCTGTCCTGCCAGCTTTGCTGAGCTCATGAGGAACTGCTGGGCAGCAGAACCTAAAGTGAGTGATCCGCTAAGTCACATTAGCATGCAAATTGACAACATATGTGTGCGTTCAGTTGAATCATACAAAGCAAATGTTTGTATGTTGATTCAGGAAAGGCCAATGTTCAAGCAGATCCTCTCTACTTTGGAGTCCATGTCTAACGACAGCCAACTTCCTCAACAGTGCAACTCTTTCCTTCACAACAAGGCTGAATGGAGGTAATGTGATCAGCCATTCTCCCAGGCCCAGTAAATGTATTTATAACTCTCTTTTTCACCAATATACTGCCTCAGCCTAAGGAAATGTGCAACTGTTTTCAAAGAGTGATGTGGAAATGTAGCTGATGGGGGCCGTGAAATACAAAAAAGGACTTGAGATCGTGCATATAGATCTTTAATAATTACACTGATAGCTACATAAAGGCATGAAAACCTCCACAGAATCATCCATCTGGATATACTTCCTCTCTTTACCCATAAGGCCCTAAAAATAATCACCATCTTTTTCAAGTAGAAGTGTTTAATTGGGTTGTATGAGCAGCTGGAGGTTTGGTGATGTTCAGCACAGCCTGAGTCTCAGCTGTTACTTTATTCTCTGTCTGCCTCTCTGCGGGGCTTGTCTGTGCTCAGAGGTTTTTCCTCAGAAGTTGTGCTGGTGGCATCATGTCCAGGCAGCCATCTGCAGGTGCAGCAGGTTGGAGTGAAACTCACTGCTGAAAAACAGAAATGACACAGAAAGATGCATTTGTTGTAGCTCAAGAGGTTTGATACTATACGCTTAGCTGGCTTGTGGGTGATCAGAGCTGGAGGTAGCTTCACCAGATAAGGCAGGAAGATGTTATGTTGGCCATATTTTTTTGATGTACGATATAACAAGACTAAGAGTCTACTGCCTGATAGCGGCACTGTGAGGCTGCACTTATGCACACAGCGGTGCTTTGAGCTAAATACTATCAGCATGCTAATATGTTCATGATAATAAAACATGCTGATGTTCAGCATCCAAGTTCAGCATGTAAGCATGCTTTAGCTGCTCTTATAGCCAATGAAAACACCTTCCGATTAAAGGGGAGAGTCCCTACTTTAACCTGCCACTCATTGTTTCATGTCAGATCCACTTCCCTGCCTTGTATTGTATTATATTGCATTGTTTGTACAGACAAACATTACATGTTGAACACAGAGAGTTTAATGGTCGAAAGCAGCTGATTTAATTCAACAATTGCTATGTTTTATGACATCTAAAATTAGAACTTTAATTTTGTGTCACCTTAGTTAAATCTCATGTGAAACTAAACACTCTGTATCAGATTGGTTTGGACAGAATAAGAACAGAGTCATTCTGCAGTGTACAGAACGATGTGAAATGCCAAATAGTTAGTCAGGAAAGTGGTAGGCAAGAGAACAAATCATTTGGGAAGTTAAGCTAGAGCGGAAATTGTTTGAAGTGGGACACGTCGGGGTGCAGGAACCAGAGGACTGGGAGGAGTAAGGGTTGGCTTTCCTGCTACATGTGTTTATGAGTGAGAGTGTGAGAACCAAGTTTTTGTTGGGCTGGAGCTCAGCGTGGATTTCCACGACACACTGTGCAGCCCCACCTGCTGGGCAAAACCAACTTCCCCCACATGAGACCTAGTCCCGTCCTTGGCATCCGACGCTTTAGACACAGACTAATCACCTTCTGACTGCAGGGCATCACTGGTGTTTTTTTACAGTTTTACTTTATTCTGTGTTAGTATGTGCCACTGATTACTGCCGTGGTACTCTAACTGGTATTCATTTCACTATTCTTCACACTCGGTTGTTGAAAGGATAAGGCTGGTGATATTTAATATGTTCTTATCGTCAACAAATCCAACAAAATGACCAAAACTTAAACTAAGAGCTCCTTCACCTTTAAGCCACACTGAACTGCCAGTGAGTTACTCATTAAATACAACTGCTCGGTGCCAAACCTACATAACTTAGGTTAAAAAATTCAATAGAATAATGCATCAATAAAAACATGGAGCCGTACAAATATAATATGTCAGTTAAGGCTAATTAAGTATAAATAAGAAGGGAAACCAGAATTTTTAGGGGTGGAGACTCGTCAATGAGCCACAGCATTGCACTGGATTACACATTCCTTCATTTCAATGAACAACAAGCACTGAGTCAATCCCACATGTAACACAGCCTGCTGAAAATTGTCTCTAGGGCACCAATTGTTTATTAATCCACGGCTAAAAATAGTCGATAACAAATTCTCTATTTAGTCTATTTAGTTTTTCCCGATATTCAATGTGGAGATACGTATTTGGTGAATTGTTGACATTGTTCTGTTACTGTGTACTGCAGGTGTGAGATTGAAGCTACGCTTGAGAGACTTAAGAAGCTGGAGAGAGACCTGAGTACCAAAGAGCAGGAGCTGAAGGAGCGAGAACGCCGCCTAAAGATGTGGGAGCACAAACTCATCGAACAGTCCAACAGCCCGGTGAGTTCCTCATTATGTGCTCTCCACCTTGGTCCACCGGCACCCGCAGGACAGCCGCCACCAGCTGTCAAGTGGCCACAGCAGCAGCACCTCACGTTGACACTGCTGTTCACACGCTAGTTTCCTCAATCACATTGCGACAGGGACAGAATCCCTCTGATCTTCCTCTGGGGTGACATGGAAATGGGAAAACAGTGCAATGAGGTACATCATGGGCAGTGTGTATTATTGGCAGTACTTCATTTATGTGCAGTGTAGTGCATGGTTGCCCAACAAGTACATTTGCATCACGATGCACCAGAATTGCTATTGAATTGTGAGCGTTGTAGAACTGCATCCACGGCGTTGCTGTTTTGCTGTTTGTTTCCTTGCATTGTAGTATTTGCATGCAAAAGACACAACAGATTGCGTTGCGTTTTTTTCTTGTTTGCACTTTGTGTTTCTGTGAGAAAAAAAAACGTGGTTGCTTTCTCAAAACCGTGTGTGACAGAATGCCACAGTAGTGTCCAGCCTAGATAATTTGAACACCTTTTGGATCAAGTACACTGAAATCTCTTCCTGTGTTTCCAATCTTTTCCTGTCCGCCCCTTATTCTTTTGTTCTGCTAACTTTCTTTTACCATCTAGTTTTCTTCTTGGGTTGAGGTTACGATTGTCCACTTTTCTTATTTACACTTGTGTTGTGTTTTGAAAACTGATTATTTACTTCCTTTTCTTTTCTATCCTCTCTTCTTTTGTTTCACCCCTCTGTCCCTCCTTTCTCTACCCGTGTCTGCCTCTCAGCTCCTCTTGCCTGTGGCTAAAAAGATAAGCGCTAAGTCGTTCTATCAGTCTAAGACGGAGGAATCAAACAGTTCACAGATGTCATGTCAGATCACAACCTCCAGTAACGAGGAGGTGAATCTGCAGTCCATGATGAAGGGCTTTGAGGACATGTTTTCCTTGGACTTTGGCCGGCCTATTCAGCACTCGGGCATGCAAGTCAACATGCAGGCCAGGCAGAACTCCTCCGTGTCGAGCTGTGTCCGAGAAGGACACAAAATCAACATGACTCTGGGAAGGGGACGCTTCACTCGGTCTGACGACAGTGAATAATGCTCTCCGACGCTCTGCGTTTCCACAGCTGCATCTGACAAATACTGTAATCTCACTTGCTGCATTATTGGTTTTGTGGAAGCAATATTTCATAATGATTTACTTGTGAAGTCATGATTACTTTGATCATTTCAATAATCTTGAGAAACACCAGAACACATATATTGGCTTAATATTTCTTCTGCTTTATTCAAGTTGTATTCAGAAATTGCTCAATGTAGGACAGAAATATGTTGCTGAATATATTTGGAGCCCTCCACCTATGTATAATATGGATGTAATTTGCCGTATGTCTAATGTACTGGATGTATAGTGCCATGCTGTGAAGAAAAAGCCACATGAGGCAGTTGCTTAGAGCGGGCCAGGCTTTTATGATGAAGTGACATTTTGCTGACATTAAGATTGGCCAATTTGTTCTGGATGTGTTGGAGTGCAGTTGTTGAGATGCAGTCTCTTACTAGGATGAGAAAGTACATGTTTTTTCCTCTGTCTGACCCGGGTTCAAAACAGCAGGAGAAGGACGTGGCTGCACGTGTCAACTTCCGTGCTCATTTCACATTTTACTTTTCAAGACAGGCTTCTTGTTTAGGCCTTACAAGATTGACAAACATTAAGAAATAAGTCATTATAAATAACACCATTTCTGCATTAAAAGGCCTGAATTCAGAAATCACACATTTTACCAAATGTAGATTTTAATATAATAATTTCCTTCTGTAGACACATTTTACAGACAGAATCACACCATACGGCCTAACTGAATATTTGCCTCAATACCTGCACCTTAGAGTAGAGAAAATCGTATTAGCATTAGTGTTCAAGTAGGTATTAGGCTTCATCTGGGGGAAGGACATGCTTCCTTGAGCATAGCACATTAAATTGTCCCATTCACTTGTTATCATCAGTCAGTCTCGTGAGGATGTAATCCTCTGCATTCCTGTGTTGTTGCTTGTTAGCATCCTGCCATGAGCTAATATTCAAACATCGCCCATACTCTTGTGCCTTCAAGCCCTATACACACTAGACTAGACATCACAATTAACACAGACTCTCACCAACATTTACATTTCTCTGTGTGAAATCCAGACACTTCAGAAACATTCAGCCTCCACACTTGTTAGTAATCTCCTCGAGCTGTCACCAAAATCATACAACCAGCAGCTTCTTGATGTGACTTATTTTCCTTCACTGTTCTGTCAATAAATCAGTTTCTTTCAACTCTCTGCTGATCTGTTTCATGAGAATGATGTTGTATTACTACTATTATGACCAAACCCTTTATAATAGGAGACAGAATAGAGCGTGACTGATACCATTTTTAATAAGATTGTAAAATATATTGCTTCACTGGGCCTTCATGTTGAGCTGTTTCTTGTGATATTAACTTCATGCCACTTTGTAACTCCCAGTGTTCATGGTCTGGTTGCTCATCATCCTCTTAGTCCACATGGGGGCAGAATTGTGTGAAATAAACCAAAGTCTTTCTTTTTCCCCGCCTGCAGATTCCACACTCATGTCACAAACACAAAAACTGTGCTCCTCATTTTGAATTTGAGCTAGTGCTTAGAGAAAGAATCATGGCAGCACATTTGTGAAACACAATATGCTGCTTGAAAAGTAATGTTAAGTCACTCCAATGAGACTTTGGCAGCGGCAGAGTGTTTCTGAATCTGTTTACTTCCGAACCGCAGCACTGGAGGAGGCGGAAAACGCTGCAGTGCTGAGTGTCTTTATGAGGCAGCGGGCTGCACTGAAATGTATGGCAGCGACTGTCTATTGAGACCGGCATTCAGCTCATAATCTGAACTGTTATCAGATGTCGTGGGAAGAAGACAGTGAATGGGGGATTACTCATTCATTTAGTCATCTTTCCTCCAATTTCCCATTGCATTATTTCTGTCATTACACACCATCTCATGATCACAATGATGAAATCTTTATTTTGGCTGGCAAGTTTCTGCCTGATTACATTTAATGAGCAATA
The DNA here is from genome assembly GCA_038501785.1 of Myoxocephalus aenaeus. Classification (NCBI taxonomy): domain Eukaryota; kingdom Metazoa; phylum Chordata; class Actinopteri; order Perciformes; family Cottidae; genus Myoxocephalus; species Myoxocephalus aenaeus. Next base: position 609,241 of record JBAMJR010000154.1, read on the forward strand.
AATGATTTATCATTCAAACAGATCACGTTAGATCAGTCAGATGGACATTTCGGTTTGATATAGACCATTAGAAGCAAGTCGTCTTCATCTCACAGCACAATAACCGGAAAAGTAATGGCTTCACAGACATGGAAAACATGTCTATTTTCCATTTTAATAACATTTACTTAAGTCTGGTGATTTTTATTTAAAATCTGTCTGTCATGAATACACATGTTATACTGTCTGTATCCCTCCATATTCTATTGCTGTTACTTCTGTTTGTCTTTTGTTTTTATGCAGTTGCTGCCCCACTTTGACATCTATACATGGACAGAAGAGCATGTGGTCAGTATCATTGCATTTACCTCATATTATTTTAGATTTCCACAAACCATTGTATTAAACATATTGTATTACCATTTTATTCTTTCAGTATTTCTGGATGCAGCAAATATTTGGCGCAGGTTTGTACATGTACTTTATCTTTAGTCCAACTGGCATCTTCAGACTCTTTATTTGTGATCTGTTGTTCTGGGCGTGTCCTTTTCTATTTCAGAGGAGGGTATATTTGGCATGCAGTTGTATGCTGACCTGTTTAAAGAAAATCACATCACTGGAAAGAGGTTGCTGTTGCTCACAGAAAACGACATGAGGGACATGGGGGTCAAGTCCAAAGGTCACGTCATGCACCTTAAGGCAAGGCACAGTTAACCACTAACCACACCGGTCTTATTTCTTTTAATCCATTCATAATTTACAGGATGAGATTTATGAACATTTATATTGGAATTACAGTGAATCTCACTTTTTCGTCTTTGGCAGGGCGAAATTGAAAAGCTAACAAATGATTACCTCAGTTTGGTCCACTTCCCACCTCTGTTGAAGGTATAAACGTCTCTTCTTTTTCTTTAGGAAGAGTTATTTTTTTGTGGTTGGCTCTATATAGTGCCTAAACTACCCTTTTTTCCCCCAGGATGAGCTGGGAAAGGAGGTTGAGATCAGTAAAACTGTAAATCTGGAGCTGGTGTTTGGGTACCACTGGAAACCAGGAACTGAGAAATCTGTAAGTTTATGGTGAAGCACACACACACACACACACACACACACACACACACACACACACACACACACACACACACACACACACACACACTGACTGCACCAACATATTCTGCAGCTGTGAGCATCAGATGTAGTTCAACGTTCGCTCTGTGAAGGGCGTCTAAACATTTTTTAGGACAACCACAAATAAATGTTGTAACTACTTTAATTAGGAATTTTTGACATCATTAATACGTTTTGTAATATTGTTCCTTTGTAAATAGATGTACAGAATAATGTGTTTGCCGCGACTGAATCAGCTTCCTTGTACTGAGGCTGTTTGTTCTGAGGATTCATGATGATGTTATACTGACCATTGAAGGCATCACTAGACATGCATAAAACCAGACGAATAAACATTGCATTCTCAGCCATGTACCACATCCACCTCGACTAGCTCACAGCCCTTTGTTAGGGTCTCAAACTGTGGAGAAAGGATGGCTCTTCACTTGCTGTTTGAATTTAATCAAAAATAGCCCATTTACCAGAAGTCATTTTCTTTTTAAAAGGCAAACGTTATTTAATCTTTCAGCTGTTCATTGTCCCATCATAAATAGTCCTCTTTCAGTGTGTTCGGCAGGGCTGAAACGAGCCTGCTAATTGCCTCCCATTTCTTCTGACATGTGGTGGTTTAGTGGGTAGAAAACACAGCAGGGAGAAGGAAACAGGAGGCTGAGAAAATGAGAGCTAATTATTTTCCCCTGCCTGGTGTCAGGTTCCGTGTCAGCCTTGTTTTTACAAACTGGAAGGATTTTTGCACTAAATAAAACAAACCCGCACTGCATTTTTTTTTCTTCGCCCCTTTTTGCTGGCGATGTCATGGAAGCAGCTGCACTTCTCAAAGACAAAATGAGGGCCTGCGATTGTGCGGCCACCATCTGACAGCCACTGAGGGTCCCCTACTAATGAGGATATCACCGTGCAGCCAAGTGAAAGGTGCTGAATTATGTATGAGTTGTCATTAGACGCACTCGGGTCCTAGGCATCATTACCAGACATTGTTTCTGCTGGAGTGATTAGACTCGCATGGACCTGGAAGCCCCGGTGCGACCGTCCAGTGCCGACAACAGGCCAGCACGGGGCCACTGGTGTGTTTCTGAGCCAGAGGCTTGCTGAAGCTTCCCCTTTGAGCCGTTTCCAGCCCCTGGGGACGATGCAGGAGAGGGCGAAGGCTCCTCAGACGAGTGTGTTAGTGCCACTCCTCTGATGTCTTTCTCTATGATCACTACACAATGGATTGGCCTGTGCCATGAACCCTGTGTGGTTAAGCAGTGACCTGTGGCTTCGTGGTCGGCTTTAGGGGATCGGCAGAATCATTACTGCTTCGTCAGCATTCAGTATGCAGGAGTAGAGGTCTGGGGAATTGTTCAGATTTGTGCCTCCTAGTGAGGATTTGATGTGTGCCGCATGCAGCAAGTCATGAGGAAAAACCGTCACCCTTATCACTTAAAATCGACCCAATTCCTGCTCCAAGAAATTAATCCTGGATCCCACCAAGAATAATGACATATAGTGTTAAGAATAAGGATTTACAATGTCTACATAGAAATATTTGGGACTGTCTATCTCTTATAGAATTTTATGAAATGTGATAATTTTCACTACACTGTTAAGGCATTAGTACTAATTTTGACTAAGATCATTCATAAATAAGGTGTTTCAAAATCAGACATTACATCATTTGCATTAGATACAATTTCCCGTTTTTCGATATATGTCATTTCTGTCCTCCCCCACAGTAAGTGGCTCTTTGGCCACTACCATCAAACTACCTCTAGGTTGTGCTGTTGGTTTATATACAATAGTTACCAAGTTCTCCATACAGAATATTGCAATTAGAAACTTTTCCTTACAATCAGGTGTTGTTTTTGAGTGCACCAGAGCAGATGTACATTATCTCACCATTATCGTTTTTTTTTAATCAGATGTTATTGCACTAGTACAGTAACAGAGATATTGGTGTCACCAAAAAAAACGTTTTATGTGTTGAACCTATATGTTTTTCTTTAAAGGACTGCAAATGGAAGATGTACATGGAACTTGATGGTGATGACATTGCAGTAACCTACATCAAAGATGTCATCTTTAATGTCAACCGACAAGATGTGGAAATCCTGCGGATGACTAAGGTGTCGTCAGAAACACATTTGCTGAACAAGTTACAAATGACATGACCACTCATGTATTAATCAATGCTAAATGCTTTCTTTGTTTCTGACTTAACTGGTTGCATTATACCTCTAAGATTGTTGTATTGTCAGATAGTGAGTCAGATGTTTCCATTAACTAAAATCATTGCAATGCAGCCACCTTTTGTGATGGACAAATGGATCGTTGGAATACAGCAGAACCATAAAATCGACTACACAGTCAACTATGAGGTGAGCGGCACCTCACAAAACAAAGCAAATGCACTATGTCAGCCATTTGAAAAATATGAATTTGAAAATGCATCAAATGCAATCTCAGAACCCAGAGCATCAAGTATACATATTTTGACACTAAATATATGACATTATATACAATATTCTCCTTCTATTTTGACTTCAGAATGACGTCAAGTCACCAAAGTCTACCAGACACAGCTGTCAGCTGACGTGGAGTCCCATTGGGAGACAAGACGAGATCAAGACTGTGGAGCTGGTCATCGAAACAACACCAGCTAACATCAACTGGAGCCCCATAGACAAGTCTTACTCCAGTAATTGGTTTATTTATTACTGTATTGAACTAAAGAGTGCCAAAGCAACAGTTTTCACTGCTGGACTAATACAGAGTTTTGAATTTCCTCAATTGAAGATATCACAAATATATATCAATGCATATCATGTTCCTTTTTAGATATTGATACCATGTGGATGTACAACGTAAGGCAGAGGCAGTTGAAGACCCAAAAGTCCCTGCAGACGGCTGCTGCTCAGACTGCCTTCACCAGCTCTGACACCCGCACTCTGCCACAGTTCCTGTCTGCACATGAAAGCCAGGGGTTTTCTTATGCTGCAGCTCTGCGTCGCTCTCCAAACCGCGCCCATGTATCTAGTTGGATTGACTCTCGCAGCTCCTCGCCAACTACCAGCCTGTCGGCCAAACTCTCCTCGCTCCATCTCGGGTCAAAGGGCAGCAGCCCTTCCAGCACCACGTCAGAGAGCGCCTCAGAGAGGGAACGAGAGCGCCCGCTCAGCGCTGGAGCAGTGCACGACCACCGCAGGAACGTCTACTTTGGCAACACATTAACTGTGGAAAGGGAGCAGGGTAGGGGGTATGCATGGGCCAATGCTAGAGGTAACTATGATCATAATAAAACCAGCAAAACCTTGCGACAGCCAGGGAGGCCACGGTCCAACAGTTACAGTGTCATGCCACAGAACCGCCCCTCCACGATACCAGGTATATTGTCTGTGACAGAAAACCCTAGTAAGGAAAAAGAGGGGGCCAAAGCCAGTGATGGAGGGTGGATCAAAGTGGAGCGACAGAAAAGATTACCACGTCAGGACAATAAACAAGTCAGAGGTCGACAGAGGAGAGGGGGCAGGGGAGGGCGTGGTGCTGGTGGAAGAACTTAATGTGGGCCACACATGAAGTGACAGCTTCCTGACATGTTATGCTCTAAAAAAAGGTTTTGTATGAATTATGTCTGTTTACATGCTGAAAATGAACTGCTTATTGTATAAGAATCACACTGACGCCTATGATCGGATGTATATATGTATGAACATAAGCTTATATTGTAAAAAAATAAAATGGCTCCTGTCATATTATTATAAATGCTGTTTTATTATTTTTTAAATGGACAATTCAGTCCTTGTTCTTCATTTCCTTCCTTCCATTAAAAAGCAGATGGCAACAACCAGTATCATGGATGCATGAAAAAAAATTTAATTCTTATTTATCAGCCTGGTTTCTCGCAAGTAATTAAATAAACTGTTATGACACCTTTACCCAAGATAAAGTGTTCATCTGTCCAAATCCATACCTTCCGAGTTGTCTTTTTCATGTTTTTATTTGGTGCAGAAAAATTACTTGGTTTTCTAGTTCCATTGTTTGACAATGGTCACATGCAATAATATGAGATACGCCTTTATTGATACCCAATGAGGAAATGTGGTTGTTGCAGCAGCACAAAGACAGAAATAAGTACAGATAAATAGAGAAAGAAAATAATAATAAGAGGTTTATAAAACTAGAAGACAAAAAATATATAAGAGCATTAAAGACATAATTACAAGTCAAATGCAGCAGGGGTGGGATGTGACACAGTCAGCAGTGTATATAAACACCAAACTTAAAATATAATAGGATTAAGTGATGAGACTTGTTGTTTGTCTGTTTTTCAAATATAATAGATATATACTATAGTATAATGTACTAAAAGAGTATAGGATATACTATATATTATAAAGTAGAGGTAAACTTCATAAATCCAGATGTGCAAAGTTCTATTAGGTCTGGTGCACCCCAGTCTTGTTATGTTGATGCTTCAATCATTCATATCACTTCCTGCTGTTTACGTCACCCACTTCTTGTCTTATCTCAGTTCTGTTGCCAGTCAGTGTTATCTTTTATTATTAGCCCCTTTTACTCAGCTTTATTAAATTGAATTCCCATATCTCCCTGTTTTCTTTGACAATATATCTCCCACCTTTAATTCCTTTATAAACCCTAACCCTCATTAAGTGGAACTGAAATATTCCTATATTATTAAGTCTCATCAAAGTGTCATATACTTCATTACTACGTCCTGTCTGATATAACGTGAAACGTCGCTGGTGTCTTCTGCAGGTTAGCTTTGGCCTCTTCAGTAGTTGCAGAGTTGGATGGAGCTCAACATTTTACCCGCCTTGCATGCAAATTCACAAATCAAAAAAATTCGCGCCACAGCAAAGCACCCGGAAGAGCCCCCGAAACGGCTCAGAAATGAATACGTTTGTGACGTTTAATCATCTCACAAAAATATCAAACCGATATTAAAATCTTAATAGAGGATATCAGTTGTGAATTTGACCTCCCGCGTCTCACAGAAAGTGTGTTACTCTGTTAAACTACGTGACTACACTTTATGCGTCTTTCAGGACCTTCCGGTGGCGCGGGAAACGAACAGCGTGATCCTGCTGCAGCTGCAAGATCCGCATTGTTCACCTCGTAGCTGCTGCACGGTTTACTTCTTGGTCTCGGTTTTCCACTACTATTGAAAGTAAAATGCCAGCCACCCGCTCTAAGGTAAGAAAAGCTTCATTTTGCTTCATTTGATCCATTACCAGCAATACTACTTTATTATGGTCTTGATAATAAAACATCCAGTTATGACCACGTTGTAAGAGTTAACTTGGGGCTACCATTTTAAGGGCCAGATAAGTTTAGAAATGAAGTTAAGTTAGTTTGTTAATCTACAACGACTAAAATCCACGTCATCATTATTGAAATGTGCACGAGCCAGTTGATATTAATAGCTTACATTTGACCAGGTTTAAACTGGGGTGTGTTCCTTCTGCAAAACTCTGCTAAAGTTTGATTTGAAACATTAGTGTGAAAGGAAAACGTATAGTTATATAATTAACTAGTGGCGGCTTTTTGAACATTAAGATATGTGCAGTATTTTTAGCTTCTATGACAGTAACGTTTAAATAATTGATTTAGGGGTTTGGACAAAACGAGTAGTTTGAACATGTGACTTTGTTCAGAGGTCAAAGTCTCTTGGGCTCAAATGCTCAGGTGGCATGTTGATGATTTAAGTTTAATAACCTGTAAAGACACAGAAGCCTCCCTGTTTCCTAATGTTACTTGTTATGATGTCCAGACTCTGGCCGCCCGGCCTCCACCGACCAGGATGAGTTTGAGGAGCTTCCGCAACGTCCCTCTGGTCAACATGGAGTCGTCCTCCTCCTCTTCCTCCTCTGATGACAGTTGTGATAGCTTTGGGTCTGATGGAGGCTTTGCAAACACGGTAAAAACAATATATCTAACTCTTCCTACTGTTAATGAAATGGTGGTGAACGTTTGGGGTCTTTGCAACACCATCTGCAACGAAGGATTGCGTCTGTGTTTAGAGGAGCAGCTTCAAACCGACGAGGAGGACTCCGGAGAAACCAAAGATGTTCAAGGCTTCATCGGAGGAGGACGCGTTTGAGCAGAGCGTGATCAACAGCCAGATGAAAGCCATGGTACGTTTTCTAAAACTGCAACATATTTCAGAAGTTCCTCAGACACCACGGAAGTTTAGCCCTCATCGTGAATTGTATTTTCTTTCAGAAAGTAGACTCTGAACCTCTGAGCCGTGGCCGCAGGTCCACAGTCCTGAAGGTGGCCATGACATTCCCCACCAAGAAGACGGGCAAGAAGAGGCCAGCATCCGAACCACTCCCTCAAAACGAAGTACAGGACTCCGACTCTGAGGGAGAGGAGAACTTCATGAGCAAGAGAGCCATGAATATTAAGGAGAACAAAGAAATGGTACAATTTGCTCTATTTATTTCACATTAATTACTTCCAGCATCTGGTATTATGAACTGACCTTTGACCTGAACAGCCTCCATTTTTACTCTTTCATTCATGTCTTATGTATTTTATTTTTTAGCTGGCGAAGCTCATGGCAGAGCTGAACAAAGTACCCGGAATCTTCCCAGGACGGATGTCAATGTCTGCATCTACTACGGTAATTTGACCTGACGATAACTATTTGACTGACATGGTAGATTATCAGTGCTCTATATCGATCGGTACCGTTTTATCTTTTTCAGCCTCGCCAGGCACCTCGGCGGTCAATGGGAACCCCAGGAGCTCGTTGGAGAAGCAGCGAGCGTTTGTCTCGTCCCCACACGCGGTCACGCTCTCAGGTGGACGGACCCCCCAGCCCAACTCCAGAGGAAGAGCCCGAGGACGGCTTCAGCCTGGTGCGCCAAAGCCGCTACTTTGAGGAAGTTGTTGAGCCAGTAAGTCGTATCATAAACCGCCTGCGTGTCTCGGAAATTCCCTTCCTGAACAGTACAGGTATTCACTACATTTATTTCACCCGCAGCACCGTCGCCGCTCCTTCAATGGCGCAAAGGCCATCCCTCATGTCGTGCGGCCTGTGGATGACGTCACGGAGGCAGAGCTGCAGAGCATCTGCAACAACGTGCGGGAGAAGGTCTACAACCGCTCCACTGTAGGTCCCACAGTCACTGCGACACCGAAGAGATTTGAGCGGCTGCATTTGCTTGTTGAGCTCTTTTGCCTGACGCCTTTTCTCTTTTTTATTTTCAGGGATCTACTTGCCACCAGTGCCGCCAGAAAACAATCGACACCAAAACCAACTGCCGCAATCCAGAGTGTGTGGGGGTGAGGGGTCAGTTCTGCGGCCCCTGTCTTCGCAACCGCTACGGAGAGGAGGTCCGTGACGCTCTGCTGACTCCGGTGAGTGCCTAAACATGCTAGGTTGTGTTCACACGTGATCGTGGGTGTGTTGTGCGGGTCTGACGGACTTCTTAATTGTTGTTCGTGGTAGGAGTGGCAGTGCCCGCCATGCAGAGGGATCTGCAACTGCAGCTTCTGTCGGGCCAGAGATGGTCGCTGTGCCACGGGAGTGTTGGTGTACCTGGCAAAATATCACGGGTTCGACAATGTGCACGCCTACCTGAAAAGGTGACTGGAGCATTTGTAAAATTTGAAGTGCGTTCATTTCGACGTGACTGTCTGTTTCTAACAGAGATTCATTTTTGTGTTCACTGCAGCTTGAAGAAGAAGCTGGAAGAGAGAGGCGAGTGAAGTGGGGAGGAAGAAGCTGATCCAGGAGCTAACTGACTCTGGGATCATTTGTACCAGTCCAAATATTCATGGTGGTTCAAGCATCGTAACACAATGCTAATTGTTATCCGTGTTTATGATATTTCATCTGACATCTGGAGGAGGGCCATGCAGCCAGTTCTCTCCAGCCTACAGCTTGCTTTTATTTTTGTTGTCCTGCCTGTTTTTGAAGAGCTGAGACTGGTTTATCGTAAACTAAGGTGGACCAAAACAAATTTTAGGAAGATGTCTCATACTTGATTGTTGTCCAAACATTCCTATGGATCTTAAATGTTTTAAGACAAATGATGTATATATTCCCATAGCATGAACTCATAGATGAGTCATCCTACCTGCTGCAAAAAATACACGCTTGTTTAGATCTACTGCATTGTTTTAAATGTACAGATGCCCACTTGGACATGTCTTTTTTTTTCTCATAGTTGCAAATTTATCCTTGTGTTTTTACAAGTTTTGTAAATCTGGTGAAAGTGTAAATGTAAAAAGCCCACAAAACGTTTGCTTTAGTTGGGATGTTCTGCAGAAATGGGGCACTGATCTGCATGCCACTGAGGTGGTGCAGGTGGAAAGGGCATAGACTCTGGGGTCCACTGCCTCTCACTTTTAAACCGAGAGGAACTGTGTGATATACTACAGCGCCTGGTTAAATATCCTTCATTAGATAACTGTCACTAATGGTGTGGAAACAATTAGCACACTCTAATGGGAATCTCATACCTGTAAATCATTTTATCCTGTTAAAGCACATTCTCGCTCTGCTCCAGTCTCTTTGGCTCATTTTCTACCTTACACTGTTAAGTAGGAATCGTTGAAGGTGCCACTGAAGTGGCAATAGAGTTATGGCCTGCATTTTCTGTTCAGAAGTGCGATACTCTATGCTGAATGACATGGAATTAACCTTTGTGTCGCTCATCTTTGAAATGTACTTCATTTGACCTGCACCAGGACACTGATTATATGATACAGTTTCAGAAATAATCAACGGCTGAGATTTCTTCTTCAGTGTAATGGCAGGTGGAGGTTATCCTTCTGCTGCTTGTGTTTATCAGCACTGTACTCTCAACAGGAAGACTGATGCTCAACTGTTGATGGGAATATCTGTTATGCTGATGCTTGATCTGTGCTCAATGGGTTAACTGTACATTTTCATTAAAGTGTTAATCACTGCTGAATCATGTCATCAGTTTTCTTTGACTTGACTATCACTCTATCCAGAACAGTGGCAGCTGTAATTACTGTTATTGAAACATGTAGGAGAACATGATGATGGAAGATCTTAAGCAGCGTGAAGGCTGGACGTTTATTAACGTTTCCATCGCTGTTAGCAAGCTACCGCCATTGTTGAAAGTAAGTTTGCATTCCAGAAGAGGGGAAACAATTCCTGGCTAAAAAGACAACACCATCCTGGCTGCACAAGCTTTAATGGGTCAAATAATTGCAATGTACAACAATAAGCTGCATTAAAGGTACTCCACAAACAAAATACTAATACAATTTGTAACTAACTAAAATAGGCATGAAATACAATTAAGAAGTTGGAAACTAGTGAATGTTTGCATTTAGCACAATAAAATGCTATTAGTGGAAAAAAGTATATTATTTTTATATCAATACAATTGTTTCAGCATTGAAATCATGGATGGACATTATGGGCCCGGCTATGTCAAGAAAGCAAGAAGAAGCTTGAACAACAACATGCACAGAGCCTTCTTCCTTCTCTGCTCAGGTCGACATCACTCCACTATGTTAAATGTTAAATATAGCCTCTTTAAGAGACACAGAAGTTTGCAGTTCCCATTATGATGTTTAGTAGAACATGTCGCTGCGGCATTAACAATGAGTGGGCTGACTTTATGCTCTTGTTGTGGTCTTGGTCTCACAGTGTCTCTGAGAGAATTTGCTTTGTGTGTTCACACTAATGGGTAAAAGCAACACTTATTTCCAGTTCACAGTGTCTACAATCAAACTATGGCAACAGCACATGAATAGTCTGCAGAATATTGACTTTACCATCTTAGATAATCAGTAGACAAATGTGCGAAGGGAACTTCACACCCTCAGCATGACTCACCATCCAGGCTTTGAAGCAGTGTTCATGAAACCATTGGTACAAGTTGAGTCTGCATTCATGGTCCAGCACTATGTTGACTTTGAATTCACACACAAGACTTATAAGAAGATGTTATAACGCGAAGATGTGCATTGGCCGGTGTTGCACAGCCTGCTCTATAATTGTAATCTCTTGGTACACAGAAACAGATGCAGAAAGAAGAAGATCTTATAACGGCTCATATTTCTCTTACTGTAGGTTACTTTCAGCTCAATCTGTGGCCTCTTCAGCCCAAAACCAAAACAATTTGAATTTCTCATTATAGCCTACTGTTTGGGTCAGCAGTCTTATAGCAATATTTTTCGTGAAATTACTTGGGTTTTTGTATAATATGGTTGGGTCCTCAGTCAAACGTTAGCTAAGTAACGCTACTTTACCTAATATGAGCCTCTCATGTGTTACCATTACATTAAAGTCACAGAGATAAGGAACACTTGGACTACACTTTTTTCTTCCCGAGAGTTTGGTGACAAGATCGCTGCCACTCTCATGTTTGTATGATAAACATGTAGCTGGAGACAGCAGCCTGTTAGCTTAGCTTAGCATAAAGATGGGAAACAAAAGGATTCTATGGATGGGAGAAACAGCTAGCCAGCTAATTACCTTTTAAGTCTGAAATATAACGTGTTAGTTAGTGAGTTTTAGAGGAAGTTGTAGGTGGATTATTTAGGATTATTTATAATGGATATTACCTCTGGACAGAACCAGGCTAGCTGTTTCCAGTCGTTATGCTCAGCATAATATACACATGAGGGTGGCGTCAATCTTCTCATCTAACTCTCGGCAAGAAAGCGAATGAACATATTTCCCGTATTCCTATATTCCTATAAGGTTTGGATTTGTCATTGACAAATTGATTAATTGATGCATTCAATATTTTCTTTGTCACACTTCCAAGTGTTTTTAAGCGACTATAGTAACGGTGACTAAACTGTTACAAGCTGAACATATTTTGCAATCCAATAATTCTGCCAATTTACAAATCCAATTGGTCCTCAATCATTGCTGTTTATTCATAATGAAGTCTGTAAATCTAGTGTTTATTAATTACACATCTGTTGACACAACAATGAAACAAAACAGTAAAATACAATATTATTGACACAGCAATATTATACAGATATTGACACAACAATAAGCATCATAAAAAAATGCCAGGTCATATATTACCAGGAATACTAAAATGCATAACACGCTTATTAGATACATTTATAATATGTGTTATATTTTGTCTTGTCCCTTTTATGAGTGAAACATTATATTGGGAATACCTCTTTATGTAATGCAATTCATTAAAACACGATTATGACACAAAAACATGAGTAAATATATGGATAGGATTTATTTCAAGGTTTTTTGTATTGTACTAGACTACATTAATAAAATGGTATATAATTAAAAGGATCACATGATGATACTAATACGTTGTAACTTATATTAAACAACTCCTCTTTTTTTCCTCCAAAAGGAACATTTCAAAAACTATTATTAGTATAATAAAGATGCACTTGAAAATACTAGTCCTGTATTAAATACCAATGATCATCCACTTTGGCGTGATGAATATTTAGGGAAGTAATTGTTTACAACGCTCAAGCATTGAGCTGATCTGGTAATCAGGCTATGAAATACAATATTTATTCATTAGAGCAGATTTAATGAGGCCTTGCGGCGCTAATTATGAAAACCAGTGTAGCAGCAAATGAGTAGCGCACGGTGGCGGGCTGCGGGGTACCTGTAAGGAGGGACTGGGGGTTGAAGTGCCCTGAGTGCCATGGCACACTGAGCAGCAACACACAGCCCTGACTGTGGCCGTCCAGCCCACAGCTATACATCAGCCGACCTGCAGACAGGTCGCAGATGGGTCCCACATCCCAGCATGCCCTGCTCTCCTACCTCCAGGAATTAAGGCTGGCTTTCCCCAAAAGCATCTTATTGTCCAGGTTATCTGTTTTATTGCAGCAAAATTGAAAATCTCAGTACAGTGGTGCTTCAGGTGGACGTGCTCAGAGCAGCAAGGCTTTTACATATTGTGTCACTGATTTACTGCCAGCCCTGAGCCTGAAACACATTGAGCGCTCATTCTGCAGTTTCTATTTGTATGCAGCTCTGGAGATATGTGCTAGTGTTCACAGCATAATCTGGGTTTTGATTGACTGATATTTTCATTATGGCTGCAGGGTAGCGTGGAGACTGTTAATTTGCTTGAGAGTCCTGCAGGTCTACAGTGATTGTAGTAGAGCCAGAAGAAAAGCGGAATAAATGAAACTCACAGGGCACAATCACAATCTGTGGGTCAAAATCAACTGATTAATTATAATTTAGAATACATCTGTCAGGCCTCTGTAATAAACACCCTTTCAGACTTTCTGCTTAATAACCAGCTTTATGGTACAAATGTAACATGGTTCAACTTGTAAAGCAAAATTATTACTGGGAATTTATACAAGATAATTGAATAAGTACAAATGTTGATAATAAAATGAGGAATTCTATCAACTGTTCCTACTTTTTTTTTTGATGCAGCTCAGCAAGATAACATTGCACACGAGAATCTCCCTTCTGGCTCTGACCTCTACATCCTAGAAAGCGTAGTGAGGAGAGTGCTGTTAAATGCACAGTGAGTGACTCTGGGTGGCAGAAGGCTTATGACATGTTCCTTTCCCCCTGTACCAGCCTGCAAAGTGATGGAAACAGCAGTTTGGTCCAGATGTCAGGGACATTATCAAAGAAAAGGTGCTGCCTGCAGTTGCTCCATCTCACAGGAAATTGCCAACTCACCCTAACAAAGAAAGGCATAAGTGCACTTGCTGCTGCCTTCAAGGCGAGTGTGATAAGATGACATTATAAATACAGAATTGTTCATGGAGGTGGAGGGGTAGGCACATCAGGAAGCTTGACAATTCTGTTTTTCCTGTGCGCACCTATAAAGCCTGTATGGGTTTATCTAAAACAAAATCAGCCTCTTATCCACTTGGGATTCATCCATTTCATAAATGTGTTAAGCTGGTTTTGTGGATGTTTGTATTTCAAAGTATTTGCAGCTTCACATAGTTCACAACTTCAGCTCCAGGAAGAGTGAGACGACGGACAGGAAGAAGAAAAAAAACACAATTTACAACGCACTAAGAAAAAGTATTACGGGGATTTTAATTGCTTTTTTTCATTGGACACAAAGTCTTTGTCACCAAAAACATTGTCGAAAAAGGTAAAAAAAAGAAAAAGAAAGAAAAGAAGCCTCCAAAATGCATGCCCATGATCTATCGATGCTGGTGCTAAGTAATGTGGACATGCTGTAACACAACGCTTCTGCTTCTCGAGGTGTTGAGAGTTCACTATCAGATACATAGTTCCTCATGGCACCTGAAGGGGGAGCTCTAATACAGGCAACTTGCTGCACTTTATCTTCCTTCAACTTTCAACAAGTCTTCAGGAAATGGAGGAGAAAGTGAAAGGGCCATCCGAGCTTTGCCTCACATATCACATGCATGTAATAAAATCAAAGAAACTCTGCACACCATGAAACACGCAAAGAGTCTTGCAATATATGACAGAAATTAAGTAGTTTAGTACACCTTACGCCTTTTGAAAAAGTTGGGTTTTGCACCTGCGGCATCCAAGCTGAATATTGAGCGATCTGACAGGAGGACGATGACATTGTCTGAGCACAGTGTTTTGAAACTTCACATTTTATTCTCTTAAGGAGTCCAGCAGCACACTTTGACTGCAGGAGGGGGAGGGGAAGGTGGGTGTAATTATGACCAGGGGAACACAGGGTTTTAATCTGTAAATCTATTCTTACCCTAAGTGAGAACTGGTACATTGGATTGATTTTATTGAGATCATACATTATAAATGGGGCATGGAGGAGCTTACAGCCTTGAGATGGTGGTGCTCACGTGCTTCATTAATTTTTACTTCATTAACTCTCTCCTTCAGACCCTTCAACACACAATTCACTGCCGACCATGAATCCTGGCTACAGGCAAATGGACAAGACCGGGTCGACTTTCAGTGGAGTGGATACAGTGAAGCAACGCTGTCAAAACAAATCAGTAACACATGAAATATACATAACCTCAGATCAATGCGTATTCATGCGAGAGTTCACGTAATCTTTGAAACTTGTGGCTTTGCAAAAAAAAAAATCATAAAGAATAAAAGTCACAATGAGATGAAGCGCTGTATCAATTTAGCTGGCATAAAGCAATTCCAATCACAGAAACAAAAAGTCACAAGAAATCTTATACATACAGCATTTCTTTATAATTCCGCTATTGACTACAGCATTTTGGAACAATTATGAGTGCCAATTGTTTTAAAAATTCATCAGTGATTGGTTTACAACCCAGCAATATAATTACGGATAACGGAGCCTCGTCCTTACATAGCAGTATTCCTGCAGTGTGCTTACTTACTTCTGTGTTTACCATTTACAAACCAATAGGTCGCGTTTAGTTTCACAGCAAGGAATTTCAAAAAATTTCAGCAGTGGACCCTTTTGAATGGACCATTTGTTTAATATTATAGCCTTAAACCTAACAATAGCAATCAGTCATGAAAGCACCTATGCATGCTGCTCTGCCCTGCGTCACCATTAACTCCAGACAAGTGATGGCCTTCACTGGTTTGCAAGGTGAGAGAAGGGAGGGTGTCAGGAGGTAAAGAGGAATAAATGGATGGTGTTGGTTTGCATTTGACTTCCCCCCCCCCCCCCCCCCCCTCTTTGCTTAATGATTGACCTATTCAGCAACATTGGAAGTGTGTGTTTTTTGTGTGAAAAAATCAACAGCGGGTGCAGAATTCTTGAGAAAAGTTGGAGAGAGACTTGGTGAGAGCGTGTTGATGCAGGTGTGGCAGTCAGTGGCAGTGAGCTACAGCGGAAATGAAATGTGCATCATTTGACTTTAAAGACACCCTCCACACATGTTTTAAGACATTAAAATACTCATGTCTGACGTGTTTGAATCCATTAAAAAAAAAAAAAAAAGTTAAATTACTTCATTAAGAATTCTTCTTCTCCCTTTTTGAAAAATCCAGAATCTATGAATACGCAAACACGAGACACAAGATGCCTACATCCATTCTCACTGTATGTGTCCTGTAGGCTTCTAGTTGTTTTGAATCATGATTGGCTGCCAAACTAGTAGTGATGTCACAAAAATACAGGCTTTTCAAATTCAGTATTTGTATGTAGCTTGAGTGTTGAGCCTCATATGGAGGCGGTGAAGTTGTTCAAGCTTCAAACCTGTTGTCAGACTCTTCCCTCACTGAGCATGAGAACAACACACATCAGTGAGCAGGCGCTAAGTGCTTTTCCTCTGAGGCAGCATAAACTTCTTAACATTTCAAATCGGTTACGACAGCTGTCCCAGAGAACATTTGTGAGATCTGTTTCACCACACATGTTGAAATGATGATTCCCTTATTACATTTGCCATCAAACAATATCTCCAAAGCTAACAGTTGACAAACTCCAGTTAAAACATTCGAGGGGAAAGCTCTTAAAGGAAGAATTAATGGGAGCAAAAGAAAAACAGCTCTTAGACAATTAGCACCAGAGACCACTCTATAATCTTAAGATTATTTTCACCACTTAAAAGCAGCACACATGGTTTGTATTGTGGCGGGGCAGAATGAACAACACTTGAATGGATTTGATTTGGTCTCCCTAATCTGCATTTCCTTTAACATGCATTTCTTCTGTTTCAAAATGTCAGTGCTGATCAAATCCAGCTGGAATAAGCCAGTTTGTGTCATCCCAGTTGCAAAATCTTTCACAAGATTTTTTTTCCCAAGAGGGAAGAATAAAGCGTTTGGTCTGAGGCGTGTTTCCAGTTGTCGCCTGTGATTAAACGCTCATTTTAATTTGTTTTTGTGTGTGTAAATCATCTGGAAATTAAGATGAATCTTATTAGAATCTCTAATGTATACATGTTGAAAATATTTAGCCCAAATAAGACACCTTATTCATCAGATCAATACTACAAGATTACATAAATTTTATGGATCCACTTATTTTCACAAGAAAATATCTCCATGATACATATAGAGACGTCTTGTTGATGACCCCAAAAAGGAAATTATGATTTAAAATTGAGTGAAATTAATCGACAGTTAATTTTTCTCGACAACCCAGAGGGCCCTCCACAGGGCCCTTGGGGGTCCCTAGACCTCACTTTGAGAACCACTATATTAGATCTGGTTAACAGACACATCCCAAAGCTATTTTCATTTAAATAACACATTGTATTTTTGTGGATAAAAAAAACTGTAATTGCAAAATCTGTAATTTAACCCTGGGGCTGGTTGCTTAACCAAACATGCTTTGGCTGGTTAGGCTTAGTCACAGAGGAAAATGTCTGGCACACAGATTGAATTTGTTCTCTCTGAAGTCAAAGGCAGGAAAACAATTAAGTGTCTGCCGCACATTTCACTGTGTACCACTTGACACAGTTTTTCACATCACTGGGGCAATTGTCTGCAGAGAGCGACAAGACAAAGCCATTACCTCCAATGTCTCAAAAAGATGTCATGGTTATTTTCTGATTTTGAAACATTTCAATTAAGCCACTGGTGGAGATAATAAACATAATGGTGAGACTTGTTATCTTTTGAGCACGTCCATTTTCATGATGGTTACTGGCGTTAGACCAGAGGTGCATCAGAGGGAGCTTTGGTACCAGAGGTGGATAGGTGTGTGTGTGTGTGTGTGTGTGTGTGTGTGTGTGTGTGTGTGTGTGTGTGTGTGTGTCACTATCCTCCAGCCCCTTCCCCTCCTCTACCTTCGTCTTTCATTCAACGTCGAGTCCTTTCAAAACAAGGTGAAGTTCAGCAAAGTTTCTCTGCAGAGATGATCAAACAGTCACATCACTAATGGCGATGGGTGACAGGGCCAGTGAATACAGATCAGCTTTAATTGTGGTGGGTCTTACTGCCACTGTCTGTCAATCTGAGCCTTTGAATTGGTGAAAATTTGCTCTGTTCATTCTGTTAAATGACGTATCCAATTAAATGCTTTAGAATTCATGATCTTCAGTCAAGGTTAAATGAAAGCAGTTACTCCTGTCAGTAAGGTGATTAAAAGCTGACTACATCAGGCACATTTTGTGCAAAAATTTAAATTTGGAACTAAAGCATGAATCTTTATTCATTATCTGCAGTCCTGCTATATAAATGTCCAGCACAGTCGCTCTTAATCACCTTGTTCATTTTAAATCTCACTTTAGTCCTTTTTAATAAAAGCCATCGCGGTATTGAAATGTTTTACATACTCATGAAAACTGTTGACAACTTCCTCAGCAGCAAAGATGCTTTTAAAAAGCACATTGTTCATGTTCTTTTTTACAAACTAAAAAGAAAGCAGGATGAGACCTTGATAGCCAGCCAGTTTAATATAATGCAAAATAATGTCTGTCCCATTACCTCTTTAACTATGATTGAAGGGATAGAGCAATTCCTGCTCAGCAAAACAAAGAAAAAAGGTTTTTGACGATTGGTTTAAATGAACAAGTGCACCATAGCAAGGAAAATCATTTCCTTCCAACAAGATGAATGTTGTCCCAGGTTATTAATGAGCATATAATGTGTGTGCAAGTAAGTTTTCTGTGTTGTGATGAATGTGACGATGGAGGTGAAGAGCATGTTGACTAATGAGTGTTGTCCAGGGATCTGATCCCGGTGGCCACTGGGGAAAAAGCCACCGTCTGGATTTCACACTCCACATGATGTTAATACCGCAAGGTCCACCAGTCAAGATGCGTGTTAAAGAATCACCACGGCCCAGATCCAGGTTCAATTCACACTGTTTGTAATTGAAAGTTGTACTTACAGCATCTTATATGATCTGATCTAATATTTCAACTTAAGGATTCAACATTCTTTTGGGATCTTTAATAATATCTAAAAGAAAAGAACGGATCTTAACAAGTCAGTCTTTCCAGATATCAAAAGAAACGTTACTAAAACTACAATGTGTGTTTTAGTAAAGTGAACCTACTATATTTGTTTTAATATGAAAATTTGAGATTTCAATTTTCCTGTGACAAAATGACTTGCAGACAATGTTCTGTTTTTACCTGTAAAGCATATATCATAAGGCAAAATATATAAATTCAAAAAGCCACATGTGATTTTAATTCATGTTTGTGTTTACACGAAACAAGAAACACAGAATATGTTGTAAGATGGCAGAGAATGAGCTACAAAATTGAGATATCTTTACGTGTATTAAGTTGGTTTATTGATACCAAAATTATAACTGATCATATAAACGGTGTCAATTTGGCTCAAGGTTATTAAAAAGTGTGGCGCAACTCGTCGTAAAAGTTACTAGGGAGAAAGAATGCAGCGGCAAACAAACATTTAAGGGAACTAAATAACATCTCCATAGGTTTCTCTCCATCGACTCCTTTGATACATAATGAGACGCAGACCAGAGGGCCAAGATGTACATTTAAATGACTGCCAAATACATAAAGCAGGCTCACTCAGGGGTTCATGGGGAATAAATAAGGCTGTGGATTACATCAAATCTCTTTTGAAACCACTACTCTTGCACACCACTCCCAGCGTAGAGACCATTTAAACTCTGGAAGGGGCCAAACATCAGCAGTTGGTCTCCTTTAAACAAGTCTGACTAAAGTAGAAAAATAAATAAAGCCTCCGGCGCTCTACTTTAATGTATTCAATTAACTGGGGTCCCTCTAGAGAACTCCAGCGCACACTTGGATAAAGAGAGAGCATATCGCCTGGAGATGAATACGCTGAATGCACTCATTCTAGAGACCATGATTGGAAATCTTCCTCAACAGGTTCTTACTTAATTAAACTTCCCTTCATCTGACTTTCTGTCGCTTTCGAGGGAAAATTGGGAGAGGCATATTGAAAGCCAGGGAAACTTTGTTCACCATTGCATGTTGTTTACAGGGCAATTGGGGGAACTTGTAGGGTGCGTGATAACCTCCACCATCCCTGTGGAAAGTCAACTCAGCCTGAAAGAACAGAGAAGTATACAAAATCTCCAATTCAATCATAGACAATTATGTGGTGAAATGAGAGAAATTCAGCAGCCGTCAAGTCTGAGTGGGAGGGATAATTATCTGGCAGTCATTACTGCTCCCATAATAGCATTTAACGACATTCATATACTGTATGAACATATTGCGCTGGCTGGAAACATGTAAGTTGAAAATAATCAGACCAAGCTTGAAAATATATGAAGCCCTCTGTATGCTGGGAAATGTAACATGTTCATAATGTCCTTGAGTGAATGATGTGTGCGAGTGTGAAATTTATCTAATTATCTCAAATGTGTCTCATGAGAATCCATTCAGCACCCCTTTGTACCTTATTTTTCCTCTGCAGCCCCATTGTGCAGTAAAGCCCCAACAGAATTTCCTATCTATTAAAATCAATCTCTCATCACATCGTCTACATCCACCATTTGCTGCACCTTTTCCATAACAAATCAACTTAATCAAGCTCATTAAGTGTCATTATTAGCTATTTATTGTTATCTCCCTCAGTGTAGCGCTGACAGGTCCACCCCGCCCACATGTGTCCCTCCTGATACCGGGACCTTTGCTTGTCACAACGGCTCCGCACTCAGTTCTAATTGGCCTTTATTGTGTTGTTCTCGCAAGAAAGAGGAGAGATGAGGCATCGTCTGCAAAACACAGAGCATCTCTTCACTGCTCCTCATTCTTCAGAAGTTGCAAAAAAAACCAAATCCTGTAAGGAAATAATTAACTAAAATGAAGCAATATGGTGCAAGGACGTGGAAAATAGGCATGAAGAAGGTGCCCCACAGTCCTTTTGTGTTTGAGCGTGGTGTTAAACACTGTGGACGCTCCTTAATGCAGCATGGCGAATGTATTTCCACAGCTGTCAGGATGATGGACAGAGGGGCGAGTTTCTCCATTGCAGCGACATGCTTCTACCTGCATACAATAGACCTGCAGGACGGGAGTGTATACTGATGAGAGAGAGGGAGGGAGGATATATATGTGTGTTGCTGTTGAGGAAGAGGGGGGTTTGAAGGGTGCGGGTAAGTTCGTCCCATCGCAGGAGTTATTAAGTTTGTCTCTCGGACACACTTGGTTTCACCAGGGTGCTCGTCCCTCATTCATAATAGATGCTAATCTGTTCAGGGCTGACTGATGACAGAGCTTCCTGCCCTTCATAGAATTAGTCCTCAGCTTTATCAAAGGACCCAAACTGCCTGCTAATTAGACTCATTTCCTCCAGCATGAATTATTTATTTCCATTGTAACTGATCAGAGGCGATTGTGACACATCATGCTGCCACCAGTTTTCACACAGATGCGCATGCCACCACAAGTTCTCAAACTCGGTATTATGGAGTTTAATGGCCACAGGGGCTGGTTCAACTGCTTCCTCACCAAAGGAAATGTTTTCATAATAGTTTAAATGACACAATATAAATGAGCAGTTTCAAGATACACATTAGTATTTCAGAGAGGTATACCTCATTAAGAACAATCTTCATGCAATACTCAGAATACTTGTGTTGCACTTAAAGGATAGGAAAGGATATTTGTCATAATTCTGTTTTAAAACGAAACTTATCAGAGGTGGAATATAAAAACATTTAGCAATTTACTGTAAAGTACAATTTTGAGGAAATTGTACTTTACTTGAGTGTTGCCAATTTTTGCTATTCAATACTTCTACCCCACTATATTTCAGAGGCAAATATTGTAGTTTTTATTCCACAACATGTATCTAATAACATACTAGCTACTTTGCAGATTAAATTCAACAACACAAAATATAATCAACAAATAAATTCTGATTTATTATCTTAGTTTGAAATAAGATCAGAAATTCTGAAATGGGCCATTTTGCATAATGAGCAGCCTACTTTTACCTTTAGCACTTTAAATAGACAAGTAAATTGATTGCACAAAGTAATGACAAATGTCACCATCGGTGTTTAGATGGATTTCCTATAAGCATCACTTTCACTATTCTGTCTGCCAGTGTTGTGGTCTTCTGGAAAAATTAAGGCTCAAGGGCCCCTGCAGCAATTGGAAAGACCAGACTGCTTTTATCAGAGCACTTAAATCAAGGTTTTGAGTTCAAACTGGGATTTTTCTGCTTGTTTCTAGTGCTAACCATGTTACTAACCCTAGCTGTGCTAGCTAACGCTAATACTAGCTAACGCTAATACTAGCAGCCAGAAACAAACATCTATCAGTTATTGTCCTTTTGATAATCTAACAAAGAACACATTTCCATGTGTAGCATCCACCAAAATGTTTGGTCATTAATCCGCTCCTATATTCATACTGACTGTGAAAAGACTGCTTCCTAATACTATTTCAACACAAGAGATGGAGGAACAAAACGTTGCAACCCACTTGATTTGACTGATCATTTCGAATCAATTTTACACAGAACGAGGACTCAGTAACTTACATTGTAAAGAGGAGGAGAAAATACAGCAACCAATAAAGCTTCATGTAAGCATGTTAGTGTTGTATTAAAAATAATGTTTAATACTGTAAACCAATCCTTTAAATAAGAGACACTACACAAAGTTACAAATGCCCACTTCATAGTTACTGTATAATGTTGTAGAGGGAAGGTTTATGGATATATTCCATAAGTTCTGTTCTCCTCATCAAAACATTCCCTCTAATTACATCTACTTAAGCAATTTTGTTGAGGAAAAAAAAAATGTTGTGCTTAATTGCATTACTATCTGGAAGGCAGAAATATGCAGAGCGAAAAAACGTATAGCAACGTGAGGGAACTGCTAATTAGTCCGATATTTGGTTTGCATTACCAAATAGCACATTACGCCCCGCACAGATAGGAGGTTAAAGAGAGTGAGGCTTCTGTTCTTGAAACTGTAATCAAACAAAGACAGATGTACAGATAAACACTAGAGGGAAAGTTTGATATAATTGTTCATCTACTCTCTGCTCACACTGATTCTTCTTCTGGGCGACATCGGCTTGTTATAGACACTTCCTTCTCTGTGATTTCACATCTATAGGCGGCAGGTATCAGATAAAGAGCGTATATCTCCAACCACAATACCTACTGATAAGGTTAATACAAACAGTTCAAATATTACAATAACATCAAATGTGCTAGAGCTGAAATATTCATGATGGAGTATTGTGCTGCATTTCAAAAGCTTATATTTACAAATCAGCCCAATACAATGTGCCCCAGAAGCCTGCCATTTCTTCTCTTTCTGTGCACAATAAGGCTCAGTTTCATCTCATAATTTGAAAGTTTATTGAGACTTTGAAGCGGTCTTTTGAAAAAAAAGAAGAAATAAGGATGCCCTTCAGTCCACAATAACACTTAAAATGCTCTTTTGCCTCCAGTTTTCAAATGAACAATAGGAAATTATGTTGAGGCAAGAAAGAAAATCTTTTATAATGAATACCACATTTAGTGATTGCAAATAATTGCGTTAAGTGGCTTATTTGCCTTAGGTCGGGGAGGGTGACTACTGTATAACTAATATAAGGATCTGAACCCTCACCCTCACTGATGAGGCCTATTCACAGCTCGGCTGCCCTGTGCCCCTTCCCAGCTTCTTATGCTCCAACCTGATGAGGAGTGTGTTGTTAAAGTTTCAAAGCAATGATTTTACACAGTGATATTCATCCCTCTGTTATGGAAGTAACGGACCGCTGCTGCTTCTGTTCTTAGCCAGCTGGGAGCTAAAAGACGCACCAGAAACGGTATAGCAGCATATTATGAACAAAAGGTGATCAGTGCTACATTATCGGGCAGAAAAAAGCTCATGCGTATTCAAGAAAATGTCCTTCACTAAAATAGTGGACAACGCACATTTTTTAAATCACAAAACAATATTTACCTCTATTTTGTGTTTTATTTTGCAGTACACAATGTTTAGTCTTCCTTTACCAATGTGTATGACTGAAATAGATTATAACTATTATTACAGTATAGCATGGATTTTTTTCAGTGAATAAAATTAAACTGACGCCAACACTGAGTACAGCTTTGAGGTACTTGATTTAAGTATTTTTAATTGTATGCTCTTATATTTTAATCTCCTACTTGACTACATTTCAGAGGGAAATAATTTAACTGATTTTATACCTCATTTATCCGTCAGCAGTAATTGCTTTACCAATTTTATATTCAAAACATTCAACCAGCCTTTAAAATATGATTGTTTATCATACTGTAGATTAAGTGACCCAACAGTCGTGAATTAGTTTAAATTTGCTCGACCTCCAACATGCTGCTGACATGTTAATGCATCTGTAATAATATTCCAATAATATAATACTAATGTAACACTTCAAAATGAGTATGTTTTCTTTGTCCTGCTAAGAAAACTTTGACTTAAGTAACACTCTCTCCGATGCAGGACTTTTACTTTTAAAGGATTATTTCTATACCTCTTTTTAATAGTGTAAGAACAAGAACAAAGCAGAGAACAAACCTGAATAACGTTAAAACAGAATTACATTGCTCTAAAACTGACAGAATAATTTTTTTGTGCAATTCATGTAATATATCTTTTATTATGGGCTGCAGCCCTCTTTAAAACAGTAGAGTTTATACATTCCATATCCCAACAGCTGTAAAGAGGCGAATGCAACATGTTTTCCAGTTTGTTATACCTCACACTAAGCTGTGTGCGTCTTTCTGTGAGTGAAATTAAAACTTTGTAACATGAACTTTACTAAAAAAACAAAACAGGTTTTCCACGTGTAGTCAACATTTGTTTATCTCCTCTGAACACTCTGGCAGGGTCTTGAAGCAATCTTTGGAAAAACATTGTGCTGTCTATTATTCATGGCCACACGCCATGCAACATGAAGCCTACTATAAACACAGTTTAAAAAGAAAAAAACTTGATCTGTTTTGTTTCCGGCGCTGACCCTTCCCATTTGGCTGTGCTCAGTTACAGTTAACCTTCCAGAAAAAGGCCTTCATGGATTATTAGCAGTATTCTGGCTGATGGTGGAAAACAAAAATATAGAAATGACTGCGCACATTGTCCTCCATTTGAAAAGAGATCCCCGGGGAAATCATCAAGAGAACAAAAAACAAAACAAAAAATCTGGATGCTACAATAATTACTTTAGGGTATCCAGTACTCTCTCATGGAATATATCAGTGGCCACCATGTCTGGGCTTTGACCCACAGTTGCTGCAGAAACCTCAAGCAAACAAGGGACAAGAAATTAATTTTCCATTATGGACCGCTTAAACAGTCACTGGATGAAAATATAAAAAACCTGCACAAGCTGACCACCTGGACAATGAACACACAGACTGTCAGCACGACTCATAGTCACAGTGTTCTGTTAAAGAAAATAAAAAGTTGACGTGACTCTGTAGACAAAGGAGGATAATTATGTAAATTAGATAACAACAGGAGTGATTGTATTAGCTGGTGAGACCAATTTTAATCTGTAGAAAGATTTCATGTTTAACATACCAATTATCGATTCAATTCAATGTGGCTTTATTGGCTAGACAATTTGCAACAAAACTATGTTGCCAATAAAAATAATAGAACACAATTTCAAAAGTACACAATAATATGAATTTGAATATTAACACAAGATTAACATAATGTCAATCTTACTGTAGGTTGTCAAATATCCCTCAGACCTCCATTTACCTTTGTGAATTAACATATTTTTGGGCGATTATGTGTGAGCGTGTGTTTTAGGTGGAAGAGTTTCACTATTTTGCTGTCAAATACTGTATATTGTCCTTCGCTACATGGGTCTTTTTTGATAAATACAGTAATCAAAAGCAATAAAAAATGTGTTTTACGGTGATTTGCCAACACCAGCAGCTAATCTGTTTCGTACTTGACTGCAGGGAGGTGGGGAGCTGCTAACAACTTGGAAACCCACCAGATTGGATGGAGTTTCTAATTTACATTTACATTTACGTTGAGATCGGTCGACCAATGACAGTTCTCTCTACAGTCAGAGCTTGCGCAAGAAGGTGGAACGTGAGGGAGATACCATTTCCAAAACTTGTAAGGGGGTAATAACTATTTTCCCGGACGTACCATTTCCAAAACTTGTAAGGGGGTAATAACTATTTTCCCCGACGTAGCAAAATCCCGGACGTTTTTGGAATCCCTGCCGGACGCTTTTTTTAGGTCTCGAAAAGAGGACATGTCCGGGAAAAAGAGGACGTCTGGTCACCCTAGAAAACACAACAATTGTCCAATGTTTGCTAGCTAGCTATTACCTACTACTTAGTTTATTATTTAGAGCTATTTAGTCTTAATACTTTCCTATTAACTCTCTGATAAAAAGAAAGTGTACCGAGTCAGTGTTCAGTAGGATATTCAAAGTCCACATGCTGCATGTTGGGAGAGTTTTAAATGGTCCGTTGAATCTGTTAAATTGTCGAACCTGAACGCTGTTGCAACATTTGGTGGGGACTTAAATCCAAACAACAACCCATTATCAGGAGTGAGTTACATTCTAATATGAATGCGCTCTGCAGGAACACATTTTGGCAGAGGTAGCGTCACACTGAGCTCACCAGGGCCGTAATATAAAGTAGAATATTTCCTGGCAATCATCCTCAAATACACCTGAGTGCATTTCTGAAGTTACAGCACATTTACTAGGAATACAGCTTGTTTCAAATTTCACAATTGATAAACATGACTTTCAATAATTCATATACTGTGCCCGACGATTCTTTAACTTTAGATTTAACTGACATAAAAAATGACAGATTCTTTGTGAACCATTTAAAAACTACTAAATGGAAATATTTGTGACAAAGGAATGCTTTTATCCGTAAATTCCGAGTAAATTTACACAAATCTAACAGATCAGAAAGTAAAATAATGTGTGGTATTGGGAGTGCAGGAGGGAGGAAAGTTTTGCAGTTCATATAAAGTTCATGCAGTCACCATAGGAGTTAACACTTATTAGCCTATTAGGACTAGTGCTTCAGCAGCACGCAATTAAATGTCTCAATGCAAAATATGCACTCAGGTCATGTTTAATGGGCAGAGAGCTAATAAAGGTTGGGCTGAGCCGGAGGAGAGGTGACTCACCCTACAGTACACTATAGGTGCTGCGAACACAAGAGCAGGGAGGCCGCAGGTCGCCGTGCAGCCTCTGACCGGCAGCCTCTCATCAGAGAAACAGCTCATCAGCAGCTACGAGCCTACAAGTGCACACACACTGAAATATTAATCTCGTTTTACTGTGCAGGACTCACCTCAGCAAGTTGAGAGTGTTACACAGAATAACAGCGTATATCCATTAGAAGAGATATATGAACATATTAGTATAGTCATATACATGCACCCAAACGATAAGTACCTTTTTGTAGCAACTGATCTGATGTTATGAATATGATATTTGCTCAAGCTGACACAAACAGTATTACTGTTGGTGTTGTGCATCACGTTGGACGTTCATCAGCTGCAGCTACGTGTTCCCAGTAATAGTGAAGACAAAGAGACAACATGACACATAACATAAAGCTTTGAGTCAATACTTTGCTTTTAATGGAGAAAGATGAAAATATCAATACCAGCTCATTTACAAATGCGCTGCGTTGCCCAGTTACTTATAGTTAATTGATTTTAACAACCACATGGGAGACGTAGAAAGAAATCAATTGACGGGCCAAGTTAAGTGACTGCATGACAGCTCATATTGTGGCCAATTTGACATAGTCTAATCTGAAAAGACAATAATCCAAAGAAGACAGGCAGGAGTGAATATTACAGCGGCGTTTGACACTCCACCTCCCTCCACAACAGAAATACCAAGCTGTCTGGCGAGAAAACATGAGATGAAGTGGAATAAATTCTCCTGGTAAATGTTATTACAAACAATATGCCTTCATGAAAAAGAAAGAGGGAAGAGCAATCTGCACAGACTGACCATTCCGCAAACCGTTTATCAGCTTGAAATGCTATTTCATGCATTAATACTCCACAAACCGCATTCCCCCCAACACTTTCAGTACAAAAGCCCACCGATTTATGATTACCAGTCAACTAAGCAATGCCTGTGGCCCCCGCCGACACACCACTTCCTTTTTACTTCCCTCAACGCCAGCTCATCTCAGGGCTCCTGCAGGTTCAGAGACAAGGCTGTCAGGGTAATGTGATCAAGGTGGATGCAGGCTGAGAGAGGCTAAATCGTGGCTGGGGGATGACATTCTTAGATTTTTAACCATTACAGAGTTTTCATAGAGCTGCAGTCAATTTATTTTATTTATTCTAATGAAGAGCATTAGGAGTGCCATACTGTGCTGCACTGCACATTGATCGCCTCGTTAATCACACTTTGCAGACACTCGCAAATCAAGTTCTAACAGCAAGCACTGAATCAAGTGCAATGAAGCATAAGCTCCTTCACAATTTATGATCTTTCAAATTGCATCTTTTCAACCATTAAATTGCAAGATACCATAAATTTTTATCCTCTCGTCTTCAGTCCTGGTATTGATTCTGTCGTGTGAAAAATAGAAGAGTAGTAAATTCAGGCAGTTAGACAGAATTTAAGCCTTGTCTTCGGAAAGGAAACTGAATGGCACAAGGAGGGCTGTTAATTTGCCATCGAGAACAAATATCAGGTGTGATAAAAATTTAAAAGTCCAACAGGGGCTTCAAAGACGAGGCTGAGATGGGTTTCAGTCCTCTACAACCTTGAGTTCTTTTACTTCACTACCTCTGAAATGCCAGTGCACCTTCAGGGTCTTTTACCATTTTTTAAGATTAGGTACCTGATGTGCTGAAGAATTAGAATTAATATATGGTCATATGTGGTCCTAACCATATAAGAGAATGACGAGCACAGTCGCAGACCCTGCAGCTTCAAAAGAAAAGAAGACACGAATACCAGCAGCCCATATATGACATTATATCTGCATATATATGAATACAATGTCAATATTTCTTACTTTTCTGTCCCTGAGCAAAAGCAATGTGAATATAGAAAAAATCACTACAAACTCAACACTTGAGTGGCCCTTACGTTTGACCTGAGAATATCTAAAATGGCTCTTACCTGCCCCATACTGCTTTCAGAAAATGGCATAATTGTTCTTAGATTGCATCTCACTCACACCAACCCGTAAGGGACACTTGACAAACAATACAGTCAAATTAGATCTCTGTGATTGAGCTAGGAAAAGAAACAGAAGTGGCACAAAAGAGTCTCAATTTGTGTGATAAAGTAAATGAGAGGCGAGGAAACCAGTCAACAGCCTCTGTGAGCGAAGGGGACCAACTCTTAAGTTATGATTGGAAAGAGAGCCTGCTGTTACACATGGCATGGAAATAAGAAAGCCTGCAATATAAGGCCCCGTCTTAGAAGTTAGACACATCTGCATGTCTGTGTTTTCTTTTTTTTTATTATTAATGTTAAAGGAGAACAGCAGCTTGAGGTTTCAGGTACATGAATATCTTAATGTAAAGTGAGGAAAACAGCATCCTTTCAAGTTTAAAAAATCTAAACAAATTAAAATGGTTAAGCAGATGCAAAATTACATTTCCAAATGTCTGTCATTGTTTCACTCCTTGGAACAGTGGAGAAGAAAGCCTTCACTGACCTCTGCACACTGAAGAAAGCAGGGCAGCCGTAATCATATAGTGTGCCAGACAACTGCTCTGAAAAGGTGAACAGTAAAACTGCAGCGCCATGGCCGACAGGCGTGGAAGATAATGCTGCTCCAGTTACTTTCATGGGAGGGACAGCCCAACTCAGACAGCACAAAATGTGACTCCACATCCTCAGAGAAGTAACGCCGGTGAGGCAGCAAAAGTGTTTTTGACACAGACCCTCCCCAAGGGAAGCAGAGGAAATAGCACGTAAGGAAAACAAACCATAATAAAAGGCATAAAAGCTCACAAACATTGGATTGATCAGACAATTACAACCCATCTGGCTTGTTAAACTCAATCTGCTATCACATGCAGGCTGGCAGTTTGGCTTTTAGCAGTTGGACTGTTCCCAGACCTGCCAACAGCTGAAACTTAAAAGACGAGTCTGGTGATAAGCTATGGTTTTCCTATTATCAACAAATCCCATGAAAAGACAGAAACAAACACTGAGTTGATTCTAATATACAAGAAAGGGCTATTTTACAGATCCAGCATCAGTCCTGGCAGTCTCACTGATTTGTTTGTATGGGAATGTGAATATGAGAGGCAGGAAGCAACTGGGCAACGCTGTCAAGGTGGCGAGTCGGATCGTTTATGAGTGGCGACATTCTTTTGTCAGACAGAAAATCACAGGAACAGACTGCACCAAGCGCATTTGTCTGCGGCTGAAAATAGTGTTGCAAAAAAAACAGTTATTGCACTTTGAGAAACGTTTGCTGTAATCATAACCGTTTTTGAAAAATGAGACTATATATTTGTGACTCATTTTAAAAGTCTCCAGTAGGAAAAAAGGGGTAAGTATTGCTAATCAGACTAATGCATTGTTGGTTTTGGTCTTGTCATGAGATTTATTGGCAATAATTAAAATATAGGATATCTCCATCCTTATTGTTTAAGATGAAAGTCCAAATCTAAACAGGAGGGCACATCATGGTGAACACTGTTGCCAAAACACAACAAAACAAACACCATGCATGGCTCTTGATTTGATGATCCATAACTGGGGGCTCTTGTGATGCTCTGCACTGATCCAGTCGCAGCTGAACTCAACATAATACGCCGCGTCCCTCTTGTGATGATTCAGATAGAAAACTGGACCAAAACACAGTCTCACTCTATAGGCAACCACATATCAACAAGCACACAATAGTGCACTCAAAAAGACACTTTCACCAGGCCAACAAAGGGAGATGCTACGAGGTATGACAACTTCTTGTGAACGACAAAATGCCGCCTGACAAGCTTTCAAGGGATGGTTGAGCTCTGGCAGATTACAGAGATCTTTATCTTTTCATAAAACGGAGTGCAGCATTTAAGTGCCAATGACTGAGAATACAATCTGAATTGTAAAGTGTGTCACAGCCATTACATGGAGATGTAGGGCCAGTAATGGTGAGAGTAATTGTGTGATGACAGTTTCACTGCACAGTGACATTCTCCAGGGCATTGTCATCATCCCTGGCAGGTAATACGGGTCCACTGGGAATTGGGTATGTCTTACAGTTGGAGTTTCTTCTTCATAAACACCCACCAACCCCCCAACGCATCCTTACTTACAGCTTTGTCAAACCCCAGAACTCGCAGTGGCTTTTCAATATAGCTGCAGGTCTGAGTGAGGTAATTAGATGTTAATGTGAAATAATGGAATCATGGCGGGTCGGTACATAGGGAGAAATGCAAACCGCGGCGTGATCTCTGAGTGAAAAGGACAATTGCTTAAAAATCAAAACATGCTGTCAGCGGCTCACCTAAGCAGCAGAAAATGCCCTGACTACATTACAATGGTAATTGCTCTGACAAAATTACCTCGTCTAAGATGAGCTCGACCAGACATCTGAGACATGCATGTCGATTGGCTCAATTTCATGATCATTGGGAGGCTGAAATCAAGGCCTTTATGTGAGAGAAAATCAACAGGGAAATTGACATAAACATCTCGTCGGAGACATTACACTGAATGGTAGAGGGAGCTTCAGTTTTACTCTGCATTGTGACGAATCCATTTAAAGTGAAACTATACTTTCAAAGACCCATTCTTCAGATTGAGTATTTGAAAGTGCAAGACGTCAATATGCGGTAAGTGTAAATGAAATACTGTGCATAAAGAAGTAATTTGATATCTTGATTAGAAATCAGATCATGTTGCTCCCTCTAGTGGTTAATTCACCTTTTGTGTAATTAATAACATTCGTTGAATATGTTTGCTTTGTGCAGCGGGATGTCAGATGTAAGAGTTACCGTTGCCTTTCTTTTGACGGCTGCATTAGATGCCAAACTTGTGCTTTGCAATCTTTAAGAGTAACAAAGGAGGTTGAACCACAGCCAAGACTGAGTGAGATGACTTAATAAACAAAAACATAGCATCATACATGGACTCCACCTTTGATTGTTAGTTGTGGCTCTTTCTGTCTGGGCTTTTCTTCACACGTAACAGGACGGGGAGAGTTAAAATGCCTCTTGCGTCTGTGATCTGATGAGGATCACCTTCATCCATTTGAAAGGTGATTTCCGAGCAAAATTGTTTCTCCGAACACATGCTGCTTGAGCCGAGAGCACATTTTTCCAGCATGTTAACAAACATGTAATTTCCATAAACACATCCAGTAATTGACAGCTTGATTTGGGCTCTGCCAGGGAGCTGACAGACACTTCTTGGCTGCTTTAATGCAGGCTGCACAGACTTAAGGCCTCACCAGGCTGTAATGAGCTTCTCAGGGCTTTGTCTGGATTAGACCACCAAACACAGAAAGAAATATCACACAAATCCAATTCAACATTCTTTATCTTGTTAGATTATACGACACGCTGTAATTCAGAGTTACAGTCAAATCAAAGAAGAATTTCCTCTAATTTCACATTAAATCTAAATTAACCGGGATAACAGGAGGTGGCGAGTCAGCCTTTTACAAAGTGCCTGCAGATATCAGGGAGTAAGATTAACTTTGAAATCCTTTTTAAGATTAAATGTAAAGAAATTCACATCTTGCAGTAATGTTTAATCTGTTAAAGAGAGTTTATCTAAAACAGAAACAGAATTGCATAGGAATCCATGTAAAGGTAAACATCAGGTGTATGAGCTTTATAAGCTATAAAAAGTGATTTTAAAGTGAAAATTATTGTGAAAATATCTTTTTGACAAAGAAAAATACATAAAAGCAGCAAACATGTTTATGTTGGTATTAAGAGTTCAAATAAAAGACGATTTAGTGATTTTTAATATCTGATATTTGAAATTCTGAATTCAGTACATTTTGAGACTTTTTAGGAACTTGCAGCATTAATGCATTGAACTGTAATTAAATAGTTCATTTCCTCAATTTCTGTTATTGCTAACACTTTATCAAACAACGAAAACAAATGTTTCAATATGGAAGTTGCTGGGGAAAGTATTGATATTGGTGCTGGCGTTGCTTCAGTGGGCTCTATATTGAACCCTGCGGTATCTAGAGGCAAAGGTTTGCTGCTTGAACACCAGCGGCCCATTCAAGTCTATTCTCCTTATAAAAAGATGTGGTTCAAGAGCAGCAGAGAGATGATGGCGAGGACAAGAGGAAAAATAGAGTCTGATAAATCTGTATTGAACAGTGAGTGAAGGATGTTAATACATATTAATGGTGACTGGAATATTTGCAAGTGAATACATCGGCAAAGGGGATTAAACATAACTCTCCATAGAAGGGGAGGTATCATCACTCCCATTCTGGCGTGGGACTCGGCCGTATCAGATTCATCCCCATGCACATTGCCAGCAAACACTAAGCCCTTATCTCTCCACTGGGCCTCTCCGGAGAGTTTACAATTTCTCGCTTCGTTGGAGCCTGAGCTGAGCTTGTTACTGGCACAAAGGCTGAGAGGTGGCCTGGTTGAGAGCACAAAGCCGCCCTCACCTCTGGACGGATACATTTCCCTCAGATAACGGACGACTTGTTGGACAGCGGCACTACAGTGTCCCTATACATTAGTATGACAGCCACACATCCCCTGCACCGTGGGACTCACAACAAAGTTTAAGTAAAAAAAAAAAAAAAGACATGACACACTGACATGGCTTCAGTAGACAATCCTTATTAATGAGTTGTGTTAGAGGTGTCGGAGGGACATGAACTCAGCAGATGTCCGTCTGGGCCCTGGGAGACACTTTACTGTCCCGCCATGGGCGCTATTCTCTGAGGGCGCAAGCATCAGAGGCAACGTCCCATTTGCTTCTCGGCTGATTGCATTAACTCCCAAGGGGATTAATGATAGAAACACAGACATGAAATGTAGGGTAAATGTGCCTTTTAACCACACCAAAATGTATGTTAGGTCATTTGTAGACGAATGAGGCCATTTAGCAGTTAAACCTATCACGGTAATGTCCATATACATTTTCCAGCCCTGTGAAACCGTCTCTTTATCCAGCTGCACAATGGAAACCACACACACGGCTATAAATATCCGTTAGTTGTTAATTTTACAGACACAAGCTAAATATGGCTTGTTCTCCGAAAATATGCCTGTATTTTTCCTCAGAGTATAAGTCTTGTTTACATGAACTTCTATGGAAAACAAATTGATGTGAACAAAGTAAATGCTGTAGGTACAAACAGAACATCGCTATCCTCTGAACATAAAGCTACACTTTCTGGTTTGTGACCAATTCAAAAGAAATAATTATTTCTTGAGCTTTCATTGTCTAATAAGTAACCCAAAGCTACACTTACTTCAAACGTTGATAGTGTGATTTGAGGAAAGTTATTTTTATGTCGCACCGTCTCAGACCACAGAAAGAGACAATTTGATGGCAAATGAACGTGTGGGTCATAATACTACAGACACTGCACAGATAAACCTCAAAGTGCTTTGTTGAATAAGGGCTTGCACGGCGTGGCCAGAGAGGACAATGACAACAGGAAAAATGCAAGTTATTTCACTGTACTTTATAAAAGAAGAGAATGCCATTATGGTTTCAGTAGGTTTTCAGTTGACAAGTAATATTGGATTGCTGCTCGTCTTACAGTAGGTCTCCAAGTCACAGCAATTTCAGCAGACATGTTGCTGAGACAGCTCTTGCATTGTTTTCTGGAACACAGTGAAATTCTATTTTCAGTTTTACTTGGTGCAGTAATTATCTGCATTGTTGGTGAGAATAAAGAAAATAAAGTGCATGAATATGTGCCGGTCAATTGGATTCTGTCAGTTCAAGCAGAATTGGGTACACAAGCGAGCAGCTTGCCAGCTTGTAATAACGATGGTGTTTGCGTGGAACAATTTCCTCTCTAAAACAGCTCATCAACAGCAGAGAGAGTCTGTCACCCAGGGTACGGAGTGACAAGTCTTCTGCATCTCCGTCTGTTATTAACATGTCTCTTACGACAAGCTCAATTATCTGACACTGCCCGTAATTTCCATTCCTTTTTCTGGCACAATGTAAAGTTCCTCTCCTTCATTTTCTAAGCTGGTCGTTTTGGATCCGGCAAATACTGATATAAGACATGTGTGGGAGGAGGATGTGAAAACTGAGGGAAAAACATCTACGAGTCAGAGCGAAGTTGCTGCAGTCTCGCAATGCCGAGAGCTTGATCTTTTTCGATATTTGATGTTTTAAAAAGCCTGAATGCTAAACATTTTTATTACAATAAAAACAGTTTGTTTATTGGTTTCCATATCAGACAATTATGTGCGATTTATTATTAGTCAGCAGCACCACAGACTCACTCACAACTTCCTGTAACTTTTGTGACAGAAGCTGCTCAGAAAATACTAAATGGACCTTGTGTTGAGATTGTTTTGTCAACAAAACCGGAAAGCAGATGTGAGAAGTCTCTTCCAAGCGATTGTTCACGTTGCTACTGAAGTTCACCGTTAGCTAAAGCACAAAAGGATTGTTGAAAACGTTAATCAGACTACGTTTCAGCTTTGCAATCAGAAAGCTGCGAGTGTGTGACGTCTGTGACCTCCACAGTTTTGATCCCTGACCTGTACGAAGCGTTGCTGCGCTAATTTGAATGTACAATAGTTTATAAAATGATTGTACTAATGAAAAGGAAAGATACAAATATATAAATTAAGTTGAAGGTGCTTCCTAACACCAAGTCTTGATTAACTAAATAATATGGAAGCGTTTGATTCATTCTAATGAACCATTCAAACAGCTTCTTATTTTTTAACAGAACAGCCTAATGATTATTTTCAGACTGTACAATCTCGCAATCATTTTGAATAAATCAACTAAAATAGAGGATAAATGCCATTCAAATGACTGACCTCATGTTCTTCATATTTTGACATGGAGAAGATTTGGGACACTTTACAACCTTTCATCTTCAAGATATTTTCTTTTTGGCAAGCAGGGTTCTCAATCTGAAAAGTTTAAGTCATAGCTGGTGACTGGGAGCTATTTTGGAAACGTTATGTTTTAGTGCAGACCCCAAAGGCCTGTTAGAGGTTACCTTACTGCTTCACATCTTACAGCTAGACTGCCTCTGCTCGTGTACGGAGGGGATGCATAATAAAAAGTGAAAATGTTCCACCAAAGTGAAATATCGCTGTAAGTGGGAGTGTCTGGGTTGCTGTGGGGGAACGTTAGAGGAAGTGGTAATGATGACAGCTCTAACTCAGTGCAGGTGCAGCAAAGCATGGCAGGTTGGTCAATTGCCCAGAACCCATTACTTCTCTCCCGAGACCAACCTTGTAATGTGCTAGGTAACTTCTGTAAAGGATTGACCTACTGTCAACAGAGAAATCTCTTTTTACATAAAGACACAAGTGCACCTCACAAGGTTACGCAGGCGGGTTAAGGGCGTGTTGAATACCTTTTGAGTGCACTTTTTGAAGACATTATATATTATGAAAGAAAAAAAACTTTAAATAATAAAACCTCTGGGTTTGCTTTATCATTAAACCAGTGGAACACTTTCTTTGTTTGCAAAACAAACAGTAGTAAAGCTATCGGCAAAGAAATGCTCTGTCTGCACTTCGTGGTTGGTCTTGTTGGACAGGTTCGCCCCGTTGAGCTGTAAGAGACACTTTGGTATTTTGTAAGCACAGAACACAATGCTGGGGAATGTACAATTCATAATATTGTTTCTCCCTTTGTGCCTTCAAAGGAGCCTGAAACATGTGCGACACTGCTAGAGATGGGAATAGGATGACCTTGGGTGCCAGATACATCTGTTTCGGTGTCATCTTCAGACAGCCACAGTTTGACCACTATCTACCAGATGCATTCCATCCGACACTTGTAACAATAGTGTAAATGGGACGAAAATTGAGCTCACCTTAAAGGCGGACTTCAGTCCTCTTGAAGGCTGAAAGCCCTGGATGAGTCCGGTGCCCAGTGGCAGCTCAGAGTCCTTGTTTTGCTCCCTGAGACGTGTGTAATCAGAGAGAAAGTCCAGCACAGATTACAGTCTTCAATCAGTCAGGGAGGAAAATGATATGTACATCATTGTCTCTGCCGCACATCCCAGGCACTGTCAGCCTGCATGCATATTACCTGTGTCAAAGCTGCCAGGGACATGACGAGAGAAACTGAGAGCCATCACAGAGCCGCCACTCAGGGGGGTGTCGAGTCTTCGAGCGCAGCAGCCAGATTCAGTCTCCATGGGGACTCTACTCTGACCTCCAGGATGTTGTTGACACCATTTGATGTACATTTTCAGATACAAAACGACTCCTTTCATATCTGAAATTGTTTTCAATGGGCTGAATAACACTGAAGGCCAGCTCTTGTCACCAAAAGAGAATATTGAGCGCACGCTTGCAGTTCATCCTCAACTCCAGTCTGAGGAAGTTGAAGCCGTTGTCACATTTGACCTTGAGGTGCACAATAAAGATAAAGAGTTATTTCGTGCCATGGGAAAACTATACGACTGCTGTGAGGAATGGCTAAAATTATACGTCCTAATCTTCTCATAGATCCCAACCGCATCTTATGCAATTGTCTCTTCACTAAAAACAGACACATGCTGCGTATGAGTACAAAGAACAACATAATGTGGAAGATTTGATGGAGGTGTCTCATTGTTGTCGGTTCAATTTTCACAGTTGGATCTGGTAAAAAAACGTACATACAGTAAATGCAAACCAGCAGGAGAGAATATGGACAGAACAAATTGATCAAAACTGAGTTCAACCCTCCTAAAATAGAACATAGTCAGACCATCATTTTACTGTATTTAATTTGAAGCTGTGAATGGCACTTCTGAATGGAAAAGGATGATGGGAAATGTACGCACCTTACTTTTATACCCAGTGGACATCTTTAAATTTAAACATCCACCCTGACACTCAATAATTGCCAAAAATACATGAAAACCTAAATCCACAAGCCCGCGACTTCTGGCCGTGGCTCAGGTTTGCATAATAGCCTCCCTGTCCCTCACTAGGTATCTGTTCACCTTGAAAAGTCCACACCTAAACACAATGTCAACACAAGCACTTTCTAGCTCGACGATTCTGTTTGTCCTGCTGGGGCTCCAGAGGGAGGTTACCAAATTGTCTCAGGAATAAAAAAAAGGCGCTGACCTGAGCTAAATTGGCCACACTCAGTAGACAGGGAATATCAGGTTATTGAGTTGATCCATGCTGTGTTTCCCTGCATGGGGAAAATGATCTGCGCTATTGTCTGCCTTCTACAGTTGATCAAGGGCAAGAATGTGTCAGGAATGTAAAAACACAGGACACTTTTTTTTATGTTGTTTCAAATGTCCTAATGGTTTAAGAGGAAAAACACCATTAGTACCCCTCTATAAACAAAATATGAAGCAGGATGCTAAGTGCATTTCATTCACGAGGAGACATTCAGTTAATATAAAATTAAATAAAGGATTTATTCTCTAAATTCTGTGTTTCACAGAAGGGACATGTTGCAAATAAATGCAGCTGCTGAATCCCAACAATTCATCGCACTGTACTTTCAAGTTTTTGATTCCTTGAGAAAGGCAAATAATAGTCACTTTGCAAAAATTGCAGGCCTATCCTTCAACAACTGGGGAAAACAGTTACAATTTGGCAGGGATACGGAGGGAAGAAGCAGCCCTCTTCTTGCTCAAGTATTTTGTATATTTGGGACCGAATAATACAAGAAGTCATTTCTGCCAACAGTTCACATTACCTCCCAATGGTTAAGAACCATAATCCCAATAGCATTTTGAATTCTATCACACATACAGATGGAAATGTTATTGCATGATTACAGTATTTATTGTGTTTATGCATTTTGCACATGAATTGGAAGAGAAGTTGTACACCATGTACAATTGCACCAATATTCAACCTGAGCCAGAAGCAAAGCCGTTTGCGGCAATGAAACCACACAAACAACTAGTAGTGTAAACACTATTTTTCCATCACAAAAACACAATACTGAAGATGCATTATTGAAAAAAACTTTCCTTTTATTCTTCAAAATAAGACTTATGTTGAATTGTGTTTCATTCCTCTTTGGCAAAATCTGTTCTCTATGAAGTTAAAACTACACCAACGAGAAACTAAGTGTGTGCAGTAAACACACATTTGCCTCAACAAATCAAAGCAACAAGATACTTGTCTTGCATCCGTTTTAAAGAAACTAAAATCACCTCTCCAGATCAATTAACTGGGCTAACAACAGTTCTCTGCTCATAAGGTTCCAGGCCAGTCCCGACATACACAAGTACGCTATTAAACGAGCTGTTGACAACAGTTTGTTGACAAAGTTAGCCTCCAATCCAGGTGGTCAGTTGAAATGACAGCGTAAACAGTGTCACGCTCAGCAGCCTCAGCAGCCACCCGATCTCTCTTCCTTCCTTTAACGTGCAGAGAAGGCTCGCCAACTGATGGCAGCTTTTATCTGCAGCGGCCAGAAGAAGCATCCCTCCTTTTGTTACACTGCAACATGGCTGTTTGTCAAGCAAGAGAAAGTTATTCTGACTCTGGTACCGGACAATCCTCCTCAACACATTTCACACTGTGGGTGTGATTTGCATCATAAAAGCTAAAGGCAGACCATACGCAGACTCTGGTAAATAATATTCAAGCATTCACAGAGTACAAATTATCTCAAAACTGCAGAAATATTCCTGAACCTCACACCTAAGAAATATTTCACGTTTTAAAAGTGAAAAAAAAAATTCTCTAAGCAGATTGTCCCAAAGGTCTGTGTATAGGTTCAT
Source organism: Myoxocephalus aenaeus (assembly GCA_038501785.1). Lineage (NCBI taxonomy): Eukaryota > Metazoa > Chordata > Actinopteri > Perciformes > Cottidae > Myoxocephalus > Myoxocephalus aenaeus. The sequence continues at coordinate 648,983 of JBAMJR010000154.1, forward strand.
TCCTGCAGGGGAGAAAAAAGTATTACAATATTCAGATTACCGAGCAGGGGAAATTAATTGGACTAATTAACATACAAGTAAATGATGATACCGTTAACACATTTCATTAACTCAAACTGTCATTCTATGTTCCTGATGCACTTGGTATTGCATTACAATGAATTGGATTCATTAAATTATGCAAATGAAAGAAACGACAATACGGACAAGTCCTTTTTAACGTTATAGACCACAGCTTCTGACTCATTTTCATCAAATTGACTAAGACTCAAAAAGCATGTGCTTTCCATTCTGATTAAGCAGATAAAGCTTTTCATAGACTACCATTTTAATTATGTTCACAGGCACTAAAACCAGGAAGGCTATAATACATATTTAACTCCCTTATGCTGCTCTCTTTAATATTAAAGAGAAAATAGCAAAAGTACCTAATTAGTCAAATGTCCCATTTAGTGTAAGAGGCACAGATAGTGATGCAGCTACTGTGGGAACGTAATATCAGGTTAATACTAAGAAATATTAAGAAACAAATGGTAACTCTAGCAAATGATAGTGACAGGAAACTGTATGGAGCAGGTTATTTAAATAGATTCCTGATAATTAACTCAACTATACATGAATCTAGGTCATAAAACCAGAAGCTTGTGCTTCTGTAGGGTTTGTTCAGTCATGAGACAGTACTTTGTTCTCCAGCAGCAGAATATGTTGCTGACATTTGTGTGTGACATTAACTTGTGGTCCACACCTCCTGTTAGCCTCAGTGACTTCTGTCCTTATTAAGATAAGGCGGTGCTACATGGGGAAGGTCAAGGGGTCAAACGTACCTCTCGTCCTGCTCCCTTGGCTGTAGTGACATCTACTGGACTACTAACCCAGAGTTTAAGCCACGGGGGGAGAATGAACCGCTGGCTCGATGACAAGTCTTCGAAAAGACACAAAACAAAAGGTTTCAAGTAGAACTCGAACTTGTCTTATGTTAAGTCATTTTAGTATGAAATATCAATCCACCCACAGAAAGCAGACATTTGACAACGTTCATGGATACAAACCTAAAACAATTAAGGAAAAATAAAAATGAATTCAAGTGTAGCAGAAGGTTTATATTGATGTTATATTTATATATTTATACAGAAGATGTTTAAGTGAGAACAAACCTAAACAGTGTTTAGTACATAATATAAAGATGCTGTTTTAATGGGGGTAAATCATGAATCTCCTGAAGAGGACAATGTGTCCAAAATCTAATCAAATATGACACCATAATTCACTGTTCATTGTGCATTCAAATGGACAATTCAACAGTTGGGGGGGAATAAAAAAAACACATAACATGGAAGAGGGAACTGCAACATAAAGTTAAAGAACAAGTATCAAAAAAAGACAAACATTTTTATATTTACTGACAATGAATATAACAGACAGTTTCTTGGGAAGTATACAAACAAAATTATACAAAAAGGATTAACAACAAGATGAAGTGATGAGAATAGTGCCGTTAAAAAGAGTACCGCTTTCAGTAATGCACAATGTTTTTCCAACTGCATGACGGAGCAAGATGCTGATGAGAATTCTGCAAAGCTGTTTCTATAACACGAACAGGGTCGTCCTCATCGTAAAGACGGACATGGTAGAATTCAACGAGCATTGGCAACATGGTGACAGCTTAATTTACCTCAGCTTTTGGTCCATCATCAAATACTATTTCTTCACATCACCACCACCACGGCCCGAGAAGCTACAGGGGTGCTTACTCTAATTATATCACACAGTCACAAGTCACCCTGAGTTTCTAGACGAATTTGGCAATTCCCTCAACAAAAATGGCTTTTCTTCTAAATATTACAATGCATGTTTTTTTTTTTTTTAAGTCCTCCAAAAAAGGTTTTATAAAAACACATTTAAATTACGTATAATGGAGCCATTTGAAATATTTTTGACTTTTAATATCACAAATGCGTTTTCTATGTAAAGCCCAAATATAAATAGCTGTTCAGTCAAAATATTTAATAAGCAAATAATGTGCATCATATCAACAGTATATATTCAAGAGAAATAACAATACAAAATTTTGATTGTTTTGATTTTCACCTGCAAAATGTAGCAAGTGTGAGCAAAGCTTTTCAGGAGGGCTGGCTAATTTGCAAGAAGACTAAAATAAGAATGCATAATATAAAAAACACACACAACATGAATAAATCTGCATGGACATAAGCAATAACATTACTTAAAATTAGCTCTGTTGTGAGATTTAATCTTTGTTTAAAGGATGGAACAAACCTTGCTGACCAAGGACATCATAAGAATATACCATGAAAAAAAAAAAAAGCGAGGAGAAAATTGCTCAACTTACCAATATTCTTTTGTGAAAAACACATTAACACAAAATAGTAGGTTCAAAACAAAATGGCATCCTACATTTCCAACGACGTAATATTGTAAAAAATAAGGCATTTCCTTGTGTGTTTACTGCAATGTCTTTTTCCACTTTTATCTTCTTTTAGTCTCCCCTACTAGTTTTTCCTCAGTAAAAACTGAGTACAGACATGCCCTGACTATTTCCGTGTTAAAATATATACTGTATATATATTTATAATTTTAGTTTTTCTTTAAAACTCGAATAAAAATGCAGGTAGGAGTACACAGTATGAGAAAGGTTGTAGAAGTTCATAAGTGTAGTGTAAATCACTCCATGACTTCGCTGGCCGCTACCGTGGTGACGAGCTGGAGAGGGATCTCTGCGTTGGCCAGGATGTCCTGGGCGTCGCTGGAGCCCTGCTGGATGTTGGTGAGGATGAGGGTGGTCCCGCCCGCCGTGGTGATGATACTTTCCGAGGACCCCGCCGATTCCATCGAGGCCACCACAGCGCCGCCAGAGTTCACGCCCTTTTTGTTCTGATGAGTTTTAATGTGCTTCGCCAGGTGGTCGCTCCGCATGAAACGCTTTGAACATTCTGGGCAGACAAACTTCTTCTCTCCTGCCAGAGAGGAAATATAGTTTGAAAGATGAAGAGTGTGATGGTGAATACATTTGGAGAGACTCAAACATGGCATCTATCTGGAGTGTATGGTTCATAGGTGAGGAGGCAAGTTTAGGAAAGGGTAGCCAAATTAAATTTGGTTGTCTGCTGAATAAAATAATAAAAAGGCAGAATTGTCACTGAAGTCTAAATAATTTGATTGTAATATTAGTTGTTGAAATCCAACCCATCACTGACAAATAAATGGATGACAAATTGATACTATATAGGTGATTACAATTATCACAAATTATAAATCCAGAATTATTAAATACGCAACGCTTCAAGGGATAGTTTGGACTATTTAAAGTTGTGTTGTACGAGGTACTTATCCACAGTCAGTGTGGACCGTAACAGAATCGCGGTCGTCATGAAAACGTATTTCAGCCACTTAAAAACTACTGTGGTAATACACCGAGTATGGATAAGTACTTATACAACCCCACTTAAAAAAAATAAAAAATCAGAACTATCCTTTTGTTATCTGAGCTTGAAGCTGACATTGTGATGAAATGCTACTATAGGCCGTACTGTCAGAGGCCTCAGTCAGCCAATTATATGGCAAGGGTTTATAAATTGGTCATATCTTTTTTTAAAAGTCTATTCTGGGGGTAAATGTCATCAGATAATATAGATCATTATGTTGTACTGGTATATTTCACTGGATTTCTTACAGGCTACTACTTCTCAGCCCATGACAACAGATGGCAACTGCAGGGAAAGATTTCATTAAACAGCAAATTAGGTGAGCTGATAAAAGATTGTTCAGATTAAAAAAGGAGAATAATGGGATAAACCGAAAAGCCAAACAGCTCACTACAAGTATCTCTTGAAACACTTTTGTTGTTTAATCTGATGTTAACAGATCCTGACTGTCCAGACTGATCCAGACTGCATAACATTTTTTTTTTAAACCCCATTCTGAACTAGAAAACTGTGAAATCTGGTTGTACTTTTTTCACAATGGCTTTCAATCCTCACCTGACATTTTACATGTAAATCTAAAAGGGGGACAAACGCTGTTATTTCTTACGTGACTCACACTTTGCAGGGCACAAATTAACACATGTTACTGGTGTTTTCCTGATGCGCAAACACAGAGGGAGCAAAAAAAAAAAAGAAATGGCACCTGTGTGTGTTCTCCTGTGTCTCTGCAGCTCGTCGCTGCGTGTGAACCTCTTCCCACAGAACATCCAGCTGCAAACAAAAGGTCGCTCCCCTGAATGCCAGCGCAGGTGTGCTCGCAGGTGTGATGTCTTTCCATATACTTTCCCACAGCCAGCAATGTGGCAGATGTGCTGCTTCTTCTTCCCCGTGCTGGATCCCCTGAGGAACACAGGTACGGGCAGTTAGGGCCCCGATGTGTTTATTTCCAATGCAGAGCAGTACAGAGTATGAAGTCCGGTTTACTCACCTCCCACCTGACTCTTTACAGTTGGGGCACGTGCACGCCACTCTGCGCAGCCTCTTGCCCTCCTGACCCAATTGATCCTCCTCATCCACCATCCTCACGCGAAGGTGGGAAAGGTCGCTTGTGTTCAGGGTGGAGTCGGTGCTCAGCTGCCAGTCTCCAGAGTCGGGCTCTTCTTTTATCCGAATGTCTGGAAATAATGTGTACGTAAATATCAAGCTCTGGTAAATTTATCAAAAAGCCTTCAGAGACAGAGAGAGATACTCCATTATTCTTTGTGACTGACAGCATGGAAGCACATTTCACAAGTTAAACTTCGTGATACAATAATTACGTGATTGACAGAAAATGTATCAAAGGCAATTTTGATAATTCCATCAACATACCCTGTGGATTTTTGGCCCATAAGTGGCAGAAAATGGAAGGAAGGACTTTGCTACAATGAAAAACTTCATCACAAGGTTTGGATAGCTATTATTACCTACAAACTAAACACAAACCCATTTAAAGATGCAATGTATTTTGCAGAGATGCTGAATGTAAACAAACTATATTTATAAAGAAAACTCCAATTGTTTAAGTGGATCATCTACGAAAAAATACCACGCCTTTGCTGCACACAGTTTATAAAATGTCTTTGTTGATTTTTGTTGTATACATTTACAATTGACTAAAATATAGACCATTTTCACAGCACATCATAGAAATAGCACAGGCTTTACTGGTTGTTTGAGCCAGCGTGCACATTACCAGGTTTGTGAAACTGAAGAAGCTAAATGGAATTCAGCCATCATTCATTTCATGATTTACACCTGTGCTTTTCCTGCTGTGACGCGTCAAGGTGTCTTCAGTGGAAAAGACCTATTGACTGATTTAATTGTAGTAGTTTAGTAGTCAGTTAAATCCGTACAACAGTACAGATAATTTTACACAGACAACACATTTGTGCCATTCTTAAAACATTCTAATTAATCAGTATGCCATTTCATCATTAAGGTTAACATTGTGTTCAATTACTACACCACAGAGAAAAATGTAATCGTCATAGATAAATAATCAGGACATTGTAATGAAGTAGTGCATTATAAATGAATTAATAAAAAGAGCTACTGTACCTCCAGGATAGTCTGTGTCTCCTTCATGTTGAGCCATTGTGTTGAGTGTCACTGTCTGCAGGTTGGGGATCTGTCCCGTGCTGATACCGACTGGACTGGAACCCAGTGATAGCGTCTGGACTGGTGCCAGGGTTATCTGCTGGGGTGGGGTTGTTGGCAGCTGCAGATTCTGTAGGTTCTGCACCCCCTGCACCTGAAAGGTCTGCCATTGTATCTGACCCGACGGTGTGACCGTCTGAGCTTGGATGATGAATGTTCCCGGGTTGATCAGCTGCACGTTTTGCAGGTTCTGTCCTGTTGCCATGGACTGGACCACCTGACCGTTGGTGGTCTGAATGGGTACCTGCTGCAGCTGGATGATGGACTGAGCTGAAGACACCTGGATGCTCTGCTCCTGGTTCTGTTGGAGGAAGCCCTCCTGGAGACCAGAACTCGAGTCAGCTTGCTCTGTAATCACTGATGACAATGAAGTGTGTTGTGTCAGCAGACCCGATTCGTTCGTTTGAATTTGTAGCTGAGAGGAAGACGTTGGCACATAGATCTCATGATTTGCATTTGAGCCATCTACTGGTAGTGTCTGTGAAAGGTGATTATCTGTCTGACTCTCCGAGCCATCAACGGGCTGACTCGTTATAATTAGCTGGCCATCAGCAGTGATCCCTGTTGCTATAGTCTGAGCACCAGAGAGGCCAAGGGAGTCCAAGTCCACACTGTTAATAGGAACAAAAGTAATGTTCCCAGGCAAACCTGCAGGCACATTAGTAACAACCTGACCCTGGTTGTTGAAGGTGGCGCTGCCAAGAGAAACCCCCTGGAGCTGCTGGACATTACCAGTCTGTGATATGAGGTTCTGGTTGTTATTAAGGATGTTTGCAGTTGGTGTTATACTGAGACTCTGGCTACCGTCAGGCAAGATCTGAATCTGCCCTGTGGCTCCTTCCATGCCGGAAGTGGAGAAGCTCAGCTGTCCATCTGCTGTTTGAAGCTGAGGAATTACTTGGTACTGAATGTTAGGCACTGAATTGGCAGAGGAGGCGTCCGTTCCCGACGTCACAAAGATTTGCTGACTCTGTAAGTTCTGGAGAGGAAGAACATACTGTCCGTTCGATGTTAACATTCCTTGATTTTGGATTTGTATAAATCCAGATTCATCTTTTGCTGATGTGGTGGAGGTTAAGATCTCCCATTTTTCAGTTCCAGTAAACTGAGTAGATGGATCTGATGTCTGGGGAAATAAATTATTGACATAAAAAACAAAATTAGGCATTTATTGTTAATTACATATTTTAAGAAATGCAAAGCACTTGCTCAGAAGTCCAGTTATTACCTGTTTTTTTTTTCTTCAAATATACAGGAGATATATTTGAGACTTTGTATACAGCGTTTCACATGCATGTTCCTGTTCTTAGTAACTGGTAATCTATGAATGTGATATTACCTGACCTTTTATTCTGTAAGGTTCAATGCTGATTTATCATAAATCACAATACATCAAGAGCTTATACATTCAACTCATACATTTGACAATCTCAGTGGTGTGTCATCCTGCGTCAGCTACTCTGACCCATGAAACAAAATTCCATGGCCGACAGCAACTCCCGCTACGCCTAAACTACGCTTGAAGGCTATATTTATGGTGGTTAGTGCTACGTTTGCAGGTGGTCTTGACGCAGTTGTCAACAGCATTCTTATCAGAAAGAATTTACCTCCGCAAATGGGCAAACACACATGAGTTTGTGTCAACCGTATCAAACGAGAGCTGTGTGAACACAGCTAAAAAGAAACCTCACAGTTTTTTGATATGTTCTGCTTTGTTATACTGTCACAGTTGTAATGAAGCCTTAATTTACTATGAATACAAACTTAACTGCTCTTGCAGCTGCTTTAAAGTAAAACCATTTAAATAGTGTGCCTGGCTTCATGACTTTTGTCAGATTGATTGGTCGATAATTAATAATAACAATTTAAACTACAGCATATTGGCAAAAGCATGTTATGTGATAACATGTATAAATGTACATCCCAAAAAATAGTCTGAACATCTTGGGATAACAAGAGCTTCAAAATGCTTGATTCAGCTGGATTTTTGAGCGCCAACAAAAACATATATTTGCTCATAATCAATCTCATCAATAAGCACAAATACAAAACCACATCTTGACCTCCACTCATTTATCTAGAGTTTAACTTCACTTCATTCCCTGATGGACTTTTAGTTAGGGATGTAAGAAAATATCCAAAGTACTGCAATATTATGTTTTGTAATAGTGTATGCAGTAGAGATCCCATTCTTCTGATTGCATTAAAAAGTTGAATTTTTTTTTTTTACTGTATTCTACAGATGTGGTTTGTTCTTTATAACAGATTTTCCTGACAATTCTATTTTTAAATATTGCAATATATCGTTTTGCCTGCAGTATCACAATATATCGTAATCACACCAGTATCATGATATGTATCATATCGCCAGATGCTTGCCAATACAAGCCCTACTTGCCAGATGTGTACACTACATCAAATATAGAATATCTAGACACATAGTACTTCCAGTGATAACTGCAATTGCATTCAATATGTCATATACAAGGGCCACTGGGTTTAGCCCCAGTACACGTAGCCACATGACCAGAGGGATATGAATGCCCTTACAGAGTCTGTTTTAGTAGTTACTGGTAAAAACATTCCAGTTGATGCAATGAGATATCCACCTAAATGTCAAAGTGTAAGCTTGACTACTCTCCAACCACCAACGTTGCTCAGTTGTGACTGAGGACTTAACCTAACTGCTGTGTCTGATCTAGCAGAGGTGCTGACTTACCACATCAGTTACAGCACCTCTGTCCACCTCTGAAGACGGTGACCCAACCTTAGTGCAGGTGGTTGCTAGCAGGTCGAGGGGTGATGGCTGAGTGTCCTTCCCACAATAAGCACATTTTAAAAAAGGAAGAAAGTGGTTGTCCATTAGTATGGGCCACATATAAATAATGACTCATTGCCAAAGAGCAAAGCCTGAAGTTAGGAGGTTATGGGACTTTCTTGTGTTGAGCCCTGAAGGCAGCACCTATGATAGCACCCACGTGATGTTTAGATCTTACTGGAGTTCACAGCATGTCACTTGAATCCAAGCTAAGGAAGCAGGATTCGTAAACTGCCTGAGAAGAACAAATGAGGGCACAATCCCCCTCTAGAAGTTTGAAACGTGTGAACTTCGGTAAGCTCCACTCAACGACATATGGGAGTCCCAACCCCGTGAGGGTAACCTTTACGTTACCTGGCTGCCTTGCTCCTGCTGCAGGAAGTCGCTTTGACTGCCGTCCACGTTCAATGCAGCCATATCTTCTGGTTTCATCGGCTGTTCTGGGGCTGAGTAGTAAAGAAAAAGCATACAGCTAAGAGGGGGAACAGCCGAAGCTAACGTGAGCTAAACAAGCCTGATACTCACACAACTAGAGGACAAGCACACATAATAACGTCATAACGTCGACTAGCAAACAATAACACCACAACTGCCGCTACCACCTGAACCAAACTCCACGAGGAAAATAGCGACGTGGCAATAATTAGTTTGAGACTAGTGATGTGTTCTAGACAAGCTAACGCGGCTAGCTTAGCTCACTCAGCGATGATTAGCGCTATCACAGCATCCACTAGCCTGCGAGCTAATTCAGCCAGAGGATGCCTGTGGTAGCTCGTTAGCTCGGCGGAGAACAAGATATAACGCCGTGTTACGTACCAGTCATCACGTGACTTGTCGTGAAACGGAGAGTCCTGATAGTCACAAGCCAACGGACATTATCAGCAAATACAATTGATTGTTTACGCGTAGAAATAGGTTATAACTGTCAGATTTTTTTCTTCTTCTATTTTGATTGACGGGCGGTAGGTAACACAAAGGGTGGGGCCTCCAGTGTTGACTGGGAGTGTTTGCATCACGCACAGGAAATCCCGCCCCTCCTTCTTAAAGGTGATTGGTTATTCGTTTTTCACACCGCGATGTTATTTGTCGGTGGAAATGTCAATCATCCTTTGTTGGGTTCTTTTTCCTGTGTATTATGTGTGTTCAGTTGTACAGTATTGAGGTTGATGGGAGTGAGGGTTGAAGTTTCATTGTTTACTCTCAGTTACATTGTTGTTACCAGTGAATTAAACCTGTTCTGTGAGATGGTTGAGGTTATACACTATATATACACTATATACGGTCGCCCGTCTGTGTTTGTGTGTGTCATCTGTCTGTCTGCGGACAGATGTTTTGTGTCACAACAGTGCAACATGCAGTCACATGTTGTGACTGGTGTGATCCTACTATCACAAGATGTTTTCTTATTATAAGTAATTTGTTCAGTTGTTGTAATTGAACATACCCAACAAAACACAACTCACGGTTATCTAAATGAACAGATTCTTTATTTCACATATAATGCACCAATCAAATTTTTCTCCATACCGATAGAGATCTAAAACCAGTGCTCTCTCTTTTCCAAATGTAAAATCTGTATACCTCGCTGCGTAGTGCTTATTATCTCTCCACTCGGAGGGTTATGTGAACATCGTGTGCACATGTGTCTGTGAATGAGTGTGCACCTCTGCATACATGTTTTGGTGTGGCCACTTATGGCTGCATGTTCAAGACCTCTCGTGTTTGCAGTGACTCACACTTTCTCACAACACATTTCATTGCCTGTTTTATACTGCTTGTTTTTATAACGACATTAACTGCCAGCCGACTGGTCCACCAGCACTCTTAACCGGCCCTCCACTGGTCAGGGCCACTAGTGATAACAGTACATCGCCGCCCCAGGCCCTAGCCGCTACTCTGTGCCCATACACATTGGGTTAAAACAGTCTGCTCACTTTTATTGTTTTGGTGTTTAGCTAACTGCTACTAGTACACACACACTGATGACATTAGCGCCACTCGACTGCTGTTACACAGGCAGACAGCTTGGTGAGTTTAGTTTGGTTTTTCGCCAGATTGCCTGCAGTCCTCTGAGCTTGTTTTGAGTTTGAATAAAGTGTCAGCCTCTTGCTATGACCGACCGCTATGGCTTTAAAAACTGAGCCGGTGGCCTGCTGGGAGTGAATGAAATACAACTGACAGAGGAAACACTGCATTTTACTATGATTCTGACAAAGAAACTGTATTTTAGAATGATGGTTCAAATACAGGCAGATTAGATCAGTATCTCCTTATTTTTAAGTTCACAAAACAGACTTCTATTTAAGGTATTGTGAGATGAAATTTTGTCTCTATGATGCTCTTATGTGTTTCTGCAAACTAATAATGTCTCACCTGTGAATAGGAAAGTGATCAGCAATTGAGTTTTAAGATGTGCTTTGATTACTAGGACAAAAAGGAACACAATCGAGACACAATCTGAGTTTGTATTTGACATGATTTTTCCCCTCCATCTGATTGTGCACGGTACACCATTGTGAAAGTGCATTGAAATGAGAGCCTGCATCCTATTGTAAATGCTCTGTGATGCTATCAGGACCCCACTTTTTGAGTATTATTTGTGGTGTGTCAGTTCCTCACAGTGCGCGACCGCAGTGAGGCTATTTCTCTCAACCTTCAATTCAAACTTGGCCCATTACAGCCAGACTACAAAAGCACTTTCCGTGCACTCAGGAGCTCACGGTAGTGAATGGTGGATATTTCCAATCACTCTACTGTCAATCCAAGTGTCAGGTAAACACAGGCCAATGGAAACAGCTTTAGAAAAACCTTTGCAGCTGTGCCTGTCTTACTCCAGGAGTCCTTGGAAAGGTATCAACAATTTCTACAAAGACCTCCAAGTTAAAGGGAAAAGTCAAATATCCTAAAAACACCTCAAATGCAACACCCTGGTTGACGCAGGGGCCTACACGAGATATAACTGCCATGTTTGTCTTCAGACCTGTGAGTGTTGTCACCAGCTCGGGCTGCAAACAAAGGAAATGAGATTTTATTGACAAACCTAGTATTCACTTTGTGAGAGGAATCTGTGAAGTCTGTGGAGCAACTACCCCAGTCGTAGCTTCAGCACATCTATAAGGATTCTGTGTGATAGATATAACTGTGAATAGGGGCATACATTACCTTCTCACTGCACAGACCCAGCTTTCATTGAGTATTGTTACGGAGAAAATTCAATGATATTTTTTAACAAATCTGATTAGAAATTGATTATAAATAGTAATGGAAACTTTATTTTTCAAAGCAAAAGCCACTTCTCACTGTATTATTGGGGTGAACATTGTTTCTGAGGCACAGAGCAAAATGGGAAGGATAAGAGGAGTACCAGAGTGAGCCCACAATAGTGTTTCATATTAACATATTGACAGTTGTTTTCATGAAGGCCAGTCCAAGGGAGAGTGACCCCACAGAGAGAAACTGCCCTGCTGGAGGCACCTCGTGGGACACTGTAAATGGGAGCTGAGAGAGAGAATTGAATCTGGTGCAGCACAGAAGTGTGGATGGAATATCAAATCTCTGTCTGAGCTGAGAATATAACTGTTATACATAAGTAAGAGTTGCAAGGTTTCTATAATAATTTGTAATGTGATAGTTCAACATATTTTTAACATACAGATGTAACACACAAACGCATTTAGTATCAGAATTTCACATATACAAGACATTTTATTCCAGTTTTCAGTCGCTCTCATGACAAAAAAAAAAAAAACTAAACAAAGACAATATGGTTGCACAAAGATAAGCAAACAAACATTTTTTATCTTCATGATAGACAACCAGCTTAAAGTATCTATATGTGGAATAATTGTTGGTTAGATGTGTGTAAACAGGGGTTGAGGTCTGGTTGGTAATGTGTATTACAAGCAGGTTAGTGCAAAGATTACTGAATTAATATGATATATATTAAGTTTATCTATGTACAGATGAGGATGATGTGTGTCTGTTAAAAAACAGATTTACACTCAGTGGCCACTTACTAGGTTGTACAGTAAAATGTAATCTAATGAATAAAGTATATATATATATATATATATATATATATATATATATATATATATATATATATATATATATACTTTATTCATCAGCAGGGGGAAAGTTACAGAGTAAACATACAAATATTAAGTATGGGAAATACTCAATATATAAAATACAATAAAATAGCAGAGCAGAACACAGCTGTTTTGCCATACAGTCATTATATTGACTTCAGTAATGACATCATTATACATGTCCTCAGTCATAAACATAATTTAATTTACATATTTTGGTGCAATAAGAACTGCAGATGCGAACAAAATACTGAATTTGTCAACCTGATTATGGTTTAAACACTTCTTTCTGTAAGTCCCCTGGGCTGTCTATGATGTTTCTTTCTCTCAGGTTCTATCCCTCTGACAGAGAAAGCAATAAATCAAAGCACCGAGATGAATCATGATAGTAGAACACGATGGTTGCATTAACTTTTATCAATGAACATGAAGTGTTATTTTAGTAAAATCTTGATTCTACATTGATTTCATGTTTGTTCTTTGCACAGTATACAATGCATGTGACAGACAGAGAAGTCACACAATGGCAGTAATTATAACATGGCAACACTTTTATTATCGTCCAAAATAATTCCTCTCTGTAATGATATGATACAATGCGTTTACAATAACCATTTCATTTCCCTACACAATCCCTTGTGCATCGTAGCTGCTCTAAAAAAAATGCTGTAGTTATTTATCTGTGTATTTGTTATATGTAATACATTCCAGTTTTTTAAAGTTCTTCAAAAGTCTTTGGTGTGCATGTGATTTACAATAGCAGTCTGTTTTCCGGGGTGTGTGTTTGAAAGCAAGCTTAAGCTTGCTTTCAAACACACACCCCCGCTCCTTTCCACTCTGAGCCTTCTTGGTTTGATGCCACTGCGGTTTGCCTCTGGGCAGAGTGGCACCGCTTGATTGATGGCGCTGACGGAACATTTGTACCAAGAGAGGTTCCGTCATATTTCTGGACTTGTTTTTAATTAGATGTACGTCGAGGTTAAACCAGTTAGAATTCTTTACCAAGCCACCTACGACACCTGATGTTGTTTATATTAGGTGCTTATGTTTGCATATATACTTTAAAATGTTCTCAATTGTGTCAGGACAGAAAGGACATCCAATGAGTTTATAATTCATAATGATATCATTATATGATTATAATTCTTGCCTCTTTGTTATGGTGTTTTTTGTCATTTTATGAAAAACAAAATACTCCACGCCCCCAAACCACTGGGGACAACTCGTCAATCTTCGAGCCTCAAAACTACAGCAGATGAAAATGTGGGATTTAGGTTGACCAACACCACCACCACCCCGAGAGGAATGCAAAGCCCCTATTGTGTTCTCCAGAGGATCGGTATGGTTTCACTTAGAAAACAGTGAGCTGAAAACAGCCTGTTGTTGCACAGAGGAGAGTATATGAGAGCTGTAAATGTTGCTCTACTGCATGACATATATTTAAGTGATTAAAATCAGTGGTTAATGCTAAAGCAACCAGGCAAAGAAAGCTTAATGTTATTTCACACATGTTGTCATCCTTCTTTCGTTCCATCCAACCACAATAAACACTATCCTATATTTTGCCACTGATCTCAAACCTCAAAGACTATAATCGACCTTATTTCCATGACAAACACTGTGCTTTGTAGTGCTAGCACAGGCTCGGCTCCTTTCCAAAACTTGGATATGCAATACTATCTCCGTAAAATGACCATTTTTATTCAATCTTTTTGTTCCCATCAAAAGGCCATTTTGTTCTCTGCAGTCTTAATGGTTACAAGATATTCACCAAAGCACTGCTGATCTACAGCTCTTTGTTCGGACTCCCATGGAGAATACAATCTTACTTTGGAGCACTGCGGCTGCAGCCATACAATTCCATCAGCATAAAAGCTTCACAAACACTTACACACAAAGTATAGAGGCGAGAAAAACACTACTTCAGACAACAGGAATCGTTTTCTGGTTGTGGATTGTGTCAACCTCTATTTTCATACTATACAGAATATCACAAGATGTGGACTTCTTTAAAAATAAAAATATGTTTGAATGAATATTTCTTCATATTTAATTATATTTACTTGTAGGTGTGTATTTGGTTTCAATGTTCGGGGACAGGAAAATAAAACTGTAAACAAAACAAAGATGCTATATTAGAGGTTTGTAACAAAGTACTGGAGGGACAGTGAAAGAGAGGACACACATATTCATCAATCATAAATGAAATTGATATTGTAAATGAAAGGTTAACTCAATCATTTTACAAATAATAATTTAAACTGACCAGTTCTTTTGGCCGAAACACCTGCATCCTGCATGTGCCCTTCTAAAATCAGCATCACTTAACAGATTTAATTATAATTGTCCCCTCTCTGCTATAGAGTCAATGTCAGCTGTGTCTTTTAATTCTCTAATCAGTGGTCGGCAGGACCACTATCACCATCCCCATGCAGCTTCCCACTCAATACAGACATCCCAAAACACACACAGACTGGTTTTGTCAAATGTTTTATTGAGTGTAGACATCTGGGCTACTGTAAAACATGCATTATCTGCAGAAGGGGGAGAAGAGCAGGTGGCATTGTCCCCGCTGTCAGCTGTGTCAGTGCTGGCACCCGTGATGGAGATTAATGAGGTATCTGGAGAGTAATATGCTCCTTCAAATGCTGCAACAATTTGGAGTGGGGGCCGATCCTGATCTTAAATAGCAAAGCTGTCAGAGTTTACTGAACCTGTGCTTTGGATCAGAGGGGGGATTTTATCCTAATGTGAGAGCGTGGCATTGGGTCTCAGGCCAAAGAAGACAGCAACGGGTAAGAAGAACTAGTCAGTTATATAAACAAACAGATTGTTCTTGTCACTTTTTCTTTGGTGCATTTGGGGCGTTAAACTTGAAAAAGATGATGTCTCCATCTTCAACAACATAGTTTCTGCCCTGTTGTCTGTATTTCCCTGCTGCCTGTAAGATAAGAAAGAAAAACACAAATTAACAATGGAGCACATAATAACTGTGTGCATTGTAAATAAATAATAGTGGAAAAGAATAGTTCAGTCAAATTCTCTCTCTCTCTCTCTCTCTCTCTCTCTCTCTCTCTCTCACACACACACACACACACACACACACACACACACACACACACACACACACACACACACACACACACACACACACTCACATCCATGTTTTGCTCAAGGGGCGCCTAAATTCCCACTGACTGAATAATCCTCTGTTCTGCTCCTTGCAGTTTCATGTGTGCAAGCACAAAATGTTAATACGTCTTTGATTACAGCACTATCCAACTTCTCAAGGAAACAAAAATAAGTTCTAACATTTCTTTTGTATACAGTAAGTGTTTGTTCTCCTTCCCGGCAAACTCAAAAATAATTGACTTGAAGTGCTAATACGGACAGGTTTATGCATTCTGGTTCAGCACAGCGCACAATTAATTAGAAGAATCAATGTCCCTTTAAAGGCTCAGGAGACCATTTAATCCAAGCTCAATACCACCAGAAACACTGGATGGAGAGGGAGACAGGGAAAAAAAATCAATGGCTATTTGTGATTCCTGAGTATGTATTAAACCAGACACGTCTAACTGGTTCATTTGCACTTGAAAGCAGCCATCTGGAGCAGCAAGCTTGGCTTAAGCAGATATGATTACTAATAATGTGATATCCCCATACACTGGCCGTATTCAGACAGCCTATTCCCACACATGGCATTAAATAGCACAGACATTAATGCCACAGTCAGAAACGCTCAATGTTCTTACGAGGCCCAAAAAAGGATTAGTAAGGGAGCATGCAGTAAGGACCTGACACTCAGATCTCACCCTCGGATAACAATGGTGGAACTCCCCAGGGACCCACACGCTTCACCCTCTGTTTGCAGCTTATGATGGGTGTGGACAATACACTGCCGCTGCATTAAAATCTAAAAAAGGCTTGAATAGTAAAGAGATTTAAATGTTTTCATAGTGCTTCCTTTCCACACTGGTCCCCGCAGGTCCCTGTGTCACCATAATTACATTAGTTGAGTCTGTAAGTGGGCACATGGAGTTGATGGTGGTGATAGTAGGATTGTAATAGCATGGCTTGCAGCTGCTGCTCACAAATGTCACACATAGCAAGGTTTAAGTCACTATACTGCTTTAATTAATCAATTTAGAATTCAATTTTTAAAACAGAAATTAAAAGTATGAAAAAGAGCATCTTTGATTTGAATGGCATCCTACAGCGTTGATTAACAGATTATTAACTCTGTACCTTCAATTACCAAATTACAGTTTGCCGATATGAAACTAAATTAATGCCAAACCCTAAAAACAACACTTGTAGTAGGAAGGATTAGCATTTTGCAAAGTAACGGATGCAGCACATGAACTACCCACACCCCAGTTAAATAGTCAAAAACAAACACTGGCCATCATAAAAATAAGATACGGAAGTCACATTTATGTTCTAACCATGCATGAAACAGTCCTTATTTGAGTAATTTCACACTTTATTTAACTTGCTGCTTTTTATCACTGTCACATGCTTACGGCGGCTTGGGGATTTGGCAACAGAGAACTGTGAGCTAACAGCACACTCTATAGATCAGATAAATGCCTGGTGAGGAGACGAAGTGCTGCCTCCGAGCGACTGTGCTGAGCCACGACCAAGAGCTGCCATCAGCCAGTTAAGACACATTGTGATAAAGATATGCACAGCTGGAGCAGAATGGCAGTGTTTAGAGCCAGAATCAGTTGGCTTGTCAGGAGTGGTGCTGGAGTGTGTGCAGTAATTTCTTCCCCTGAGTAAAGGTGAAGAGCGGTTTGCAGTCGGAGCTGTGTGGTGACTGTCAGCTCCACTGATCACAGGAGACTTCCCCTCATCTCTGCTGGCACCCTGACTGCTCACCTTGACAGCGTTCTCACTGCCTTCCTCTTTAAAATCCTGGAATTTCATTACTTCCGCCATAATGAAGCCCTTCTCAAAGTCTGTGTGGATCTTCCCTGCAGCCTGTGGAGCCTTAGTTCCTTTCTGTCACGAGGAAGGAAAAGAGAGGACAAATGAATTGTTTTGGAGAAGATGGATTGCAGCATGCGAGCGACATGGTGTTTGATAGGGTGATAGCGTTGCGAGCATCACTCGGGGGTGTTTTCAGTCGGGGGTATTCTTGCCTCAGCCCTGATTTCTGGATAGCTTTCCACTCGGCTGTGCCCTGCTAGGGCAGCCTGGACACCGATAAGGACCCAGCACTGCTATCAATGCTTTCTGATTCCCATTCCGTGGTGGTATTGATTTCTGTCCAAGCAATCTCGCCCTCATTGTGGGTCGCTGCTCGGCTCTCTGGACATGACAGCAAGAAGACCCAGTGTTGCAGTGAGAGGCCAGGGTGGTATAGGCCTCACTACATTGGGCCTTACTATTTTGGCACAGCAGAGTTTGGTCATTCAAATTTATTTCAAACCTTCAATAAAATGTCACTGTTCGAGATGCAAGGCGTTTATTATGACGCTGTTTATGATGTATTTAAATTGACTTAATGATTTTATCCTTTAAAACATACATTTAGTGCTGCGCTTAAAGTTATTTCCGATGCCAATTTAAAAAGTTTTATATATTCGTTGTACCTTGCATCCTCTTTTAAACACAAAGAGACAACTGGTGACTGATAAAATGTGCAATTTATATGCACTGAAATAATGCAGGACGGAAATGACAAATGACCCAAATAAGTGACGTGGCTGCTGTGTATCATTATGACTCCTGCCTGTCGACCTGCTTGCTCTCTCTCTGCTCTGTAGCTCTGTGCTCAGGAACTGTTGAGCAGTTTTAATTATGTATATAATCAGGTTGGGGTCAACATATTTCATGCCAAAAGAATGATGCGTATTTAATGACTCTAATACATTACCATCTCTTTGCAATCTCGTTGACGGAGTGCTTGTGAGTTTAACTACCATTAATCAGCATCAAGGTTTGTCTATCTGGAGAAAAATAGATTAAGGGAGGGATTTTTTTCATATGGAGCATAACAAGAGATCCACATTGTCCTAGTTAAGAGCTATGCAGAGCAGGCTGATAGATAATGCTCACCTCGAGGCTGCCTAATAAAGCATGTTAAAGGACTTAGGAACACGACATTACTGAGTGGAGTTTTTACAATACAAGATGTATTGGCTTAATATAGTTACCCACTGATGCTTACCTGACTAAAGGCCCCTCACACACAATCAAGGCTGGCTGTAATCAGTTATGTCCATGAGGATAAGAGTGTTTTTGAGGATGCCTTTGAAGTGTTTCAGGACTTTTTTGTATATAGTGAGCACATCAGTCATGCTGAGATGAGTGTGCGTCTAAACCCGGTGATGTCATCTGACTGAAATGTAATGTGTCTGTGTCAAAAAAAAAGAAAAAAGAAAGGAAGTGAGCTCACCTTCCCCTCTGGCCTGTACTTGTCTGAGAAGCCATCATGAACATATTTAACAACAGTTCCTGTTTATAAACTTGTGTGGACACGTTTTATATCATATATAACCGTACATTTAATGTTTATATCAAATATTAATTAAACGATGCTATTTGAAGATGAATGTTCTTCACATGGAAGTTTGATATTCATGTGAAGTACTAAAATAAAATAATTATCTGATCCAGTCAGTGGCAAAATAATATTCTGCATAGAATTAAAATTTGCATTTCTGATCAAAATGGGAATATTTTTCTTAAGTATCAGCATGGGGCGTCCTGTTGGCAGGCGATCGAAGGCTCATACTGGATAATGAAAGTGCCGTCCTGTGTTCCTATCTGAGCAGGAGGGGTTTGTTGTTGTTATCTCCCTTTCTTTGTAAACAAACTACTAAAAGCAACACCCTGAAATAATCGGAAAAAAATAATACTCAGTATGAGTTTCACAAGAAATAGCAGATGCTGTGATGAATTCCTGTATTATTTGTGCATATTGTGACTCTAAACCTGAAACATTTTGACCTTCCAACACCACAAAACTGGAGATATCAACCTATGAGATAACCGTAAATGCTGTTTAACACATGTCAAAGGGATTTATAATATATATATATATATATATATATATATATATATATATATATATATATAATTATACATTTTTGACCGGTGCTTTATTTTTGTGAAAAATCCATCGATCTATAGTTGGTGTCATATTCCAGCTAGTGTTGTGCTGCTGCATTCAACTCAGATGTGCTCCTTTAATTACAACAAGAACAGTTCCTCTCTCTCTATCTCTCTCTCTCTCTCTCTCTCTCTCTCTCTCTCTCTCTCTCTCTCTCTCTCTCCTCTATATACATATACACATATATACACATATACAGTATATATACAGTATATATATATATATATATATATATATATAGATAACGTCTTATCTATTTTGAAATAATGGTGTCTGTCATGCACACAAAAATGTTGTACAATAAATACATCTTGAAGAGAATAACAGGAAAACAGGCTGTGAACATATCAAAAGGCTTTTTTATCCTCTTAAAATATTGCATCCTGTCAAATAGATATGATGCACAACCCAAACACAGCTTCTCGTGTCCTGTAAGTAATGTCGGTGTTAGAGAATTTCAAGCAGTATCTGCAATGATGATTGTAAGACATTGATTTCTCTGGCATTACTGCTCCAAATAAACATAATTTATAACAGCAACAAAGATATTGAACAGACACAAACTGGAGAATTTCTTGATTATTATAATATGAAAATGGAAATAACTCACATTCAGGGAACAAAGCCTTAATGATCTGCTTGGCAACACGTTCTTTGAATAGATGTCATTGTGGGAAATTGCAATACCTTTTGAAAATGGTCATCCAAGTTATGTTTCTGGGAAGTTTGAAATTATAACCCAATATCAAATATCTGATGGAATGGAAGAATATGATTAAGTGTGACAGGATAAAACTCAAATCTTTAGTTTTCAAAAGTTTGTTGAGTTACTTTGCAGTATTTTTTACAATATGTAACTCGTAATACCTTATTTCATTGGCAATCGATCCTTCTATTTTCTCAAGAAAAATAAATATATACATAAATATATTTACACAATACCAGCATGCAAAGCCAGCGTCTGTATTCATGTATATCCTGCGATCCCGTTGAAGCTCTTGGCGGGCCAGGCTCAGTAAACTGAGACACACAGGGAGGAGGAGCCCCCTGCAAGGCCCACAAACAGTCGAATGAAAAGCAACATCAATTTTGGCACAGACAACCTCCGTCACACAGATTAGGCAGGCACAATGCACAGGCTCCTTATCTCCAGCGGCAGGAGGAGGGCAGGCAGATCTGCACAGGATGGAAACATTCTCATGGACGTAATGGGCAAAATCAATTGTTGCCCTCCTCAATCAATGTAGCCCCCACTTTCACTGTTCAGCAGCTCACCAGTAATTGAAGTTATCCTTGGCCTGTAATGACTAGCTAAAGCACAACCATGACAAAGTTGAAAGTGTGTGATATCAGTGAGGGTGCCAGCAGGGTGGAACGTGGGACACCGTGTGTGTGTGTGTGTGTGTGTGTGTGTGTGTGTGTGTGTGTGTGTGTGTGTGTGTGTGTGTGTGTGTGTGTGTGTGTGTGTGTGTGTGTGTCACTGTGTGTGTCTGGTACACAGCCTCACACTCATATGTGTGTGCACAGCAGACAGCTGGCTCTTACCCGCATGGTCCATGCACGGACCTCATCGGGTCCAACAGTGAAGAAGTACTCCAGCAGCAGGGCTGCGTAGCCTGTCTTGATGATCTTGGCCAAGGCACTGGTGGAGAGAAATTCCAGTTTAAATTGAGGGGTCTGAACTGTTTAAGTATTATGTATTGCTACTAATGCCAAGACAAAGTTCACTTCAGTGGCAAGGCCCCATTCATTCCAATATAAAGTCATTAAGTGAATAAGATGGGTCACTTCGTTTCACATAAGACATTCAACTCTCCAATGGTTTCTTTGATTAATTAGAAAGCGTGTAGACTCATTTAGCATTTTTAAGAATTCAACACGACGCCTCGTTCTGGAAAAAAAAACATCTGCTGCCACAATTTTTCTCTCTACAGAGGTTTTCACGCGAGAACAATAAGCCCAAAATGCCCATGTTATAATTATACCTACAGATGACAGATGACAGTTAAAAACTTAATTTAGAGGAAAACCCTTTGACTGAGTTGTTCAGTAAGAAGAGGGATCCTTTGCTTTATAATGGTAATTACTCTTCCATTTATTATTCTATCAGCACATGCAATTAAAGGAGTGCATGGAGGACACAGCTGATAATAAAGTGTGAGGGGACTGAATGATAATTAACCTCTGCGTCTTGTGCTCTGTGCAGTGCTTCTGCCTCTCTTCTTCACTCTTGTCCTGGAGCTGGCTCTCCAGGCTGCCGCTGAAGGGGATGACCAAGGCTCCGGGGTCATGACTGTCCACCCACTCCTTGATTTTCACCAACCTGGTAAAAATCAGCAGCCACCAAAGCAGTTGAAGGACTTGATTCACATGAAAGCATTTGTTATCCGCTGGTGTATGCATAGCCATGAGAACAGCTGAACACATGAGTGTTTGCAGGAGAACGCACTCCAACAAGAGTTTTTTTTTTTCAGAGAGTTTGACTTTGTTTCCTTAAAAGTTTTTGACTCAACATTTGACTTGGCATTGTGTCATAGGAAAGATTATAGATCCACAAATATGTAAAGTACCAGAATCACGCAGTAAGGTTCTGCAGTTAAAAACATATGCTGTATACTTGAAGTTGATTTTTATTCAGCTTGAAATATGTTGACTGATTTATAGGATTTCAAAACAAATGTAAACAACTCGTAAGAGGTCAATGCCTCATGTTGTATAATTGTATACAAGTATTATAAACTGAGTTTGTGTTCTTTCTATCCAGTTCATGGCACACACAAAGCTTTTGGTTTTTACAATAACAAACTAATAGAGTTAATTCAACCCAACTAAACATGTACCATAAAGCCAGGAAAGAGTAAAGACATTTACCGCAAAGTGTCTCCTTACTCATAAATGTCTTTGTCATTCTCTGCAGTGTTTTCAGAGTGTTTTTTTCTTCTTCTCTTTTTGTCTTCCTGTCCAGCAGGACACCTGACATTGCAGGACAAAGATATCCTCACACTTAATGGTAACTCTCGGTCAGAACAATACAAGGGGGTTAGGGCAATTATGAGATTAGCCCCACAAGCTCTCAGGCTGGGATTGGACAGGTCTCAAAGAACAGCATCACACAAATCCATTTTCACACGGCGGCTCTGACCGAGCTCCTAGGCTAGATTGATTCTAAGGGGTCCCTGTCATTATCTGTAATCCTAGTTTCCTGTTTAAAGCCCATAAGAATCAAAGACTGGGAGGGACCCAACCACCTCAATACCACATCTATTCCAATAACAATGTCACCGCTTTATCACCTACAAAACCATATCACTGCTCGTACCTAATGATTATCAATATACAACAGATGACAGGGTGAGCACAGTTTTGCTTTGACTGGATGTTTTTCCCAACAAGGTAGAATAACACTACAGGGTAGGTATTTGAATTGCCTCATATGCCTCTTCAGATGCACATCTATTAGGATACGTAACCTAATATTTCCCTTTCTGTTCGACGTTTGACTGCCAACGCAATAAGATAGTTGCCATGTCTCACCAATAAAAGGACAGAAAAATAAAACACATTTAGTCAAAGCCTAAAAAGCTGAAAACAGGAGATGGCGGGCGCTCCAAGAGGCGAAAAAATCCAATCTGAGATAATAACAGCTGTAGTTTGTCACTTTTAGCAGCATAGCTGTCTATTTGGTGGCACGTTATTTGCATTCCTCAGGTATTGCGTACTCTACAGGCGGCTGAATAATGATTCACAAATCACTCTCTCCACACCAGTCAAGGGCTGTGATCCTTTGAATAGACCATTGTACCTGAGACTGTAATTGGTGAAGACTTGACAGAGCTGAGCCAAG